>JABXJD010000111.1:0-600000 GCA_013375575.1 Percina caprodes | reverse complement strand
TCACTATGTGGGGCATCTGTAGACTGTAAGATGGCAACAATGTAATCACAAACATCCTCAATTTCAGTTCAGCCTTGGGCCATTCTTACATCTTCTCTCTCTCTCTCTCCCTCTCCCCTTTACTTCCTGTCACATATCACTGTAAACTATCTAATGTAGACAAAAAAGTGCCTAAATGCCTCCAGTCACCCTGTGAAGAAACTTCATCTTGGTCACTTGTACAGCTAAAGCTAAACAGAACAAAGAATTTACTGACAGTTACCGGCCCATCCCACAATCCTGTCACCTCCACCCGGACCTGGCTCACCGTAATTGAGCGAAACCATATATTAGAATTTCTGCCTTGGTATACATAAATCTGCATACATTTTTACCTTCAGTGTGTATATTCAAATTCAAAATTATTTGTTAAGCAAGAGGGATATGATAGACAGTGTTTTCTGGACTCTATAGTAATTCCTAGATAGAAAAATTATTCTGAGGTAGTTTTATCTGACATGATCAAACAAAGTGTAAATGATTCAGAAATTTTTAAAACATCTGTCTCTTTTTATCCCCTCAGGACTCCAGTCAGATTGAGTTGCTGAAGGAACTGATGGATCTTCAGAAAGATATGGTGGTCATGCTGTTGTCTATGCTGGAGGGTAGGTTTGCTTTCATGAGTACTTTTTTAGTAAATATTAAAGCTGGAGTGGCGTACTGAAAGAGCTGATGGTTGAGGTTGTCACAAGGGTATTTGCACGGTTTACTGAACTGGGTTAAATCAGTCTGAGCAGTGTTTGGTAAGTTTGGTTCTACAAATGTTTAATCATCTCTCAAAAAAAATGCTTTGAGTGAGTGGACACACATGGCTACTACTGTAAATGGATTCTACATGTTGGTTTTGAATCCAATCATTGCATCCAAATTTAACAGTTATGTTTCCTTAGCGGCCAATCTCCAGTCACTTGTTGTGTTGCAGCCGTGGAGCACAGTAAGCGGCGCTCTAAAGCGTGGTTCTAGTTTACCTAATTCCTTGAAATGTTTCCTACTACTGTACATTCTTCTGGATGGATGTGTCTTGTTTGAGAAATTAAACTGGTTCTGCTTCATTAGTGTGGCGGGTCACTGCTCATTCAGTCAACTGTCAGATTGTCCTAAGACGAAATGAGCGGTGTCGTAAGCAAACAGGCATAACCCACTAGCACAGAGTTCTGAGAACATAGTCAAGCATCACAAATACTTTGACAGAGGCTTTGTGTCCTGTGGGTGGTTACAAATGTGTCACGTTGTGGTTGAAAGAGACCTCCTATACTGTAAATGCGTTGTCTTGCTTGGTAGGTAACGTGGTGAATGGGACCATTGGGAAGCAGATGGTGGATATGTTGGTGGAGTCCTCCAACAATGTGGAGATGATCCTCAAGTTTTTTGACATGTTCCTCAAACTGAAAGACCTGACCTCCTCAGATGCCTTTAAGGAGTATGACCCTGACGGAAAAGGCAAGGCTCTAAAAACACATTTTCTTTCCCCATTTCTGTCATTGGAAAATCATCTGAATGTACAACCATTTTCAAAGTGACATGGAGAGAGCTGCAGGTAATTTATAGATGTATGAATGAACTCCCAGGTGTCATCTCCAAGAGGGACTTCCATAAGGCCATGGAGAGCCATAAACACTACACCCAGTCTGAGACAGAGTTCCTGCTCTCATGCGCTGAGACTGATGAGAATGAACTCCTGGACTATGAAGAATTTGTGGAGCGCTTTCATGAGCCAGCCAAGGTAATGCCTTGATGTTTACAGATCTTTATAATGTCTTAAAAGGGCCTCACATTGTCCTTTAGTAAGCCCCTCAGTCCTCATAATCTGTTATTAAAATCTATTCTTGGAGAATGGTTTCAACATCTCAAAGGGGATTTAGTAGGAGAGCTCTCTTGTTATTTCTATTTCGGTGTCTTCTTCCTTTGAGTTTTCTTCTGCCTTTCCATTTGTTGGACTGGGCTTCTTTGATTGGCAGCTCAGTCAGACACTAATGAATCCCTTTGTTTTGTTGGTTTTGGGAAGCATGAAAATACATGACTCTACTTGCTTGCATTAGAGCATTAGAGGTGGGATAAGAAAGAATTAGTGTTGAATTAGTTACCATGATCAACTGGGACACAACTAATTAGGAAAAGATTTAAAATATTCTGTAGATAAATTCTATACTGTGCCAAACTTTTACTCATTTGATTTGCACCTAAACAGTTATGTGCTGGCCAGTTGCACTTTTTTACATTCACTTTTCAAAATTGGGTAAGGCATTAGATTGCAGCCTACAAATTATAGTATATTATTTCCCATTTACCCCAGAAAAAAGGACCCAAGTAATGTCATTGGAGTTATAAACGTGACTCTGGTGACATCCTCAAGGGGTGGAGGTTGAGGGTTATATAGTGGAAAACATGTTGAAAAAGGAACATTTATGCAAAAGAAAAAAACATGTTAAACTAAACTGTGATTCAAAAGGACATTGGCTTCAATGTGGCGGTTTTGCTGACCAACCTGTCGGAGCACATGCCTCATGACACCCGGCTGCAGACCTTCCTGGAGCTGGCAGATAGCGTCCTCAACTATTTCCAACCCTACCTGGGCCGGATCGAGATCATGGGCAGTGCCAAGCGCATCGAGAGGGTCTACTTTGAGATCAGCGAGTCCAGTCGAACACAGTGGGAGAAACCTCAGGTAAAGATGAATCAATAGTATAAAATGTGTCATGTCTAACTGCAATATTTTTATGTAACCGTGGTTTCTTTATTTAACCGCAGTTAATTGCTAACATTAGCTAAGGTCCATAGGGGTATGAATGTTGATAGTAATTGTTGATGTTGTTTGGATATGCCAAATTGTAATTATGTAAGTGCTTATTGGTCGGACTGTTGAGATAAAGCTCTGCTTTTTGTTGGTTTTGCCAATAGTGATGACTATTTTTTGTACTCCTAATTTAATTGTACCTGTTTTTGTTAATGATCAATGCCTTGTTTTTTATTGTGTTGTATAGTGAATTAAGAAGAAGAAAAAAATACAATGTTTTTAATAATAAAGAGGTGTGGTTTATATGATGTGTACTTGTGTTATAATATGTTCTGTGTCACATAACTACAAGATGTATCCTGGAATTCATTCAAAACTTTAATTTGTAAAAAAAAACAAATTCAAAAAATTTGGAATTGTTACAGCTCCGTGTCAATGATTGTCACACCATGTGATTTGGTTACACTGTTATAAGTGACAGTGACAATAAATCCCCAAATTTCCTCCTCGCTTCTTATTGTCACTAATTTATCTTCTGCCCAGGTCAAAGAATCGAAGCGTCAGTTCATCTTTGATGTGGTGAATGAAGGAGGGGAGAAAGAGAAGATGGAGCTGTTTGTGAATTTCTGCGAGGACACCATCTTTGAAATGCAACTGGCAGCTCAGATGTCTGACGCCGGCGAGCGCTCAGCGATGAAAGAGGAGAGTGAGCAGGAGAAGCCGGGCGAGGAGAACCCCGAGATGGGCTTCTTCTCTGTCACCACTGTCCGCATGGCTCTCTTAGCTCTACAACACAACGTCATGCTGCTTATAAAGGTGAGAGCGCGCACAGCACCAAACACATCTAGCAATCAAAGTGTGTGTATCAGATTATTTCAAAGGTATAGTTGAAATTTATTTTAAATGTTGTTGTTTTTTGTGGAATAAGAAGACTGATACCAATCTCATGTCTGTGTTCTGTTCTAACGTTCTAGCACATAAATCTAAACCACAAATAGTCATTTTTACATTTCTGTAGTTAAACAAACAGGATACATGTGTTCTTTAGTGATCTCCAGAGCTGTTAGATAGTATCTGGGAGATAAAGGCCAGGCAAGCTGTTTTCCCCTTTTTTTATGTTAAGCTAAGTAGATTAACCACATCCTGGCTCCGGCCCTGTACCAAACATGCATGAAACTGGCATCCATCCTCTCATCTCATGCTCAAAAAGAAAGGTAATTGGTGTATATTCCAAAACTTGGTACTATTGCTCTAAAATATTCAGAATTCTAACTTAAAAAAAAAAAAAAAAAAAATGCAAGGGGATATCATATTTTTCAGAAATACATTGAAGACAGACAAACATGCTTCTAAATGAGAGAAAGGTACAAATTCTATCAACTAATATGCTGTTGTCAGATTGTGCCATTGGGCCTTGATGTGATTTGCAGGCAACAGTAACATAGCACTCTGCTGCTCACTTGTTAATGGCACTGTGTAAATGCTGGGCATTGAACAGTTTTTTTGTTTTGTTTTTGTGAAAGTTTTTTTCTAAAGTTTTTTATTTTTTTAGAAATAATAAACAAGTGCCAAACAATTACAAATAATACACTGCGACTGGGAAAGTGTCCCAGGGCCAAAAAAAAAAGAGGATAGATGGGAGGGAGGGAAACAAAAACAAAAAAACATACAGACACACACAGACAGACACAAGACAAGGGACCAAACACCTGTGCAAGTTAAAGCAGCGATTCAGCAATGCCCAGCCAAGTGTCTTTCCTGGTGCTCCATTAATGCGCACCTTAGAGAGCTCTCTATACACCACATCCAAGAAGGAAAGGGTCGTGAGGCGGTTTCCAACGGGTTGCAATCATCCTCTTTGCAGCTGTAAGTCCAGCAAACACAGCACGTTTTTGAGTCCCAGAGAGCTGAAAGGCTGACAGGTCATTCAGAATCAAGACATTGACAGTAACAGGCACAGTAACATGAAAGTTTGCATGCAATATTGTTCCAGAACTGACCAACGGGAGCTCTCTCCCTTATCATGTGATGATATGTGCCTTGTGCGTTTACTGGGCAGAAAGTGAATAAAGGGCTGTTAATTATTTTCATGTGGTGCATTTTCACGAGGGTGAGTTATGTCCTATAAACCATTGAACAGTTGTTGTTACTCAACAGCAAGCAGTAGGACTGGGTATTTTTCCTGCGTTGTCTCTGTGACGTGTAACAATAGACAGCCAATCACAAGCATTATTAGATCTTCGTTGAAGCATGCTGCATGCTTATTGGCTCACTGACCCTGAGATTCACTCGTTAGGTATTGGAATTCGGCATTGAATTACGAGTCATTTTCAATTCTCAATACTTTGACATTTTGGTCGGTGCCTAAAAAATATTGAATTCAGTACCCAGCCCTAGCAAGCAGTTGATTACCTTTGAATGGACCATTCATCTAAACTTTTTCTCTCTTTTCAGGTACTGTCCATGAAGAGTTTGAAGAAGCAGATGAAGAAGATAAAGAACATGACAGTGAAGGACATGGTGACCACCCTGGTGTCCTTTAACTGCTCGGTGTTGCTGGGCCTCCTTCTCGTAGCGTTCAGTGTTGCCCGAGGATTTTGCCGAATCTTCTGCAACGCCTTTATGGGAGGCAATCTGGTGGAGGGGGCCAAGACCATAAAGGTTACTATACATCATTATTAAGCAATAGAGCAGTATATCCACAGGTCATTAAAACAAACTATATACAGTAGCAGCGGGCGCCTGGATAGCTCACCTGGTTGAGCATGTTCACCATGTACCAGGGATCGACATTAAGGATTTGTTTAAGTTAAAACTCTAACAAAATAAAATTGCATTCTATACTATACTTTGCGTTATGGGCCACTCATTACGTCTATTTTACCGATTTGAAACAAATACATTTTTTTCCCCACAATGCGTCGAACCAGCGTCCAACTCAGAATGTTTGGATTGGTAGTAATAATAATGATAATAAGTAATAATCGCCCGCAGTTTAAACATACATTTTTACCTGCCGTAGAAGAACAGTGGTGGAGAGTGATGTTTCTTCAGGTTCCGCAGAATGGCCAAGTGCCAAGGAAAGCACCAAGAACAATTAACCGTACAACAACAGCACTATACGAGTTAAAAAGGAAAGAAAACGTGTGAAGTTGGAGAGATGAATTTGACTGGGTGCGTTATGCGGCGTCTGCTGTCAGCTAGCTAGCGTCGGAAGCTGTGTACCTAGCAAGCGTTAGCAGCATTTGTATCGAATAAATGTACGTAGTTAAACATCAGCTAATATTCAACTGTTAAGTAGCTACACCTTGTAAAAACAAATCATCCTGGTAGAAAGTGAAATTGTATAAAAATTATAAAATGATACATCTATACCGAACAAATGACTATTGTGCATGGACAAGTGAAACATAAATGTACCTGTGCAAAGGACAAGTGCCTCAAAAAGTTAATGTCAAACCCAGATGTCCTTACGGCAGTGGACACGGGTTCAATGCCTTATGTCATTCCCCTTCTCTTTCCTCTTTCTCTTTCTTTTTCAAGCTGTACCATCTAATCTTCAATGCCAGAATTTGCTGTTCCTAAATACCTAACCTGCATCCTCCCCAGGTGTCAGAGCTGCTGGCCAACATGCCTGACCCCACCCAGGACGAGGTGCGGGGTGAAGGGGAGGACAGAGAGAAGAGACACCCCAAAGAGGACCTGGCTGACCTGGCAGTCAACACCAGTGAGACCGAGCTGCTGTCAGACATTTTTGGCCTAGACTTAAGAAGAGAGGGAGGCCAGTACAAGATCACCCCACATAACCCCAACGCCAGCCTGACCGAATTGCTCAACTCTCCGGTTCCTTCCCCGACCCCCCCAACCCCATCCACAGCAATCCCAACTGAGCTCAGACAGAGGCATCAGGTGAGTCTAAGTAATTTTTAGGGCCAGAGCACCAATAGGTGCAAGAACCCTATTGAAACTGAAGGAATACGTATTAGTTTGCACAATGAATCACATGGAGCAGCTCAAACTCACCAAAGGTTTTACACGTGGATGTGACAAAATAGGCTGAAAAGCGCCCCCTAATTTAAAGACCCTAATGAAATTAAATAGCTATATGTAACATCTCCAGACGTGCAGAAAAAAAACAGGAAGTCAGCCTTTTTGAATTCTCTAAGAAGTCTTTCTTAAAATCTTTTAAATTATTGACAAATTAATCGTGTGTGTGTGTGTGTGTGTGTGTGTGTGTGTGTGTGTGTGTGTGTGTGTGTGTGTGTGTGTGTGTGTGTGTGTTAGCATTTGCTAATATGCACATAGTACACCTGATGCTGTTATTAGTTGTGCAGATATTTGTTATATGTAAATATGTGATATTGATATCTTTATTAAAAGTATAATACTCATCTCTTGTACTTCTTTAGGACTGTGTGGTTAGTACACATTTGACTAACAGTAATTAAACAAACCACCAACTGTCTTCCGATAGTAATTCAAATGTTGCTAGTAGCTATGCTATATAGTTAAAATACACTCATTCACAAATTGGCTTGTTTGTCTAATTACATTTTCTGTTCCAGTCGAAGGGCTCTTCCACAGAGGAGAAGGAAGCAACAGCAGAGGCAGAATGTGAACCTGAGAAAACATCCGAGTAAGTACACATTTTTGTTACCTAATCTGATTGCTTCAACAGTGATTGTTAATATGGTGGCAGACAAAAACACTATGTACTGTATGGACAGTGCAGATGTGAACGTTTAATAGGTAAGAAATGCCATTAAATATATACATATATACATAAAAGAAAAGTATTTTGACCAAAAACTCAAGATCCAGAGCTTTTCATGGTCTTCCTTGGCAAACAAATACCTCAGTTGACAGAAGTTGCATATATGGAATTTGGTTGAAAGTTTCAGGAAAAAGCTAGTGAGTGAACTTTGAGTCAAGAATTTGTCAAAGCAAATGTGTTTAGTAATGCTGTGAGTTAAACACATTATTTGTAATATTTGCCATTTTAACAGCATCAATTATTTTATGTTATAAAGCTTATTCAACAAACCAAAAACATTTGACAAAGCGAGCCGATCCACTTATCCATGTTGATAAAAGCATTAAAATGAGAAAAAAATAATGGGACAAAAAGAAATAAAGGGACGTTTATTGATACTATAAATAAAATTGAATTGAATTGAATTTAGAATAGATAAAAATGTGAAATTAATTGTGAGTCAGCAATGACATTAATGTGATTAATCGCGATTCAATATTTTAATCGTTTGCCAGCACTCGTGTTTAGTAGGTAGTCCAAACACATTTAATATACATTTTTACATGCTGAAAATGTCTGACCACTTTCAATGTTTGCAATGTCATATCTGATATATTTTTAAAAGTGTAAATTGTTGTGTGATTGTAGGGGTGGACATGTAGAGAAACAAGAGAAACAACAGAAGAATGAGAAGATCAAACCAAAAGTGAGAAGGCATCACACCTCAAAGTCTGACGAACCGGATCTGCAGGAGTCTGCCTTCTTGAAGAAGATCATAGCCTACCAGAGGAAGCTACTGGTACAGGACATCTTTCAATCCTTTTGTTTCAGCAGTGGTGGTCAACTCTCTGAAAACTTTCAGTCCAGCTGGAAACACATTTACACAGTTTCTGCAACTGCTGGTTACATGTAGTGTTGGCAGTAAACAAGAGGAGGAGAGTTATGATGCTAAAGGGCTTGTTAACAATCACAGTTGTAAAACAATACCTGTACATGAATATTGAAACAGTTTTTGGTTGCTGTAATCCTGGCCAGACAGATACTCATACCTAATGTGATACTAAAATCCACAGTTCTCGTTCTGTATAAAAATGTATTCTATAGTTCAGCTGAATCTAATGTGGGGTTTAGCTGTCTGAGTAACACAGATCTTCTAAAGTTACATCAGTTTAAGACTAAATGTCCTCTTTGTTTTACCACTCTTCCACTGCACTTTCCACTCAGACTGTTGAAGCCCCATATTAACTTCCAATCATTCAAGAAGTAACAAGGACTCTGGATTGTATTCCCCACTACTTACTGTTGATGGACAATACTTGCATGCAGTTAAAGCAGCTGATTTATTTAGGAGTTTTGTTGGAAGTCCAACATCAAGTGCTCAGTCTGGAAGATCCAGAAAGACTAGCTCTTCTCTCTGTCTCCCCTGCAGAACTACTTTGCCAGGAACTTCTACAACATGAGAATGCTGGCGCTGTTTGTGGCATTTGCAATCAATTTCATCCTCCTATTCTATAAGGTAATGGTATAGCAGAGATGTTATCAGGTAAGAGACGGAAAACTTAATTCTTCACAACCTTCTGTCCACATGGAGAAAGAGAAATAACGGCACATTCAGACCAACGAGCACTACAATAAGACACTGCAACGAGCAGTGTTAGTGTGCTGATACAGGATTATGGATAATCAATTAGATTATTAGCATTTGACAAACAAACACTCAATTAACAGATTCGGCTGATTTAGCTACAGCTTACTAGCGTTAGGTGAAATCGGATTTGACTTTGAAAAACACTGGAGTAGCCTATATGCGGCATTTCGGCCTTTTATACTACTCGCTAGTGTTGTCTCTTTTAATACTAAGTCATCTTAAAGTGCAGCGGAGTTGCTGCTCTGCCCGGTGTGTGCCATACACACTCTGAAGGGTGATTTTTGCGTTGTGTCCGACGCGGAGAGCCACTGACCAAGCGTCCAAAATTGGAGTGAGAACGGGTTGATACTCCGTGTTATTATAAGGTTTGGGGTAATTAACCCCTCTCTGACAATCTATCTGTTACATCATCAGGGTGATCCCGCTGGATTTCTACATTTAAACAACTAATGTATTGTCCCTTCCAGGTTTCTACATCCTCATCTGTGATTGAAGAAAGGGAAGTGGTGTATGCCAGCAGCCAGGCACACAGCAGCGTTCAGTGGGATCCACTGGGAGGAGAAGTCATGGAGACAAAGGAGGAGGTGATGGATGAGACTGGGGAGCCCCTGAAGCCCGTCACAGTCCGTTTTGTCCTGGAGGAGAGCAGTGGATACATGGAGCCCATGTTACGGATCCTGGCTATCATGCACACTGTCATCTCCTTCTTCTGCATCATTGGATACTACTGTCTCAAGGCAGGATGCTGACTATTTATACAGTAGAATTTTTGAATTTTGTTTAAATTGAATCTGTATCCAAAAATTATCATTAAAACCTATCAGTTAAATTCTAAAAAATCATTCATTTTCTCCGCTATTTCCAACACAAGGATTTGAATTTTCTGAAATCAATTAACACTCATTATTATTTACTGTGTGCGTGTGTAGGTGCCACTGGTGATCTTTAAGCGTGAAAAGGAGGTGGCTAGAAAGCTGGAATTTGATGGCCTTTATATCACAGAACAACCATCTGAGGATGACATCAAAGGACAGTGGGACAGACTGGTAATCAACACACAGTGAGTAGACCCTGTTTGTGTGGGTAAGAGTGTGTATTTGTGAGCTTGTAGTTTTTGTTATACAGTATATGCTACAACATCCATTGAAAGGCGCCTCATTCATTTCAAGGCTATGCCTCACTTCTATCGGACTCCCTCCAGGTTGTTCGGAATTGGTCTGAAAGACACACCAAATTGTTGGAAAAGTAAGACAGAGGTCAATTCCTTCATGTCCTGCGACAAGGTCCAGGAGTTTTGGACCGGGATACATGATAATCTCTGAACTGGGAGATGGGTCGCACATAAGAAGCTAGTTTAATGGTAGCCAGACAGATTATTTCTAATCCAAGAGTGGTCTTTTCAGAGGGCTAGGGTGGTGGTGTTTGGAAAAAATATAATTTTTTAAAATTTAAATGGGTTGCAGATTGGATGTCTATACTAGAAAATGGAGAAAGTAGCTGAACTTTCTGCAGGGCTCCTAAGAAGCTTTGTGCTGAGAGAGCGTAAACAATGTGCTTATGATATATTCACATATGCATATGTTTATTTGGTTTACAGTTTATTGGCCATTTGGTTATTATTTTGTTATATTGTCTTGAATGTTATGGGTATTATGTAATCTTTTCTTGAATTTTGTCTAAGTGAGTAGTGATGACAAAGGGGGTGGGGGGGTATGTTTATGTTGTAAAATGTCTGTTTTGTTTTCAAAACCAAATAAAGTGTTATTCATAAAAAAACATCCATTGAAAAGACAAGTGGCAATAACCTGTGCGATGTGTGAAGAACTAAGAGGGAAAACCTGAGAAGTGGTTTAAACTTTTCTTTTTTTGTTGTTGCAGTTGTTTACAGTTCCACCCTTTATGTGACTCATGAGCCTTTTGTGTTCTGATTTTCAGATCTTTCCCCAATAACTACTGGGATAAGTTTGTGAAGAGGAAGGTAGGTGTCACTGTTTTTGTAGACCTGGGTCTATATTCTCAAAAGATCTTATCTTGCCACCAGGAGTCCTCCTCCTATTCACGAAGCTGCAGAGAGATATTTTTACTAAAGGAAAAAAGAGAACTCCTGAGCTAAGAGAAGGGGCAGAGTTAACCCCCTTGCTGGGGATGACATCATGGGTCTTTGTCCAACTTCTTCATTTCCACAGCGATTGGTGTTTGACAAGCTGCCGTCTGTCAGTGAGTGTGAAATAAAATATTCCTCAATAAATAGGGGCGAGAAGAACAAATTGATCAAGATTGATTTTTGGCGGGTAACCCTTCCCCTTATGATGTCATAAGGAGCAAAATTCCAGATTGGCCCATCTGAGCTTTCATTTTCTCAAAGGCAGAGCAGGATACCCAGGGCTCGGTTTACACCTATCACCATTTCTAGCCACTGGAGGACCATAGGCAGATTGGAGGAACGCATATTAATGTTAAAAATAAAGTGACATTTTCATGCCATGGGCCCTATAAGAAAAAATACAATTTATTTGAATCAGTGTGGAAAGTGTTTTTTCAAGGAGTTCTGCTCTTCTTCAGGTGATGGATAAATACGGAGAGTTCTACGGCCATGACCGCATCAGTGAACTGCTGGGAATGGACAAGGCTGCCCTGGACTTCAGCGACTCTCACAAAAAGAGAAAGCCCAGGAGAGACAGCTCACTGGCGGCTGTGTGAGTATTGGGTGTGTGTGTGGGTGTGTGTATGGGTGGATGTGGGTGTGTGGAGACAAATATCTATTGATACTTTACTGTACACTACTTGATTTTAATGAATTAGCTAATTAACCAATAACTTGATTAACACCTAGATTTCATTCATTCACGTTACTAAACACATAAAGCTGTATTTTGTTGTGGCAATAATCCATCTGCATGCATTCAACTTTCAATTTACTTTAGAGAGTGCCTCTATTAAGGGATTAAAAACACAGAAGATAAAAAACACGGAAGGTGATTTACTAAGCATAACGTGTTCAGTAATGTTAACAATATCCATAGCAGTCTGTGGCGGGCTGGCTATAGTTATCATATACTGACCAGGTCAGACTCAGTCAAAGTTAATTCACTTCTGTATTTTAAAATTATATCGTTTACATGATAAAAAGGCAGGATTTTTTATGCTGTTCAAGTTAAAAGTCAAATTCTTGTTCCAAAGCAGCGTGCGGAGGCAGAATACCAGATAGACAGAAATGAAATGCCAACACATAGATTTGTTTTTCCTTGGTTTTGTTGGTATGAATAATTCCCAACAGGCTGATCAGGACACACTCGAAATTGTAATGGGAGTTGAGGATATCAGGTTTTACTAGCAGAACTTTCATTCACCCTGAATTCTCAGGGCCACATGGTATCAGACATGATGGTCCTCTGTGAGCCTCTTCTCCCTCTGTTATCAGGCTGAACTCCATTGATGTCAAGTACCAGATCTGGAAGCTGGGCGTTGTATTCACAGACAATGTGAGTATGTAGTCATTCCCCATCTGGCTCTATTGTGTGGATTCGCTGCTGAATTTCCCCTCCACAAATAACAGGGTTTCCAAAAAGATTCTTATTTGGAATTTTAACAATTTAAATATTATCAAGAAGTCCACAGTAATTCCATGGGTGTTAATGCAAATACAATAAATAAAATACTGTTTGTGGATGATGATAAAATGTAAAACTGTGGCATTATTTGCCATCTTTGCAGACATTTTCTGAATTTTGATTCAAGCTAACCACACTATCACTACATTATACTATATTGTCTGACACTGTCTTATTGAATAAGGATTCAGTTATTCTTGGTGTGGTTTTTAGCAGAAATGGGAATATTTAGTAAATTATGTATTTATTACCTGTGCGTGGACAACAACACATTCTAAAATAGTTGGCAACCCTGTTTTCATGGCGACAGACGCTGTGTGCACGGGGGGGGGCTGCTGTGTATGTGTGTGTTTAGAGAGACGGAGGAGACCAGGGGAAAGAAATGCAGCTGAACAAATGCATGTTTTATATAGTGTTAAATAAATATAAATAATATATAATATAATAATAAATATAACAAAACGCAATGTGTGGCGGCCTGTGTTGATTGTGTGGCACACTGCCACAAATTAGTCTGTGTGTGGGAAACACTGCAGTAATACAGGCCAAAAGTTTGAACACACCTTCTCATTCAATGCGTTTCCTTTATTTTCATGACTATTTACATTGTAGATTATCACTGAAGGCATCAAAACTATGAATGAACACGTGTGAAGTGTGAAAATAACTGAAAACACGTGTAGCCTTTATTAACTGTCTACTATATAGGTTATCTATCTAGACTAGGTTTCAGAAGATTTAGATAAGTAGGAGGTAGTGGACTGAAACAATGACAGTAACGACACACGTATCAAAGATTGAGAATATTTATATATGTATGGCCGTGAATAGCCTACAGCATGAATACAAAACCTTAGGGTGCACCCTCTAAGTAGCCCAAGATTTGTTTATATGGTGTATACAATAAAAATAAAATAAATAAAATACAATATTCAAAAGTGTTCCTTCTCAAGAGTCTTGCTCTTGTCTTTAGTCCATGGCATGAAATAAAATACCGTCTTTTAAGATTTTGTAGTTCTAGTTGGGTGGCTTGCCATCAAGGGACCAAAAAAACCTGACCTGTGTAAACAGGGTCAGAATAACATAATGAACTATATGGTAACATATTATACATAAGGTAAGTACAGTGTATTAAACATATGTTACACCAACAGTACTCATGTCTTGTACAATTCTGCAATAAAATACATTTCCCATTCTAGCCATATGTCTTGGTCTCTTTACATCATGTATACCAACAGTGTTAACCAGAACTGAAACTAGATGCACGTGTTGAACCCATGCACTCAAAATACAGGAATATAGTTTACATACATACTGCAAATTACTTTCTTTATAACCCAGATGTATATTGTGAATGAGCTTAGATAGACTATCTTTAATATAAAACCAAGATTGACACATTGATATGCATTAATATGGTAACAAACTGAAATCCATAACATGCTGCATAGTGTCTGCGTTAACTGACTGTAGCAATGCTCTCAAAACTTCAATCACTTTGGCTAGCTAACTCACCAAGTTTCACGTCGGATAAACATGACGAATATCCCACACAACGAAAATCCCTCAAGGCTCCCTGGCAGCGGTACAGTTCCCAACGTACTTTTCCAAGTGTTTAGGTGACATATGCAATTATATTTGAATGTTAATGTCTCTGTTATCTCTTCGTATCGGCGGCTAACAGGCTGGCTGTGTGCTGTCTGTGTGCCAAAAAACACCCGCTGTCACCTATCAATCAAGGCAGGATCAACTCTTGAACCAAAGTTTTAATTGGTTCAAGACTGTACGGCCGCTAACAGACTGGGCGTCTGCGTGGCAGAGAAGCTTCCGCTGTCACCTATCAATCAAGTCGGTGTCAACTCCTGAACCAATGTTTTAATTGGTTCATAATAACCATATGCATTTATAATAGATTAACTTGTTTTATTTTATTATAGTAATAATATAATCATATTTTTTCCATCATTTTTCTAGTGGGATACACATGTCTTGTATTCTAGTTTCTTCAAAGTAGCCACCCTTTGCTTTTTTGATAGTGCTGCAAACCCTTGGTGTTCTCTCAATGAGCTTCATGAGGTGGTCACCTGAAATGGTTTTTACTTCACAGGTGGGCCTTGTCAGGGTTAATTAGTGGAATTTCTTGCCTTATTAATGGAGTTGGGACCATCAGTTGTGTTATGCAGAAGTCAGGTTGATACACAGCCGACAGCTCTATTGGACAACTGCTAGAATTCATAATATGGCAAGAACCAATCAGCTAAGTAAAGAGAAACGAGTGGCCATCGTTACTTTAAGAAATGAAGGTCAGTCAGTCCAGAAAATTGAAAAAACTTTGAGTGTGTCCCCAAGTGCAGTAGCAAAAACCATCAAGCGCTACAACGAAATTGGCTCACATGAGGACCGCCCCAGGAAAGGAAGACCAAGAGTCACCTCTGCTGCTGAGGAGAAGTTCATCAGAGTCACCAGCCTCAGAAATTGCAAGTTACCAGCAGCTCAGATTAGAGACCAGATGAATACCACATAGAGTTCTAACAGCAGACATCTCTACAACAACTGTTAAGAGGAGACTGCATGAATCAGGCCTTCATGGTCAAATAGCAGCCAGGAAACCACTACTAAGGAGAGGCAACAAGCAGAAGAGATTTGTTTGGGCCAAGAAACACAAGGAATGGACATTAGACCAGTGGAAATCTGGGATTTGGTCTGATGAGTCCAAGTTTGAGATCTTTGGTTCCAACCGCCGTGGACGGAGAAAAGGTGACTGGATAGATTCTACATGCCTGGTTCCCACCCTGAAGCATGGTGGAGGAGGTGTGATGGTGGGGGGGTGCTTTGCTGGTGACACTGTTGGGGATTTATTCCAAATTGAAGGCATACTGAACCAGCATGGCTACCACAGCATCCTGCAGTGACATGCAACATCCCGTCCGGTTTGCGTTTAGTTGGACCATCATTTATTTTTCTACAGGACAATGACCCCAAACACCCCTCCAGGCTGTGTAAGGGCTATTTGACCAAGAAGGAGAGTGATGGAGTGCTGTGCCTCCACAGTCACCGGACCTGAACCCAATCGTGATGGTTTGGGGTGAGCTGGACCGCAGAGTGAAGGGAAAAGGGCCAACAAGTGTTAAGCATCTCTGGGAACTCCTTCAAAACTGTTGGGAAACGATTTCAGGTGACTACCTCTTGAAGCTCATCAAGAGAATGCCAAGAGTGTGTAAAGCAGTAATCAGAGAAAAGGAGGGGTGCTTTGAAGAAACTAGAATATAAGACATGTTTTCAGTTATTTCACACTTTTTTGTTAAGTACATAATTCCACATGTGTTCATTCATAATGTACAATGTAAATAGTCATGAAAATAAAGGAAACGCATTGAATGAGAAGGTGTTTTTGGCCTGTACTGTATTAAAAAATATAGTTAATATCTAATCAGTGCAGGGCTGACTACATGTTATCTGTCTCACTATTGTCTCATTATGAGAAGATATGGTCCAGTTAATGTCTAATACTGGGATCATTAAAAGTCACTTCATATAACATTTTCATGAATTGAGACATTAATGTGCAAATAAAGCCATACATTGAACATTGATATCCACAGTTGTCCATGCGTATTTGTGTTAGTCATTAGCTTGAGTAACCACTCTCTCTCCGTTGCTCCCTGCAGTCCTTCCTGTATCTGGCCTGGTACATGACCATGTCCATCCTAGGTCACTATAACAACTTCTTCTTTGCTGCCCATCTCCTCGACATCGCCATGGGCTTCAAGACTCTCCGTACCATCCTGTCCTCAGTCACACACAATGGAAAGCAGGTAAACAACTACTGTACATACTCCGCTACAGTCAACATAAATACAACTGCACACATTATCACGCATTTGCACGCTTCTACCCAAACATATACCTGCAACTACTGTGTGTAATGCATGTAATTGGGTACCATTTATTTTTTTTTCTGGTACAGTACCAATACCAGTACCTGGAATTGGTTTCCGGTACCCTTTTCTGGTACTTTCCCTCTGCAATAACAAAAATTAATTTCAGTTGTAAAAATAATTATGCGCTCTCGGGTACCGAAATTTGACAAATAGAAATACAGCATAGTCAAAACAAACAAACAAACAAGCATCACACAAAAAGAAAGGAACAGGTCACATGTGGCAGCTACATTTTTGAGTTACATGGCATTTTAACATGGCCTTAAATTCATTTAATGGGACCAGATCATTTAGATGTAGCAAGTTTTGCAAGTTATTCCAAGACCATGGAGCGAAGTAAGAGAAGGCTTTTTCCCCAGCTCAGTAAAAACCCTGGAGCCTGGTAAGAGAGTCACCTGGTGGAATGGCCTTATATAGAAAAATATACAAATGAAGTTGTCTACGTAGACTTAGTGATGGCCAGACTACCAGTTTATACAGCGTAAAATGATGAGTACGGCAATAAGAGTTAGTGAAAAAGCACAGAGCACTATGGTACACAGAATCTAAAAGGTGCAGAGTACTAGACGCAGCATGCATGTAGACAACATCACCATAGTCCAAAACACTTAAAAAGGTAGCCTGCACAAGTTCTTTCTTCTTTAACGTGAATCGGTCCTCAGTAGTGCCAACGTTATCCGGTACCCAACCATAGTAATACATAGTAACAAATAACTCATCTCATGTTCCAGTAACAGAGTCCAATAAAGACCAGAGGCTGGAATGGGGTTTCACTCTTTACTGGAAACAACCTGAAGATACAATGTTACATACAGTAAATATATTCCAATCGTACAAATCATGAAATTGTGAAAATGTTGCCAGTTTTACAGTACTCCGAACTATACTACTACTACTATACTGTTCTCTCAGTACAATGTAATAATTTGTGATACGCATGCATACTAATATCTCTCCTAAAACAAACAACATTTAGATGTATCTTAACAAACCATGAGCCAAATTAAATATGGAAAAAGGTTGCAGCTGACATTTCACTTGTCAGTTTACGCACCCTGTTAGTTCATCGTAAATTAACTTAATTGAAGCATTCAACAATTCTCCAGAAGAAAAACAGTATACGTTTGATTAAAATAATTGCAAATCAAATATGTTTTTGCAGTACTTCCAGGCGTATGTAATCAAAACTATGTTTCATGCAGTATTTTAGAGACCATGTCACATTTCTTTTAAAGTATATAAAAAATCCTGACTGATATTTTTCCCCTTGAGTTGTTTTCTGTGTCTCCAGACTGCCTTGTATCACAGCAGCCTGGTCTCTTCTTCTGTCTTCCAGCTGGTGTTAACAGTTGGCCTGTTAGCAGTGGTGGTGTACCTCTACACTGTAGTGGCCTTCAACTTCTTCAGGAAGTTCTACAACAAGAGTGAAGATGGAGAACTGCCAGACATGAAGTGTGACGACATGTTGACAGTGAGTATGATAATTGTAAAGCTTTAAGGTGCCATAGTGCAGTCAGACACTTTCTTAACCTATTGTGCTTTACTGTTGAATGGTAAATACAGTTGACTTGGTTACAATGGCTCAAATATATTTTATATTAATATTATAGGTATGTTTGGTTACAATGTTACACAGCTCTGTTTACACTCATGCTAGTACATCTAGACACCAAAACAAGTTCCTTCCTGAGGCACCGTGGCTCCGTCTGGCGCTTTGCGCCACCCACGACGATTGTGATTGGTTTAAAGAAATGTCAGTAAACCAGTGTGTTTTTCTCCCATCCCAGAAGGCTGTGTGGACTAGCCAGACCCTCCTCCACAGCGCTGTGGAGGAAGGTCTGGCAATGCGAGACTTCCCTTGTATGAATGTAATTATGCACTAGAACGTAATTTTCGCTACTTATTACCGACATATTTGTTACTACACAGTAAAATAACTAGTTTCCCTGCAGGAGGGTAGAAGACACAAAATCAATGGTCAATCTATTGGCAATCAAGCTAATGTTCGCGGTTTGGGCGGGACCGAACACACGCTGCTGGATCGTGCCGGAGCAGAACACACAAACTGTGTACATACGGACAACATTTTACATGGGGACAGGAACAAATACCTGATGTAACATAAGCGTAGGGATGAGGTTAACTAGGGCTGGGCAATATATCGATATTATATCGATATCGTGATATGAGACTAGATATCGTCTTACATTTTGGATATTGTAATATCATGATATAAGGGTTGAATAAGTGTTGTCTTTTCCTAGTTTTAAACGCTGCATTGCAGTTGTACATTGATGTACTTTTCTATATTTACTAGATTGTTCTAGCTGTTCTATTATTTGCCTTTTCCCCACTTAGACATTATGTCCACATTACTGATGATCTAAAATCTAAGTGTGAAGAGGTTTTGTTAAAGCTCCAATTGTCAACGCTAATAGAATATCACCGCAATATCGATATCAAGGTATTTCGTCAAGAATATCATGATATCTTATTTCCTTCCTATCGCCCAGCCCTAAGGTCAACTCACATTTAACAAATGAGCTTGAAATTAATGACGGATGTGGATGAAGGGTGGGTTGGTGTATGTTGTGTTTCAGCGAGTAGCTGTAAGATGTGGGGACCCTGGGCAACGGAGGTGTAGGTGGCACTGGTGAGAGCCTGTAGCTTTGGAAGTAAAGCACTGATGTGGACCAAAAGCTACACTGGGAGCTGAGACAGGTCATTTCTGGTAACTTTTCAAGCAAATGATCTGAAACTAAAATCTGCACATTAATCTGCACATTACTTTTGTTAAAATATCTTTTTTTGGTCACCTGCATGGTTGAGTATTTTTACGTATGCATGGTCCCACTTGACACAGTATCTCTTCACTTCTGTTCTGGCTGCTAAAGTCAGTAAAGCCTGTCTCATTGAAATTAGGAAGTATCCTTAAGGAGTCTTACTGTAAAGAGGGTCCAGCTCCATTTATGGATAGAAAGTCATGGGTCAGAGCTTTTAGTCTGACGTTGTTCGCCCTCAGGCTCTGTGTGCAGTTCAGCTGAGCTGCTGAAGATTACATGCTCATTTCTGTCAGTTTCTTTTCCAGGCATCTGTTAGCTTTTTAGGAATAGGATGGGAATAATGAATTTTATGCAACCAATCTGGGGTGATATCATGATGCAAGCTCAATTTAAGGCTCTCTGGGTACAGTTACAGTGAGGATCTTGGATAATGGGATCTGGAATGTAAAATCGAGACAGGACACCAGTTTTATGATGCCGGAGCAAGTTGGGTACAGTAGCAACATAAGCTACCATTGTGATTTATCCTGGTTAAACATGAACCAGTTCTGTGGTACAGGAAAGTGATACTGAAGTTCACTTGATGCCACAGGCCATGTGATAGTAACAGTGAAAGCAGGTTTGTTGTGTGTTTTTAAACTTTGGTGGTGTAACTCTTTACATTTACACTAATGCATCTCAAGCCTACCATATGCTGTAAGACTTTAAAAAGACTAGTCTTTTTTTTAAGATTGTTTTTTGGCCATTTTAGGCCTTTAATGACAGGACAGCTGAAGAAGTGAAAGGGGATAGAGGAGGGGAATGACATGCAGCAAAGAGCCGCAGGTCGGAGTTGAACCCTGGCCCACTGGATCGAGGATTAAACCTCTATACTGTGTATGTGCGCCTGCTCTACCAACTGAGCCATCCAGGCGCCCCACCATCTCACATCTTAAGAAAACCATCTCACATCTAACGTTAAAGACTGCCCTAATATGTAAATGTGCTGTATTTATATAGCGCTATTCTAGTCTTAACGACTACTCAAAGCGCTTTTACATCATACAGGATACATTCACACACATTCATACACTGTGGCCGAGGCTGCCGTACAAGGTGCCACCTGCTCATCGGATAAACACTCACACACATTCACACTCCGAAGACACAGTGTCTTGGTTCAGTGGGTTCAGTGTCTTGCCCAAGGACACTTCGACATGGGACTGCAGGGCCAGGGATTGAACCACCAACCTTCCAATTGCCAACCGCTCTACCACTGAGCCACAGCCGCCCGTGTATGTAAAGACCGGGGATCTTGCAGGATCACAGATTGCAAGATAACAACTACATTTGTTTTGAAAAATGTAACCAATTAAGCTTGCTACCGCTAGCATTAGCTGGTAACTAGGGAAAGTTTGCTGATTTTCTTTTCTGCTGTACGTGCAGATGAATGTCTCCAGTATCCGGAGGTCTGTGTTCATCCTCTGGTAAAACTCCCGTTGGATGACGTGCTTCAGAAGGGTTGAAAATCAGCATCCCTTTTTTTTAAGATTTCTTTTGGGCTTTTTATGGCCTTCAATCGACATGATAGATTGAAAAAAGGAAAGGGGAGTGAGAGGAGGGACAACACGCAGCAAAGGGCCACGAGACGGATTTGAACCCGGGCCGTTGCCAAGGCCTCAGTTTACATGGGGCGCACACTCCACAGGGTGAACTAGAGGTCGCCCCAGCAGCTTTCCCTTTTTAGCATTTAGCTTAACATCGCCATAGCAACCATAAACAAAACTGTCTCTGCTTGTTGCTGTGGGAGCGCACACATTGGTTGTTGACAATGTTCACATGATTTAACTTCACTTAGAATAATGTCAAACGCGTTTGATTTTGTCGGAACGTCAAGACAGGAAGACTAGGACTGGGTTTTATGACCGGCCCACCTTTGACAACCAATGATTGAAACGAGGGGAGCGCGGCCAACTCCAGCAAGACTCTTAGGATTTCATTCCAATATTGGAAATTAGTCCGCGAAAGTGGAATCGAATGAAAGTCCTTTGGTGTAAGGTCGGCATTAGCCTAACAGGTATAATTGGGTAGAAAGTCTTAACATGTCATACATAAGTCAAATATCCAGGAACAGCTTGTCTGTGGTGGTGGCAGGAAACGGGTAAAGACACAATGAATTAGTGCTGTGATGAGGCTGTTCCCTGCTGCCAAGTCATCTGAAAGAAATACTATATAAGGGCTCTATGGTGTGTGTTTTCTGGGGGGTGGGAGGGGGCCTTCTGTCACCCGGAAATTTCAGGACACACTCTAATCCCCTATTGTCAGTCACCCATAACATTCCATAGAGCTCTGCTGTTTCCTATTAAGGGGCCACGGGTGGCAGTTCTACTGGTCTGCAGAGGGTTGACAGGGGCTTAGTGGGATAAGGAGATAGACTGACGAAGGGCCACTGCCCCTGGCAGGTTTTTGCTCTTTCCTCTCCTCCCTTTATAAATCTCTTACAATAACACTCACAGCAGGATGAGATGATCTGAGCTGATTGCTTCTTTTCTGTTCACTTGTTCCTCTCTTAGCCTTCATCTTTCTCTCAGTAGTGGGGTTTTCCCATCTATTTCTCTCTCTCTCTCTCTCTCTCTCTCTCTCCCTCCTTTTGCTCAGTTCTTCTCTGCATCTTGTTCACTTTACATACACCTTTCAAGTCTTTCTCTTCCCAGGTTTCCGATGAACACAGACTCATTCTTTCTTTTACCTTGTTTGTCGTTTTTGTACTTTATTGCTCAAATTATGATGGTCATACTACAAATGTTATTTGTGTAAACACATATAGAACAGAAGCATTTTCAGTTTGAAAGTCAAAGGTTCTGGGACATCCACCA
The DNA here is from genome assembly GCA_013375575.1 of Percina caprodes. Taxonomy (NCBI): domain Eukaryota; kingdom Metazoa; phylum Chordata; class Actinopteri; order Perciformes; family Percidae; genus Percina; species Percina caprodes. The sequence goes on along the minus strand of JABXJD010000111.1, from coordinate 577,633 downwards.
TATGAGTCATAACACTTTGGTTTAGGTATTTTCAGGAGTGATTTTTTTTTTTTTAGTTTTGGCCTTTTGACATCAAGAGCTTTTCCAAAGTAATGACTGGATTAGAAGGGTATAACTGCAAAGATAAGAGCTGCTGACTATAAGAGATCATATAATCCTTCTTTTTTATCTTTTACTGAAGCTAAATACATAATTATCAATATGTTCTTTAATTGGTCCCATTTCTTTGTCTCTGACCTTTTTTTGGTGCAAAGTGATCCACATTTAAAATCCAGCACATTACATTTCTCTCTCTCTTCCTCTTCCTGTGTGTCTCTCGCCCTTTCTCCCAGTGCTACATGTTTCACATGTATGTGGGCGTTAGAGCAGGTGGAGGGATTGGTGACCAGATTGAGGACCCGGCAGGCGACGAGTATGAGATCTATCGCATCATATTTGACATCACCTTCTTCTTCTTTGTCATCGTCATCCTCCTGGCCATCATCCAGGGTGAGGGATCCAACGCACGCGCACACATACACACACACACACATGATCATGTGTGCCGGTGGAAAGACCAAACAGAATGGGTGTGTGAGGAATGTTCCTACGTCAGGATGGCCTGACATCTGGGACTTATGTTGAGTCGGCTGCTGAACGGTGAGCTTTGATGCTGGAAGATGGAAGCTAAAAGACATAAAAAAAGATGCTCCTTTATAACAATGCTCACATTTGCCTCTGCATTGGCCATCTTTTTGCAGCAACGTTGTCACCTCATAACCATCAGTTAAGGGCATAAGAGCAGGAAATAAAGATTTTGTAACACACTTGAAGAATCAACAAGCCATGCAGTCATTGCAAAAAACAAAAAAGTGGATTGTTGAGCTTATTACCTGACCATATGACTCTAATTAAAATATAAGTATTTTTATTACATACTCTAGGGTAATACAGCCTTTCATTTTTCAAAATGTATGCTGGCACTGTCTGGGCATGGGGCCTGTAATCAATAATTAGTGATTACCAATTAGAATGATCTTATGAAACAAACCGATCACCATTGTTTTGTGGTCCATATTCTATCATTTGCTGGCTCAACCTCTGTGAGTAGGGTTGGGGTCAGTGTATGTTTTGGTCATTTGATTTTTCTTGTATAAACCGGTATTAAAAAAACAAAACGAATCGTTTTATTTTTGAACATTTGAAATTAATAGGTGTTTTTCCCTTTTATTGTCAAAAGGTAGTAAAAGAAATTTGAAATATGCTTTGATTATCATTTTCTGTTTCATATAATAAAAAAGATTGCCTGTTTTTTCATATTCTGGTACAATTCAGATATAATTTTCAAGGCAACAGTGGTGATGTACCAGTGTTGCTTTCAGCCCCGGCTATAATGACTTTGGAAACCTATCCTCTGATAATGCTTCGGGGACTTTTATTCATCACATTTATTTATTACCCTCTACCAGACTTTCAGTTCACGTCTGCAGAGCAGAGCTGGGTATCAGACGAATCTGCCGCACTCGTGTTTTATTCTTATTTCCTTTTGCAGATAGTGATATGCTGTGATGCACTGATGCCAAGCAGGCTTGCTAGTTGCTTTTAGTCTGTGAGATAACCAAACTTCCGAACGTGCAATATAGAGACGGAAATAAATGTGTACATCTGAAAAATTGAAGTAAAACATATGTATTTAGGCTATTGAACTATAATGACTAATGCATGTGTTTATATTTATTGCCTCATTTATGTATTTCATGATGTATTTCATAGACTTATTTATGTGTAGAGGTGTGGGGTGCCTGGGTTAAAGTAAAACTGGTAGGCTACACCAGTGCCAATGCCTTGGAAATGCAACATCTGCTCTCAGAATATGAATATGGCATTTTTTCATTTCTGTTTACTAGTGATTTTTTTTGTTATATGAAATAGAAAAGGAAAACCAAAGCATGTTTTAAATTTCTCTCACCCCCTTTTGACAATGAAAAGTAAAAAACGCCTTGTCTTTCTATTTTAAATTTTAAAACGAAAATCAAACCACCACTTTTTTAATACCCATTTTATGAAAGGAAAATCAAATGACCAATAGATTCACTGCCCGGGTACCGTATTCAATTCGATCGTTACTATCGAGTATCGAAAAATACCAAGTCATTCAAAACCCGATTTCTGTATCATCAGCGTCAGTGAGCCACTAAGCATGCAGCATGCTTCTACCAAGATCAAATAATGCTGCTGATTGGCTGTCTATCGTTACACAACGCAGAGACACAAAGGAAGAACTACGTTATGCACACGCTCACATAGGAGCTGAAAAATAAATAAAAAAGATTTGTACCCTAATAATGTATTTTTGTTAAAATAGATTTCATAAAATTGGTATTATAAAAAGTATAATTCAGGAACCGGTATCGAAGTCACAGTACTGGTACCGGTATTGGAATATATATATATATATATATATATATATATATATATAAATCAAGGTTTTTTTAATTTGTTTTCATATTATACAGTAAAGAGAAACCCATATAACCAAACCTGCCACCCCCCAAATACCAGACATAAACAAAAAACACTATACTACATAACTAGATGTCCGTAAGGAAAAATAAAGAATACAAGATACATACTTTTTTTACATTGCCATGTTGTCTGCTTCCATTCCCTCAACAAAAGTTAAGAAGGGCTGCCAGATAGTATACAATTTCCCAGCGGTGGAAAAACCAGTAATGAAAACGATACCCAGCACTTTCTGTGGGTTGACTCTAAAAGCAGTTACGAGCTTCAGAGAACAAAGTGACACGAAGCAGAGTTCAGTTCACAGTCTTCTAAAAGTTTAATGAGACACATGAGGATGCATCCATTTTCTACCTATTCATCTAACTTTCTCTAATTTATTTCTAATCTCTCCGTTCCCTTCGATGACGTGAGAGTAGATGGATAAGAAAGAGGCTTCATAGGAAAGGAGGATTTGTTCAAAGTGGGGTCATGCAGATAAATCTTCGGAAAGGAAAACAGTGTTGCAATTTATGATCCAAATTCATGACACCACCTAAAACAGATGAGAGAGGCTTTGTTTGGAGTTTTTTACAGAATGGAATGTGACAGATTCACAAGAAATGATCAGCAGGTGTTTTGCAGTCTGCACATTATGACACTGATAAATGTGATAAGTGTTTACCTTAGTCAGTTCTCTTGATCGGTTGCATTGTTTCACGTCATACTTCACTGCTCATTGAATGTTCTTCAAATAGATCAAAACTGCCTTGTCAGTTCTGCACTGAGGTCGATGAATGCCGTGTATTTCAATCAGGAGAGACATGTTTGCAGATATGCAAATAAGATTTATTGTCCAGCTCAAATAAAATGTACAAATTCTTTGGTGATTATGTGTGTGTGTGTGTGTGTGTGTGTGTGTGTGTGTGTGTATGTATGTATATATATATATATATATATATATATATATATATATATATATATACACACACACACTGTTTATGAAAGCTTCATCTAGCGATGGACTCTAATCACCAAAGAATTTGTACATTTTATTTGAGCTGGACAATACAAAGGAACTTTTAGCTCACTTTGTAGAAATTCCTGAGATATATATATTGTGTATTGCTATTCAGCTGAAAAACACTGAGGTAGGATTTTGGTCCATATCACCCAGCCCTACAGTAGTAATATAAAGACTTGAACATAAAGACCCAGTGATGTTAAAGGCCTTTTGGATTAAAGACTTGTGGTTTTAAGGTGGTTGTGGACTTAGTTGACTTGTACTCCCTTTGAAAATTCTAGGGTTAATCATTGATGCTTTTGGAGAGCTGAGGGACCAGCAGGAACAGGTGAAAGAAGACATGGAGGTAAAAAGACACACTCGCACAAAACAATTCAGTATTATGCAACACATGAATGACAGGAAATACACCCAGATTTTCTTACATCCAGGTACAGGTTGCAATTTGACAGCCAATGGGGGTAAATGTTCTGTGTAATGACGAAATAATGAATCCCATAACTCTTGCATGTTTCTCTTCCAGACCAAATGTTTCATCTGTGGAATAGGTAACGACTACTTTGACACAGTCCCACATGGCTTTGAAACGCACACGCTACAGGAGCACAACCTAGCAAACTACCTGTGAGTACATCTGGAGTTTGGTTGTGTTTTTTATGTGTGTACTTGTGTGTACTAACGTTGTGCCAACCAATTATGCCTGTCTTATGCAATACACCTTATTAGAAGACTCACCAAGGTTCTCCTGGGTCTTTGCGACTGGAAGTTTTTTTGAGCGAGTACACCCAAATCATTTAAACAGTAGTGTAGCTGTTTGAGGTTCCTTGTACTCAGTGACTGCAGGATTCTGGGAGCTTTTTGTGGAATTCTGGTTTTGCCCAATTTATGGAAAAAAATGTATGGATAACCGAGCTTTGGGCTTGGTGTTGATAGTGCAACTCAAAAGTAGTAAGGGTTGGATTTAATTTAACAGGCTAATCAGGCTCTGATGTGTGTTTGTGAATGTGTGATAATATTGTATGGAAATATGTTTTTTCTTGTGTGTGTGTGTGTTTCAGATTCTTTGTGATGTATCTCATCAACAAAGACGAAACAGAGCACACAGGCCAGGTAATGTTCCTTTGGTCTCAGTAAATATGCATCACTGTGATATTGCAATGTGGTTAGTACAGCTGAGCTGTGTCTCTGATCCAGCGTTAAGGCCGGCGGCAGACTGGATGCGTGGCGTGAGCGTGGCGTTTCTGTTGCGTGTCAGCTGCCTGTCTTTGCACACCAGAAACGTGTCTGACACGGCGCTGCTGCTGCTCGGTGACGTAGGCTACGGGGAGGGAGACCAGTCTAATAAGTAGCCTACTGAGCTGATTACACCAAAGACAACGTCGACAGTATTGACGGCAAAATAGGCTACAGTATTGACAGTTGTGACATTTGAAACATTTATACATTTATATCTGCGTTCATGTCAAACCCTAGAGACTTTCAAATATCAAAATGTCTTATTAATATGTATTTGTGTTAAAATGACACATAAACATATTTTCCTATTCCATTTGGTCTGGAAATGCTTCCAACACGCTTGTGTGTCGTGTAAAAAATAGGCGTCAGTTCTATTTCTAGCAGGCACGCGATTTCGGCTCGAGACGTGCACGTCAGGCAGGCAGTTTGCCTGTGGCCGGCCTAAAGCTTCAGTATGCTTTAAACAAAGGGCTCCTCAGATCCCCGTACAGCATCTGAATGTGTATGAGTGTTAAACGCATACTGAGGTCTTTAGTGGCTCAGCTTACACTGCTGTTACTAACCTCAGGAGCTGACTCCAAATGCTTTGTCTATAATACAATTCCTCCCTACCTGCTCCCATCTGTCTGTCTTAAAGGAGTCTTACGTATGGAAGATGTACCAGGAGCGTTGCTGGGAGTTTTTCCCAGCTGGTGACTGTTTCCGGAAACAGTACGAGGATCAGCTCAACTGATCTGTTCTCGAAGCAACAAACTCTTTCCTTTCATACTGTAACCTGTTCAAGGCCCTCTACAGCCATCTTCCCTTTGCTTATCCCTCAAACCTTTCTTACTGCTCTCTAAGGAGTCCATGTTCTACCGAACCACGGCTTCTACACTCGGCTCCACTTCCCAGTCAAGGAGGAACTACATCTCCAGCCTCCAGGTCCCGCCCCGAGCCTTTCTCCCAGCTCTTCCTCATCCAGTCACTCAATTCGCAGCACATTTTGTTTGGAATGCTTCTAACTCTGACTTTGTACATAGAAAATATCAGAGAAAATGCTGTACAATATGTGACTGGTGCCACATCAAGGTTTTTTGGCTCAGATGATGACTTCTTTGCTTCATCTTATTCTACATTCACAGTAACAAGCAAAAAATATAGAGCAAGTGAAAAAGGAAGGACAAGACGGACAGAGGAGGTGAGTGCAAGGGAAATGAAGAGATACTTCTTCCAGAAAGACTTTCAGGACAATGATCGATAGATGAAGAGCAGACATTAGTAAGATGATTTTTACGTCTTTTCATGTGTACAATGCACGATGCATGTAGGTACAGGGGTCGGACACAAAAAAGGAACACCTCTACAATCCTGATGTAATCCAACACCACCGCTCTGCAATAATCTGACCTTTGAGAAGCTTACATGTCAGCTTTTGTGAAGACTGTCAAGAGGTGAGGGATTTGATTTAACTCTAAGGTATCTTTTTTTTTTTATTGTGATACATGTGACATAGTTTATATATGTTAATATTGTGTCCACACCCTGTCAACACTGTGTGTGAAGGGCTCCTTAACTAACTGTTCATATCCCTAGCAACATGATCAATAGTCCATTTTGTTCCAGTGGAGCTGAGTGACTCAGCCAAAGTAGAGATGTCAACAAGTCATAATCTTCTATCAGCTTGCAAGTTATCTACATCTTTTTTTTTCTTTTTTTTAAAGACTACAAAAATAAATGTATGACCCCAAAACTATGCTTGCAAACTGGTTAAATACATTATTGACATTTTCTTCTTTAATTTGATCTTTTGGCCCAGCATGGCCTTAGGATAGAGAGGTCACTCTGGTCCCCATCAACATATGTGAGCGACTACTGGTCAGATTGCCATGACATTTACTGAGCACACGACATAATGATACCATCCGGACAAATCTTTATTCCCACTGCTGGTCGAGGCTCTAAGAATAGCTAAACAGTCAGCATGTTTGTTCTGCCCAATAGTATTGCTGCGTGTAAGATACATTGCAGCCTCTAGGTTACCACTGGGGCTTTAGATTTACTGTCATCGATTAACGCTACTTAGTTAGGGCTCATGCCATACATTTGTTAATCAAAGGATGTAGTTTTATGTAAAAGCAATACCAAAGCAGCAGTGATTGGTCTGTTTTAGACGTTATAGCTGCATACAAAGTTAGCACATGCTTGTTAGCTATGAGAAATAATGAGCCAGACTGGAGCAGCCCATTAGCCACAGCTGGAGGACAGGCTGAAGATGATCAATGTATGGATGAAAGCAGAGGGAGGGGAGACAGGAGGATACAGTGCCTTACTAAGCCAGGCGGGAGTTTTGCAAGCTGGAGGAAGAGAGGAATGTCAGAGAGCTTCACATAAATATAATGTAAAGACTGAGAGTAACAACTCGAGCTGGTTGAAGGGGGTGTCTATGAAGGACAGAAACATGCGAGCACTATAGGAAAGTAGAACTAACTGAGAAATGCCCTCAGGACTTTGTTATTGGAAATATAAGATCTCACTGGGCCTTAAGCAGTTTTGGTGCCGAAATATAACATTTGAAATAATTTCAAATTTCAGTTGTGCTTGCTTTAAAGCTTTATGCAGTGCAAAAAGGGGTGTGACAATTTAAAAAAAATACAAATATCATAATTAATCAATTCTATTTGGTTACATAGTACTGTCAGATGATCTTTAAGTTGTCTTGTGAAGTTCTGGGTAGTCAGATGATAGTTTAAAATGAGAGTTGAGGCTCTTATTACAAAGCTCTGCTGAGTACAGTATAGTGCCACTTGTCCAGTTCAGATGGCCTCTTCCTTTTCCCAAAAGCATTTCATTGTTTTTTTGCATTTTAATATTAAATCTACTCCTAATCTTTACATAAACGGGTGGATAAAATATTAGAAATGCTTCTGCAACTAGGTGGGCCTAATAAAGTGGAGTGTGGTTTACACATTTCTGATGCTGCCATAGCGTCACTTAAAAGACGGATCCATCGTGTTAGCTTAGCTTCGTGTTGGCACACAGTGCTGCAGACACACATACTGTATACAATATAGGAGTCAACATCCATCATACATGTTAATGTGTTGGATTAAATGCTATTTTTTGTCCCACCCTGTTTTAATTGTAACACCCCCCACTGCAAGGCAGGCAGATTAACTGGCCGTGTTAAAAGTGGAAGAAAGTGCCAACCGTCCATAGAACACATTTCATTACTCAAAGTTTCACCTCGTAGGGTTTGGGTGCACAGACAAGGGCCGGGCGAACAATTTTAGAAAATGATAATAATTAGAAACAAAATGATTCATTGAAAACGTTCATTTTATTTTTCAACAGCTTCATTCCTCAGTGATCGGTGTGTGTTGATTGAATAAATGGCAAACGTTCAACAAGCATTCAAATAAGGATTGTTCATCTGAAGTTTATTAATGTATTGATGATCTTATGCAATACAGCAAAGAGCTCTTTTTTGTAGTGATGTTCTCCAAAAAAAGTATCTCAAAAAGAAATGCCATTGCATGTTTATTATGCGGAATTAATTAACAAGTATAACAAAGACACTAAATCTATGTCACCCATAAATTGTTTAATAGAATTATTTAAGATGAATTAAGATTTCTGTATTATTGTATTTAAGTGTTGTGGGCCTCATTGTACCTCTTCAAGTCACTTGCCACTAGTGCATCCCTCAGAAAAAAAAGTGGCTCCTGCTTTTCTCTCACTTAATCATCTCTGTTTTAATATACTATAAGTCAAATGTTTGTTTAGGTATCATTTGGTTTTAAGCTCAAGCAATAGCCCTTCAGGGAGTGTACGGGAGACTGACCATTGTAAATTGCAAACAAAGGCAAAACAAATAAAAGCTTGCTTTACTTTGTCTCATTTTAAAATAAATTATTTATTCATTTATTATCTAAGTCTTTATCTATATTTTATTTACTTAATAAATAATGGTAAGGAAATGCAACTGAGGTCCTGTTAATTACTTTACCGCTTAATCTTAAAGGTGCAATATATATATATACTGTATATGTATATATATATATATATATATATATATATATATATATATATATATATATATAAACACATACACACACACACACACAACAATTTTGTCTGCTCATTGCACAAAGCCCACCCTAACATACATGCAGATTTGGCTGCTGGACATTTCCTGCCACTCTTCTGTGAGTGCTAAAACGCGAGAGTCTAAAACGCGTAGAGGTCCTGTTTTGTAAACTTCCTGAGAATGTACCTGTCCCGGGCTCAACGTGCACTCTGCGCTTGGTTTGGTTTCCCTGAAAGCAAAGTGGCCATTAGTGAAGTGTGAAAGGTGAATCGAGCTTCAGACCCTGAGATACTTGTCTAGTGATACATCAGGATCATGTTTCTTAGACCAGTTAGCCCCAAAGGGTTTCATTTAAAACCAGTTCACATAATAATGTTGTAGACTTGGGCTTTGGCCTCCTTGCTTCCATCTGTGCATGTGTTTGGTCCTGTGTGTCTTGTGTCTGTCTCTCTGTCAATGTCTTTTGTTTGTTTGTTTGTGTGTTGTGTTGTGCGTTCCTATGTCCCGTGTATTGTTTGTTAATTGTATAATAAAAATGTGATCACAAAATAGTCAACAAATAATAAATAATCATATGAGCAAATACAGACTAAATGTATGATATAACCATGAAATTGGGAGATAACCAAATAAATTTTTTGTGTGGCTTTTATTGCCTTTATTGATAGGACATTAAGTGAGAGAGGGGGTATAACATGCAGCAAAGGGCTGCAGGTCGGAACCCAACCTGTGGCCGCTGTGTCAAGGACTGAACCTCTGTTAATGGGGCGCACAGTTAACTGTTAAACTCCGGTTAAATCAAAGTCATATTTAATCCAGTGGCACAGCCAGTTGTGTGATTGGCTGTCCTCTCATTCAGACTGAGACAACAACCAATCACACAACTGCCTTATGTCTTATTAAATATTCAACATTGTGGGTCTCCATAATAAGTGACCTACATTATGATGCAGTTACCTATAGTTTGTTTTTGCCACACAACAAATATCAAGGCACCACAGCTATTAGCTTTGCTAATGAGAGCAGTACTCCCACTGTGAAAAACATAGATGACATGTGATAGCGAGGCATTCAAAGGCAATAGTTCTCTCACCTGAGCCAGTCTGTAAATGACATTATGTCCAAAGAACTGTACATGAAAATCTATCATAGAATTTGCTCACAAAGACATGCTAAAGAGCTTTTAAAGATCTTTACTGATTGCACCTTTAATGTTGAGTGACGATACATGTGTCATTTAATAACACTAAGAAAGTATGATAACAGTGTCACAGTTGCAACCAACCAGTGTGGGTGCTATGTATATTGGAGTGCGCTCATTATGCCATGCTAATGTCATTTCTATTTTTTACTTTTTATGACAATATCACATAACACCATAACTAAGTGGTATTTTTGCACATCTAAAAATAAATGTTTTTTCCATATTTATTACAGAGGGGCCATGTTTAGTTTAGTTTGATGTAGACTATGTGAGTATGCTGTAGCTACTGCTGAGAGATATACATGTAGAAAGAGGGACTGAGTAATGAATGGATTAGCATGTTTTTGGAAATAAAACTTTATTAACTTGTGAAGAGTAGAATATTCTTAATTCCATACCTGCTTTGTGGCTACTTTTCATAAAGAACTTGCTATGGACAATTTCATACATCTCTGACAAAAATAATAGCTTTAATAAGGGGCTATTGTCTTGCAATAAATTACATTTGGGGCTAATTATTTTATGCTCTTTATTTATTTTTTTGACTGTGGGAAATTCTCTGTTTATTTGAAAATAAAAAATGTTAAAGTGGATGAACAATCAATACTACGACAGTCTGGGTAGAACTAAGGTGGCGCCGCAGATGGCCGCCTCTGGATTACGCTCCATTCAAGCTGGAAAACAGCTTTTCAAACAACGATCCTCGGTCAGTGTGGAGAGGCCTGCAGACACTCACTAACTACAGGAGACCATCCCCCAACACTGCTGGTCCTCAACGACTGGCTGACGAGCTGAACAGCTTTTAGGCTTGATCCCATTTCTCCATCTTACCCCTACCACTTACCCCTACCCCTTGGCCCTAGAAACCAAGGGGCAAGGGGTTGGGGTGAAAACATACCCCAATGATATGGGGCACCACTTGGTGACATCACCATACAGTATTGATCACAAACTTCCAAGATGGCGTCTCTGTTGATTGTGTGGGTTTTGACAACAATGTCATATGCATTTATACACTACCGTTCAAAAGTTTGGGGTCACATTGAAATGTCCTTATTTTTGAAGGAAAAGCACTGTACTTTTCAATGAAGATAACTTTAAACTAGTCTTAACTTTGAAGAAATACACTCTATACATTGCTAATGTGGTAAATGACTATTCTAGCTGCAAATGTCTGGTTTTTGGTGCAATATGTACATAGGTGTATAGAGGCCCATTTCCAGCAACTATCACTCCAGTGTTCTAATGGTACAATGTGTTTGCTCATTGGCTCAGAAGGCTAATTGATGATTAGAAAACCCTTGTGCAATCATGTTCACACATCTGAAAACAGTTTAGGTCGTTACAGAAGCTACAAAACTGACCTTCCTTTGAGCAGATTGAGTTTCTGGAGCATCACATTTGTGGGGTCAATTAAACGCTCAAAATGGCCAGAAAAAGAGAACTTTCATCTGAAACTCGACAGTCTATTCTTGTCCTTAGAAATGAAGGCTATTCCATGCGAGACATTGCTAAGAAATTGAAGATTTCCTACAACGGTGTGTACTACTCCCTTCAGAGGACAGCACAAACAGGCTCTAACCAGAGTAGAAAAAGAAGTGGGAGGCCGCGTTGCACAACTGAGCAAGAAGATAAGTACATTAGAGTCTCTAGTTTGAGAAACAGATGCCTCACAGGTCCCCAACTGGCATCTTCATTAAATAGTACCCGCAAAACACCAGTGTCAACATGTACAGTGAAGAGGCGGCTGCGGGATTCTGGGCTTCAGGGCAGAGTGGCAAAGAAAAAGCCATATCTGAGACTGGCCAATAAAAGAAAAAGATTAAGATGGGCAAAAGAACACAGACATTGGACAGAGGAAGACTGGAAGAAAGTGTTGTGGACGGATGAATCCAAGTTTGAGGTGTTTGGATCACAAAGAAGAACGTTTGTGAGACGCAGAACAAATGAAAAGATGCTGGAAGAATGCCTGACGCCATCTGTTAAGCATGGTGGAGGTAATATGAGGGTCTGGGGTTGCTTTGGTGCTGGTAAGGTGGGAGATTTGTACAGGGTAAAAGGGATTGTGAATAAGGAAGGCTATCACTCCATTTTGCAACGCCATGCCATACCCAGTGGACAGCGCTTGATTGGAGCCAATTTCATCCTACAACAGGACAATGACCCTAAACACACCTCCAAATTGTGCAAGAACTATTTAGAGCAGAAGCAGGCAGCTGGTATTCTATCGGTAATGGAGTGGCCAGCGCAGTCACCAGATCTGAACCCCATTGAGCTGTTGTGGGAGCAGCTTGACCGTATGGTACCAAGAAGTGCCCATCCAACCAATCCAACTTGTGGGAGCTGCTTCTGGAAGCGTGGGGTGCAATTTCTCCAGATTACCTCAACAATTTAACAGCTAGAATGCCAAAGGTCTGCAATGCTGTAATTGCTGCAAATGGAGGATTCTTTGACGAAAGCAAAGTTTGATGTAAAAAAAATCTTATTTCAAATACAAATCATTATTTCTAACCTTGTCAATGTCTTGACTCTATTTTCTATTCATTTCACAACGTATGGTGGTGAATAAGTGTGACTTTTCAGGAAAACACAAAATTGTTTGAACGGTAGTGTATATGTTTTAGTTATGTTCACTTTGGTGGTGCAGAGGCAGATGTTATGTGTAATACTCAGGTCTGTTTGAAATACATATGTGTACACACACACACACGGTGTGTTGTATATCTGTTTCAGTTATCACCGTTTTGAATGTCATTGATGTTCAGAAAAACATTTTGTTAACAAAATTCTGTCTTTATTTCCCAATAAATTAAACATAACAGGCAAAAACATTACATTAAATATATTATATTACAGAACCATTATCAACTATTAGAACCATAACTTACATGTCACACACATAAAAAGGCATTCAAATGTATAAAACAAAAAAGACACAAGACCACAAACAAATTAACTACAGCTGTTCTGATATTCCAGACCCCCACAAATCGTCACTGTCCCTATCATAACCAACAACAATATACAAGTGCATGAACAGGAATTAATTACAAATGATTACAATAATTCAGCACCAATGCAATAATGAATGGGTACAACATGAACACATGATTTAAGAAACTTCTGCTTGTTTTTAGCCCCAAAGTGGACCAGCTGCTGTGTCCTCCTGGTCCCTGTGTGATACAGGTCGGTATATGTAAAGCACGTAGTAATGTATCATAGACCGTTAATATTAATATATACAGTCTATGCGATGTATACAGTCCATTCAAGGCAGAGAAATGCAGGATTGTTTTTCAAATCAACGTTAGCGATTAGCGTTAGTGCAAGCTAGCGATTTTTTTTTTTAATTTAAATTAAGAACATGGTTGAAAGTACATATGTACAGGACTGTATAGACCACAAAACAAGACTGTCGTAACTTTTAAATCAATTATTTAAGCCAAAAATACTTACAGTTATGTGTCTCTCAGGTCGATGCGGCAGCCATCGTTGCTTGTGTGTTTACAAATGAGCTCGCGTCCTCACTTGCTTTCAAGGGGTATACAGCCCTCGATCTTACCCCTAAGATAAAGAAATGGGTTTCAGCCTAACTGTAGGTTTGAAAAGACCACAGTCACACCCCTCCCCCACACCAACTTACCAACTCACACTTCAGTCAGTCACCTCCCCCCCCTCACCTGCACTCATGATCTGCGAAGTGGATGTTCCAGAGGCAGAAGACCAGAAAGGCTCCTGGCCCAGACGGTGTGTCACCATCCTGCCTGAAAATCTGTGCAGACCAACTGGCCTCCATCTTCACTCAGATCTTCAACAGATCTCTGGAGCTATCTGAAGTTCCCTCCTGCTTCAAACGCTCCATAATCATCCTAGTCCCCAAAAAAACCTCCATATCTGGACTAAATGATTACAGACCTGTTGCCCTGACATCTGTAGTCATGAAGTCCTTTGAAAGACTGGTGTTGGCCCACCTGAAGGACATCACAGTCCCCTTGCTGGACCCCCTGCAGTTTGCCTACAGGGCTAAAAGGTCGGTGGATGATGCAGTCAGCTTGGGACTGCATTACATCCTGCAACACCTCAACTCTCCAGGGGCTTATGCAAGGATCCTGTTCGTGGACTTCAGCTCAGCGTTCAACACCATCATCCCAGACATCCTCAGCACCAAACTCTCCCAGCTCACTGTGCCAGCCTCCACCTGTCAGTGGGTCACAAACTTCCTGACTGACAGGAGGCAGCAGGTGAGGCTGGGGAACATGACATCCAGCACACGGACTATTAGCACTGGCGCCCCTCAGGGGTGTGTGCTCTCCCCACTGCTTTTCTCCCTCTACACCAATGACTGCACCTCAGGAGACCCATCTGTTAAACTCCTGAAGTTTGCTGACGACACAACGGTCATCGGCCTCATCCGGGACGGTGATGAGTCGGCCTACAGACGGGGAGGTGGATCAGCTGGCTCTCTGGTGCAGTCAGAAAAACCTTGAGCTTAACACGCTCAAGACTGTGGAGATGATTGTGGACTTCAGGAAGAGACCCCCCACTCTTCCCCCCCATCACCATGCTCAACAGCCCTGTGTCTGCTGTGGAATCCTTCAGGTTTCTGGGATCCATTATATCCCAGGACCTGAAGTGGGAGCCCAACACAGACACCATCATCAAAAAGGCCCAGCAGAGGCTGTACTTCCTGCGCCAGGTCAGGAAGCTCAACCTGCCTAAGGAGCTGCTGGTCCACTTCTACACAGCCATCGTCCAGTCTGTCCTCTGCACGTCCATCACTGTCTGGTTTGGATCTGCCACCAAAAAGGACCGGAGCAGACTACAACGGACAGTTAGGACAGCCGAAAAGATCATCGGTGCCAACCTGCCCTCCGTTCATGACTTATACTCCTCCAGAGTCAGGAAACGGGCAGGAACCATCACTGCAGACCCATCTCACCCCGGACACAACCTGTTCCAGCTTCTCCCCCCTGGGGGGGCGCTACAGAGCACTGTTCGCCAAAACCAACAGATTCAGGAACAGTTTCTACCCACAAGCCATCTCTCTGATGAACAGCTGACTTCTTACCCACAGTGTCAGGTTCAATTCTGGTCAATAACCCAGTAACACGGTCTCTACAGCACCTGTTTACTGGTTCCACTTATTATTCCACTTATTTAGTATTATTCATCATTCTCATATCTCATTATTTACTATTTATTCATCATTTTCATATCTCACTTAATATTTATTATTTGCTATTTACTCGTCATTCCCATTCTCACATCTCTCTTATTTTTTCATCATTCTATTTCCTATTTCAGATCTGTCCATAATGTTCATACTGTTCATGTAATAACATAATACTATTTACCCCAGTATCCTTGCACTATGCTCCATATTTAAATAATTTTTATTGAACGCTTCGTTCACTCATGCTTCTATATTGTTCTGTTTAGAGTATGTATATATTGTGTATATATTAGTGTGTATATTTTTGTTTTGGTTGTTTTGTGTGTAAGCACAGTGTGAGCAACGATGCTCCAAAGAAAAATTCCTCATATGTGGCCTCATACCTGGCGATAAAGCTGATTCTGATTCTGAAATTGGATTCCAGGCACAGCAGTCCAGCCTTGCTGTCCCTTTATTTATTTTGAGCAATAAAGCACTAACCTAGCGTATTTTTTTAATCTTTTATCAGGAAACATTCAAAGCTATGTTAGCTGCAGATTGGCCTTGTTTAGGCTATTAGAAGCTGTTATTAAATGCTAATGAAATAGGTTTTGAAAATGTTTTCCCAGTAAAAATCAGTAAAGCTACTATCTGTATCTGTTAGATTCACAACAATATCTGTTAAGATATTGATATCTAGACTTCTAGATACATTGTTTTCTAATGCTATTTTTTTGTTTAGCTGCTCACATCAATTTATTATGTAAGGTTAATGCCCAACAAGGTGTTTCTTGTCAGGAATGAACGGACTACGGAGGGGGACAGAACTGTCCTACGCGCAGCCTGTCCATAAAAAAGTGATATATTTCCTGGTTGACATGATGGTGCGCGCTCCCGCGGTCAAGTGTAAGTGCAAGTGATCGAGACTGTAATTACAATTGGGTAGTTAAAAAGAACATTGATATAGGAAAATGGGTCAACTGGACCTGAGGACAACATGAGGACAACATGAGGGTTAAATAGACCACGGTATCGATCACAGATTTACTGATGCAGAAATGGAGAAGACACATTGTTCATACTTTATACAGAGTGAGCAGCAGCTTCTTGTGGAAGTAGGCCTATAGCTTGAAACACATTATTTGTAAAAAAACACAAACACATTATTTGTTAAAAGAAAGAAAAGGGCGCTGTAATGAAACGGCAAGAGAAAGCGAGGCAGACGATCGTGCTCCGATTTACCACCAGCACCACTGTTGCTCTTATTTTCCACATCTTTTCTAGCTCCTCTTTCAGCCCTTGGTATTTCTCAAGCTTCTCGTGTTCCTTCTTCTTGATGTTGCTGTCGCTTGGGATCGCCACATCTATCACTACTGCCTTCTTCTGCTGTTTGTCGATCAACACGATGTCTGGTTGGTTAGCCATCACCAGTTTGTCAGTCTGGATCTTGAAGTCCCACAGGATCTTAGCGCGGTCATTCTTGACTACCTTAGGAGGTGTCTTCCATTTTGACCTTGGGACTTCCAGCCCATGCTTGTGGCAGATGTTCCTGTACACTATGACAGCTACCTGGTTATGGCGTTCCATGTACGCATTTCCTGCCTGCATCTTTCACCCTGCTGTTATGTGCGGCACTGTCTCAGGGGCATCCTTGCACAGCCTGCACCTGGGGTCCTGCCTGGTGTGGTAGATCCCAGCCTCTTGATCTTGTACTGAGTGCCTGTTCTTGTGCTGCCATGATTAGAGCCTCTGTGCTGTCCTTCAGTCCAGCCTTTTCCAGCCACTGGTAGGATTTCTTCATATCAGCCACTTCTATTTGTCTGTGGTACACGCCGTGCAGCGGCTTGTCCCTCCATCACGGTTCTTCATCACCGTATATATGTATGTGTATATATATATATATATATATATATATATATATATATACATTATACATTATTTATTCCTATTTTTTGTCACTTTTTTGACGTGTTTTTAATCATGTTTCAGTCAATTTTTTTAACAATTTCTTTGTCTCTTTTTCTAATATTTTTGATGTTTGTCACTTTTGCCGATTTTATTGGTCACTTTTTCAGCATTTAAAAAAAGATTGTTTTGTTTTGTTGATTTTTTTTTTTTTTTCTGCTTTTTTGTAGTTTTTTCCAACACTTTTTTCAACGTTCTTTTCTGATATAGAAAGTTTTTGTAAACCGGTCAAATTTGACCCGAGGACAGCACAAGGGTTGAAAATGTCCTTATGTCCATATTGTCCGACAGATGACTACGTTGAAAATTGCTGGATTTATGCTGTGTTCTATGACCCTTAATGATCCGACTCGGAAACTCGGTGTCCTCAAGGTTGTCATGTTGGTGCGTGTTGCTAGGCAACGTCTGATGCTGCGTGGGTTGGCATATTTATTTTGATACTGGAATTGTGCTATCAAAGTAATCATAAAAATCCTCATTAAGATTTGTACTAGCCAACCTTAAGGGCTCTTACGTTCAAGATCTGTCGATATACTTGTTTATTGTGTTTTGCTCCATGTGCACAGATGTCGTAAAGACTGAAACGTTTGTGTCTCTCGTTGTGTCACAGGTGATACCCAATCAGCAGAGACATGTAAAACTCGTAATAAAAAGGCAGAGCGGTTGCACACACACGTTTCAGTTTTTAAACAAAAAAACGGTGTTACGTTTTTGGGGACTGGACGTGGCCCTGGTGTAAATTAACCATGGATGTATTAAGAGAACAAAATAATGCGCTACATTAAAAGAAAATGTAAAATGAAGTCCTTCAGTGCCTCTTCCTCTGAACATCACAGGATGGCGCTAACACACTTTCTGCACCAAGTAAGTTACGCTGCGCCACATAACATATGACTTATTTTACACAGATCGTTAATATTAATGAGTATACAGTCTATGGTTTTACAGGGATCAAGTAGGCCTACACACGGCAGATATGTGTTCCTCAAAGGCTTGATTTTGATTTGGGAACATGACATGGTTGGGTAGATATAGGGGGTTTTCACCAACGTCACGTTCTAGGCAGTAACCCGGATGCGCGGCCATATTGGAGATACGTGGTGTAAACAACTGAACGGATTACAGTGGAGGACTTGGACCACAAGAAAAGGCATTATTTAGAGATATTACAGTTTATTGGTGGTGCAAATCCCCACGAGTTGGCTCTCTATTCTTGCATCCTTGAGGACCCGGTGATTCTTCCTTCAGTTGCATATCCCGATATAGTCAACTACCTGCTTTTCTCGCCGAGCCCATACACAGCAAAGGTCAGGAGGCCTGTAACCAGACGGTGTGTGGATGGGTGTGGGAGAGGCAGTAGGCTACCAAGTCATTAACGACGTGTTGTGAACGCCAAAGTAATGCATTAACGTCTTTAATCAACCTAACCTTAACTCATCATTGCGATACTCAAGGTATAGCCAAGTGACTCTCAATTGTTTTCGTTTTTTTCCTTTCAAAGAGCCCAGTTTGCTGTCTACACTGGACACTATCTGAGTGAGTTTGAGCTTTGCCAACCACAAGCGCCTCCTTTCCTCTGATAACTTCTGGATAACTTCCTCTCCCTGGCTTTGAATAACTTTTGGATGTTGATAATATTCCAAATGTTTTTTCTCGGTCTGACCTATTGGTACAACCTAAAACACGGCAATAATAACCATTTTCCTTGACGACGTTCAGGATCTACTTCAGTGCCTGTGCTTGTGATGCGGAGTACCTCCAATATGGCGACCTCCGGTCTGATGACGCACAGTGAAAACCCTCTATGCTTGTCTTGTTGAACATACTGTCCGATTATATTTACTGACTGTCAACCCTACTCAATGTTATTGACTTTGAATGCTAGCATAGCCTTAGCTTTCTGGCTTGTAATGGTCCGTGCACTACTGCTCGACAATGGAGGGAAATACAGAAGCTCTGCAGGCCACAACTTACCGGATCAAATGTATACAATGAACATGAACCTTGGTCCGGACCTTGGTTTGGACTTTCTGGTGTGGAAACTCCCTTAGAAATGTGGGAACATAGGGCTGTGGGACCATAAAGCTGAGGAACTTGTTTGTGTTGGACATGTGTAGTTCAAAAATAGTTTTAGTCATGCAACAGACAACTCAGATTGGACAGATAGTCTAGCTACAGAGATCTGAGGACCAGGTAACCCTCAGGTTGTCCTCGGGTCAAATTGACCTGTTTTCCTATATCAATGTTCATTTTAACTATTCAATTGTAATTCCCCAAAATAACATGATTGATTCCACACAACGCTCTTTGACAAGTACAAATCTCTACTTTCATTAATTTTGGGGCGTCTTATTCAGTTTTATGTTTATTTGAAAAACAAATTGAAGTGTTTTTGGAATAGTACTAAAATAATAGAGTAAAAGTTGACATATTCCAGTCTGTGATTATCCATCAACATCCATTCCTTTAATTTTAGTCTCAATAATTCCTCATTTCTGCTTTTCTAACTCAAAAATTAGATATAATTTCCTATAAATGAGGTTTATATATATATAGACAACACCAGGGTTAACCATAGTACTCAGAAATCCACCAGAGGTTAGAACGCCAACAAAAAGAAAGAGGAAGGGGATGGACATTCAGACAAGAAGGACATCTGGCGGAATTTCCAGCAACACCGGAGCAATCCTGGAAGTGGAACATCATAGATATAGACTCGGGTGTTCATTCACAATGAGACTGACATATTGAATTGTCATCAGATCTGGAAAGAGAATTTTCAGTTCTCATAGTGATATCTGTGTGCAGGACACCAAGAACACCCAGTCCAAAAAGCAGCACTGTGGTATAGCTGGGGATTTCAGGGAAGCACTTAACCTTTACTTCATTCCTGCCCATCCAGCAATCTGTGTGTCTGTGTGTGTGTGTGTGTAAGTGACTCAATAAGTGTGACAAAATCCAGTGACATCACATGGTCAATGAATAGGGCTTCAAAACACACTGTTGTCATTTTTGATAAACTGCCTACATATTTACATTATCAATAAAAACTGTGACCGCTCTTCGAGGGCCTGCACGCCAAAATCAGACACCCCACTGAAGTTGGCAAGACATGAATTACAATCCAGGAAGTCCACTTTGTGCAACAGATCCATGAATTTAAAAGTTCACCAGGTGGCGAACTTTTACCTTTTTGACTTGATAATCGTGAGGTAACATTACAAGAACGTGCATAAATATATTTTTGGTGCATCTTATCAGACCTGCGTAGTGTGGCTGTGTGGTTGCACCGAGGCCTTGGCACAGCAGAGCACCTGATGCAGGCTGTGCCTCAGCAGCTACAGTGCATGGCCGTCAATTTTTCTGACATCTTTCTATGGTTACAGATACTTTGTTGAACCTCTTGAACCAATCTGACCGGTCTCAGGCTAGTCACTAGACTCTCAACTCCAGAATATGAACTTCTGCCATTAGGGACAAGATCCCGTGTGCCGAGATGTGAAACACAATAAAGTCTTTCAAGCTGCTGAACTCCCAGTAGAAAATCTTAGTAAAAGTGCAATAAATACACCAGCACTTGGGGGATGGTTGTACACTTTTTGATTCAGCTCCTATAACTTGCAGAATGTCTCAAATTTTGACATAAAGTACCCTCATTTGTCTACAAATAGCAATGTTTTTAACTTCTCCAACAATATCACAGAATTCATTATTTTATGTATGTTTGTAACCGTAAGAACAAAAAATTGAGACTACACCACAAAATATGCATTTATATAAGTTTATTGTGCACGTGGAAACACTAAAGCATCTTCCTGTGCTTCACTATGAACAAAAAGAACTCATCCGTGATGCTAAATGAAGAATAGTGTCAGTGGTATGGATCCTAACATTAAAAAAGCTTTCTTAACCCTTGTGTTGTCTTCCTGCCGACCATGCAACCTTTTGGTTTTCTGGGTAAAAATCTTGACACTTTAGTCACTTTTTTTCTGGGCTTTTGAAGCTTTTTCAACTTTATTTTATAAGACAAAAAAAATTCAAATGCTACAAAATTGAATAAAACACCCAAATTTAATGAAAGTAATGAACGAATAATTAGTTATTTGACTTGTAAACAGGTTTAATGGAACTATCCATGTTATTTTGCTTGTGACATTTTAGTTGAAAGAAACCCAAATTTCTGATATAGGAACATATTCTGATAATACCTATGATACACATACAAATGGAAACCTTCAGCATGGGGTCAGAAGTAGCTCATAATCCATGTAAAATTACAGGAAGACGTTTCACAATTAGTAAAACAACAAACATGCATTTTCTTCTATGGTGTTCCAACAATCCCCCCACCACCCCCCTACTGTCAGCCAATATTTAGCTAGCTGTATCAGCATGGTGGTTTAAAATTGGCATCAATGGAATGACTCACATTTTACGTAAGAACCTACTCTCTTACCTGATACAAGTTACCTAATTCAAACTTCAACAGTATCAGTACTAATCAAAATATAGACTTGGTCCCGAAAACTACTTTATTATCTGAAAATTGATGTTTTGGCTGTAGAATCTGCATGATTCACATGCGAGATCAGCAAGGGAGTGGTTATACATGAAAACTATCGTGATTCTTGATTCTTATGTTATCCCCTATTGGTGAAAGTGATGCTGTTACAACTATCCCTTTGTTACAACCATCCGCGGTCTCCCCTTAGTTTCTGTACACAGTCTATTTTTTATTTTTTTAAATGTTTTATGCGCACAATGCATCTTGTAGCTGGTTGGCTTGGTTCCAGACTTAAAGCTCTAAATATAAGCAATTTTGAATGTGGAAAAACACTTCCAGAACTAGAGCCGGTGGGCGGTCACTCTTGAGCTTTTTTAAGTGCATTCTATGTATTTTTTTTAGTCTGGCTTGTTACGTCCCCAAGGACCCGCCTCATAAGAAATCTCACAATTGCCTCTGTCATGTAACAGCTCAGGTCTGAGAGTCCAGTCCCTACAGAGAACAGCCTGAGCACAGCAGAGAGAGCCATGCTGCGTGAGCAGAGCTGAGCTCCCCAGCAGGACATCATATTGGATACTGGGAACCAGAGCGGACTGGTAAGTGCATTGCATTACAGTAACTCGGCATTTGGCTTTTGCTTTCTTGAATTCTTAAATATAATAAGTGTTGCTTATGGTCATACGGACAGACAGACACTAAGGGTCTTTAACTAACAATAATTCAGGGCTTTAGCATCCATAATTAAATGTGAAAAAACATGAATGGAACTCTTGATTTTCATCTTTTCATCTATCCCTTTAAAATTGTCTAAATTACAAAAAAAAAAACACTAAAAGATAGCATCAAAAAACAATAATATATATATTCTATAGTAAAGTAAATCTGCTTGTTCCAACAAAATGTGAATATGTACAGTATATAATCACATTTGTGAAGCATTTCATGATGCTTATCACACAAAGACAAATACTGGTAAAAAATTCAGTTAATGATTAGCGGCTTTATTCAGAATGAACGTTATGCGATTTTTGAAACGTTTTGAATTTGTTTTCCAGGCCAGAAAAGCGTAAGTGACCACAGCGGTGCAATTGGACTCTAAATATTTAGTAAGTCTGTTATTCTCAGTGGTTAGATTGACTATTTACACGGTGATGCTATCCCATTTAGAACTTCTCTATTGTCACTAGTGTGAAGGTAGAAGAAGAGCTTTGCTAAAGCAACATGTTGCCTGTTAACTTTAACTTGTTCTAGGCTGCGTTGATGTGCATTTCACACTGAAACAGGAACCTGATCCTGTTTAAATCTACACATATTTTGACGCTAAGCTTCAAGTTTGACTGCAGATTTCTTCGCTTCTCCTTTAACTCTTCAGAGGATCTTTCTGCCCTTTCAATTCAGTCTGGTTGAACCATTGTACGGAGTTTTGTTCTCCATATACCAAACAAACTAACCTAAAAGAAAGAAAAGTCTTCTCAGCCATCCATCTGACTGTTGTTAAAAATCTGGGACACAATACATTTCTTTTACAGTACACAGTATTTGCAATTGCAGAATAGTACTGGGATCGACCGACATGGATTTTTTTCGTGCCGATATTTGGAGCCGATACTGCTTTTGCTCCCTCAATTTACATCATTAAAATGTAAACCCTGCCACACTGGATTGCTCTTCCATTTCTTTAAAAATAATGAACAAAAACACACATCAGTGTCACTTCTGCAGGCATCTTCCATTTATATCACCCAAATGTTGTGCATCATATGGACGGGAGGCTTTCATCAACATCTACAACACAGCCTTGATGATGCCTTGCTTGCTGACATATTATAAAACAGATATTCCGTTCCTGCTGTTGTGTCCCCCTCTTTTTATCCTTTCTTTGGTCCTGGGACGCGTTCCTATGTCCCAGGGTATTGTTTGTTAATGGTTTTGAATATAAATAAAAAAAATAGAAATATATGATCGCAAAAAAAGTAATGACATCACTAAATGTCCTTTGTCAACACTTTGAAATAATTTAAGAAAACAATAAACCTGAGAAGTAGCCATTGAAATTGTACTCAAGTAAAAGTACTGTTACTTCAGAATACTATGACTCAAATAAAAGTAAAAAGTACTCATCCATATAGTTACTTGAGTATAGTAAAACAGTACTTGGTGAAAAAACTACTCAAGTACTGAGTAACACAAGCATCAATCAGACAGACAAAAATACAAAATAATCATCTTTAGGCAAATTATAGTTCATCCAATCAATAAAATAAATTAAAATGTATTTATTAAGACAGTTTCTTCTTCACAAATCTACTCAAGTAAAAGTACAGTGATTTAAAACTACTCCTAGAAGTATTATTTTTCCAAAAATTTACTCAAGTAAATGTAACTCGTTACTACCCACCTGTGGACACCTGTCTGGAAATAATCAGAAAAACACAAATATCAGCCCCATATATCGGCCAGCTATCACTAAATAGTACTTTATACTTTATAAGCTACCAATGGGTTTCTCAGGTTTATGTATTAAAGATGATATTTGGTATTGTGTGGATTAAGTTTACTGTAAATTGTCTTTGGCTTCCCATAATCTTGGCATAGAGCTACCAGATGTCATAGATCGGAGAGGTAGAGTCCTGTAGACTTGGTGTTGGCTATGAAAACAACTGGTTTGATACTCAAAAATAGATGTGGGATTCAACACAGGGATTACGTTGTTTAGTGTTGAGTTCTGGCTGAAATGGTTACTCCATAAATATCCCCTTTTATTACCACATGAAAATTCCAGTTTATGTTGTCCTGGCATTGTTCTACATGGTTTGGTCAAGCCGCCTATTTAATGACAATCACAACACATACCACTGCCTCTGATATTACTAGCTGTTGTTTATGGTTATAGATCACAGCTATGAACCAATCAGATTGCTTTATTTGAGCTGCCTGTTTTCTAATATATATACATATATATGTATATATACTGTGTGTGTGTGTATGTATATGTATGTATATATATATATATATATATATACAGTATAAACTGTATATATATGTGTATATATGTATGTGTATATGTTTATATACTGTACATATACTATATGTATACATGTATGTATGCATATATATATATATATATATATATATATATATATATATACAGTATATGTGTGTATATTCTTCAGTTTTTTTTCTACATGGGAGAGAGGAAGAAATAAGACGGACCAATATTTTTCTGGTTAAAATTATTATTATTATTATTATTATTATTAATAATAAATAAAATAAAAAAATTGGATGGTATTGAATGGTATGAATGATATTATGGGTTCTAATGTATCGATCCATATTTAAAATGTAACATGATCACACTGTGTTTCTGTTCATTCAGCCCACTACGTGGACGTTTATCGATGCTATGGCAACAAGTGCCAGCTGGCGTCAGCCTATATTAGTTTTTATATATATATAATATTATATTATATTATATTATATTATATTAGGGGGCAGCTGTGTGTGCTCAGGAGATATGAGCGGACTGTCCACTAACCAAAAGATCTCTGCTTCAATCCCTGGCTCCTCCAGTCCACATGCCAAATTGTCCTTCCTTCCAAGATATTAAACTCCAAGATATAAAACAAATACATGGTTTACAAAATCTGGGCACACAGTTCACACATTGGTCTTTTTATTTTCCTCTCAGCTGACCCCAGGGGGTCTCCGTATATCTTAAAACAATGCTAACATGCCCATATGTGCATTGGAAGTTATTGGTGGCTGTAATTATTCCTCCAGTCCATATTAGCCCTGAAGTGTTTCTCTTCTAAAGCCACAGTGCTTTTCCTGTGCATATGCATTCTCAAGTTCAGTTAAAGTTACTGGCTTCCAAAGTTAGTGTTTTTAGTACAGAATACAGTGTTGTGTAGCTCAGCTGACGGAGAGCAAACCAAGACTAAGACTAACTAGACTGACTAACTTTGGAAGCTATCCACTTAATTTGGAAATGTTAAAGGCGGTACCAGATCTCGTTCCCACGAGAAAAACGAAAGTAAAAAGTAGAAAGAGTCTTGCGATATCGGTGCAGTGCAGAGCAGCAGCCTTGAAATCAGCACGAGGATCTCCTGCCTGTCTAAGATGACTCTAAGTTTACTTAGCGGGAGAAAAGAGCTGCCTGTAAAACCCATTGTCTCTCTCTCTCTCCCCTCCCTCTCTCTTTCTCCCCTCTCTCTCTCCTCCTCCATCTCTCTCTTTCTCCCTTCCCTCTCTCTCTCTCTTTCTCCCCTCTCTCTCTCTCTTTCTCCCTTCCCTCTCTCTCTCCCCTCCCTCTTTCTCTCTCCTCTCTCTTTTTCTCCCCTCTCTCTCCCCTCTCTCTTTCTCCCATCTCTCTTGCTCTCTCTCGCCCTCTCTCTCTCTTTCTCTCTCTCTCTCTCTCGCCCTCTCCTTCTCTCTCTCTCCCCCTCTCTCCCCTCTCTCTGTCTCTCTCTACCTCTCCCCCTCCCTCTCTCTCTCCCCACTCTCTTTCTCTCTCTCTCTCCCTCCCTCTCTCCTCTCTCTCCCCCTCTCGCTTTCTCTCTCTCTCTCTCTCTCTCTCCCCCTCCCCCTTACTCTCCCTCTCTTCCTCTCCCCCTCTCTTGGCCGAGACACACACACGTCCGCAGCGTGCAGTTCACAGACCACTCTCTGTCTCTGTTGAAATGGAAGCAAAAAGTAAAACCTAACTTTACATTTATTAAAATATAATATTAAACAAAGAGAAATGTTCTCCGTTCGTCCTATAATGGTCATAATTCGATATTAGAGTAGCCTACTTCCTTGTTTATGGCTGCAATTCATAAAATTTAGAGGAGGAAAGAGCATCTGTCTCTACAAAAATCAACAGATGTTGAGTGTTTAACGATAATTTATTAATATTTATTAATAAGCTTCATTTCTCTCTGTCTACTGTACAATGACAAAATCCAAAACATTTGGTATCAACTACTACCAGAAAACGCTTGGTTATGTTGTAAGTTTGGTTTTCTGAGTGAAAAGACTCTCTCCTCCATACATATGGAATAAGTAAGAGTGTAACTGCTGGAATCATTTCAAAAATTATGATTCTAGTAGAATCGTTTATTGGAATCATTTGGAGGATTTTAGTTTCAAATCCGACCATCGCTTCCCAATTTAATATGCGCAAGTTTTGGTTTACGTAAGCAGCCAGGCGCTTGTGTTGCAGCGCAGTGTGCGGCGCTCTAGTGTGGCTTTATTTTTTTTTTAACATTGAAGAAGCTCTGTAAACCTGCAACCCACCATTCAGTCAAAAAGGAAACATTCCTCTTATTTGTGTAATAAGCATGTGACCCGTTTCAACTCCACCCTTCAAAGACTCAGAATTGATAAGAACCAAAATCGAAATGAAGAATCGAAATTGGAATCAGAATTGTTCAAATCCAAACGACGCCCAACCCAACTGTTAGTGATACAGGAGAGAGGCCAGTCATTTGAGTTCATGGCAAAACCTTTCAGTACTCAGTTTTTCCTTTTCCAGTCTTTTTTCTTCATTGATTTTGTCTGTAAAATAGTGTTAGAGTCTCGTTTCAATCTCATAAACCCAATCTCGTGTCTCGTGAGCAGGTTGGCTCGTCACACCCCTAGTAAATGTTAAATTGTTAAATTGTAACTTTGAAAACACAGACTGCTAAAGCCTTTCAGTGGGGCTCAAAAGTTTGGGCATTCCAGGTAAAAATGTGTATTAATGTGCATAAAGAAGCCAAGAAAAGATGGAAAAATCTCCAAAAGGCATCAAATGACAGATTAGACATTCGTTTTATTTCCATCATTTACACTTTCAAAATAACAGAAAAAAAGATGGCGTCTGCAAAAGTTTGGGCCGCCTGCAGAGTTTCTAGCATGCACCCCCCCTTTGGAAAGCTGAGACCTGACAGCGTCATGGATTGTTCTCAATCATCGTCTGGAAAGACCAGGTGATGTCAATCTTAAGGTTTTAAATGCCCAGACTCATCTGACCCCCCCAACAATCAGCACCATGTCTTCTTCTAAGCAGTTGTCTAGAAAACTGAAACTGAAAATAGTTGACGCTCACAAAGCAGGAGAAGGCTAGAAGAAGATAGCAAAGCATTTTCAGATTTTCAGAATGTAATTAAGAAATTAGTAATCATCAGGAACAGTGGAAGTTAAAGCAAGATCTGGAAGACCAATAAAAATATGAGACAGAACAGCTCGCAGGATTGTGAGAAAAGCAAGTCAAAACCCACGTTTGACTGCACGATCCATCCAGAAAGACCTGGCAGACACTGGAGTTGTGGTACACCATTCCTCTATAAAGAGATACTCGTACAAATATGGTCTTCATGGAAGAGTCATCAGAAGAAAACCTCTTCTACGTCCTTACCACAAAAATCAGTGTTCAAAGTTTGCCTTATGAACATATAGAAAAGCCTGATGCATTGTGGGAACAAGTTCTGTGGACCGATGAGGTTAAAATAGAACTTTTTGGCTGAAATGAGTACGTTTGGAGTAGATAGGGCACAGAATTTAATGTCAAGAACCTCTGTCCAGCTGTTCCCATGATTGATCCCCCCTCCCCAGCATGGGGGGGGGATCAATCATGCTTTGGGGTTGTATTGCAGCCAGTGGCACAGGGAACATTTCACAAGTAGAAGGAAAAATGGATTCAGTAAAATTTCAGCAAATTTTGGACGCCAACTTGATGCCATCTGTGAAAAAGCTGAAGTTAAAGAGATGATGGCTTCCACAAATGGATAATGATCCTAACCACACCTCAAAATCCACGGTGGATTACATCAAGAGGCGTAAACTGAAGGTTTTGCCATGGCCTTCACAATCTCCTGACCTCAACATAATTGAAAACCTATGGATAGACCTTAAAAGAGCAGTGCGTGACAGACAGCCCAGAAATCTCAAAGAACTGGAAGACTTTTGGAAGGAAGAATGGGTGAAGATACCTCAAACAAGAATTAAAGACTCTTGGCTGGCTACAAGAAGCGTTTCCAAGCTGGGATACTTGCCAAAGGGGGGGGCAGTACAAGGTATTAACTCTGCAGGGTGCCCAAACTTTTGCAGACGCCATGTTTTTGTTTTCTGTTATTTTGAAAGTGTAAATGATGGAAATAAAATCTAACTTTTTGTGACATATAATACAAATGTCTAATCTGTCATTTGATGCCTTTTGGAGATTTTTCCATCTTTTCTTGGCTTCTTTATGCACATTAATACAAATTTTTACCTGGGGTGCCCAAACTTTTGAGCCCCACTGGATATAAGGGATCCACATCACAGCCAGTGTGGACAGGAGGAACAATTACAGCGACCAATTACTCTTCCAATGTAATTGTATTGTTATAAGATGCTATTGGAAAAATGTGACCTATCTTTCAGATATACCATTGTTTCTCCTCAGGTTTTTGTCAAGAGTTTAACATCTAAATCATTTGTTAGTGTGGAAGCTAATGACTGTCATTAGTGGAATTTTTTTCAATGACTTTTCAAACTGTACAACATAGAATTGTAAAATAGGAAAAAGATGGATAACTCACTAAATATGCAATGGATTTACTTTCTTTTAGGTGTATTTTCTTTTTCTGTTATCTTGTTAGTTGATGTTTCTGTGTATTAAGAACCCTATGATGTTCAATATATATTTTAGCAATCATGTAATAGGCATATGAATAAATTGTGCATAACATATAAATGAAGCAATGATGTGAAATAAATGATTAAGTCAAATTATTATATTATAATTTTTTTTAATTTATCATTGTACATCAAAATTGCTTATTTCATAATTTAACTTTTCATGCTAGTAGTGTCCATGTCCCCACCACTCTCCCCTTTCAGCCAATCACATGTCATCTGTCTCTTAACCCTCATGTTGTCCTCATGTTGTCCTCGGGTCAAATTGACCCGTTTTCCTATATCAATGTTCTTTTTAACTACCCAAAATAACATGATTGATTCCACACAACACTCTTTGGCAAGTACAAATCTCTACTTTCATTAATGTTGGGGTGTCTTATTCAATTGTATAGCATTTGAAAAACAAATAGAAGTGCTTTTGAAATAGTATTGAGTAAAAGTTGACATACTTTCCTATAATTTTAGTCTAAATAATTCCTAATTTCTGCTTTTCTATATCAAACATTAGGTACAATTTCCTATAAATGAGGTTTATTGACCATACATTCCAAAAATAACTGTAGAACTAAAGTTAATAAGTTAGTGTTACGTAGTGTAAGTGACAAAAAAGTGTCAAAAGTGTTGAAAAAGGGAAAAAAAGCATAAGAAAAACTTAAAAACATTAATAAAAAGTGTCAACAAAAGTGTTGATTTTCAATTTTGAAAGGAAGACAACACCAGGGTTAAGCTAGCAAGCTGAACATCAGCTAGCAGATTTAGCCAGTTTCAGCTAGTTTAATTATAGCAGCAACAATGACAATTCTGAATCAATTATCACCTGTCTAGCATCTCCTTTTAACACCTCTCTTAATAAGACTAAGCTAGCTGGCTAATTTGCTAAGCAAAGTTGGGAGCTTGGTTTGTCGGTTTGCCTGCACGATCCGTTCTGCGCATGTGCAATATGTTTGCGCATACGCAGATGGTATCATGATGAACGCGGATTTACGACACTGCACAATCTGTTCCTATAGACAGTTAAAGAAAGTCTGGTCGCCTCCACTGGAAAGCTAACGTTAGTTTAGCTAACAGCTAATTCGGCTAACCACTAGCTGAGACAGCATGTAAAAGAGCCTCAAAAGTTAAAATAACCGTTTAAATATATAACAGCTGTTACGTCTGTTCTACTTTACTTGTGCTCATTTAAAATACAACCACTCAATACTTGTCTTCATTGTTACTGTAAAGTCTTAATTTAGCTGTAGCCTGCTTTTCCCACTGTTTAGTTTGAGTAACGTTATTTTAGACTGAATCAAGCTGTCAGCTAGCAGTTAGCCGAATTAGCTGTTAGCTAAACTAACGTCGTTAGCTTTCCGGTAGAGGCTAACGACAGACCGCTACTGTGGAACAGATCGTGCAGTGCCATAAATCCCTGGTAAATCCTCGTACATCATGATTATCTTCTGTGCGTGCGCGAACATATCGCACATGCGCAGAACGGATCGTGCCTGTAGGACGGATCGTGTACCGACATGGTTTACTACTCGGCATATGAGCCTCTTTTAACTGCAGCAGCTAACGTTAGCTAGTTAATTCAGAATTACCTCTGCTGCATTTGGATTCTAAAGCAGTTCCTCAGAAGAAAACACACAACTCTGTAGAACAAAAAGACAGAGAGCCTTTTTCTCTGTTCAAGCAAACAGGATGAGCTAGCTTACAGCAACAGCCATTTGGTCCAATGAGAATACATTTATAGTGTTGGTGCTCTTGCTAATCAGAGCTAACATTGTTGTTTAATAAGCAGTTGTTTAGCTAGCTAGTTTACGAGAAAGGTCAGAGGGTGGTGACTGTCAGTCCCCGATGTGAAGAGAGTGCAGATTTGAGTCGCACATACCTCACTTTGTGACAAATAGCATACAAGATGCTAACGAGAGACTTCTGTAATGTCAATACAGTAAAAATGGACCTACTTAACGAAGTTTGTTCATTGCTTGCTACAAGCTAGCATCAAACACAACAAAGGCTGTCAGTTGAATGGTGTTTTGAGCTAACGTTAGCCATCAAACAAAATAGATGGCTAAAACGTTTTTGAACTGATTCCCATCTGCTGTTATTGTTAGTAATGAGAAAAGTTTATTATTTCATGGATTTCACAAATTTCAGTATGAAAATTATGTCGTAAACCATTTAAATCTGAGCATGTGCAACTGAATTCTGCACTCTCCTCACATTGGGCAGTGACAATGAAACGTGATATGAAATGTATCATTTAATAAAAAAGTGACAATAGAATTGTCAATGGGAAAATGCTATTATGGAGTAAAAAGTGTATCCAGTAAACTGTTATTTTGAAAATGAGTGCTAAAATAACATTTTATATTTTTAATAATTTCTTCAATAATTTCACAAATGTATTCATATGATTACTCATTTCATGAAGTCCCTTATTTAATATTGAACACTTACAGGTACCATATTGTTGAATGTGTGTACATTTATTCAGCCCTTCAGAATACCTTTGTCTTCTCCAACATCAAACATCAGTGATTGAAGACATTTTTCGTGGAAATATGATGATTCTGGCTTTAATTAGTACAGCCTGTATTAGTAATGTCATAAATTCTTTACAGGCTATGCTAATCTATGCCAGAATCAGCAATGCAATGGAAGTTGAGGATTGAACTGGAAAAAATAAGCATGTTTAGATCATTGTCCTCATGAAAGAAAATGGAGCTACGCAAGTCTGCAGCAATAACCCCGCCGCAGTGTGAAGTCGATCGGTTGAACAGACATGTACGTTCACATAAACGAACACACCACTCTCCAATTATAGTGGTGTGATACGAAACAGATGAAAACATCTGTCAGCTAGACGCAGCATTATTCAGATGGACTGAGGAGATGCCAGTGTGGACAGTGGGACTCAAGGATACATGGAAGAGCCTCTACATGCACTGCAAAAAATGGCTGTGAAATCTCCAGTTATTTCCTTTAGATTTCACAGTAACACTACTGTATATGGTTTTTACAGTAGAATGCTGTAAAGTTACATTACAACCTTGTCGACATGACAAAATCCCAGTAGTAGTATTACAGTTGAAATCAGAGTAGTCAAAGCATTACTGTAAAAAAAATCACAATAAAGCCACTATAGTACTGTAAATGGTAAAGTACACTACAATATTTTTACTTTTTTATCTTATGTTGTGTTTGTTTTGTATTTTACAATGAATACATAAAGTACTGTAAATAGTGTAACTTGCTGGCCAATTGTTACAGTAAGTTACTGTACATTTTACGTTAAATTTGTTACAGTGTGATGTAGATGATGCTGTGATCAGTGGCAATTGGTGACTGTGCAAGAAACTATATAAAACAGATGGAAAACGTACGAGATGATACAGTAGTCTATATCCACAACGTTCCACTTCCGGGATTGCTCCGTTGTTGGCGTTCTAACCTCCGGTGGATTTCTGAGGACTATGGTTAACTGCTCCTCAGATCTGTCCAATCTGAGTTCTCTGTTGCATAACTAAAACAAGATATAAATGTGTAAAAACTTTGTTTATTGGCACTCATTTGGGCTGGTGTGGAAGCTGACTAACAAACCGTGGTGCTGACTTAGTGGACTTGGTTTATTCGTGGTGTGAAAGGAGAGCAGATGAACCCCATAATTGTTTGACAATAGATATATTATTCTAGAATATATAATTATGAGCTAAACTACTATAATCCATCCATCTGATCACAGTCTCGCCTTTGTTTCAACTGTCTGTGTTACAATAGTAATAATTGACTGGATGGCCTTCAGTGAAAGCTATTCAGTGAACTATGTGATTTTGGATTTTTTACTATAGGCTACATTTTCATGATTTTTTAAATCTTGGTTATCTATCATTGGCATTTACCTTGTAACAAATGAGCACGGTGTAATTTTAGTCAGTAATACATTCCCCACTTCAGTGACATTTGTTGTGGGATGAATGAGAAGCGAGAAAATAAAACCTGAAGCCTATGCCTGTCCTGTCCATGTGCAATTTCTGTTGTGTAATGACAATAAAGCTGAACCCATTGTGAATAAAAAGTATGGATTCATTATTTGTTAGTTTTTGAGTAATCACAAGCAAATACCATGACACCCTTAACAGAGTCAGTCTTCCTGCCATCTCCAGATCGCGTTTCCCAGCCCCTCGTTAACCCTGCGGTGTATATATACTGACCCACTTCCACCTGTTGCATGCCAGATTGTATATTGTGTTTCCCTGCCTTAGTATTCAAGGTTTTTTTTTTTACTGCTTGTTTTTTAGTCTTTCTTTTTGGACCCTTTCGGCTGTCTCTTAAGACCCAGCTCTGATTTTTTTGCATAGACGGCATAAACATTTGCCCCAGACCTTGTATTTCTGCTTGTTGCTGACACCAGCTACGCATGTGTGTTTTGGTCTGTGCCATGTCAAAGGTGTCAACAAATTACTAGTTAATTTCTCATAGAAATCTCTTAGAAGTATTTATTTTAATTAACATTAATCTGCCACTGTTTGTGGACTACCTTTTATTTGATCAATTGATATATATTTGATATATCAGCGCTCTGTATTTGTTTTGCCTCAGACATGACATGGTGCTCTTTGGATGCTTTTATATAGACCTTAGTGTTCCCCTAATACTGTATCTGAAGTCTCTTTTATATAGACCTTAGTGGTCCCCTAATACTGTATCTGAAGTCTCTTTTATATAGACCTTAGTGGTCCCCTAATACTGTATCTGAAGTCTCTTTTATATAGACCTTAGTGGTCCCTAATACTGTATCTGAAGTCTCTTTTATATAGACCTTAGTGGTCCCCTAATACTGTATTTGAAGTCTCTTTTATATAGATCTTAGTGGTCCCCTAATACTGTCTCTGAAGTCTCTTTTATATAGACCTTAGTGGTCCCCTAATACTGTATCTGAAGTCTCTTTTATATAGACCTTAGTGGTCCCCTAATACTGTATCTGAAGTCTCTTTTATATAGACCTTAGTGGTCCCCTAATACTGTATCTGAAGTCTCTTTTATAGAGACCTTAGTGGTCCCTAATACTGTATCTGAAGTCTCTTTTATATAGATCTTAGTGGTCCCCTAATACTGTATCTGAAGTCTCTTTTATATAGATCTTTGTGGTCCCCTAATACTGTATCTGAAGTCTATTTTATATAGACCTTAGTGGTCCCCTAATACTGTATCTGAAGTATATTTTATATAGACCTTAGTGGTCCCTAATACTGTATCTTAAGTCTCTTTTATATAGATCTTAATGGTCCCCTAATACTGTATCTGAAGTCTCTTTTATATAGACCTTAGTGGTCCCTAATACTGTATCTTAAGTCTCTTTTATATAGATCTTAGTGGTCCCCTAATACTGTATCTGAAGTCTCTTTTATATAGACCTTAGTGGTCCCTAATACTGTATCTTAAGTCTCTTTTATATAGATCTTAGTGGTCCCCTAATACTGTATCTGAAGTCTATTTTATATAGACCTTAGTGGTCCCCTAATACTGTATCTGAAGTCTCTTTTATATAGTGGTCCATGAGTGGTCCAAAGCCAAGGTGTCTCTCATGGGTTGGCCAAATTCTCTGGGCGGGCAAAGCAGAGAAAGGGGAGGTAACCTTGCACCTTATGACCTCATAAGGGGCAAGAGTCCAACTCGGCCCATCTGAGCTTTCATTTTCTCAAAGGCAGAGCAGGATACCCAGGGCTAAGTGATTTTTCATGCCATGGGACCTTTAATTTCATTCCCTATAGAGACATTAGGTCTTGAGGCTGACTTAATCCATTGTCCTCTGTTAGTGTCCTAAATTTAGACAGCCTTGACGCACCCACTATTGTATACAGTACATACTTGTTTCTTTTCTTTCATGCTGACTGACCTTATTTTTTTACAGGCTATGAGACAGACACCTTGATGGTCGCTCTCACTAGTTTTTAAAATATACCTTCCTCCGGTACCAAGGAGGCAAATGTGTGAAGATAGACAACCTACAGTAGGTGGGGTTTCTGTGGCAAGGATTGGCAGGAGATGTAATAAATAAAGGACATTGTGCCTCCATTTGAGTAATTCTTTTAAATTGTTTTGGCAAATTGTATTGTATTAAAACTACTGCTTCTTACTTCTAAGTTTGTGGTGTAACCACAGTTTTCATGAGAACGAGTGCGACAAGGTGGCATGTCACAGTATTTTGAACATAAAACATCCGTCTCCTATATTTTTTTATTCCTAGACAACAGGATGAATGAGAAAGATGGTTCTAGCTTGGTGCTAAAAACAACTGTTTCAAAACCTGCACTGGCTGCCATTAATAAGCACTCAGCATACAGTATGATTAAAATAGTAACTATTTTTGAATGAAATAACTCCAAAATCTTTTTTTTAATTGGAAAGAATTAAGCTAAGCATTATCCTTCATTTATCCATCTGAAATTCTATTCTATTTTTTCTTAAAGATGTCCATTGGTCATCATGAACCTGACCTCCAGCTCTGATGGTTTCCACTTCCTTACCAACAGTTCTCCTGGTATGAGAGATCAGCCTGATTCTACCGTCAAAGGTGAGCTGTCCATCTTACACTGCAATACAGCACTTTGTATCTTGTACTTTAAAACAACTATTGCATGCAAATATTGTGGTTATATATGAGTTTTGTGCATACTTTTAAATCATATTTTTAAAAGCATTCAAAATGATATGTTGTAGGAATACATACATCAAACTAAATTGACAATACATAAAACATTTAATGAAATATAATAATTATTAATTTTAGATTAATAATAATGAATCTAAAATGGATTTGAAAAGCCCTTTGATTTAAGTCAAAGGTTGCTGAGATAATGCAGATTTAAACACGCGATAAAAGGTTTTAGACTTCTGTAGGCAATTCTTCCTGATTCTTGGGGACTGTAATTGTAGACTATCCAAATAATTTCTAAATTCCATGAGAGACACGACATGTGAAGTGGTGCCTTGAAATGTGGCTTAATAACAAAAAAAAAAGTATGTTTCTCCAGGTGGCTCTTACCAGGAGTTGGCCATATTATCTGACAATGTTGGTGGGTGGAAGCAGCATAATGTCACTCATGTCTCATGGCAAGGAGGAAACTTTACTGATTTACCAGTTAACAGGACATTATTGCTGCCAACAGAGGAGTTTGACCCTTTAGGAGGACATACTATCTTACAGGTAACAATCAGCAGTTGTATTTTTTATTTGTTATTCTTATTTTATCAGTTAAGGTCACTGGATTGTTGCTTTTCTGATACTGTAATATTGCATAAGCCAAAACAACAAACCATTAATCAAAGTTTTAGATGTGTAAATGTTAGTATTTGATATCTCATATTGCTTACTGCTACAGTGTTTGACACCTACATGGGCAGACATAAGATGTGTACACTGCAGGTTTGCAGCACTCCAGAACAAAGCAGGCAGAGTAGTTTTGTGGCTTCACTGTAAATTCCATGGCTTCATTAGCGAGAATTTTTAACCGCCAGACAAACATTTAGCTGTGTTCTTCACAAGACTGCTCCAAAAGCTCCAGGGAATTTATGGCTCATTTCAACCGGGGGTTCATAGTTGGTGTTCCAAAAAAAACTTTTGCATTTATGGAAAGCTATGAGACTTGTCTAAATTAACTGACTCAAATCTTTCTTTGTTATACAAGAACTTCCATAAGTCTGGTTAAAGTTAAGTCATCCATCCGCTTTTATTAAAACAAGCTAATGTCTAATATGAGAAAGATAAAAATCGTCAAAAGCTGACTATATATTTGCAATAGCTAGATTATCAGATGTACAACAGCATAATCTGCATACATATGAAGTGTGAGCGGCAGAAATTACTTTCTATGACTTATATAAATGATAAATTGAAGATCACCCAGTATAGAACCTTGCGGGACGCCAATAGCAACATTAACAACACTTGATTTGAAACTACTTCTTAAGTTCTTCCTGACAAGTAGTCAATGAAATCATTGATTGTGATGAAAACCTAAAAAGGATAGCTTTAAAAAATAATAGTGCAGCAGTCACTATAACAAAATCAGTAAGATTATCTTAAACTTTGTAATGTACCACCCTCTCTGACTTTTTTTTGTTTCTTCTTACCTCTTCGTCTTCAGGTCATCATAATTGTCTTTCTCACTGGATCGCTTTCTCTTCTCACTGTTGTTGGCAACATCCTAGTGTTGGTGTCATTCAAGATCAATAAGGCACTGAAGACAGTGAACAACTACTACCTGCTAAGCCTAGCATTTGCTGACCTTACAATTGGCACACTTTCAATGAACCTGTATACCACCTACCTCATCATGGACCAGTGGGCTCTGGGGCCAGTGATCTGTGACTTGTGGCTTGCAATAGACTATGTGGCCAGTAACGCCTCAGTCATGAACCTGCTTGTTATCAGCTTTGACAGGTAATGGCACATGATTCATTATATTTCATGTTGATGAACTGAACTTTGCTAAAATGAAGCTCATAGCCACCATCATTAATTCTTGGTACTACCTAGGGCTGCACAATTATGGCCAAAATGATAATCACGATTATTTTGATCAATATTGTGATCACGATTATTCTCACGATTATTTGTTGATTTTAACAAAAACAAATTTTATTGTCACGTAGGCTGTTTATAACTTATTACATCTATATTATGTTACATTCTTCTTATGTTGAAGTTGTATGTTATATAGACATACAGCTGCAACACATGTAAATGAAAATTAGCTATCTGAAATATCTATATATATTTTTTTCTAAATGCATCTTTAAGAAAGCTCCTTCACTTGTTTTCAACAGTAACTGATTAAAAGAGCTAGAGAAAGAGAGGGAGTGCTACCCACAGAGAGACTGCTGATCATTATGAACGGGTCCAGCGCGGGTCGA
Source organism: Percina caprodes (assembly GCA_013375575.1). Taxonomy (NCBI): domain Eukaryota; kingdom Metazoa; phylum Chordata; class Actinopteri; order Perciformes; family Percidae; genus Percina; species Percina caprodes. Next base: position 539,453 of record JABXJD010000111.1, on the reverse strand, counting down.
ATGGCGGACACGTCGTGTGTATGAGATGTCTCTATCGTCACTGCGCTGCATTTTTATGAACTATGATATTCTGGCCATGGGTCACATCTCTGGCCCAGGTCCAGCAGGCTCCGTCTCACATGCTGTTACTCTACCAACTGAAGTTAGTTGCATTCAATAACTTCTTCTGTGTTTTTCACTGTGGCCGCTGCGATAGCAGTTACTCGCGGAAACACTGGTACAAATACAGGTTTGCCCCTCCTGCTTAACAATATACAGCTGTGTTAATAACAATTAAAACTGTAGACAAATGTCAGAAGTGTGGACCGGCGGCCGCTGTGTGGCGGGGGCTGCACGGAGAGTAAGAGGAGAGAGAGTAGAGGAGAGCTCCAACACAGGCACGGCTTTACAGAAGAAATGGGTCATGTAACGTAAAATTAAACCATATCCATATAAACAACATTGCAGCGGATGCGAGGACATTAGCACCGGTGCGTCCTAGAGGAGCTAACAGACACTAACTAGCACTGGTCACTGCTGTTGTCTGAAAAACAACACAGATGGGACAAAATGTTGCGTTTACTGGTAAACTGGTAAACCTTGAGACCGACGTATAACCGACTGCTATCTGTTGAATTTTCCTCCCGTTACTCTGTCCTCTGTGACTGTCTCCATCTAGGGATGGAGGGAACAACTCTGACTGGTAAATAATCAGACAGTGGTTTACGGAGCGGTAGATGCGCTATGCAAAAAAAAACAGAGTGTTCTATGAAATGATGCATTTTTTTAAAAAAATAATCGATGGATCACGCAAATTTGATCGTGGGAAGTCAAGATCGTGATCGTGATTAAAATTTGATTAATTGTGCAGCCCTAGTACTACCCTAATAAAAAAGCTATATGATGACTGTAAGAAGGGGTTATTCTGCTTAGCAGAGGTTTATTTTATCCGAATCATAAAAAGCATATATTTACATGTGGTATCATGATGGGCCAGTTGTTCAAAGGTAAGGTAATCGGATTGGATCAAATCTTGAAAATGGGTTGTTCAAAGGGGAAAGAAGGAATCTGAAATCAGTTTAGATCACAGAATCCAATCCTAGTTTAAATCTGGATCAAACCTTCAGTTTGTGTTGTTCAAAACTTGTTGGTAGGATTTGGATAACTTTGATCCAAAAAAACAGGATTATCTTGAACCCAACAGGGGCAGGATTTCAGGGTGGATTCCAGGAAGAAAATGTAGTAAAACTACAAAATGGGTTAAATAAGTAAAAAATAAAATGATCTTGTCCCCATAAAACAATCCCCCAGACAGATTTCAATAACAAACGAAAATAATATATTGCATTTTCATTTTTCTGTCATTCATCACTGTATATTAATTTCAAAGAAAATCATCCGAGATGAGACTGTCAAAAGTGGTGATTGTGTTAACTATTGAACTTTTAGCCTTTTTTAAAGACTTTTTCAAAATATCCACAATGTATTTGTTAATGTATATATTTTTTTTATTTGTTGTGGCTCAGATGAGGTGCCATAAAATAAATTATGAATGGAAGTGGATGTTTATGTTGTTTTTGTGTTTTGTCTCAAAATAAGAAACACTTACAATGACTCCATGTTCATAGCTTGTAGCCCACATTGTGATATATTTAGAGCACTGGTAATCCAGATTTGGTAATCTTAAAAACTGTGTATCTGGATCAGGGTGATCCAGTCCAATGTTGCTTTGAAAAATGGCATAAAAGTGGATTACCTGATCCTGAATAGCAAAAAATGGGATTTCCAAATCTGGATAATTTTGATCCAGATTAAATGTTTTGAACAACTGGCCCCTTGGTATAATGTTGTGAGCAATGGCAATCAGGACCTATTCAAAGTCCCTAGTGTGGAGTTTAAGTATTTCTGACTCAGGAGACTCTTACTGATACTATCAAGAGAAACTCTGTAAGTGTTCAGTTTCCTACTTGCTGCATTCTGTGTTCTCTTAGGTATTTCTCTGTTACCAGACCGTTGACATACCGGGCCAAGCGTACAACAAAGCGAGCAATGACCATGATCGGATTGGCCTGGTCCATCTCTTTCATCCTCTGGGCCCCAGCCATCCTGTTCTGGCAGTACATTGTGGGTGAGCGGACAGTCCAGCCCAATGAGTGCTACATTCAGTTCCTGTCCGAGCCCATCATTACATTCTGCACTGCTATAGCTGCGTTCTACTTGCCAGTAACTATTATGGCATTCCTGTTTTGGAAGATCTATCAGGAGACAGAGAAGCGTGTTAAAGATATGGAAGGCCTCAAGGGATCTGGGTCAGGTAACAGCCCAAGCCAGGCTCAGAATCAAGGGAGTGGTAGTGGAAAAGCTGGTGGAGAATGTGCGACTAAGAGCCAGAAGGATTCGTCAGCCATGCAGCGCCAAATGAGCTCTCAAAGCTGCAGCAGCTATGAACTAAATCAGCTGGCTTCAGAGAAGAAAAACAAGGACGATGTCAGCATACGAGGAGGAACGGGAAGCAGAGGAAGGTGTGGCGCATTCTGCTTCCAGTTTTCATCACTGCTGCCAGGTCGCCATGCATCCAAGAGGTCCGTCAACACCACGACAACTACAGTGGGTGAAGCAGAGCAGAGCAGCTGTGACAGCCTTAACAACAATGAAGCTGGAGCCTCCGGGGAGCAGTCAGGTTCAGAGGATGAAGCTGACGGTGCACACCCATCAAAAACAGGTTGGACATAACAGTACTAAGGGGTCTTGTTTGCATGATGTATATAAAAATAATACAAATAAATAAATTGCCTTATCTATCTATCTATCTATCTATCTATCTATCTATCTATCTATCTATCTATCTATCTATCTATCTATCTATCTATCTATCTATCTATCTATCTATCTATCTATCTATCTATCTATCTATCTATCTCTCTATCTATCTCTCTATCTATCTATCTCTATCTCTCTATCTAGATGGTAAAAAATCTAGAAAGGTAAAAAAAGGATCATCATCTTCCAAAAGCCGAAAAGCTTCACAATCAAACCCTGTCGCTGACCAATCACCTGCAGCCATCACCATGAAGGACGCAGCGATGGCCAAACGCTTCGCCTCGAAGGCCAAGACGGAGATCAGCAAGCGTAAGAATGAAAAAAAGGCAAATGAAAAGAAAGCAGCACGGACACTCAGTGCCATCCTCTTCGTCTTCATCATGACGTGGCTACCATACAATATCATGGTGTTGGTCAACACTTTCTGTCAGGACTGTATTCCCGAAACTCTTTGGGCACTGGGCTACTGGTTGTGTTATGTTAACAGCACAATCAACCCAATGTGCTACGCCCTGTGTAACAAGACCTTCCGGACAACTTTCAGGGATATCTTGATGTGCCAGTGGGATCAAAAGAAGAACAATCCTCATTTTCAACAGAGGAAGGCTGTGGCTTTCAAGAAAAAAGACCCAATGTAGAATATTGTGGCAAATTATTGATAGATATGTCTTTTAAAGATGTATTTCCTTATCTATATTCAGATTTGGAATGCCATATACAACACACCTTCTATTTCAGGGAAAAGATGCCGAACAGATTTTTGCAAACCAAAACTAATTCTACAGGGTTTCTTTTCAAGCTAGCGGTGGGGCCAAAGGCTGGTCCATTAGCCTGACCAAATTTGGACTTTTCATGGTCCCAGTATAGCTGTGATATAGCTGTGATATAATCACAACATACCACAGCCGTGAGCTGTTTCTTATATAAAACTTTAGGTTTCAATAGATAGATAAATATTCACATTCACAATAAAATAGGCCCTCCTGAGCTGGCTGGCTGCCTGCACATACTGGGGCGGTTGCTATGGAACGTAGGTAACGTTAGCCTACATTAGCAGCTAGCACAGGCTACTTTGCGCTAAAGGCTTAGTTTAGATGGTTAGCCCTTCTGCCTCACAGCAAGTTGGCAATGCAGAATACGATCACTGGTCCAAGTGCGAGGTGCTCCGGTTTCCCCCCACCATAAAGACACGCATGCTGGGTAACTAGGACCACAGTTGAACATTAGCTGACTGGCTAACACTGGCGCATTTACAGAAATGTTGAGTAATGTGCATTGTCCTAATTAAATTAATCAATCTTAATAATTCACCAAAGTTACACAATAACACAAACTAAAGATTGGGGCAGCACTAGACCAGGAATAATCGATCGAGGCAGTGCTAGACCAGCAACTAACTGGTCAAGGCAGTAGTTGAACAGCAACTCCTGTGTTTTGCAAGGTAAATGTATTGTTTTTGCCAATGGGGTCTGGCGGCTTTTAAGAAAGCAGAGATATTGGCTTCAGTTCCCCGCCGGAAAGGGCTGTCAGACAGCAAGGTAAAGGGCTGGAAATATTTTACATATAGTGTACACTTAAAGGGATATTTTGCTGATTTTCTGTGTCATGGCTGAGTGATACTTCTGTCAAAGGAATTGTAAGTCATAGCTGTGGTATGTGGTATTTATATAACAGCAATGAACCAATCATCATTGCTTGATTTGAGCTAACAAACAGCCCATAGCTGTATTTATTATAGGCTCTAATAATAGAATAATGTAGGATAATTATAATGTGGCGTGATGAACTTATTAAAGGATGTAAGAGCCTTGTAAGATTATCTTTACAAAAAAATGCAACTCTGATGTTTTTTGGTTTTTTTTAAACACTGATGGACAATTTAGAGCTCAGTTTATTTATGTTTTCGATTTCATTTTTTTTTTTTTTTTAAGATTTGAAGGTGGGTATTTTCATTTCTGCGTTCAGTAAATAATAAACAGTGAAAAATGATTTTCTATAAATGATAACCTGGATGTCAGCTATGCCATAGTCAGTTGCCAGTTTATTTGGTACGCATAGCTATTTTATTAAAACTGTTTTAGAGATGTGTTCATTCATCTTTATGGTCATGTATTGCGTTATTTTGAGAGGAATTTCTAATATTTACCCAATCCTCACTGGTATAAATAGGATGCATTAGGTTTGGTTTTAGAATGTATTACTGTACTTTTAGCTAGGTCTACCAAATAAACTGGCAAAAATACTCTAAATACACATAGTATCACAACCATAATTATTTTTGAAATATTTTAAAATCTGTCTTGCAGTACCCTGTTAAGTGGCTGTAGTTTGGACACTACTGAAATAGAATAAATTAAATCAGTAATAGAATAGACCTTGGTTAAGTCAGGTGATCAGTATTGATTTATTATTCAGTATTGTAGTGTTTGAAGCTGCTCACAGCCTTGTCAACTAAAAATATAACACTACGTGACACTGACCCTTATTCCATTTGATTATCTGTACCTACTAAATGCTATAGAGTTGTGTAATACTGTGAAGGAACATGCTCAATGCACATTTAAAGATAATTTAACAGCTACGCATATTGGGAGGGCAGAGTTCAGTGCAGCAGACCAAACACACCAACGCACATTTGAGTTGCCGATGGAAAGGGAGAACATAGGCAACATCTGATCATCTATCTTTATTTATAGAATATTACACTGTAGGTGGCTTACATGGGCACAGCAGTTGACAGTGCCCTGTTCTTTTAAGTAGGATCTATGACATATTGTACATGAATTCATGTGTGCAGATGTACGTCAGTCCACTTGCAATGCTTGGAACACTGTTGCTTTCAGATTTGAAGAAATTGCTCAGCTATTATTACTTTCTTTATTAACTCTCTCTCTCTCTCTCTCTTTTGTGTTGTCCGTAGACAGCACGTTCAGAAATGCTGTGATTCTGCATGAGGGCTATTTTTATGAATACATTTTGTTATTTTCCTGTGTGAATGTATTACATACACGGTTAGACTTATTAAGTAGTCTACAAAAGGGACATGGTGTTGCACATCATGGTGGTTAATTTCGATATGACTTGACGTGAACAAAACAATTATAAAGCAGATTTATTCTGTGCAAGCTGTGTTCAGGGTGGGTGATTGGACTAAAAGCAGCCCTGAGTAGTAGCCTGCAGTTTTTATATTCAGAGATCCATTCACAGTTTTGAATTGTTTTGATTGAAAGCAAGTCATTTAAGCTGCGTTGCTCTGTGATACACTCACTATCTACTGAGAGTTTCTGCAGGTTTCACCAAGGTAAATTTAGGACTTTTTAAGACCATTATGAATGACATTTAAGACCTTTATCACAACATCAACTGAGCCCTAAATTCAGGTTTTTTCAAGCCAAGTCTCGGTAAACTTGCCTGAAGAATAACATCCGCTTTATGTCTGTGGTGCAATCCCAAAGGAGACTTACGCCAATAACATGAAAGCTGATTGGCTGCAATATAAGTAGCATGTTGGTCTCATTTGTAGTCTTAATACGGCAAAATTATAGTTGGACTAGGGAAAGAATGACAACACCACAAAATCAAGACCAGTTTAAACTAATTTAACACCTAGAACACAATACTTCGACCAATTTAAAGGGGCTATGCAGTTTTGGCCATTTCTTCGCTGTTTTGTTTTGCAGGTTTCTAGATAGATATGTGGCAGCTCCTATGCTTTCTTTCTTGTCTGACCCCTGCCTCAGTCAGTCTGCCGTCTCCTCTCTCTCCTCCGACAATGCTTTCCGAGCGTTCTACTTCTTTTTTGCCGGCTCAGCCATGATGATAGTGTGAAAAACTCCATCGCTAACTTGTTAGCCGGTTCCTGAACGGGCGTATGTGTGCAGTGCTGTGAAGCAATTCGTTACATCACGAGACCTGATATCACACGATACTACCTCACACTGAGTCCGGAAAGTTGCAATGGTGGATTTTCCGCTCACAGGTGCTGGGGGGGAGCAAGACGACCACCATTCAACTTGAAAAAAGTCATATAACCATTCCAATGACTGATGTGATATACAAAAAACTGCATAGTTCCCTTTTAAGACTCTTTAAGGAATACAATTTTGATTTTAAAGTTTTAGACTTTTTAAGACCCTGCGGAAACCCTGTACATCCATGTGCCTTGTTTTGCCAAATGACATCAAACGTTACAGAACACACATCGTATGTGAGTCATAGCCTGTTTTCAGCAAATATATATGTGGTTTTAAAAACAAAGAGTAAATACTTGCACTTGTGTGTTTATTCCTGTGTTAAAGGTTCCCTGTGGAGTATTTCGAGTGGGTCTCTGTTTTTGTTTATCAGACTCTGGCTCCAAATTACAAGTTTGTAGCACCTGTATCGTATTGTATCGTGTATCGTATCGTGTATTGGTGGCTTCACTTTTGTACAGTGGGAGAAAGTGGAGCCTTTAATTGTGTGCAACTCTGTAGGCTACACAGTTTTCATTTTTGCATTGATGTTCACATGAATATATGAGTTGAAGTGCAATAAAATAAGACTATAAACTTTGGCATATTTACCCATGATTGCTGGAAATATTTGTAAAGATGCAAATATTCTGATGTGTTATACTGCATCTCTGGATCAGTGTGTCAACGTAATAACGGTGCAATAGTGCCATCAAGTGGCTTCTGGATTCTTGTTAGCTTTCAAACTGTCTTTATTTAATGGCTAGGGTTAATGCTGCTGTACTCATGACATTCATGAAAGATGTTGCCATAAATATACAATAGTGTACCACCATAATACATCATCATCATCACAAATATATCACCACTGCAGTTCATATGTAGGCCTATGGTTAAGGGAAAATAGAAGTCAATATTACTAAATACTATCCTTTTTAAACATAAAGATATCTTTAGGCATTCAATGGACAATCTAGCAATATCAGAGATAAGTCAATTTATGGCAACTTGGTGGAGATTTTACATCAATTTCTTTGGTTGAGGATCCAACAGCAATAAAATGACAGGAAAAATATGGATTAGGCATTGTCTTTGGCATAGGTACTGTGTCTCTAAAATGAGTCCAGGTCAAGAATGCATGATTCTAATTAAGTCTGAGTTTAGGCTTTTAAAATCCGTTGTCCTCTTACTCTGTCTTTACACTTTCATTTTGTATTGCGATTTAAAACTATTTAGTGTTGCGATTTTCTTTTCTTCCTTTAAAAGCGCACATATTCTGCTCGTTTTCAGGTTTATAGGTGTATTTAGGGGTTGTATCAGAATAGGTTTACGTGGTTAAATCTTCAAAAAAACACCTTATTTGTGTTGCACACTGCTGCAGCTCCTCTTTTCACCCTGTGTATTGAGCGCTCTGTTTTAGCCACAGAGTGAGGCCTCTCACTTCTGATTCCATCTTTGTTGGGACTCGCACATGGGCAGTAGCTAAGTAAGGACTACTAGCCAGTCAGAAGCAGGAGGGAAGCATTTTAACAAAAACAAATGTTAAATAATAATACCCTTCTAGAGACAATATATCATATCAAGTTTATTTGTGGCAATTTCAGGCTTTTGAGTCTGACAGGACAGCTTGGACGTGAAAGGGGAGAGAGGACTGAGCCTCTGTATATGAGACATTTCTAAAAAAAAAAAAAAAAAATGTAATTGTTTTATCACATGACATCACATGTCAGTCAGTTTGACATTTATTTGTTTAAATTTTTATTAATGAACTTTCTAAATTTTCTGTTTTTGGTCTGTTTTTCTGGGAACGGATATGATGCAGTCAGCCATCAGTGGAACCGTACAAACCAAAAATATTTAGGTGAATCATTGGCAAAAGTTTAAAAAAAAATATCGATTCAAGGAAAAGATCAATTGGTCACACTTTACTTGAAGATATCTACATAAGAGTGACATAAACACATAAACATTATAGACATAAACATTATAAAGAAGTCCATCCATCCATCCATCCATCCATCCATCCATCCATCCATCCATCCATCCATCCATCCATCCATCCATCCATCCATCCATCCATCCATCCATCCATCCATCCATCCATCCATCCATCCATCCATCCATCCATTTTCAACCGCTTATCCGGTATCGGGTCGTGGGGGCAGCAGCTCCAGCAGGGGACCCCAAACTTCCCTTCCCCGAGCCACATCAACCAGCTCCGACTGGGGGATCCCGAGGCGTTCCCAGGCCAGGTTGGAGATATAATCTCTCTACCTAGTCCTGGGTCTTCCCCGAGGCCTCCTCCCAGCTGGACGTGCCTGGAACACCTCCCTAGGGAGGCCCCCCAGGAGGCATCCTAACCAGATGCCCGAACCACCTCAACTGGCTCCTTTTGACGTGAAGGAGCAGCGGCTCTACTCCGAGCTCCTCTCGGATGACTGAGCTTCTCACCCGATCTCTAAGGGAGACGCCAGCCCCAGCCCCCCTCCTGGGGAAACCCTGTTTGGCCGCTTGTACCCTGTACCCTATAAAGAAGTCATAAACATGAAATAACGCTTCTTTTATTAAGTGTCATTCATGGTTTTGTTATGACTAGTTATGGTTAGGGTTCGTGTGTCATGACTGTGTCATGTCACTCTTATGTAGATACCTTCAAGTAAATTGTTACGATCGATTGTAAAAATCGTCTCAAAAGAAATCCTGATAAATGTAATTTTCGAGTGCCAAGAAAAAACTGGAAATTTGAAAGTCTACATTTCCATGACAACGCCATCTGTTCTGATCATGTGATCTTCAAGAACAGCTCTTGAGGGGACGTTGTGGTGAGATTTTTTTTTCTTAAGTAGATAAGTTTGGTGTTTTTTTTACTAAACATTAGTATGAAAGATCTATGAACAATAAGCATTATATACCTACTGTTTATACTGTTTTGGTGATTAAACAAACTTCATTTTTAATTAAGACTAAGCATTATAACTTGTGTGTGCTTACTGTTTAACAGAAAATGAAGGCCATCTGTAAATGAGAACCGGCATCCTGCAGCGATGGAGAGCTGCATAAGAGGTCCCTTTACTGGAGTCAAGCCCACACCTAGCACTGTGGGTAATGTAGGCAGGAGTCAGGGTATCATGGGAAATGCAGTGAGCAACTGTGTGATCCGCTGCAGTGACAGACCGCCAAGAGGAGGGTGTACATCCCCCCCCCTCCTCCCAGCATCAGCACACTGACACAGTCGCCAGCAGCATCTTTATTCCTCCCAGGTCTTTATTTTTTCTCTCTCCCATTCTGCCTCCCTGTCAGAGCTCCACCGAGCACGCAGTGCCTGCGTCACTCCTTTCAGCAGATGGAGAGGAGGAGGTGGAGGAGGGGGAGGGTAAGACAGAAAGAGAAAGGGGAGGAGGAAGAGCTGTACGTCTCTCCTGTATCAGCGTCACTGCCACGCCAGCGTTCGTCACCAGAAAACAACAAGGAAAATCGTCGCACAACAGACCTCTAAAAAAAAAAAAAAAAAAACCCATCAGCCACAGCAGCTCCTACTCCTCCTCCACCACCAGACGTGCATCCACAGATTAGGCCAAGACGGTTCAACGTTCCCCGGGCACAGGCATCTGCACGCTCCCCGGGGCAGGAGGAGCTCTCCCAGGCATGACCTGAGAGGAAAGGCAGGAAGCCATTGGACGCGCGCTACATCAACATGGGCAACCAGGAGGCTAAGCAAAAGAAAGCTGCAGCAGCATCGGGTAATGGAAGCTACCCTTCACTGGATGAAGGATGGAGAGAGGGAGGAGGGGACGCCACCAAAAAGGGAGGAAAGAAACTCCAAGGTAAGCATGGAGGTAAAGGAGCAGGCAGCGGTGGAGGAGGAGGAGGAGGAGGAGGAGGGGATGCATGGCACAGGACCAGGAAAAAAGAAAAACAAATCTGAGTCCAAGTCCTCGGTTTTCTCCATCCGGAAGAGAAAGGGCAACCTGAAAGGGAAAGGAGGCACGTGTTCGTCAGTAACGGGCTCAAAGGAGGACGTTTTAATATCTCAAAATGACGAACTGGACAGCACAAAAACACCCGAAATGTCCGCAGATGAGCTCGGACAGTCGGACACTGAGCCTGAGAAGAAAAACAAACCAGAGCCAAGGAGAAGGGATGAAGATGGATGGGAGCAGAAGCAGGAGATGCAGCGGAAAGCCTCGACAGCAGCAATGTCTCCCACGGAGGACGGGAAGCAGAAGGGAGGGAGCTCGGGGTCGGACACGGATATCTACAGCTTCCACTCAGCAGCTGACCACGAGGATCTACTAGCAGACATCCAGCTCGCTATACGGCTCCAGCATGGCGGGGTTAACTCAATTGTGGATGCACAGGGAGGGGGCGAAAGGGATCTGAGCTGGGCAGGAGGAGAGGGGAGGAGAAACCAGAGTAACGGGGCAGTTAAACTCACTCCCCCCGAGGTGCTGGACCTGACTCCGGAATTAGAACTGGGGTCTGATGCCCTGTCGTTCCTGGACACGGGAACTCTGTCGGACTCTGTCAAGCACACGGACCAGCCACAAGCACCACACGTCCCCTTCCACACAGAGGTGCACGAGAGGAGGGAGGAGAAGGAGGATGAGGAGGGGGGGGTGGAGCATCCGGAGCTAAATGGGAAGGGGCAGGGGGAGAGAGAAGCCTCTCTTTGTGTAGCCACAGGCACAAAAGACCAGCATGCTTGTGTGCAGCAGCAGCAGCCCCTTACACAGCCATTGCCATGGTTACTGCTGGGGGGGCAGCAGTGAGTCCAGTCACCATGACAACCGGTGGTAACAGCTCCCCTGATCACCCATTAGACAGTGCTGGGAAAACCCCAGGGGGTGAAGAGGAAGCAGGACCTGAAGGAGAGGAGGAGAGGGAGCCTGGGCTGGATGTAGATCTCAGTCCTCCACCCGCAGACAGCCACAACAAAAGTCCTGAACCCACCGAAGGGCTGAGCTCAGGGAACGTGTTTGAAGAAGGTGAGGGTCAGTTGGGCTCGGGTACCAGTGCAGAGTCCCTTGAGGACTGCCTGAGCGCTGGATCCGAATCCAACCACTCTGTTGCCGCCAGCACCAGCGCTTCCCAGGGCAGGAGGAGCAGCGTATGCTTCACGTCGCTGCCTGTCCACGAGAGCCCCACGTCGGCCAAACGACTCCTCAGGTCCACCCACTCCTCCACCTCATCTAGCCCTGTGGTCAAACCCTACCCCCCTATCTTTCCCTACTACATCAAAACCACCACGAGACAGCTGAGCTCCCCAGGACACTCCCCAGCCCTGTCCCCCTCCCACAGCCCGCAATCCCCCCGCAGAGCCCACCATCACCTTCACAGGTACCTGTGCTGTTAGAGCTGGACAAAAATCAATTATCACAATATTTTTGATCAAATACCTCGATATCGATATTATGGCGATATTGTAGGGTTGACTATTAGTGCTTATTGTTTGACTTGTTTGGCGTTTTAAAAACAATTCTGAAATAAAATTTGACTTCATAATCTATTAACAAATATCGTCTTTATCTCAATTTCAACCAATTGAGATAACATATATGTTTAGGCAATGCAATCAGTCTCTACTAGAACACAATTAAAAATGGAAGTGGGATTCTTTTTTAGTCATAAGGTTATGATTCATGTTAAAAATCCACTATGGAAACAACATAAGTGGTCATTTTCAGAATAATTTTCGGAATTGAGTCAGGAATACATGTTTATCACAAAATAAGGCAAGGCCGTTGATTTTCAGGTATCATCATATCTAGTTTCATATATCAATATAATATCAATATAATGCCCAGCACTATGGGGTGTTGCAACATGTTAATTATAATAGATATATTGTTATTATCTTTGTTTTGGCATGTATAATGGTAGAGATGGAGTACGTTTTTTTTAACATAAACTTGTATCTGGTTTTAACTATCGTCAGGTAATGTTAATCAGGGTTGCAGATGAAGGTGCTTCCCTTTGTTAGATAAGGAGGATAATTACAGTTTATTACAATCTGGGACTTATTTTAATAGTTTTGGGAATCATCCCAATCTATCTATCACCAAAGTAATTACTGAGGTCTGGGAATGTTCCACAAAAGACGTCAGATGGCATGAGACTGGGAGAGAAACTGGAGACAAAATGGTAAAGAATATAAAATTATAACCCAAATGTCCATCACAGTTTACCTACCATCTCCCTGGTTACACACTGACCTAGTGTTCTTGCTCTACTTTTCTTGCACAATGTGGAATTATTACATTTTATCTCCAAATAAGGTGCTTTAGATCTCTGATTCCCAAACGTTTTCACGTCAAGGACCCCTAAACTGACCACGGACCCCCATTTCTCTAAGATTGCATCCCGGGGTCCTGCATTTGCACTTTTAGATGTTTCATTACAAAAACTGGACTTATAGTGGAAATAAATGATTTCCTTTTTTGCTGGGGACCGCCTGGAACCCCCTCAAGGACCCCTGGTGGTCCTCTGACCCCACTTTGGGAACCACTGCATTAAATAATCTGGCTAAACTATTGGCTTGTTTACGACCTGTCTCACTGACTACTTGGGTATCTCGCCATGCAGTGACCTCTCCATGTTCCCAGAGCTCAGCAACTAAAACGTTAAAGTGCTCATATTGAATATATGCTCATATAAATGAAAAGAGGATCTGCAGCCATGTGCAGTCCATAAATATATGGTGTTTTCTGAAAATTAAACCACATAAACCTATTCTGGTACAACCGCTAAATAAAATTATGAACCTGAAAATGAACATAATATGAGCACTTTAAAACCAAAATGTAATAAACTGGGATTGATCCTTCACTGAGGCCTGCCCCCACGCAGATTTACCGTTGAAATAGACGCAGCTATCGGTTTTATGTATTTCATGTATTACACATTTTTAAAATGAACAATTATAGTTCACATGTTAAAAAAAAGGGTTTCTGCACAGACAAACATCTATGTGATATGCATTCCTTCATAGTTAGCATGATGATGATGCTTTTGTTGTTGAAGTAACACTATTGCATGAAAATGGTTCGAAAGACCCCCCCCCCCCATCACTGGCCCCTTTTCTTTGCTTTTGTGAATATGGCACGCAACATGTAAAAACTAATGTCCAATGTATCAATAATCCTCACAACTAACTTTATGCACTCATGATATAATGTTTGAGGCGTGCGTGCGTGCGTGCGGGCGGGCGGGCGGGCGGGCGGGGCGGGCGGGCGTGCGGACTCGTAGTCAATATTTTTGCTGCAGCAAAAAGTGCGCTCTTTAAGATACCAGTAGACACTCCAGCACAAATGTGTGCATAAAAACTCACCAAAATGTTTTTGAACCTCATAATTAAATACAAAATGAGGGAAAAACAAAAAAAAAGGTTAACTTTTTGAAAAAAGAACACCCCCCCCCACCTTCCACTATGCTGGCTATGGGCCTGATTTTCCTCCATATGTAAATGAATGGAAACCATTGGCTGCTTGACAGTTACAACAACAAAATTACACCAAAGCATACTCTGAATGAATAGTCTGCTATAAAAGTGTCATACTGAATATAGTGTGAAATGGAAGAACACTGGGTTTTATCCTTTTATTCTAAGGCTCTGTTTTCAAAGTGAAGCTAACCTGAAATGTCAATGTTGACAGGACGATGGCGGAGGGTCATCAAGTCCGCAAGCAGCGCTCTCGAAGTCTCGCTGGGTCTCTGAGTCGCTCGGCTGACTGGACGGAGGAGCTCGAGAGGAGGCTGAGGAGCAGAGAGGAGGATGGAGTTGGTTCAGGAGAATATCTGGGGGGCTTCAGAGGAGGAGGCAGCCAGCCCCTCTGTGCCACCAGAAGATCCTCCTGTGGACAGGTTTCTACCTGCGGCTTTCAGGACGTCTTTACAGGTGGGTAGGCTACAGAGCGGCCGTGGTTTCAACTCAGTTGATGATTATTGTTTCCTGAGCTGGGACAGGAAGAAAGCAGGAGACTAAATGTATGTGCATTACTGGCTCGGAGGACACAAAACAACATGCTTTTAACCTTCCATCAACCAAATTGCCCAAATATAACATGGTTGGTTCCATTATACGCTCTTCGCAAGTAAAATGATTGATCACCTCACTACTTTCATTAAATTTTAGGTCTTATATTCAATTTCATAGCATTTGAAAAAAATGGGTATGTGGTTTCTAAACAATATTCCTACATATACCAGTCTGTGATCCACTCAGCATCCTCTTATATTAACTATTTCATCTTAATTTTGGCTTTTTTCAACTCATAAATTAGATATTTATTATACAGTAAATAAGGTTTATTGAACATGAATTCCAAAAATATGTGTAAAACTAGTGGTAATAAGTTGGTATTAGTGGTTCAAATATGCGTTATGATAAAAGGGACCGAAATGTTTAAGAAAGCGTCAAAGAAATAAAGAAAATGTCACGATTCAATATCAATTTTTTAGGCTAGCTATTTGATTCAAAGTGGATTTTTGATTCAAAAACGATTCTCAATTAAATGTACATGTATGTCCATGTAGTTACTTTTCCCATGTGATAGTATACCCGCCATTACAGAACGGAAAAAACAACAACAAAGAAACAAAAAAAATATGAATTGATTTTTGGAATTCAATGTATCGATTTTGAATGTTTCTTTTTTTTACACTCCTACAAAGAAAGTGTTCAGCAGCTGAATTATCTCCTGTAGTTGAATCTTACAGTAACACTGAGCTTACCTACAGGCCAGTAAAAAAACATTAGTCAATACATAGATCAATACATGGCAGGCATAATCTTTCTGCATACGTTAAAGGCATTTATTTAATTCTCCAAAAATAGATGTTGTTGAGCTTTGGCATGCAGCAGTTAGCATTTGTGTCACCAAAGTTTGCCGTCAATATGCTGTATGCATTAAGATATTTTTAGTTGGAGACAGGCTCAGCCTTTTTTTCCCTGATCCTTGTCTGCTCATGTGCTGTTACGGTAATGTCCTATTCTAGGATAGCATCTACTTAATACACAACATGGATTTGTGAATTGCAACAGATTACAGTTCATTTGATTCTGGGCTTTTCTATCAGGACTGCATGGTTCAAATCTATATCATCAGCTACATACTGTACATGTATGGTCACATAAGAAACCAGATTAGTGTGAATTATATGGTAGGAATTATGAAAACACATGCACAGTAGGGGTCCAATTCCTCTACGGGCAGTTGTCACATTTTACTATCACTTTACCATACAGCTGCCACATTCATGCGTAAAAAAGACATGTTATGTGTCCCTGCTGCATTGATTTTGATCGTCTTTTTAACTTTCCAGTGAGTCTGACAATGTAATGAAAGTGCAATGCTAACGCACTTGACTAAAGTGCTCTTCTGAATGCCAGCTATATGAGAAGTCGGGTCTCTATAACTTAAAGGGGATTAAAGAAACTCGATTTGCCAGACAGTTAGATTTTTGCTGATTTCTTGGCCGTGTCTAACCTAAGTTTCCCGCTTTCTTACATGATAGCACGTGCAAGACAAAGACAGGGGCAAGATGAGAGGAAAGCTCATTACACGTAACGGTACATCCTTGTATTCAGAACAATTCCATCCAAAGTCCAACTAAAACTAACACAAACCAACCTCGAGATGTCTAAATGAGTCTGGTTTCACCACAGTCTTAAAACCGAAATTATACTGTCCGTGTCCGCGAGGGTCTGCTGTCAGATCAACATCAGATGGTGTCCGCGAAGACTCATTTCAGGGTCTGGGTCACATCGAGTGCCCCGGTCGAACAGTGGAATTGCAACTCCCGGCCTGTCACATGATGCCCTCAAGGCCAAAAAAAACACCTTTTCCCATAGTCCTCGTGTTGTCTTCCCGCCGACCTGGAAATGTAAAATGAAAAACCTTTCATCACTGTCTTTTTCGACCCTTTTGTGGCTTCCCCCCAATGATTTTGTCACTTTTTCAACGTTTCTCGACTTTTTCTGAGCTTTTTGGAAATTTTCGTGGTTTTTTTTTTCCCCAAATTTATTTTACATCAGTCAATTTTGTTAACATTTTTGCTACTTTTTTTCAACATCTTTTCATACTTTTGTCACTTTATTTGACATTTGTTCACATTTGACATTTTTCTCTTTTTGTTTTTTTTACACTTTTTTAAAAGTTCTTTTACCAATTGTTTTTTCTCCAAATGCTTTAAAATTGACGTATTCAATGAAAGTATTGAAATGATTATTTAAATAACTTGTGAGGAGCGTTGCTGGGAACCATCCACGTCACTTTTTTGGAAAATTAGTTTGAAAGAAACCCAAATTTCAGACATAGAAACATTTTGGAAAGGGGTCAAATTTGACCCGAAGACAACAAGAGGGATAGGCTTACAGTACCAATCAAACGTTCCCAATGAACTCATTTTATCCCCATTCAAGTTAGCAGAGCGCCTATTAGGAAGTAGAGTGAGACCTCCTGCAGCTCTCTCCCCTCTCTGTCCAGCCCCTTCTTCTATTGGACGAGAAGGGCCAGGCCCCAAGGAAGTGCTCCTTTGACAAAAGGGCCAAAAAAGTGACTGTATAACTTCCGTATCTGTCACTTGATGCCATGTGGCCCAAAAGACTTATGGAAAAGTATATAAAAAAGAGACGTTTTGTAAATCAGTTGTTACATATTTTTGAGCATCACAATAATTAAATCTTTTAACCCTTGTGTTGTCCTCCCGGGTTCAAAAATGAACAAAAACTTGACCTTTTCTTACCATTTTCAAACTTTTTTTGAGTTTTCACTAGCACCACCTTACCAGTATTACACTACTTTTTGGAATTCATGCTCAATAACCCTCATTTATATAGAATTACACCTTATATTTGAGTTAAAAAAGCAGAAATTATGAATTATTTTGACTGATAAGTTAAGATCAGAGGAATGAAATTGATCAGTTACATTTGCAAAGAGCGTTGTAAGGAATCTAATCCATTTAGTTGTGGTAATTTGGTTAAAAAGAAACCCATATTTCAGATATAGACATTTTTTAAAGGAGGACAACAGGAGGGTTAATCCCCATTCATGTTAGTAGAGCGCTAAACTGGAAGTAGCCGGCTTGGTAGTTCTGTTTTCTTTGTAAAACCCTTTGATATTACATACTATCTTCCCCAGCTTTATATACTGTGGCTCCCAGGTGTTCACATATTGTCACATAGGCCTTGTTTCCATCCCTGGATGTCCAGGTCGAACCCTTCTGGAGAAGCTGTTCCTGCAGCAGCAGCAGCAGCAGCAGGAGGAGCCAGAGGAAGTTGAGAGGCTCTGTTCCAGGATCTTGGCCATGGGTCTCCTGCTGCCTTTCACTGACTGCTTCAGAGAGCAGCTGGGGGGCAGCACCGCCCTCATCACATCCACAGCATCAACCAAGTTTGACGTATGTAGTCACACACTTCATACACCTTTCCCCAACTTTGTGGTTATATTATGTTTGTTGTTAGTTGATTATAACCCTCATGTTGTCCTCGGGTCAAATTGACCCGTTTTCCTATATCAATGTTCTTTTTAATTACCCAAAATAACATGATTGATTCCACACATTGCTCTTTGGCAAGTACAAATCTCTACTTTTATTAATTTTCAAGTCTTATTCAATTTTAAAGCATTTTTGAAATAGTATTGACTAAAAGTTGACATATTCCAGTCTGTGATTATCCATCAACATACTTTCCTTTAATTCTGGTCGAAATAATTCCTAATTTCTGCTTTTCTCACTCAAACATTAGGTATAATTTCCTATAAATGAGGTTTATTGACCATGAATTCCAAAAATAACTGTAAAACTAAAGTTAATAAGTTAGTGTTACGTAGTGTTGAAAACGTCAAAAAAAGTGACGAAATAAAGGGATAAAAAACGTAAGAAAAACATAAAAAGCTTCTACAAAAGTGTTGATTTTCAATTTTGACAGGAAGACAACATGAGGGTTAAATAAGTTCTTCATGGAGGTCTCTTCACAATTAGAGGTGCTTTGTCTTTAAACTGTATTAGCATTTATTTGTTTTTGTATGATTTATTTATGGGATTTTGAACATAACAGATACATAGTACACCTCATCTATAGAATGAAACCAATACAGAGTCAATCTGTGACACAAGGTATTAACAGCTATATGATTTACACCCAGTTCCCACCCCCCCACCCTCCCCCACAAAGAGACATCATTGAGGTTAAGTGAAATAGGGTAAAATGGGTCATGATACAAGTAAGCAGGGCAATAGTAGTCTGATATAGGCTGGGTATGCGTTTACATATATACACTAACACACAGAACATGAATGCTCACACGCTCACAAAGACAAACAAATGATTAAAAAATAATAATTTAAAAAAAAATAACAAATAAAAAAATATATATGAAAAAAATTTAAAAAAGGCAACAACAAACAAAACAGCTACTGTGCTACAAGCTACTGCTTATGGGGGGGGGCAAGTAGTTGCCTAGATACCAGGGTCAATGTCTATATGGAGAGACCTAACATGATCTAGGAAGGGTTGCCAAATTTGATGGAATTTCCATTCTGAGAAGCGAAGAGAATACTTAATTTTCTCTACTCTCATAAAGTGAAGCGCATCCTTTATCCATTGAGAGCGGGCGGGGGGGCAGGGGCTTTTCCACCGCAAGAGAATGGCACGTCTTGCTAGTAGTGTAAGAAAGGCAGCAAGATCAGCAAAATAGGGCGGCAGAGTGAGGCCAGTGGGTAGGACACCAAACATGGCCAGCAATGGTGAGGGGTGAATATCGGCAGATGCCTAACCAAAAAGGAGTAAGGGCGGGGCAAGACCAGAACATGTGGGTTAGATTGGCTGGGCCTTGGTGGCATTTGTCACAGTTTGGATTGATGTTGGGGTAGATACGGGCAAGCCTACTTTTAGACCACTGAACTCTATGAACCACTTTGCACTGTAACACTCCGTGGCGAGCACAGACGGACGATAAGTGGACTCGACTGAGGGCGTATTCCCAGGCATCAGGATCTGTGTCCTCACCAAGCTCCGCAGACCAAGCATCACACAAAGCATCAGAGGTTGTTGTCTGACTTTTGAGAAAAGTATTGTACAGTATTGAAATTGAACTTTTTAGACTTCAATACCGAGTATAGTATCAATGAGAGTAGGGGAAGGGAGGGAAGGGAAGCCAGGAAAATGATTACGGACAAAGTCCCTGACTTGCAGATATCTAAAGAAGGACGAAGGAAGCAAATATGCCACTGATGTGAAGCTGTTTTACTGACACAATCCCTAGGGCTTTCCAAACCAAAAAAGCCAATAACTGACGGAGTGAACAGAGGGTTAGAATTTACTGGGGCTAGGACAGGTGTTACCTGTATCCCAGAGTGCCGCCTGAACTTGTATTAGCATTTTAAACATGGATCGGTCCATGTCAATAATGCATTGTAATTCAATTTGTGAATTTGCTTTTTTCATATGATAGAGCTTCGATGGTCATCATCCTCAGTTCGTTGTGAATTTTGTCCACCCTTTTGCGCACACCAGTTTGCACTGTGATTTGCAAATGAGGCATTGCACAGCCTACCCACCATCAATCCTTATTTCTTGGCCAGTAGCAAATGTGTGGATTCACTGGCCCATCTATGCATTAACAAAGAAGCATAGTGGTACAATAGCAACGTGGTCCAACTGACTGTACAATGATGTGGGATGTGATGAGATATCCAGGGAAGGGTTGAAATTAAGGGCAACTGGACTTGGTTAATAGGCGCTCTGAAGACCCTTTGCCTCTCATCCAAGGGACTTCTTCAGTGTTGGCTGAATGGTAGGGAAACCCAGCCATTTAACCCGTAGTGGGGTTGATTATCAACACCGCTTCGTTATGGTCATTGGAGACACCCAAGGCAAAGTCTGAACTACCATGGTTGGCATTCTCACGTGAGGCCAAATGTGAGGGTTTGTGTAATTTCCTGGGAAGAGATGAAAAGACAGTGGTGTCACACTTAACACCCTGTTAAGCGATGGTTCCTCTAGCCGGGTGGAAATGGCTTCCTCCACATACCTCTCAAACAATCTGTCCTCTTTGTCTATAGTAAAATGTGCACCTGGTGGTCCTCATCACCACGTAGAACTCATGCTATGTAAGTTGAGACAGTGGTACCATAGGTCTTATTCAGGTCAGTGTCCAACATAAGCTCACAAACTTTCCAGAGTAGAGTCTCTAGAGATGATGGGAGATGTAACAGCTGTATGTTAATACTGCCAGGGTCAGGGTAAACACATAACACATTCTGTCTGTGTTTTAGGCGCCTGCAATATCTTTGCATTGAAGGTTCAGCTAAACCTAACGCCTGCAGCATGAGTTGAAATACACCTTCAGGAAGTCAGGAACTTCAGAGAGTTGGGATGGCGCACCACACTGCACTGTGTGTTTCTAAATTCTCCTTATAGAGAATTCATTTAATGCTCCTGTGTACTAGGCCTGCACGATTTGGTGGGTTCGATTCCCACTGTGATTCATCAACCAATGTGTCCCTGAGCAAGCGTCAGCTAAATGTAATGTAATGTTATGTTGTTAGCAGGGTGGTGCAGGGTTCTGATGACCCCTAGCTAATGCTCCAGTGGCTGGTGGGAATCGAAAAGTAGTCAATATTAATCCTGATTAATATTAACAGAATGACTCCAGAAACGACATATAAAAGCTGGAGAGCGACAGCGACAGGCACACGTTGCAAAACGGTAGCAGTGTGGATAATGTTGTGTATTAAAACATAACAACTTGTTCAGGTTTAGCCCGCAAAACTACTAAAGATCATGATTTGGGTTAAAACTAGAGCCCGACCGATATATCGGCGGGCCGATATTATCGGCGGGCCGATATTATCGGCCGATATTAGGCATTTCCCGATCTATTGGTATGGCCTTTTTTTAAATATTTATTTATTTGAATCATTTATGATGACAAATTAATGATTCTAATAAATGAATATTAAAAAAATTAAATAAAAACGGATGGTCAACCATGTTATGAGTGTTGGCGTTGCATAGTCTGTCCACCAGAGGACGCTCTACAACGTCCCTGTTAGTGATGGCGTTGCATAGTCTGTCCACCAGAGGACGCTCTACAACGTCCCTGTTGGTGATGGCGTTGCATGGTCTGTCCACCAGAGGACGCTCTACAACGTCCCTGTTGGTGATGGCGTTGCATAGTCTGTCCACCAGAGGACGCTCTACAACGTCCCTGTTGGTGATGGCGTTGCATGGTCTGTCCACCAGAGGACGCTCTACAACGTCCCTGTTAGTGATGGCGTTGCATAGTCTGTCCACCAGAGGACGCTCTACAACGTCCCTGTTAGTGATGGCGTTGCATAGTCTGTCCACCAGAGGACGCTCTACAACGTCTCTGTTAGTGATGGCGTTGCATAGTCTGTCCACCAGAGGACGCTCTACAACGTCCCTGTTGGCAACACTGATTTATTTTTTCTTTATCAAAACTTTGATATATTTTGATGTTCCTCTGTTCTATTCATATTATTTTAGTAAGAACTCATAAATAACTACATATAACTAATGTTAGGGAAATCTGTTTATGTTTTGTAACGCGTTTCTGGATTTATTATTTTTTAAATATATATTGGCCAATATATCGGAATATTGGATTTTTAAATCACCAAATATTTATATCGTATCGGCCTTAAAAATCCTTTATTGGTCGGGCTCTAGGTAAAACAAGTATCTTTGTTATGAGTGGAAAGTATACATATTTGCTGTAAGATATAGCATTTGTGGTATAAAAAATCAAAAGTTCACAATCTAAATCTAGGCTACAGTCCAATCAAAAGTCTGGACACATATTTACATTCAAGTGAATGAGAAAGTCTAAGTTCTCTCCGGGAACCATCACCTTATCGTGGTGGAGAGGTTTGTGTGTCCCTATGAACCTGAGGGCTGTGTTGTCTGGAGCTTTGTGCTCCTGGTAGGGTCTCCCATGGCAAAGTGGTCTCAGGGGAGGGGCCAGACAAAGAATGGTTCAAAAATCCTATGACAAATCGAGGAAGGGATCGAGGGACCCTGCCCGGAGGAAGCCCGGGCCCCGTCTGGAGCCAGGCCCAGACGGCGGGCTCTCGCGAGCGCCTGGTGGCCGGGTTTGCCACGGAGCCCGGTCGGGCACAGCCCGAAAAGCTACGTGGCTCCTCTCTCTCCATCCCATGGGCCCACCACCTGTGGGAGGAACCGCTGGGGTCGGGTGCGCTGCCATATGGGTGGCGGCGAAGGTCAGGGGCCTCGACGGACCAGACCTGGGCGGCAGAGGCTGGCTCTGGGGACGTGGAACGTCACCTCTGTGTGGGGAAGGAGCCGGAACTTGTGCGGGAGGTGGAGCGCTACCAGTTAGATCTGGTGGGGCTTACCTCTACGCACAGTCTCGGTTCTGGAACCGTACTCCTGGATAGGGGTTGGACTCTTTCCTACTCCGGAGTTGCCCAGGGTGTGAGGCGCCGGGCGGGTGTGGGGATACTCACAAGTCCCGGCTGAGCGCCGCTGCGTTGGGTTTACCCGGTGGACGAGAGGGTCGCCTCCCTACGCCTGCGGGTGATGGGGAAAATCTGACTGTTGTTTGTGCATATGCACCAAACAAGAGTTCGGAGTATTCGGCCTTCTTGGAGACCTTGAATGGAGTCCTGTATGGGGCTCCAGTAGGGGACTCCATAGTTCTGCTGGGGACTTCAACGCACACGTGGGTGATGATGGAGATACTGGAGAGGCGTGATTGGGAGGAACGGCCTCCTGATCTAAACCAGAGTGGTTGTCTGTTGTTGGACTTCTGTGCTAGTCATGGATTGTCCATCACAAACACCATGTTCGAACATAGGGATGCTCATAAGTGTACGTGGTACCAGAGCACCCTAGGCAAAGGTCAATGATCGATTTTATAATCACCATCTGATCTGAGGCCGTATGTTTTGGACACTCGGGTGAAGAGAGGGGCAGAGCTGTCAACTGATCACCATCTGGTGGTGAGTTGGGTCAGGGGGTGGGGAAGACTCTGGACAGACCTGGTAAACCCAAACTAGTGCGGGTGAATTGGGAACGTCTGGAGGAGGCCCCGTCCGACGGACCAACGCACCTCCGGCGGAGCTTTTCGGGCATCCCTGTGGAGGCTGGGGGCATTGAACCTGAGTGGACAATGTTCAAAGTTTCCATTGCTGAAGCTGCGGTGGCGAGCTGTGGTCATAGGGTCTTAGGTGCCTCAAGGCGGTAACCCACGAACGCCCTGGTGGACACCGGTGGTCAGGAAGCCGTCCGACTGAAGAAGAGTCTTTCCGGGATATGTTATCCCGGAGGACTCGGAGGCAGTTGCAGGGTACCGACGGGCCGAGGCTGCAGCCTCTGCCGTGACAGAGGCAAAGCAGCGGGTGTGGGAGAAGTTCGGAGAAGACATGGAGAAGGACTTTTGGTCGGCACCAAGGTGCTTCTGGAAAACCGTTCGCCACCTTAGGAGGGGGAAGCGAAGAATCATCCAAGCTGTATACAGTAAGGATGGGACGTTGTTGACCTCAACTGGGAGGTAATAGAGCGGTGGAAGGAGCACTTTGAGGAACTCCTAAATCCAGCTGACACGCCCTCTGTGGTAGAGGCAGAGCTGGAGGATGATGGGGATTGTCGTCAATTTCCCTGGTGGAAGTCGCTGAGGTAGTCAAACAACTCCACAGCGGCAAAGCCCCAGGGATTGATGAGATCCGTCCAGAAATGCTGAAAGCTCTGGGTGTGGAGGGGATGTCTTGGTTGACACGCCTCTTCAACATTGCGTGGAAGTCTGGGACGGTGCCTAAGGAGTGGCAGACCGGGGTGGTGGTTCCCCTATTCAAAAGGGGGACCAGAGGGTGTGTGCCAATTACAGGGGTATCACACTTCTCAGCCTCCCTGGTAAAGTCTACTCCAAGGTGCTGGAAAGGAGGGTTCGGCCGATAGTCGAACCTCGGATTGAAGAGGAACAATGTGGATTCCGTCCTGGCCGTGGAACAACGGATCAGATCTTCACTCGCAAGGATCTTGGAGGGGGCCTGGGAGTATGCCCAACCAGTCTACATGTGTTTTGTGGATCTGGAGAAGGCGTATGACCGGGTCCCCCGAGAAATGTGGGAGGTGCTGCGGGAGTATGGGGTGAGGGGGTCCTTCTCAGGGCCATCCAATCTCTGTATGACCAAAGCGAGAGCTGTGTCCGGGTTCTCGGCAGTAAGTCGGACTCGTTCCAGGTGAGGGTTGGCCTCCGCCAGGGCTGCGCTTTGTCACCAATCCTGTTTGTAATATTTATGGACAGGATATCGAGGCGTAGTCGGGCGGGAGGGTTGCAGTACGGTGGGCTCGGGATCTCATCGCTGCTTTTGCAGATGATGTGGTCTTGATGGCGTCATCGGCCTGTGACCTCCAGCACTCACTGGATCGGTTCGCAGCCGAGTGTGAAGCGGCTGGGATGAGGATCAGCACCTCTAAATCTGAGGCCATGGTTCTCAGCAGGAAACCGATGGAGTGCTTTCTTCGGGTAGGGAGTGAGTCCTTACCCCAAGTGAAGGAGTTTAAGTACCTTGGGGTCTTGTTCGCAGTGAGGGGACTATGGAGCGTGAGATTGGTCGGAGAATCGGAGCAGCTGGTGCGGTATTACATTCAGTTTATCGCACCGTTGTGACGAAAGAGAGCTGAGCCAGAAGGCAAAGCTTTCGATCTACCGGGCAATTTTCGTTCCTACCCTCACCTATGGTCATGAAGGCTGGGTCATGACCGAAAGAACGAGGTCCAGGGTACAAGCGGCCGAAATGGGTTTCCTCAGGAGGGTGGCTGGCGTCTCCCTTAGAGATAGGTGAGAAGCTCAGTCATCCGAGAGGAGCTCGGAGTAGAGCCGCTGCTCCTTCGCGTCGAAAGGAGCCAGTTGAGGTGGTTCGGGCATCTGGTAAGGATGCCTCCAGGGCGCCTCCCTAGGGAGGTGTTCCAGGCACGTCCAGCTGGGAGGAGGCCTCGGGGAAGACCCAGGACTAGGTGGAGAGATTATATCTCCAACCTGGCCTGGGAACTCGGGATCCCCCAGTCGGAGCTGGTTGATGTGGCTCGGGAAAGGGAAGTTTGGGGTCCCCTACTGGAGCTGCTGCCCCCGCGACCCGATACCGGATAAGCGGATGAAGATGGATGGATGGATGAATGAGAAAGTGTGTCTAAAGTTTTGCCTGGTACTGTAAGTAAAGTACAGATACGTGAAAAATACTTTACTTTCCTCTACTGGTGTCAGTGCAACCGACATTAAAATAAAACATTTAAAAAAGAGTTTTGTTTCCCAGCATGACCAGCTGTACACCTGGGCAGCGGTTAACCAGCCGACTCACTCCCTGGATCCTCTTGAAGGGAAACTCCCAGGCCAGCTGAAGGGCCCCTGGCCCCCAGTCAAGCCGGGCGGAGACCACAGAACTGGACTCAAATCCACAGAGGCAGGTAGGATCAGCACTTACACATGGTCTATGCATCAAGTTTTCCAAACGTTTTAGAAAGACACACACACGCGCACACACACACACACACACACACACACAATGGGTCCTCGATGTTATAGTTAGATATCACAGGTAAGATGAATGAGTCTTTTACATTGCGTGTCTGGGATTTACAGTATTTTGTTGTATAATTCTGAAAATGAATGTCATCAGTGTGTGTTTTTTTTCTGACAATGAAACCTGTCTTTAAATAGTGTCACCCCCTCTGGAAGTTGCTAGCAGAAAGAAGGGAGCAACGTTACTAGATGTCTAAGTGTTTAAAACCCACTCATGATCTGATCTACATTCAGTTTTATGCAAGGACCCTGACTGTTGTGTTTGTTTCTTTTGCCATTCTTTTTCTTTTCCTATCTTCATCTGAACGGGGGCATTCCATCTTCATGCTTTGGTATTTTAGAAGACAATCAAGGTGAGTAATAACTGTATTTTTATGCTTACTCAAAAGCAGATAATTTGCAAACTCCAGCAGATTGCCATTGTTGTTAGGCCCCAGGCATAGACATGTCTGCCTGTTTCATAATATCATAACTTAAAATAAACCTGCAGCTCCACAGTGGGTGGAGTGGCCCAGCTGGTAATGTACAGAAGAAATGCCAAGCTGGTCACAAAATACAGTAGTGGTGTCCACTTTTTCCAATCAGTCTGGGCTCAATTGCCGACATCTTGTGCTGTTTTGGTGGATTTCTAATGGTGAAGATGTCAACATAGGCTTCCCCAATATCATATAAAGCCCCATTCTGAGTTTGGCTCTTTTTTTTTATTAATCAACTAAAAAGAGGTTGATCTGCAACATATTTTGTAGTGTAGAATTTGCTGCACATAAACCTTAGCACAAAAAGTAATGAAATGTGTGCCTGATTGGCAGAATAAGCCGTTTGGCATTGGCAGAGTAGATCTGGCAAATTTTTCCATGGGCGCAACCCTCATACTCAGCTCCGCTGCTCATCCATGCATGTTCCTTGCAAATGTGGCACCATTTGAAAGGGAACTAAACAGGTATACGATTTATTGCCAAAAAGCATTGGTACCACAGAGAAATAATCTACCAAACACACATTTCGTGCTAGGTTTACATTATTGTTCTCAAAAGAAAAAGTGTGTCATTACACAGGGACAGCATGGTGCAAGGATGACAGTGTCTTCAATTCAATTCAATCCAATAAAACTTTAACAGGACACAGTTTGTGTTTGGCAGCTAAATACGCCACTCTGATCTAAACTATTCTCATATAAATTGGCCGTGCCCCCTTGTACACCTACAAATTAAACACGCCCAATTTGTTCATCTTACATTTTTGTTCTGTCTCATCTAAAATCTATATTTGTCAGCATATAACAAGTATGAATGAGTCACCCTCACTAAAGAAAGCATGGTTTAGACTCACTCACCAACATCTTCTACGCAACCCTTACCGCATTCTCAAATAATCTCTTAAATCAGACAATTAGCATTTAAAATCCTTCCAATTAAAAAACAATAAAAGCTTTATATAAAACATCATCACGTTGAGTCGATTCTGAACCAATCAGCTGTTAGATCAGCCGTGAGCCAGGCGTTTCCCAACATGCCCTGGGTCCGCCTGGGTCTTGCAGTCAGTGTAAAGCAACTGCAATGCCTGCATCTCAAACCTGCGGCCGTTCTGATCTCGTGAGGTTACCGTCGCCCATATGTGAAAGATGTTAGAGGAAGTCGGGATCAAGTCGGACACAAATCTAACCAGCATGCATTGGGACCTAGTGATTTAACCTCTCACCTTTTTTGCAGTGATGAGGACACTGCGACATCACTGTTGGCTGTGGTGACAGGTGCAACAAAGCTGCAACCACCACCCCCAGCAGCGATGGTGCAGACATGAAACCTTCCACCAGATTTCAACACGGTGTTACCACCCACAGCTAATTGGCTCAAGCAGACATTAAAAGCCACGTTGCAATTGATTTTAGCACGGTAAAAATGGTTGATGCTGCTCAGTGTACGGCTGGCACTGTATGACTTGCCTATTGGCTATATTAGCCCTCATACATAATCTGGACTGTGGTCATAACATCTTATAACTTATTCCATGTTACATATTGTTCTTATTCTTATTCAGTCAGTCAGTCAGTTTATAGGTTATTGTGTTTATATTTTATTGTCATAGTCAATATTTTATCATGATCTACTGCACTGTTCACTTTTTCACTTGTTCACTTTTGCATCATTACACACAGTCTATAATAGTGTCTTTGACCTTATCATGGTCATTGCATTTCTGTGGGTGATTTTTAATTTAATCCTTCGGGATGAATAAAGTATCTATCTATCTATCTATCTATCTATCTATCTATCTATCTATCTATCTATCTATCTATCTATCTATCTATCTATCTATCTATCTATCTATCTATCTATCTATCTATCTATCTATCTATCTAACCATGGTGTAAACTGTGTATGAGTTTGATGAACCTATTAAACATGTAACTTCATGCTTTCATATGTTTACAGTTATCTACAGAAGACTTCCGAGCTTTCTGAAAAATGTTCTTTTGTACTGTATTGCGCTGATCTGCTGATGTTTCCATTTGTTCAGAACACCATGCAGCAATCTTGGGTTTGACACAACAGAAGGAGAGCCAAGAGGTCAGTCACTTTAAATTTCTGTAGTTCGCTCAGACCGCAATTATTTCCTAACAGAAAACTATTTCCTAGTTCTTTTTTCTCTGAAATCTT
Source organism: Percina caprodes (assembly GCA_013375575.1). NCBI lineage: Eukaryota > Metazoa > Chordata > Actinopteri > Perciformes > Percidae > Percina > Percina caprodes. The sequence continues at coordinate 510,479 of JABXJD010000111.1, read as the reverse complement.
TACAGTATTTGTTTTGCAGAACGCAGTAGCCGGGTTGGTTCAGTGGTAGAGCGGGTGCACATGTACTTAGAGGTTTATGCCATGACGCAGAGGTCAAGGGTTCGACTCCAACCTGTGTGCATGTCTTCTCGCCTTTCTCACCTAACTGTCCTGACAAAAATTAAAGGCGGAAAAGCCCAAAAAATAATCTTTAAAAAAATATGGCAAAAGTCAAAACACTTTACAGATAGAGTAGGTCTAGACCACACTCTATAATTTATAAAGACCCAATGATTCCAGTAATTCCCGTTACTCTGCGGTGTAATTTTAGGTTCAGTTAGAAATGCTTGAGGGCCCAGCACTTCAATTTCAAAAAGCAATACTTAATTGAAAAACATGTGGACCCACGATGCACCACGGAGCGCCTCAGGGGGTCGTTCGTGCCTGTGGCCATCTAACTATACCCCTCCTCCCTCTGAGTGTTACACGCTTAGTAGTCTATTTCTACAACAACCCATTTCCGGGATTGCTCCGTTGCCGCCCGGAAATTCCGATGGAAATTCCACCTGATGAATGTCTTTTCAGCCGATGTCCGTCTCCTTCCTCTTCTTTAGTGATGGCGTTCTAACCTCTGGTGGATTTCTGAGGACTCTGGTTACCTGGTCCTCAGATCTCTGCAGGGTAAATCCAGACAGCTAGCTAGACTATCTGTCCAATCAGAGGACTATGGTTACCTGGTCCTCAGATCTCTGCAGGGTAAATCCAGACAGCTAGCTAGACTATCTGTCCAATCAGAGTAGGTTTAGGTATCATTTGGGTTTTTTTCCAATACGGTTGCTAAAACGATGCCTGAACCAAAATACATAATGTGTACAATTTAAAATATAAAAAAGGAGCACAAAATGACAGTTGGCGACATTAAAGAACGGCTGGTATATTGCTAAGGCCATATTTTCAAAATGAAATGATTGATTCATAATGTTATAAGAATAACTTATAACAATGACTTAGTTTACCAGTAAATCGCTGGTAAACGACAAAAACAAGCACCAGATGGGAAAAGGGTATTTTACAATAACGTAAAATGCACCACAAGGCTGACGAGTTTTAAGTAAATGCACCGTTAATGTTTAATGAGTGCAGACTGTTATGTCCCGGTGTGGGAATCCTCTACAGGGAAGTACAGTCACATTTTACACCGCTTAATGTAAGCTGTCAGCATTTTAACCAGCGTGTATAATCCAGCTACTAGCTAACGGTAACGTAGCGTCCCGAAAAAAATAAAAATAAAACCAGGCACCGAAATCTTCATTCGTATTCGGTCTTGTTACTACCTCTGTGTCGGAACCCGGTGCCCCATTGGCACCGCGTTTTTGTCTCGCATGACTAAAACAACTTTTCTTTTTTTTTTTAAATACATTTTTTTTTATTCAGAAAACATAACATTCACGAACAGTTACAAACAACACACTGGGACATAGGAACGCGTCCCAGAGCCACAAAAACACAAAGGAAAACAGGAGGGAGGGAGGCAAAACAACACGTGCAGAAACAGACACACACACACACAAACGCAGACACACACACACACACGCAGACACACATACACATACAGACAGATACACATACGCAAACAAAAGAAAAGGCTCCAGCACAAACTCACAAAATGGACTTTAAAGACTCAGCAATGCTGCACCATGTGTCCAAAGTCCTTCCCGGGTCTCCACCTATGCGAACTAAAACAACCGGGGCTGTTTTGCAGAGGCACCGTTGCACCATGCGGAGCTTAGCACCACCCAAGACGGAATTCAAAGAAATTCCCAGAGCGAGTTTTTCTCCCATCCCGGTATGGTGTGTGGACTAGCCAGACCCTCCTTCACAGCCCTGCGGAGGAAGGTCTGGCAAGCGAGACTACACGCTAAGTGTAAAAAGCGCGTATCTTCACATCACATCTCAATATTCTTGGACAATTATGTGCAATAAATACTTAGGTGCAATAATTAACCAGTTACATGTGCAAAGGGAGTTTTTTATTCACTGCTGCTACTTATATTCACACTTCTTCCACCACTGCCCATTAGGACTTCCACACAAAACTAGAGTACACTTGCAGTGGACAGTAAAATGGGCTATTTTTGTCTTTATTATTTATTTTATTTCATTTTTACGTTGCCACCCAATGCAATAGTTTAATAGTCTGGTCTTTTCTGCTGTGTGTCATTTACTTTCAGTTCAGTCAACACAAAATCTCAGAGGTTTCTGTGAGCAACTCTGCAATTAAATACCTTTTTATAAAATATTGTAATACTAAATCGGTTTGTTCTAAAGCTGCTTTGAGCTGTATGCAGCGCATCACGTCGATTTCTTTTTTTCCGTTTCTTTTTTTTTTTTGGGCAAATAAACTAAATGGTTAATTTAATCACGGTGCAAAATGAATTATTGCATTTCATCCATAAAGGAGTCGCCTCAGCATTTCTATTTGTCTCTGCATCTCTTCTGTGTCAAACAGTCAACACACAACCTGCCATCTGATCGCACACATCATACAATTTAGAAACTTTTGTTTGAATCAGTAAATACCTGCTCACACAGGACCCCAGTTCATTTGCCAATGAAAAGATTTGAGTGAAGAGTTTTGTTATACCTCTTGGTTCTCTCTTATGTGCAGGAGGAATGTGTCCTTCCTTCAACCAAACTGAAGGAAAAACACATCAATGTCATCCAGCAGCTGGAACAAACCATAGAAGACCTCAGGACCAAGATTGCTGAGCTGGAGCGCCAGCCCCCTCTGCTGGACTGGGACAGTGTGAAACCCAGCGCCTCCACCACGGACAGGGAGTGTGGAGGCGACGGGGGCCTGCTGAGGGTGGTGTGCGACGCCCACCTGCAGACGGAAAGCGCCCACGCTCTGGGCTGCCTGGAGGCCAAGTCGGTGCAGACCTCGCCCATGGACGGCAGCTTTAAGTTCAAAGTGCCTTGTAGCGAGCCGGGGGGGGGGACCGGCGTCCTGCAGCCTCCACCCAGGCAGGATGGCTTCCAGTGTACATGTCAGCTGCAGCCTCCACCTCCACCTCCACCTCCACCTCCCCTCCCAGGAGGAGCACTACCTCCTCCCTCTTTATCAGGACAGATTGTGGCACCTCCCCCCCCACCTCCTCCGCCGTTACCAGGAGGCTCAATGCCAGCGCCTCCACCCCCACCCCCATTACCTCCTGGTTCAGCAGTTCCTCCACCACCACCTCCACTCCCCGGCGGCCTTGCTCCACCCCCACCCCCACCCCCGCCTCCTCCACTCCCTGGTGGCATTGCTCCACCCCCACCCCCACCCCCGCCTCCTCCACTCCCTGGTGGCATTGCTCCACCCCCACCACCGCCTCCTCCACTTCCCGGCAGCATTGCTCCACCCCCACCCCCGCCTCCTCCTCTTCCTGGTGGCCTTGCTCCACCCCCTCCTCCTCCACCACCTCCTCCAGGCTGTGGGACTCCTCCCCCACCTCCTCCTCCACCAGGAGGCCTCTGCCTTCCCCCGGCTGTCCCGGGGGCTCTGGGCTCCCTGCCTCCCCCTCTGCCGTTGGGGCTGTACGCTCTGGGTCTGACCCAGGAGAAGCCCCCTAGGAAGGCTGTGGTGGAGCCACCCAGACCCATGAAGCCCCTCTACTGGACCAGGATCCAGCTGAACACCAAAAAGTAAAGATGGCATGGCCCGAATAGCCTCAAGATGATGGTAGATGCTAGATCGGATCTGCTAGACGTGTCGACGTCAAAAAGCTTTATAGTGCGTTCCATTTGGACGCGGAAGTCGGATTTTCCGAGTTCAAAGTCGTAAACACGCCCCCTGACCTCAGGATTTCAGAGCTCGGAACTCGAACCAACGCTGAGTACCCTAAGCTTAAAAGTAGTGCTGTCAAACGATTCAAATATTTAATTGCAATTAATCGCATTAATGTCATAGTTAACTCACTATTAATCGTCCATTTTTATCTATTCTAAATTTTTCTCATTTTAATGCTCTTATCAACGTAAAAAAGTGGATCGGCTCGCTTTGTCAAATGTTTTTTTAATTGAAAACAACATTGGCATATAGCCTACTGTAGTGTTCAAGGTATTCTCACCCTAACCAATCCCCACCCCCCATGCCTAAACCTAAGTACGTCGATCAGTTTAGCAGATCCGATTTAGAATTGACCCAAGACGATGCTGCAGTTTGTTCAGATGCATTTTGAGCCCAAAAACATGATCTGTTCTATACAGAAAACATGCGATGCAGAAAGTTCAAAGATTGATCTGATAAAGTTTCATCTTAAAATAATTGTTCCTGTCCTATTGAAGACACCCGTAGACGTAATACCTTAAAAGCTTTTCTTCTTTCTTGGTTTTCTTATTTTCCGCCTCTCAATACTTTCGGACTTTCCTGCCCTGCCTGTGGCTCTCAAAGTCCATTGGTTCCCACTGAAGACATATAGCTTTACAACACCCCACAAATATTAAATAATATTTGGTTTATAGTTGTATTTTTGTTTTAACAGAAGGAAAGAGTGCATTTCCTTGCGACTACATTCAGAAGCGGATTAATCCACATTTGATGCTCTAGTGAGTTACCACTTTGTCAATCTGGAAGGAACCGTTCGAAGGCTTGTACTACTGGAAAGTGAATGCACAGCAGTGGTTTTTACAGACATTAGCATTTGTTAAATCCAGACAACAGAACATCTTTTTTATATCCAGTATATGCTGACTGTTTGTGTAGTCTCTGGGTTTATTTTTCCTAATGCATGTGATGTCTTATATTTCAGAGCTTTTTGTCTACGCATGAAGAAACCCCTATCTGATACTGATATTATGTTCAGCCAGCGGTAACAGGGTTTTTTTGGTGTGGACTTTTTAATGTGTTTTTATTGGATATGACAGAAAAGTGGGGGGAGAGAGAGAGATAGAGATAGAGAGATAGAGAGAGAGAGAAATGGGATGACATGCAGCCAGGGGATCTCAGGTCAGATTTGACCGGTTATTTGATCGATTAGAACGAGAATTGGAATCAGAATTGTTCAAATCCTAACAATGTCCAACTCTAATTTTAACCATCTGTTTTCTTTTTTGTGTTTCTCAGGGAGGTGTCTTCTTCGTTGGTGTGGGAGACCATTGAGGAGCCTGACTTGGACTTTGAGGAGTTTGTGGAGTTGTTCTCCAAAACAGCTGTGAAGGAGAAGAAGAAGCCGCTCTCTGACACGATCACCAAGTCCAAGGCCAAACAGGTCTGTGTGTTTACGTGTAATACATAGTATAGTCACAATTATAAGGTCAATATCAACCAAGCATAGCTTTTGGATGTTTTTTTAAAAAAAATTAAGTTTCTTTTGGCTTAATATGTCTAGTTATATGAATGTCACTCAGTGACTCTCATTATACTGAGAGTGATTGAGTCTAAAACACTAAACTACATTCTGTTGCTAAAAGGTTTGATGATATATGATAACCCATACATGTACTGTATATCATTTTGAATAAAGAATGCCCATAACTGTGTATGACAAAACAAAGTCATTACATTTGCTGTGCATATTCATGGTCCCTGGAGGATTTCCAACCATTTTGCTGACCCTTGACCTTTCCTCTTGTAGAAGCACCCTGTTGTCCTTAGGTCAAATTTTCAATAAGTTTCCATATGGGCGCCCTGGGTATCTCACCTAGAAGAGCAGGCGCCCTTAAATAGAAATGTATTCTTCGATGGCATTCCTTTACCGCGTGTCGTTTCATGTCTTCAGTGTTCCTTTATCAATAAATGCCTAAAACAGAAAAAAAGTTTCTATATCAGAAATTTGGGTTTCTTCCAAATTGTTAAAAAAAATAATAATGTGGATGGTTCCCTACAACGCTTGTCACTCATAAAATAAATGATCAGTTCACTACTTTTAGGGAATCTGGGTGTTTTATTAAATTGTATGGCATCTGAAACAAAAAAACAACACAGGAAAAAAAATTGAAAACATCGGGAAAAGTGACAAAAGCATCGTGAAAAACAACCAAAGTGTCGAAAAGACGACCAAAATGGGTTATGGAAACGTTCAAGGTGAATAATGCAGAGTGTAACTTAGTCATTTTACCATTAATTGGATATATTATTAGATCTTTTACAGCATAACCAGTGGTACCGTATCAGTGGAAATGCACAGCAGCACATCATGTGACTCACAGGATATGCTGCAATGGCAAAGCTACAGTACAGCTGAGCTTTTGAATCTGACCCTCATGTCTGTGTGTGTTTTTAAGGTTGTGAAGCTACTAAACAATAAGCGTTCTCAGGCAGTAGGCATCCTCATGTCCTCTCTGCATCTTGACATGAAAGATATCCAGCATGGTGAGTCCATCACCACTTCTGTAATAGCTTGATATTTACCTACAGTAATACAGCTTGTTCCTCATGAAACATTACAATGTAGACAGGTGTACGCCACACAGGATACACTGAGGTAAAGATTCATTTAGTCTCAGATTTAGCTGTCAGAGCCTTTTTGGTATTTTTCCAGAAACAGATGTTAGTTATAGGTATAACAATCACATATTTGGTGCACATGTGCTTTTACTCCCTGTAGTGTATTTGAGGTCATAATAGCTGATGCTGGATAGTTGCCATAGATTGATGACTGTACATTTTTGCAGTATAGTATTGCTCCAAACCCCAAAAACTACCTTTAATGATCCTTACAAATCACATGTTTATGGTTTATGTGTGATGCTCTGTTCTTGGGGCCAGTTTATTATTCTGTGCCTTTTCTGATATTTTGTTTTGCATGTAATCCCAACATTTTAGCAGAGAGTCAGTATTAAATATGCTCTACACTCAACAAAATTATGAACCTAACACTTGTGTTTTTGCCCCCATTTTTCATCAGCCAAACTCAAACATCTAAGACTTTTTCTATGTACACAAAAGGCTTATTTCACTCAAATAATGTTGACAAATCAGTCTAAATCTGTGTTGGTGAGCACTTCTTTTTTGCCGAGATAATCCATCCACCTCACAGATGTGGATAATCAAGATGTTGATTAGACAGCATGATTATTGTACAGGGGTGCCTTAGACTGGCCACAATAAAAGGGATAAATGTTTTTTTACTTTTGTTTTGAGGTAAGAATAAAATTGACCCCTGAGGCTGATCCTTGGCTGTTACTGAATTGACTTGTGACTTCTGCTTCTCTGTCTTTAAGCCATCCTGAACTTGGACAACACAGTAGTTGACCTGGAGACCCTGCAGGCCCTATTTGAAAATGTGAGCAACACACTCTCCACATTCAGTTTATCTTGTTGTCTGACTGTAATAGTATCAGAATCAATTAGGGCTTTGGTAGCTTGTAGGGGTTTAGGACCTTTAAAGCTCCAAAGTCTGTTTCACCCTGGTGGTAATCCAGCTTTGACTCCAAGTCTGTGCTTGTGTACACCTTTCTGAAAAGAAAGTATGGGCGTTTTAGTCCTTGTTTTTCCAAAGGTACTTTGTACTAGCATATTCCTTTAGGTTGGAGGTAAGTCACTGGTTCTATTCTCCAAGACTCTGTATCACTTTGTGAGTATAACATGAGGTTAGGTCAGTTTCAATTCAGATTATTTTAGCCAGAACAGTACTGAGGATTGAAGAGTGATGATAAAGTAGCAGGGCAGCAGCAGCATTGACAAGGCAGAGATGGGGAAACTGTGCACCTTAAATAGACCCCAAATTGAGGGGGTGTGTTTGGTAACTGATACGGAGAGTGAGGCATGTCACATGTGTATACAGCAGTGCAGCTTGAGTTGGCTGCCTGAAGTAGCTCGCAGGCGTCACCTTATTAATGTCAATACTGATGTCCAGAGAATCCCATGTACTGGGATATAGCATCAGTTTCATGTTAACTAGCTGCTAGATTGTTCACTGCCAACAATGATAGATATTGTATACCAGAGGTTTTCAAACTGTGAGATGAGTTGAAGGGAGAGGAATAGACGTGAGACATATGAGGCGCATGTCCTTAAAATAAGTTAGTTATACATGACAACCTATGTTGGACTGCAGGGACCCAGGTTCAATTCTGTCCGAGATTATTTGTTCAGGTAGATGGGTCAATCATAGTCTGGTCCTACCAGACTGTGGTCCATTAGCCTGGTCCTACCAGACTCTGGTCTATTTGCCTGGTCCTACCAGACTCTAGTCCATTAGCCTGGTCCTACTAGACTCTAGTCCATTAGCCTGGTCCTACCAAACTCTGGTCCATTAGCCTGGTCCTACCAGACTCTGGTCCATTAGCCTTGTCCTACCAGACTCTGGTCCATTAGCCTTGTCCTGCCAGACTCTGGTACATCAGCCTGGTCCTACCAGACTCTGGTACATCAGCCTGGTCCTACCAAACTCTGGTACATCAGAAAATATCAGAAAATGAAAATTGCGTGGAAGTACATAGGAGGGCGGAGCCAGGCTAGGTCAATCCTTAAAGGGCTGGATAAGTATATAATACGTTGGGTCCAGACTAGTTTAAAGGTGCAGTAGGTAAGCCTTGTAAAACTAACTTTCTGTCATATTTGCTGAAACTGGCCCTATGTTGAAATAGAACTACATGAAGCAGGTAATTTAAAGGTCCCATGGCATGAAAATTTCACTTTATGGGGTTTTTAACATTAATATACATTCCCCCAGCCTGCCTATGGTCCCCCTGTGGCTAGAAATGGTGATAGGTGTAAACCGAGCCCTGGGTATCCTGCTCTGCCTTTGAGAAAATGAAAGCTCAGATGGGCCGGTATGGAATCTTACTCCTTATGAGGTCATAAGGGGCAAGGTAACCTCCCCTTTCTCTGCTTTGCCCGCCGGAGAATTTGGCTCATCTGTGAGAGAGAGAGACATCATGGCTTTCAAACAAGCAGACTCAGAAATGGCATATACTAAGGAAAGCTCATTATGGGACTGGCTCTAGTGGCTGGAATTCAGCACCAAGGCTGAATTTTGGGAAATAGACTTCATATACAGTATTAGGGGACCACTAAGGTCTATATAAAAGAGACTTCATATACAGTATTAAGGGACCACTAAGGTCTATATAAAAGAGACTTCAGATACAGTATTAGGGGACCACTAAGGTCTATATAAAAGATATTTCAGATACAGTATTAGGGGACCACTAAGGTCTATATAAAAGAGACTTCATATACAGTATTAAGGGACCACTAAGGTCTATATAAAAGAGACTTCAGATACAGTATTAAGGGACCACTAAGGTCTACATAAAAGAGACTTCAGATACAGTATTAGGGGACCACTAAGGTCTATATAAAAGATATTTCAGATACAGTATTAGGGGACCACTAAGGTCTATATAAAAGAGACTTCAGATACAGTATTATGGGACCCCTAAGGTCTATATAAAAGAGACTTCAGATACAGTATTAGGGATTTGCAAAAATCCACCGCTCCCTGTTGAGATGCACCAATCAGGGCCGGGGGAGGGGTCTAAATGCATGTCAATCACTGCTCAGGCACACGCATTTCATAGCAGTGACTTATGGAGATGATTAAGGAAAAAACCTTACCAGACAAATCTGAACGCATGACACATATTTTGGATTTAGTGTACTTTAGTGTACACTTATAATTAGGGGTCCAAGCCCGAGGATGCGTGCACACAGCAGGGCTGTGGAACCCTATTATTTTCCTAGGGTTTGTCCTAGCATTATTATTCTTCTCTGCATAAAACTGCCGCTGCAGCCTAAACCGTACATGGTGGCGACGTGCCATTACCATGACTGGTCCAAAACTCCGCAAAGACCTGAGACGCAAAAAATTGCCCCACTTGGGCCACTCCTGTGGCGCCCCTTACAGCGGGATACTGAGTGGTTCAAGTGGGCGTGGCCTATGGGCCAACGTCTGGATTAACCACTTCCACTAAAGTGAATTACTTGAAATTAACAGGGTAGATGTAGAAAGCCCAGAGTTTATTTGGGGTCATTGTGCTATTAATCCGTACCGTTACGAGCGGCTCTCGACATTTCCCCACGTCTGCACGGCTCCCCGGGTCGCTGGGGACGACTTGCGCGGGGAGGCTTGGACCCTGTTGTAACTGCGTGCAGTTCTAGTTATTATTATTATCTCTGACGTCTATTGCAAGCATGTTGTCTCAATTTTGTCCAAGGATTGTGGGGGTCCCACATTGGCAGACTTTGAAACCCCCCTGGTATATCCATTCTACTCTTGTGTTGAACTTTGTGAACGTGGAAACATGTTGAGTCGGTCTCTTGTGTCTCGCCCTCAGAGGGCACAACAGGAGGAGCTGGACAAGATTGAAAAGCACATCAAGTCCTCCAAAGACAAGGAGAACGCCAAACCTCTGGACAAACCTGAGCAGTGAGTTGGTGTTATTCCACTGATGCTTCAACACTAATGAGAAGACATAATTCAGGGCTCAAAATGAACTTTTTCGTCCACCAGCTAAATGTCTAGTGAATGTTCAAATTTTGACCAACCACTCAATAGATTACCATTGTTTTTTCGGCTGGTGAGTGAATTTTGAACCCTAATGGTGAATGATGTGTGTCATTCTGTAGAGCCTGTATAGCACACAGGAGAAAATCAAAGAGTGAGTAGAGAGATGGTAGAAGACATGAGTCTGAGAATCCAAAGCAGCTGCTGTTTGTTTTCTTGTTGTGTTGCAGATTTCTCCACCAGCTCTCCCTCATCCCAAACTTCTCCGGCAGAGTCTTCTGCATCCTCTTCCAGTCCAGCTTCTCTGAGTGCATGTCGTCTATTATGAAGAAACTGGACACACTGCAGAGGGTATGCAAGGTGAGTCAAATAATAAACGGCATCTTGATGACTGCCATACAGTAAGAAAGAAACCACGTCGGTACTGTAGGATGACTCTTGAGAAGAGAGAATGGATTACACTATGACCCGAGCCACTGAGAGAGGAATGACACTTAAAGGTCCAGTGTGTAACATGTTCAGTTGTCCATTGTCAAAATCGGTGTTGCCTATTCACAAATGTGTCCTTTTCTCATGAAAATTGACCACCACCTTTAATTCCAAGTATTCCTATTCGCTTGAAGTTTTCCATTTCCATTTGCATGAACTGGGGTAGACGCTCCATATTCATGCACCATCTTGCGTTTTCGCTGTTGTATGATAAACTCCCAGGTGCTGCTAATGCTGCTAATGGGTATCGTTGCTTATTGGCCCCGGCAGGTTGGAAAAAGGAAACATGGAGGATCACGTATTCAAAATCCAGAGTTCAGGAAAAGGAGTCTTCTTATTCGCCCAGAAAAAGAAAAAGGAGATTGAAAAGAGCAAGAGAGCGGCTTTTTGAAGCGTGAAGGCTACCGTGGAAACAATAAAACACTAAAACAGTCCAATTCTCCACCGCACTATTTCACTTTAAATATTTATACTTTATACTCTTTCCCAACTGTATGTATCTAGTATCTAGATATTTATATATTTCAGTTTTTTTAGACATTATATATTTATATTTATCACTCTACATGCTCTGCACACCCATATAAGCATTTATTTATTTTAATTATAAATAATAATATAATAATAAATAATAACTCGATTTTTCCACCGTGTTTTTAATTGTTTCTGTGCTGTATTCTTTTAAGCTGTGAACTTTACACGTAATTGCGTACTACAGTGTACTGTGATATGCCAATAAAGAAATCTTGAATATGTACTTTGAACTGCGTGGCGCGGGAGAGTTGATTGCGATATATGATCTCAACGCTAGATGGGAGGAATTCCTACACATTGGACCTTTAACAATGTGCAGAACCTGGACTTTAGAGTTGATTTGAACTTTAAGCTCATTCTTTGCAGATACCTCTCCAATCAGAACACACCTGACTGAGCAGCTTAAACACAAAGAAACCTGTTCCTTACACTAAACTAGCACATGGCATAGACTGTAAAGTAGTGGGAGTAGCAGCAGTGGTGTCACCGTTGGTTTGGCCGTTGCCATCTTCGTTTTACTTAATTTTTTAAAACCAAACGTGGCATTTTTTGACATGAGGGTTAGGCCAAGCCAGTGTTGTTCATGATTGCAATGGCACTGTGCTAAGCTAACCGAAAAAGGTGGAAAGTCAAGATTTACCAGCGGGTAAACACAGATCTCTGGGTATTGGTGCCATTCAACTTTCTGTAGTTACTAGCTAATGGTAGCATGGTGAAGAAAACATGGACAGCACCCAAAACAAGTGCACAGCTATTGCAATGTACACAGTACCGTGGTTAGCATTGCTAAACCTCGGTCATTGATGGGTAATTTTGGGGCGTCTTATTCAATTTTATAGCATTTGAGAAAAAAAAAACTTGAAGTGATTTCGAGTAAAAGTTGACATATTCCAGTCTGTGATTATCCATCTGCATCCATTCCTTTAATTGTAGTCTAAATAATTCCTAATTTCTGCTTTTCTAACTCAAACAAACGGTATAATTTCCTAAAAATTTCAAAAATAACTGCAAAACTCAAGTTAATAAATTAGTGTTACGTAGTGTTAAACGTCAAAAAAGTGACAAACATTGAAAATAAGGGTTGAAAAAATGGGGAAAAAATGTAAGAAAAAGATTTTAAAAACTGATAAAAGGCGTGAACAAAATAGTTGATTTTCAGTTTTGACGGGAAGACAACACAAGGGTTAAAAAGAAACATAATTTCTTGAGAATTTGTGTAAATGTTTCCCGACAACCCTTTTCCTGCCCCTACTACTAGAATTAAACTACATTTGAGCATTCTTGTCAACACTTTGTAACATTCTTGCATTGTTTTTATGTGTGCTTCACACACGTCTCTGTGTCCATCTCCGCAGGCGTTAAAGGACAGTAAGACGGTGAAGCAGGTTCTCAGCCTGGTTCTGGCTTTCGGTAACTTCATGAATGGTGGGAACAGGAGCCGAGGCCAAGCGGATGGCTTCACCCTCGACATCCTGCCAAAACTTAAAGATGTCAAGAGCAGCGTGAGTAAAGAGGGAAAGATGCTGAAACAAACTGCAATAAAACATCTTGTGTTGTCTTTCCGGCGACTATACAACTTTTTGTTGTATGGGTTGCCTGCCACTTGGAAGGTTGGTGGTTCAATCCCTGGCCCTGCAGTCCCATGTCGTAGTGTCCTTGGGCAAGACGCTGAGCCCCGAGTTGCCCCCGATGGTAAATGTGTGTGAATGTTTAATGGCACCTGGTACGGCAGCCTCGGCCACAGTGTATGAATGTGTGTTCCTGTATGGTGTAAAAGCGCTTTGTGTAGTCGTTAAGACTAGAAAAGTGCGATATAAGTACAGAACATTTACATTTTGGTTTTTCTGGGGTCAAAATTTGAACCCTTGTGTTGTTCTCCCTCGTCAAAACTGAAAATGTACAATTCTTTGACACTTTTTTACGCATTTGAGACACTTTTTTTTAATCGGTTTTTGACGTTTTTTTTCCAACATTTTCTTCACCGTACACATCACTAACACCAATATTTTACCACTATTTTTTACACCATTTTCTTTTTCGAATTCATGGTCACGAAACCTCATTTATTTCATTTCATTTATGAAATCATATCACTTTTTTTTGTCTTTTGTCATAACTTTTTTTTTTGGGGGGGGAAATAAAACACCCAAAATTCAATAAAGTAGTGAACTGATCCTTCGGAGTCTAAGGATGCCTCCTGGGCGCCTCCCTAGGAGCTGCTGCCCCCGCGACCCGATACCGGATAAGCGGATGAAGATGGATGGATGGATGGATGGATGGATGGATGGATGGATGGATGGATGGATGGATGGACCATCACTTTTCTATACCTTGTTGTTGTGACTGTAGCTGACTTTTACTCCTATGCAGTATAACACATGCACTTTCAGTATCTAATAATAGGTAGTTCTGACATATAGGGAATGCTTGGTTTTGTTCACATTGCCCAGGTGATAAACACTGTTATTAACTACGTGGTGCTAAAGAAACAGTGTGAACGCACATTAGAAATACCTGACTTCTCCACTCGCAATCTTTTTCTTTTCTCCACATGCAGGACAACATGAAAAGTCTCCTCGCTTACATTGTCGCATACTACCTCAGACACTTTGATGAGGTAAGCTTTCTTCTCCATACTGTAAATCTTTCCTTTTTAAGACTCCGTTGCTTATTTTGTCCCTATTTGTACACTCTTATATCTGTCTTGCGCTCATATTCAGAGCTATGAGATACAACAAACCAAACTTAAATTAGAAACCCGTAATACAGACATTCTGTTTGCAACATTTCCACATCCCTCTGGTTGAACTTCATATTTAACAGCAGCCAGTAAAAAATAAGTAAAGTAACACCAAATGATGTATGTGATACTCCCAAAACACTATCAAACATTTATGTAAATATCCAAATTGTTTATGTCATAATGTTACTGTAATACAGTACAAATGTGTGTGCGTGCGTGTGTCTGTGTGTGTGTGTGCGTGTGTGTGTGTGTGTGTGTGCGTGTCCATCACAAGGATGCTGGTAGAGAGACGTGTGTGTATCCTCTCCCCGAGCCTCACGACCTGTTTCAGGCTTCACAAATGAAGTTTGAAGACTTTCAGAAAGACCTGATTCGACTCAGGAAGGACCTGAGAGGTAACACACACACACACACACACACACACACACATACACACACACAGGATCCAACTTAATTAGCCTCACTCTTTGTGACTTAATGGATTTGAACTATAATATTTTCACAATATTGAGGGAAAAATAAGAAAGAAAAAAAAGGTTTGTCCTTAAAGTTTGTCCTTACACAAGGTAGTAAATTTATTACTGTAACTATTTTGTAATGTAATATTGATTGTAATTTCTGTCTGCGTTATTTATCCAGCGTGCACATCAGAAGTGGAAAAGGTGTGCAAGGTTTCAGACGAGGAGGACCTGCAGCCTTTTAAAGACAAGATGGAGGACTTCCTCGCACAAGGTGACTGACAAAAGAGCCCATTATCCTCAGGAATTCCTTTCACATTAAAATGTGCACCTTAGTGATTTGGGTTCAGTGCTGATGCAGGTCCTACCAGACTCTGGTCCATTAGCCTGGTCCTACCAGACTCTGGTCCCTTAGCCTGGTCCTACCAGACTCTGATCCATTAGCCTGGTCCTACCAGACTCTGGTACAATACCCTGGTTCTACCGGACTCTGGTCCATTAGCCCGGTCCTACCGGACTCTGGTACATTAACCCGGTTCTACCAGACTCTGGTACATTAGCCCGGTTCTACCGGACTCTGATCCATTAGCCTGGTGCTACCGGACTCTGGTACATTAGCCCGGTCCTACCAGTCTCTGGCCGGAGAAAACCCAAGACGTTAACAACGGGAAGGACTGCCACATGCGGGACGCGATCCCCGGGTGCAGGGACCCAATCCACGGTCTCTGTGGCACGCAACAACGGGGAAATGAAACGCCACATGCCGGCCACTAAAAAACGGGACGGTTGTGGTTTGGGAAAAAAGAACGGTGAAAAGAAGTGCAACACATGGGACGCGATCCCCGGTCTCCGGGGTGAAAGTCCTGTGTTGTTTGACCCATCCAACCCCCCCCGGCACTCCTCCCCGCCCAGATTTCGGCTATTCAATACTATTTGGTACCGTAATCGTTCTGTGATCACGAAATAGGATTCCCATTGAAATACATTACTTCAAAATTCGTAATCAACACACGAAAAATAAAGACATTAACGTGACCTGTACACGAATCAATAGATTAAACAACGGGACCATTTCACAATCTGCCATGATCAGTGGAAAAGCTTCAAACTAGCGGCATCAATGTGTATTGTGCGAGCACGACACACACACAATGGGAAACCACTTGGAAAAGCATTGTATCCAAAGCATCACTAGTGGTCCAAACCTCCACAGGTTACCTTGACCACAGTTTGTCTGACCACCATCTCTCCATGATTGTGACCATAATGCCCTGTACATTTTATTTTCAAAACCATTTGCGTTGAACATAACCCAGGTTTCATTCAGCATCAGTGTTCATGTCTGATGACACCTTTTGACAAAAACCATAGATGTATTCCAAAAGCTGGATGCGGAACATCCAAGTGGCCAACAGCAAAAACCTGCAGCCCATAGACCACCTTAAAGGTCCCATGGCATGAAAAGGTCACTTTATTTTAACATTAATATGAGTTCCCCCCCCCCCAGCCTGCCTATGGCCCCCCCAGTGGCTAGAAATGGCGATAAGTGTAAACCGAGCCCTGGGTCTCCTGCTCTGCCTTTGAGAAAATGAAAGCTCAGATGGGCCGATCCGGAATCTTGCCCCTTATGACGTCATAAGGAGCAAGGTCACCTCCCCGGCAGTGGGCGGCAGTTGCTAACATCCAACCCAAGTACTTTCTTATGTTTTCACTTTTGCATATATGTATATATATATACTTTTGTATTCTTCCTCCTTTCTTAGCTAAAGGTGAACTGGAGACCCTGGAAGCTCAACTCAGCAGCACTCACAAACTGTAAGAAAAACACACAACATGACATGTATTTTATCCTATTATTATTTCATGTACTGTATATTTTATGTATGTATATTGTATCTTATTATATCATGTATATTGTATCCTAGTATTTAATTTATATTTATATTTTGTGCTGTGTGACTGATATTTTGCTGCTGTAACTCTATAATTTCCCATTTTTTGGGATCAATATCTATCTATCTATCTATCTATCTATCTATCTATCTATCTATCTATCTATCTATCTATCTATCTATCTATCTATCTATCTATCTATCTATGACACACTGTAACACTGGGGTCAATACACTTCATACATCACCTGGCCAATAGTCCTTATGTTTGGCAGTTACAACTTTACATCATAGACCAGTGATCGCCAACTGGCGGCCCGTGGGCCACATGCGGCCCGCCAAAAGCATTCAGTTGGGCCCGCAGAATAATAATTAATTCAGAAAATGTGAAGAAGTAAATGCATTCTGGTAGTTAGCTTTTCGAGCATTGAGAGCAGGTAATAGGTACCCCCCCCACCCCAATGTGACATTATTGTGAATAATTGCAATTAAATATTTTAATCGCTTGACTAGTATGAATTCATTTTATAATATGTATTTGAAAGTCCGACCCCCGGAGTGTCTACCTTGAAAAATTCCGGCCCTTGGAAAAATATAGCTGATGACGCCTGTACTGCAGCTTTAAGCTGTGGTGGATCTATGTTTGGATGTGTAAATTCAGATTGCAGCCTCCAAACGTCCTCTCAGGTGTATTTGGGACATCATAGAAATTATACCAATGTTTTGCCACAATCAATGGAATTCATGGCTGTACTGTAGGTCGTCTGGTCGTCTCAGTTACTCAAAGTGTGCAGTCACTGGAACGTCTGCACAGTTTCAGCATTTTCAGCGTCATAGTTTCTCCCAACTCAATTACAAGGGCTAAGTCAAGTTGGGATTGTTTCCTGTCAGGTTCCTGGAGCTCACAGTGTTCTTCTCCGTGAAGGCCAAGGCAGGAGAGAAGGAGGCTTCCCCCAACACTTTATTCTGCATCTGGCACGAGTTCTCCTCCGACTTCAAGGAGCAGTGGAAGAAGGAGAACAAAGTCATTCTCAAGGAGAGGTACACTGATGTCAATTTAGAATTATCTTTGATAAGTAAGTTAGCTATAGCCTATTATATCAACTATTATCGAACACTTTCAGGTCTTGATCATCTGTTGGCATTTTATTGGCCAGTATGGTTTACCAGCTAGGTTGCTTAGTAACTTAATCCAACGCTTCTGTAGATGTTACTTACTCATATTACAACAAAGTCAGTGAAAAGTTGAAAAAAAACAACAATCCAAAAGCAAAAGCTCTCTGCCAGTTAGAAATACATACCGCTTACGTGCTCAATGTAGCCAAAGCGTTATTAAGCATATTGAACTTTCTACTATAACCCTCCTGTTGTCTTAGGGTCAATTTGGACCTCTTTTCAAAGTTTCTACATCAGAAATTTGTCTTTCTTTCTGGCAAATTGCCCAAAAATAACATGGATTGAGCCTCGCAACGCTTTGACAGACTGTGATCATCCACTCAATTGTAACTACTTATGGTATAATTAAGTAT
The DNA here is from genome assembly GCA_013375575.1 of Percina caprodes. Classification (NCBI taxonomy): domain Eukaryota; kingdom Metazoa; phylum Chordata; class Actinopteri; order Perciformes; family Percidae; genus Percina; species Percina caprodes. The sequence continues at coordinate 492,419 of JABXJD010000111.1, read as the reverse complement.
AATACCATATTAATGAGGTTTCTTGACCATGAATGATGTTATGTTGGGGGGTCTTGATCACCCTGTTGGGGTTGTATTCGCTGTAACAACCGCCTCGCTCTGCATGATCTCGCTTATTACATGGCTACTTACCAAATAAATCAATAATTTGATCCAAAATATTGATTGAAATGGGAGTTTATTGATTTAAATTAGAGCCTGACCAATATATCGATGGGTCAATATTATCGGCATTTCCAATATATTATGCATTTCCGGTCTATCGGTATCTGCATTTATAATGGCCGATTTAAAAAATATTTTTATTAAAAAAATATTCATTCATCATTTAGTGATAAATAGTCTGTCCACCAGAGCACGCTCTACAACATCCATGTAGGCAACACTGATTATTTTTTGTTGTTAATGTGTTTTTGTTCAAAGGACTTTAAGTTTCAAATCTTAAGTTTGTAATTTTATACAATTTATTTATCAGGACTTTACTATTTTTTGATGTTCCTCGGTTCTGTTACAATAAAACAAATTATCATATTATTTTAGTGAGAACTCATTAATAACTACAAGTAACTAATGTTAGGGAAATGGGTTTGCTTTTTTAACGCGTTTCTGGATTTTTTAAAAATATATTGGCCGATATATCGGCATATTGGATTTTGAAATAACCAAATATTCATATCGGTATCGGCCTTAAAAATCCTTTAATGGTCGGGCTCTAATTTAAATACAATTGTATTGCTTCCGCGAAAGAAAATAGCCCGTTCCATCTCTACGGTTGGAATCCTGCGTCCATAGCAACGTAGCTAACCTCTGTAGCTAGCTGTTGAGTGCAACCCTTCGTCTATTACTCAATTACTACATTATCCCTTACATATTAACTGCATTCATATCGCGTGTTTTGCAGGTTGAAAGCAGCCGAAGAGTCTTTCCGACAGGCCAAGGAGAAGGCGTCCTACAGCGTCAAACCCAAACACGCCTCTGGCATCGTAAGTTCACCGTGCCCTCTTGTTTTTCATCTTCTTACTTGAAGATGAAAAGCTCCAATAATGGATATATATTTCCACTGCCTCATTACCTACCAATTAGAAATAATGCTTTGAGAGACATCTGTACACTTTATTTTAAGTCCTCCTATTTAGAATTTGGAAATAAACGTATATAAACATGTAATAAATGCTATAAAACACTCTCTAGGTGTGTATTAATGTATTTGTTCAAAATATACAAAATAGGAGAAAATACAAGTACCGCAAAAAGTTATCTTTTTTTTTTATAATTATAAAAATATAAATATTGAGTTTTTGAACACCACTGTCACATTGTAGTCAACACTGTAGTATGCATCACAACTGACATCCTATATCCCATAGTGATAATACAGTTTGAATGAAAAAAATATATAAAAAATAAAAGGATTAAGCCAAAAGAGGTCATATAAATCAACTAAATAAATAATAATAAAAAAAACATGAAAAGAAAATATATTTTTAAAACCAGATTTGGATCAAATGGACAGTTTTACTACAAGCACCACACCGCAAAAAAAGTCATCTTAAATCTATTTTAAGACAATCAATTTTGAAACTTCCATAGTGAATATGAGTGTTGAATTTGAAAATGGAAATGACTTGTGACGCTGCTCTCTCTCTGCCCAAAGGCCAGAGATCACCTGACCTAAATGTTGTTCCATTTCCACTCCAAAAATAAAGCTATTTCCATTTTAACCCTCCAATTTTAATGTCCAAGCGATGTTTGACAACACTCAATAAGTGTTAATAAGTTTGACAATACTCAATACACAATTTAATATATTAACTATTTTGAAATATTTCCGCTTTAGGGCCAAATTACCGCTTTAGACATGAGGGTTAGGCTTTTGTTTCTGTAGCTTTGCATTGCTTTTGTTAAGATGATTGACAGGTGTGATGCACTTAACCTCTATGATGTAATGTCCTTTCCACAGAAAGCCAAGCTTGGCATGAAGATTTAACTCAGTGGACTTGGAAGGCTTGTTTTGCCAACTTTGGGCACCAGTCCAGAGTCCCAGACACAAAAAGTATGAACTGGACAGAAGAGAAAAATGAAGGGATGTATGTGCAGCTGAGCCAACTCAAGGACATCTTGTATCATTGATTTATTTCTTCCAGGTGAATCAGTTTTCGTGTGCTCTGTCAGCTTGTTGCCTTACGTTGCTCTCCTTCTCCAGCTGTCTGTTAACTGAATCCAACATAATCACGGATGGATGCTGCTGCAGGGCCACCAGGAATCATGTGTTGTTGGGATCGCCACAGCTCAAAAACACTGTATATGTACACTGTATAGTATACATCAGCTGGAATAATAACATATGCCTCTATGCCTTCATTTATAAAATACCAAATGTCTCGTAAATTAAGATTTTTAGGCAGTTTAACAGTTTAACTGTTAGGATGTGAGGCGAAACAGTGTTCATCTGCAGTTAGCATGGATCCATGGAAGTCCATTTTCCAGGATACAGCCTGTCATCTGGCACGTGGCTCGCCCGCAGGTTATTTTTTTTATTATTTTAAGCCTTTAATGAAGTGAAAGGGGAGAGAGACAGAGGGGGGAATGACATGCAGCAAAGGGCCGAAGGTCGGACTCGAACCAGGGCCCGCTGCGTCGAGGAGAAAACCTCTATATATGGGCGCCCGGTCTACGAACTGAGCTATCCGGGCGCCCGGGGTATCCGCTCATTGTGCGTTGCCGTTCTCAAAATCCCTTCGCTACGGGAAACAAGAACAAACGTCGAGCTAGCAAGATCCAGAAAATGTCACGTTTTGAGGAGAATTGTGGATGGAGCAACAAAGCAAGCCTGCTTTGTTCTTTCGTGGAATGATTATAAAGATTTACAAAGAATGTTTATGGCATTTAACCGGTACGTTTTTGGGACCGATTAGAGATACACTAGTAAGAGCTAATGAGGTTCAACCATGTATCCAGCTAATTTAAATAGCTCATATTACTGTGTTGTGTCAACTTCATTTTTTAATGCAAATGTTCCAACAAATCGAGTTCATTCAAGACCATTTTTGCAGAGCCAGCGCCACTACAGAGCGCCGCCCAAGATAATTGGGATTAGTCTAAAGAGAAGTTTATTTTCTCCTATTCCAGAATGTATCTGTGGTGTAGCCAGACCTTAGTCCACAGTGCTGGGGGTAGAGCTAGACTAATCTGCGGTAACAATGATGGATCTAGCCGGGCACACATATGCACTCAGATGTGTCATTTAATCACCTTTATGTTTAATGAAGACCATACACATACTTTTCTACACAACGTACATTCAACATCTCTGTTACATAAACATCAGCATGCAAAATCTCAACACAGGCCGGAGAAAAGTGGCCATTTGTAAAGCACTTTATGTTCTCGCTGATAATTCCTCAACTGCGAGGCGTACAAGCAAAATACTTTTTGTTGAATTGTTGGTTCAAGATGACATGTTTTGCCACTATTTTGCATTTAACTTTTTTTTTTTTCCTTCACTCTTACAATTTTCCGAAGATTTCTTGTTTTTTTCGGAACTTAACCTGGGAGTGCGAAGCATTTCCCAGTAAATACACAGAGCCGTGCCTGCTGGCTTGTGTAGAGCTCTTAAAAATCTCAGCAGCCACTGACGTAAGAAAGGGTGTTGAGTGTGACCGGTGTTGAATGGCAGCACTTGTAGACACTCGGTCATACATTGTGGTTGTACTGTGCAAGTATTACTGTCAACATTTTCAAAATGCAATGTTGAAAAGCGACAGAAATCTGGGTTAGAGCGCTGACACGTCCTTCTAAATGCCGCAGTAAATCGCCTCACATCGAGCACACTCTACATAGACTTTTACAACACACACACAATGCTATTATTGATTCTTCATCCTGATTCCGTCACATTTAGCCTTCCAGTTGAGAATTAAACACAGGATGCACTTAACATAAATTGGCTGAAGAATGTCACTGTAAACTTACATGTGTAACTTTAATGTGCTGTTCAATGATATGCCATATCATACCACATATACCATAGGAAGTGTGTGTGCGCGTGTGCGTGCGTTCTCATCAACTGTGGTTGCAAGTTATGTGCTGACGGATGTGCATAGTGCATTAAATTACAACCATTGAATTGTGTTGCAGAGTTACTGACTATCAATGTAAAGTAATAAATTGTTTAAGAAAAAAAGTATTATGAGACACTTTTTGTGTTTCTCTCATCGATGTCCTTGTGTGCTGGCCAGCATGATACGCTCAACAGGAACGTTTGAACAGTTTCATGTGCAATAAATGTTTCTACATGTACTGTGTATGAAGAGGATGCATGGGGTCTGAGAGTGGTGTAATTTATGTAAAATAAAGAACGAATTCTGCATTATTTTGGTTTCATGCAATATTTCGCTGTGGGAAAACTCCTGCTGGATCAATGCAATCTCCCATTCAGCATTTCTTTCAGCAGTCTTTGAGAAAAAAATGAAATGTGTTCCTGGGGTTTACTGTCCATAAGAGGAATGTGAATGTACTACAGCCCCTGCCACCCAAAGCCTTTATATTTCTACCACCTTAAGTAAAAACTAAGTAGAAATTTGCCATACATTCTGGATAAATGAATACTGTGCAAAAATAAAATAACCTCTAAAATAAATCTCTTAACATGAACCCAACATCTTATTAGCAAATATACATTTTTTTGAGGACATTGTTGATAGGCTTACTGTCCTCTAGGTAAGGTAGTCACTAAAGCACTCCAATGATACAGTTAATCTTAAAGTGCCCATGTTATGAAAAAAACAAATCACTTTTTCTGGGATTTGTTATTTTGTGTTTCTGGTGCTTCCACACGCGTACACACTTGGAAAAAACTATCCATGCTGTTTTGAGTGAGATCCGGTTTCTGAATGTCCTCTGCCTTCAGTCTCCGGTTGAGCTGTTCAAAGTCTCCACGGCTTTCTACGTCACTAGCCGAGACGAGGTGGCTAACTGTAGTACATGCTAGCGCTAGCATGCTAGCTCATTCTCAAAGGCAAAACACTGCTCCAACAGCCACAAGTTGATCATAATCTCAAAAAGAACTACTTCCTGTCCCTGTTCTGCAGGTATTCCACAAGTGGCCCTCGTCTAGAAGAAGTCTCCCAGCTAATCCTGCCTTGGACATCCAAAGCTGGAGAAAGAGTTATCTAGCTGATGGGATCTTACCGAGCTACTGAGCATGTGCAGCTCCCAACAAAGATAGTATAGAAGTGAGATGTCTCACTCTGTAGCTAAAATAGAGACCTAAACACACAGGGTGAAAACAAGATCTGCAGCAATGTGCAGTACAACAAACATATGGGTTTTTTTGAATATTAAACCATGGAAACCTATTCTGGTACAACCTCAAAATACAATTTTGAACCTGAAAATGAGCAGAATATGGGGCTTTAAAGCTTTAGTGTGTAACCTTTTGATATAAATTAACGTCCGTTACATTCAAGCCATTGCCAGATGAGCTTCTATGAAGCTAAACCTCTTCTGAAGAGTCCATCATGTTTTTTTAAATCCTCCGTGTCCTCCTTGGCTACTAGCAACTGTGTGGAGGAGGCGTGTAGGCTGCGCGATCACGGAAGGCTTGTATCATGCGGACACACCGACAGATTTGTCGTCATCGCGCGCTGCGTTGGTCGATGTCCTGGCGGCAGTAGGCTGTGAGAAAGTTTTCTTTCGGGTCAAAAGAAGACGATTCAAGTCCAGCTACATGTTCACTCTGCAATGCCGATTTGTCTCGTGGTGGCGGGGACCCTCGGCAATACACAGCATCGTGTCATGGTTGCGTCCTCGTCTCAAGTTTCTGTTTTAATCGCTTTCATGGACTTCCTTTTTTATTTTGAAATCCCCCGTTTGCCTTCATTCACTTCACTTGTCTTCCTGCCTTTGTCTACTTTCCCGCCGGTGTGATTACCCTCCCGTTCCTTATGTGTCTCACCTGGGTGTAATCATCATCACCTGTTTCAGTTGGTTTTCCTCAGTGTTTCCTCCTTTCCTTTTCATTTTGTCCTTATCCTGACGATGAATTTGCGTGCCGATTTTGGACTGTTGCCTGATTGTTCTTCAGAGATAGAGATGATGATGATGATGATGATACTGTACTCAAGTAGATTTTTCCCTTTACTATTTATTTTATTTTACTCCTTAGATTTTTAACCCAAATATCGGTACTTTCTACTCACATTTTACAAAATTGGCTCGTTACTTTAGTTTCAAATAATTTCAGTTGAAACTAATCAGATGGGACTATGCGTTGCACTTCTGCACCACTACAAGACGACTCCACAGATTTGGCGGTAACGTTAGCGTAGTATTATGGACGGCGACGTGATTGAAAATGAAACCATTTTGAGCCTGATATATTACTGATATATTTATTATTATTATTAGACTCCATGTTCAAAGATTTGCTAGCTGTCAGTTCATGGCTACTTTTATACTTTAATTACATTTCCAAGCCTGTACTTGGTTACTTTTACTTGAGTAAAGACGTTAAATCAGTTTTTTTTTTAAATACAAGTATCTGTACTTCTACTTGAGTACTTACTTGTACTTATGGGAGGAGGAATTAGAAATACTTACAGTTGCACAAAGTATATAAATGTCAGAGTAGAAATATAAATAAAGAAATAGAAGGAGTGTGGCTATGCACGGTATTTACATAGTTAAAGGAATTTTTGTGATACATTTTTTACATAATTAAGTTGTAATGGTGAACAGTAATAGTAAATAAATAGTAGCAGCAGAGTATTGCACGCATTTGAAGACTGTTATTCCACAAAAAAGATAATATTGTTCAGTTTTCAAAGTATAAGATGCAGGGTTCTGTGAATAGAGCTCCGGCAGTTGACGTTACCCAATCCCAGCATGCACCAGTCAATATCGAAACACTGCCATTTTGGCAGGAAAGTGCCAGCGCCGGAGTCGGCGCTGAGCCAGAGGGCGTTTCTCAATGCCAAGTAAGCAAAGAACGGACTTGTGTTCTTGGGGGGACCGTTCTTGCTGGTTGTACCTGGAAGAATGAACTCGCAAGTTCAGAAGCACATAAAACGCTGTTGCCCAACACCCCCAGCACAGAGAGCGCTGGCCCAACACCCCCAGCACAGAGAGCGCTGGCCCCAACACCCCCAGCACAGAGAGCGCTGACCCAACACCCCCAGCACAGAGAGCGCTGGCCCAACACCCCCAGCACAGAGAGCGCTGACCCAACACCCCCAGCACAGAGAACGCTGGCCCAACAGCCCCAGCACAGAGCGCTGACCCAACACCCCAGCACAGAGAGCTCTGGCCCAACACCCCCAGCACAGAGCGCTGACCCAACACCCCCAGCACAGAGAGTGCTGGCCCAACACCCCCAGCACAGAGAGCGCTGACCCAACACCCCCAGCACAGAGAACGCTGGCCCAACAGCCCCAGCACAGAGAGCGCTGACCCAACACCCCCAGCACAGAGAGCTCTGGCCCAACACCCCCAGCACAGAGAGCTCTGGCCCAACACCCCCAGCACAGAGAGCGCTGGCCCTGGTTTCCTCAGTTGTCCCCCGATTAAAACAATTACAACAACACACAGAACAAAACGCTGAATGTAATGAAAGAAATACAGAATAACAGCGGTAAAAATTGTTTTAAATATCTTACAGTTGTGAACCTGGCTTATCTCTGCCATGTCGCTGCTGCAGTGGTCTGTCTAAATGTGGGGCAAGAGGGGGCAGGGGGGGTCTGTGAGCTGACTGACTGACCGGCTCGCGAGAGTCATTCCCGGCTGGCGAGCTTGCTACGCCCGCCGGGGATTGTGAAGCTTTCCAACTCCGAAGGCTTTTTTAATTCACCATCAATTTTCGTTAAACTGCCGATATTCAAAATCTACACAGTTGGTTTCTCGCCTTAAAACGTCTTAAAAATGAAATTATTGATTTAATAATAGACGTAAATTGTGAAAAACTTTCCACTTCTGTTGTCTCTGTGTACCGGAAACCATCCGCGCTTTACACTCGAATTGAATTCTGGGATACCGGCCCTGCCAAGTTCACACAAGTTACCATCCGATGTATCCTCGGTAAAATGGGCGTGTCGAGAACACATCCGGGAATTTTAACTGTTCTTGGCAAAATGCTAACTTGTGTATTGGGTCAGTACTTTGGCGACCGAACATGACGTTTCACAAGAACACAAGAACACGAGTCCATAGAAGAACACAGATTGAGAAATGCCCTCAGAGTTGTTACGAGTTAGCTAACTAGCTAGTTGCTCCGGTTGTAATGTGCTACCCGTTATGTGCTACCCGTAACCCTTGTTCCCCTATCTCGGGGAACAAGGGTTACATACGTAACCCGAGACGTTCCCCTTAGGGGAACTTGAACTGCGTCGGTTACGACACTATGCCTAAAAGCGTTCCCATAGTGTCGTAACCGACGCAGTGTCTCGTTCCCTTATCTTGGGGAACAAGGGTTACATACGTAACCCGAGACGTTTTGTTCCTGCTTCTTTTTCAGCATTTGTTGCTGTGTTATTCTCCATGTTTTCTCCCGTGTGTTGTAGTTTTTGCCTTGTGTTCCCTTGTGTCTGTATGTTCTGTTTTATTTTGAAAGTCTGGTATTCTGCGCTGTCTTGTCTTTAGTGTTACTTCCTGTGTTTTCCCGCTCCTGTGATTACCTGATGTTTTCCACCTGTTTCCCAGCCCTCTTGTCACCTGCCTCTCGTTACCCGGTGTATTTAGTGTCTGTGCCCCCCCCCCCGTCTCTTGTCAGATAGTTTTGTGTGTTGTGTGCTGGTTTAATGTTTTGTCCGTTCCTGTGATATTGCTTTTGGACCCTTCCCTCAGGTGATTATCCCCTTGAGTTTTTTCCTGTTTTCTCTTTGGCCTTTTTTGGATATTTTGTTTTTTTATTTTTTGAGTTTGGACTTTGTTTTTCACAATAAATCCTAGTCAGACACCCTCCTGCCTGTCTTATCTCTGGGTCGTCCCTTCTATGACTGTAACACTGTCTTTTACAATAAATGCCTTGATTCAACATGGCTGACCGCTGCTGTGCGCCGAGATGCCAGAACCATCGGGGGAGATAAAGGAAGAGCATTGGTAGGTAATGGAGCATTTTATACATTGTCGTGTTTCTTTAGAAACAGTCTTTACACACTTCAGATGTAAAGTTATTTGCTGTCAAAGTGACGCCAAAATGAATGGGAGTCAATGGAATGCTAATGGCAGGTGATGGCTGAATGTTTATATTGTATCTCTTTATATTCCTTTTGCCCTTTGTGCAACTGTAACACAATAACAGATTGTAACAGAATTTCCCGTTGGGGATCAATAAAGTATTTCTGATTCTGATCACGAATCCAGCTGATTGCATCCGTTTACAGCCCTCCAGGCTTTTGTAGGCTTTCATAGACTCTCCAGTGTAGGATGAAGGAAAGTTGTAAATATCTGGATACTGAAGGTCTGGGAAGCTTTCCATTTAACGTGAAAAGGTCATAAAAAGAACTCCTGGAGCATTTTATGGATCAAGTTTTGCTTCATAGCTGCCTATGTCTTTTGAATTAAAGTGCACAGTGAACTTGGACAGGTTGAAATCCGTGCTGGCCCCGTTCATTTTTGCCACTACCTTCCTGCCAAAATGGCGGCGTAAAGTCATGGAACTCCTGGAGCACTATAGGCAATTTGAGTATGTGAAACTGCTGTTGTGTTGTGTATCAATAAATTGCTTTCATATTTTGAGACTAATTGTATTGTGTGAAATCTACACTTCCTCGCGTCCCTTTTTAGTGCGGTTTAACCATATCTAGTTTATTCTGTTTCATTTGAATTTGTAGTGGCTATATATCCTCTCCCTGATATTGTGATACTAACAGTATTTTTCTTGTATAGCAGTCTCTGGTCCAAGTTAATTCTGGGTCTTTGGTTACACAAATTGTTTCGGGAAGCCCTAACTTCTGATTGATTCTCTCCTAAATTCAGCTGTTATCCAAATTTACATTTTACCATGCTGTGTATAACTGTCTCATATCTGCAACTAGTCTGTCCTGATTTGAAATGTAGCACAGCGTAAAGTCTTTCAGGAAGCCCTCGCGGGACTTCCGGTATGAGGGGTGCGGAGTAGACGCATTGGTAGCTGGCTCCCACAACTTAGCTCCTAATTTACCTTTTCAACCTCTCCTTGTACAGATTTTGAGATTACAGTAGACTGGTGTAACTGTATTTGCTACTGTCTACGTTTCGAATATGTCTAAAACGAAGGGCAAGCAAGATAAAGACGCCTCTTCGTCTGCTAGCGTTACGCTAGCAGAACTTACCTCTCTATTGGAAGAGCACAGGAAGGCACAATCTGCAGACTTTAAGTCATCTTTTGAGGCGTTGACAACCACGCTGGATGGCTTGCACTCGACTATTACAGACCATGGGCAGCGGATCAACTCTTTGGAAGACAACTATAATGAGGTAGACGGTCGTCTCCAACAGATGGAAGAAGCATGTGCTGCACTCCAGCGAGACGTGTCGCTCAGAACGAAGCTAGCTGACCTGGAGGGACGCAGTAGACGCCAAAACCTCAGGATTATCGGCTTGCCTGAGTCACTTGAGGGGCCGCGACCGACAACGTTCTTCTCCCAGCTACTGGTGGATGTCTTTGGTGCGGATGTCCTTTCTTCCCCCCCTGAGCTCGACCGCGCTCATCGGAGCCTCGCACCCAAGCCTGTTACGGGTGATAGGCCGCGGCCTGTCATCATACGCCTCCATCGCTTCCAAGTTAAGGACCTACTCATCCGTGAGGCTCGCAGACGGGGCGAACTATTCTACAAGGAGCACAAGATTCGGCTTTATGAAGACTACAGCCCCGACGTGCTAAAGCAACGAGCAGAGTATAAACACTCAAAGGCGGAACTTTACAAACGCGGGTACAAACCGGCTCTCCTATACCCAGCCAAGCTCCGTATCACCCTCCCCAGCGGCGAGAAGACATGGATCCAGTCTGCTTCGGAGGCTGACAAGTTTGTACAGAACTTAAACCAAAAAATCTAAGCCAGTGGGCCTATACACAATTCTATGCAACTGAACGTGACCGCAGGGTCCTGTTCTCTGATATTGTGTTAGTCATGCGCTAACGTTGGGTCCAGTTTAACATGATGCTAGCAATTTGGGGCTATATCCAGACACCCTCTAAAACGTTATCTGCAGAGGCCTATTGTAAGTCATTCATGATCTACTGTTTAATCGTATTTCCCTCTGGTGTTCAAAAGCAGAAGTGTTCAAAATAATATCTGCAATTACCTGTTGCACTAGTTGCTGTTTTTCTGTTGGTTTTTAAGAGGCGTTCTTCCCCTTACGTTTAAGTTGTGGGATCAGCGCAATAGATCTTAGGAAGTAACAAATGATGCTGATCAGTGAATCAGTGAGTTCTATGCTGCTGCTGTTCCTTGCAGCTGCAACGGGTTTGGGATGGGGGTGGGTTGCGTGGGGGTAAGTGGTATGCTCTTATCACTGTTTTGTAAGTTTTCTTTTGTTGTGTGTTTTGTTAGTGTATTTTTAATTATTTTTGTGCTACTGCTTTGATCCACAATGTTAGACCCATACAGGTGACTCCTCTCCGACATTGTGTTGTGAGCGGGACGGGCGGGACGTACATGGAGGCAATGTCTCCACCCACACAGTCGACCCCAGCATATGATTACTAGTACGATGTTCTCCTCTGCACCATGTGGTGCTGTTCGATTTACTAGTTGGAATGTTAAAGGCCTCAATTCTCTTGTTAAGCGCAACAAAGTGATTAACCATCTTAAAATCCTTAACACTAATATAGCCTTTCTACAGGAGACTCACCTTTTGCCATTAGATCACGCTAAACTTCATAAAGGCTGGGTGGGCCAACTTTATCACTCTTCATTTGCAGGTAAAGCACGCGGGGCGGCAATTCTGATCCATAAATCGACCCCCTTCTCAATGTCCACTGTCATCTCAGACCCTAATGGACGTTTTGTGATTGTTACGGGCAGAATTGGAGCCAACAACCTGGTGTTGGCAAATGTGTATGGCCCAAATTGGGACAATGAGAATTTTTTTAAGACACTTTTCCTCTCTCTTCCTGACCTACACTCTCACCAGCTTATCCTTGGTGGTGACTTCAACTGTTGTCTAGATCCTCGCTTGATCGCTCATCTAATAGGCCCTATGTTCCATCTAAATCATCTAAAGCTATCCAGCTATTCATGGAACAATATGCCGTCTCAGACGCCTGGCGCTTTTTTAACCCCAGCACCAAGCAGTTCTCATTCTTCTCTCCTGTCCATGGCTCATTCTCACGAATAGATTTGTTTCTCATTGATAACAAGCTCCTCTCCTCTGTTACGGCATGTTCCTACAACCCCATCGTAATTTCAGACCATGCAACTGTGGTCATGGATGTTTCCTTCCCAGGCAGACCTCTTTCCCGCTCTCCCTGGCAATTTAATTTGCGGTTACTCTCTGACACCAATTTTATAAGCACAATTAACAGTCGTATTGATCTTTTCATATCTACTAATGTTAGTCCAGATGTATCTGCAGCAGTTATATGGGAGTCATGTAAAGCTTACTTAAGAGGTGAAATAATATCTTACTCTGCCTATCAGTCAAAGATTGCTAGGGAGAAGAAAGTCTCTCTCTCCAAGGATATAGCAGAGCTTCAGTTAAAGTGTGTTGACGCACCTGATGCGGATGTTTTCAAAGAGCTACTCACAAAGAAGGCAGAATATGACATCCTGGTCTCCAATGAAACGGCAGAGTCCCTTTTAAAAATGCGTCATAATTATTATGAGTTTGGAGATAAACCGAGTAAATTGCTTGCTCACCAAATTCGGCAATCCTCCTCATCAAGGCACATTAACCAGATTAACACAGACATTGGAACAACTATTAACCCCAAACCATTAACAACCAGTTCAGAAAGTTTTATGCTTCATTATACTCCTCTGAGTGCCTGAATAACGAAACACAATACAAACGCTTTTTTAGTTCCTTGGATTTTCCTTCTATCACCTCTGAAATGGCATCTAGTCTGGATACACCATTTACGATAAACGAACTTAAGTGTGCTTTAAAGCATATGCAAAATGGGAAATGCCCTGGCCCTGATGGTTTCCCTGCCGAATTTTTAGAACGCTTGCGGACACGTTGTCCCCACTGTTACTTAACATGTTCAATGAATCGCTGCAAAGTGGCACACTCCCCCTAACTTTGCGTCAGGCGACTATCTCTCTTATACTAAAAAAGGATAAAGACCCTCTGTCCTGTAGTAATTATCGCCCTATCTCTCTGCTCTGTGCAGACGTCAAAATTCTGGCTAAAATGCTGGCTAGACGCCTGGAGTGTGTCCTTCCAAATATCATTGCTGCAGACCAAACAGGATTTGTAAAGAACAGATATTCCTTTCACAATGTCAGACGACTTTTTGATATTCTGTATTCACCCACTACCTCTCACGATCCTGAGCTGGTCATCTCAATGGATGCCGAAAAGGCTTTTGACCGTGTGGAGTGGCCCTACCTGTTCTACACATTGAAACACTTGGGCTTCGGTAATACATTTATATCATGGATTAAGCTTTTGTATACATCCTCTCGCCCGTGTCCGCACAAATAATGACTACTCTGACTATTTCCCTTGAACGCGGTACCCGACAGGGCTGCCCACTCTCTCCATTACTGTTTGCTATTGCCATTGAACCTCTAGCGGTGGCCCTCAGGTCCAGTCAGATGCAGGGCATCTCAAGAGGCGGCATTGAACATAAGATATCCCTGTACGCTGATGACCTGTTGGTCTTTCTTTCCTGCCCAGACAAATCCGTTCCCCTTGTACTAACTGTGTTGAAGGACTTTGGGCATATCTCAGGTTATAAATTAAATCTGCATAAAAGCGAACTTATGCCGGTTAACGCAGCAGCCATAGCCTATCCCCTCTCAAAGTTACCATTCCGAGCGTCCCTGGAGCACTTTAAATATCTGGGTGTCTGTGTGACAAAATCCTACTCAGAATTATTTAAATGTAACTTCCCCTCTTTAACCAGGCTATCCCAAGACATCCACCGGTGGTCACTTTTGCCTCTGTCTCTCGCTGGCCGAATAAACTGCATTAAAATGAGTATACTGCCCAAGTTCCTGTATCTTTCCAGTGCATACCTATTTTCCTCCCTAAGCCCTTTTCCACTCCCTTGATAACTTAATCTCACAATTTATTTGGAACAAAAGCACCCCAAGAATCAAAAAGGAACTTTACAAAAACCTAAACTCTTGGGCGGCCTAGCTCTACCCAACTTTTGCTCTACTATTGGGCTGCAAACATCAGAACAATGTTGCACTGGTGCCACATCAACAGCCAATCTCCACCATGGCTGCAGGTTGAGGAGGCTTCATGTAGACCCTCCTCTCTGATGTCCCTGTTGTGCCTTCCCCTGACCTCTTCACCAACCGCACACTCTACTAGTGTGGTAGTGAAAAACTGCCTTAGAGTTTGGAGCCAGTTCAGGCGGCACTTTGGGCTACAGGTAACACCTGTCCTAGCCCCAGTGCATTCTAACCCTCTGTTCACTCCGTCAGTTATTGACCAGGCTTTTTTGGTCTGGAAAGACCTAGGGATTGTGTCAGTAAAACAGCTTTACATCAGTGGCATATTTGCTTCCTTCGACCAACTAACTCAGGTATTCAACCTAAAACCCACCCATTTCTTTAGATATTTGCAAGTCAGGGACTTTGTCCGTAATCATTTTCCAGGCTTCCCTTCCCTCCCTTCCCCTACTCTTATTGATACTATACTCGGTATTGACCCAAGTCTAAAAGGTTCAATTTCAATACTGTACAATACTCTTCTCAAAAGTCAGACATCAACCTCTGATGCTCTGCGTGATGTTTGGTCTGCAGAGCTTGGTGAGGACATAGGTCCTGACGCCTGGGAATACGCCCTCAGTCGAGTCCACTCATCGTCCATCTGTGCTCGCCACGGGGTGTTACAGTGCAAAGTGATTCATAGAGTTCACTGGTCTAAAAGTAGGCTTGCCCGTATCTACCCCGACATCGATCCAAACTGTGACAAATGCCACCAAGGCCCAGCCAATCTGACCCACATGTTCTGGTCTTGCCCTGTCCTTACTCCTTTTTGGTTAGGCATCTGCCGATATTCACCCCTCACCATTGCTGGCCATGTTTGGTGTCCTACCCACTGGCCTCACTCTGCCGCCCTATTTTGCTGATCTTGTTGCCTTTCTTACGCTGCTAGCAAGACGTGCCATTCTTTTGCGGTGGAAAAGCCCCTGCCCCCCCTCCCGCTCTCAATGGATTAAGGATGCGCTTCACTTTATGAGATTAGAGAAAATTAAGTATTCTCTCCGCTTCTCAGAATGGAAATTCCATCAAATTTGGCACCCCTTCCTAGATCATGTTAGGTCTCTCCATATAGACATTGACCCTGGTATCTAGGCAAATACTTGTCCCCCCCATAAGCAGTAGCTTGTAGCACAGTAGCTGTTTTTTTTATTTTATTTTATTTTATTTTTTTATTATTATCATTATTATTATTTTTTTTTCTTCTTTTTAATCATTTGTTTGTCTTTGTGAGTGTGTGAGCATCCATGTTCTGTGTGTTAGTGTATATATGTAAAGGCATACCCAGCCTATATCAGACTACTATTGCCCTGCCTACCTGTATCATGACCCATTTTACCCTATTTCATTTAACCTCAATGATGTCTCTTTGTGGGGGAGGGTGGGGGGCGGGAACTGGGTGTAAATCATATACCTGTTTAATACCTTGTGTCACAGATTGACTCTGTATTGGTTTAATTTTATAGGTGAGGTATACTATGTCTCTGTTATGTTCAAAATCTCATAAATAAATCATACAAAAAAAAAAAAAAAAGGAAGCCCTCGCTCTTAATCACTGTGCTACCAAACTCAAATCAGCTGTTGGAGGCGTTGCCCTTCCTGCTAAACCAATCAGAATCGTACTCCAATCAGGCCAATCAGAGTCAGAACCTTTTGAGCTTGGGGTCGTGAGGGCCAAATGAAGCTTTGTGAACCAGTGTCTTTATTTTCTGAGCACACTAGATGTGGCTCTTGGTTTTAAGAGAAAGGCCTGATGCATTGCACATCAGTGTATTCTCAACCAACTGATAAGAGGGCCATCTAGTGGGCTCAGAATATAGACAATGGTTCACAAAGCTTCATTTTTCACTACTAGCTTGGGGTACTGTTAGGTTGTCTGAGTTTTGAGCTCAGAAATCCAAGATCAGGGGGCGTGTTTTTGACTTTGACCTCAGAAAATCCAACTTCAGAGTACAAACGGAACATACTATAAGAACAAGTTCACTGGGATACTGTATCAACTGTTTGTTCAGAAATCGGTTCTAGTTATTTGCTGGAGTATAGTGTTAATATCATAGTTTACAGAGAGATCGGCTGGGGAATCAGTCACATATTGCCAGACCTTCCTCCACAGCTCTGTGGAGAGGGTCTGACTACTCCGCAGCATTCTGAGATGGGAGAAAAATGTGTTCTGTTTAATAGCATTTCTTTAACCCTTGTGTTGTCTTCACGTCGACTGCAAGTTTTTCTCGGTCAAACCCGAAAAGGTTTTTTGTCACTTTTTCCAATGTGTGTCAGTTTTTTGTTGTGCCTTTTGATGTTTTTGTGGGTTTTTTCCTCCTACATTTTTTAAGCTTTTGCGGATTTTGTCACTTTTTTTCAACATTCTTTCATAAATATTTTTTGAATGCTATAAAATTGAATAAAACATCAAAGTTTGAAGAAAGTAATGGGTTGATCATTTATTTTACTTGTGAAGAGCATTGTGTGGAACAATCCACTTTATTTTTCTGAAAATTTGGTTGATAGAAACCCACTTTTCTTTTTTTTTTAAATGGGTCAAATTTGACCCGAGGACAATACAAGGGTTAAACAAATCACACTTACGCCAAGCCCTGGACACAATGAGTGTGCTTCTGCAAAATAGCCTCGGGAAGGATTTTTTTATTTTATTTTTTATTGGTGGAACATGTGTACGTCGTGCGAGAGAGAACTCTGATTGGACAGATAGTCTAACTAGCTGGATTCACCCTGCAGAGATTTGAGGACCAGGTAACCATAGTCCTCAGAAATCCACTGGGGAAGAAAATGGCAGTACAAAGGAAGCATTGGATGACACTGTGTGGCTCTAATAATGTATTGTCTGTTTTTCTATCGGCTTTATTGAGGGGGAAAAAAAAATTTTCAACACACTTGATATAATGATCCAGAGGGACAATGACTTTAAATCAAAGACAAAAGGGCCCTCTCTTGCACCTGGCGCAGCGAAGCCCAACGCAAGTGTGAGTATCCTGCGCCCATGTCGTTTAAATTGCTAAAGCACCGGAGCCCATTGATGTGCTGGTCTTACAGGGAGGTGTGTTCAGGTGCATTCTGGCTGTATCTTGAGGAAGCGGGAAGCAATCGCACCATTGACCAACCAAAATCTCTAGTCAATAATGCAGCATTTCATTGTGATTTTAACAGTGCATTAGTAAAAAGTGCCTAGGCACATCCTAGATCTGAATGAATAAAATGCTCATTAAATACTTTTCTTTAGTGTGCTGACAATAAAAAAAAAAATAAATGAAATTATCAATGTAATCAAATGCATCAGCCCATGGAGGTCTAGATTTGGAGTCACACTCAAAATCAAAGTGGAAAACCACACTACAGGCTGATCCGACTTTAAAACAAAGTCAAAATGAAGCTCAGTTGTGTGAGTGTGTGGGGCCTCCACCTGCCTGTAGGACCTCCGTACAATGTGGCATGCTTCTAATGAGGTGGCGGATGGTCTATTGAGGGATCTCCTCCCAGACCTGGACTAAAGCATCCACCAACTCCTGGACAGTCTGTGGTGCAACGTGGTGTTGGTGGATGGAACGAGACATGATGTCACAGATGTGCTCAATTGGATTCAGGCCTGGGGAACGGATGGGCCAGTCTATAGCATCAATGCCTTCCTCTTACAGGAACTGCTGAGACACTCCAGCCACATGAGGTCTTGCATTGTCATGCATTAGGAGGAACCCAGGACCAACCACACCAGCATATGGTCTCACAACGGGTCTAAGGATCTCATCTCGGTACCTAATGGCAGTCAGGCGGGCCACCCCACACCATTACTGACCCATCGCCAAACAGATTACGCTGGAGGATGTTGCAGGCAGCAGAACGTTCTCCATGGCGTCTCTAGACTCTGTCACATGTGCTCAGTGTGAACCTGCTTTCATCTACAGGGCGCCAGTGGCGAATGCCAAACGTCCTGCACGGTGTTGGGCTGTAAGCACAAACCCCACCTGTGGAGGTCGGGCCCTCATACCACCCTCATGGAGTCTGTTTCTGACCGCTTGAGCAGACACATGCACATTTGTGGCCTGCTGGAGGTCATTTTGCAGGGCTCTGGCAGTGCTTGTCCTGCTGCTAGGTTGTTGCCCTCCTATGGTCTCCTGATGTACTAGTCTGTCTCCTGGTAGTGCCTCCATGCTCTGGATGCCATCCTGGATGAGCTGCACTACCTGAGCCACTTGTATGGGTTGTAGACTCCGTCTCATGCTACCATTAGAGTGAAAGCGCCACCAGCATTCGAAAGTCACCAAAACATCAGCCAGGAAGCATAGGTCTGTGGTCACCATCTGCAGAACCACTCCTTTATTGGGG
Source organism: Percina caprodes (assembly GCA_013375575.1). Classification (NCBI taxonomy): domain Eukaryota; kingdom Metazoa; phylum Chordata; class Actinopteri; order Perciformes; family Percidae; genus Percina; species Percina caprodes. The sequence goes on along the minus strand of JABXJD010000111.1, from coordinate 473,721 downwards.
GTATCTTGCTAACTGCCTATAATTTCCACCTGTTGCCTATTTCATTAGCACAACAGCATATGAAATTGATTGTCAATCAGTGTTGCTTCCTAAGTGGACAGTTTGATTTCACAGGACTGTGATTGACTTGGAGTTACAATGTGTTGTTTGAGTGTTCCCTTTATTTTTTTTGAGCAGTGTATTATGGCACAATTCTTCCATCAGAATAACGCGCCTTGGTACAAACACGTCTGGCTTTTAAAGGGAATGGGAGCTGACACTCTGGTGCTTGAGGCAGCAGGAAGTGAACGTGGCATTGACCAATAAAAACCTGCTCTAATGTCAATAATTCAGCATTTCATTGATATTTTAACAGCGCATTAGTAAAAAGTGCCTAGGCTTATGCACTGTGTGCGCACACTACGCTTGTTACACACATACAGGGCAGCACACAAACATGCAAAAGATTACATATAAAAATATTACGGTGCAAATCCTCATAACAATGCTGCATGGTCCAAACGCCCCCGGCTTTTTAAAGGAAATGGAGATGAGACTCCGGTTGATGGCATGGTACGCCCAAAACACACCTATGAATTAATGAAGACCCTGAATACAACCCTTTGTCTCCCCCCTCCCCGTCAAACAAGCAAAAGTGGATCTGGACACGCCCTAAACGCACCTGCACCAGGCACTTTACGCCATGCACTAACATCTGTTACAATTGAGGGAAGTGAGGACCGAAAGTCAGGCAGGAGAAAGCTTCACAACACTTTATTGTCACACGAAAAAAGTCCACACAAATACAGGATTTAACGAATGCAAAAATTCATAAAGGTCCAGGGGATAAAGCAAGACAAAAACAGGAGTACAAAGGCAGGGAAAAAAACTCAAAGGGGGACGCAGACCACAGGAACAAACGCAGAGAACTCCGACAGGACCACACATACACAATAAGTCACAAAACGATCTTACGAGAGACGAGGGGAGCACAGACATTAAATACAGTGGGTAACTAGATAACGAGAGGCAGGTGACAAGAGGGCTGGGAAACAGGTGGGAAACATCAGGTAATCACAGGAGCGGGAAAACACAGGAAATAATACCAGAGACAAGATGAGACCCAGGCTTCAAAATAAAACAGGAAACAGAAACAACACAAGACCAGGGAGGAAACACGGAGAAATAACAGAACAAAGAAACAGGATCAAAACCATAACAATTCATTTTATTTCATGGGCCACATACAGCCTAATTTGATCTCAAGTGGGCTAGACTAGTAAACCACTCCACTGAAGTTCCTGAAACAAGAAAAAGGGGATAAGTTAGTACGATAGTAAAAGAAATCGGAATTTTTGAGAATAAAATTGTGAATTAACGGAAAAAGAGGTAGAGCGAGACATGCAATCACTGTGTGAAATGTGTTTGAATGATAGTGGATTGTCAGGTTCGGAGTGTTGTCAGTCAGTGGGTTACTGTGGCTCTGGGTCCCACATCTACTCTGTATATTTTGTGTGAAGTATTAATAGATATCAAGCAAACTGGAAAGTAGTGCATCAGTCACAGATTGCAACTACTTTTCTACTACCTTTTTGTCTTCATGCAAAGCCATTCTATTATAAAGCCAGAAATTCAACATGAAAGGAATCGTCACTTTAATTCAAGTCAATGGAGAAAGGCACAAATGCTACAAGACATTTGATTCATGAGGACAATAGACTGTAATTAAAGATGGACGACGCATCTCAATGTCTTCAAATGTAATTTTGGGGCCAGAGTCTGCGCAGTAGTGATTGGGCAGTGGAGCTGCGCTATCAAAGTCCCACCCATACAACCGTCCGACCAATCACGAGTCAATCACAGGTGTCAACCATGTTTCACCCTGTTTTATAAAACCAAACTTATTAAAAATAAATCTTCGGCGTGGTTTAATCTGTGTCAATTTAAGGGTCCTTCACGTGAAAGTTTTGAAACCACTGGACTATACAGTGGCACTAGAGGGTGGATCAGAGGCCCAATTTGGAAAATGTTGTCCACCTGTCCATAATTCCTGATGCCGGACCTGCTAATTGCACAAACTTTATCCAGCGTATCTGCCGTGTGTAACTGTGGCTTCACAGTGTACATCACCCCAGTTAGAAACTGTAGAGGGTAGATGGACCCGTACCACGAACAGACGTTAATGCCATAACCACTGGTTTGACCATTATCATGTTATAGAATAAAGTTCTTCTAATTTAACTTTAGTTTTACATGTTTGCAAATGTATGTTTCTGTTAACCCTCATGTTGTCCTCGGGTCAAATAGACCCGTTTTCCTATATCAATGTTCTTTTTAATTCCCCAAAATAACATGATTGATTCCACACAACGCTCTTTGGCAAGTACAAATCTCTACTTTCATTAATTTTGGGGCGTCTTATTCAATTGTATAGCATTTGAAATAGTATTGAGTAAAAGTTGACATATTCCAGTCTGTGATTATCCATCAAATTCCATTCCTTTAATTTTAGTCTCAATAATTCCTAATTTCTGCTTTTCTAACTCAAACATTAGGTATAATTTCCTATAAATGAGGTTTATTGACCATAAATTCCGAAAATAACTGTTAAACTAAAGTTAATAAGTTAGTGTTACGTAGTGTTGAAAACTTTTTTTAAAACTGACAAACATAGGAAAAAAAGCGTCAAAAGTGTTGAAAAAGGGACAAAAACGTAAGGAAAAAGTTAAAAACATTGATAAAAAGCATCAACAATGGTGTTGATTTTCAGCACTAATGCAGGCATAACAGCATGGCGCTATCTCAGGAATACATATCCTGAAATAGAAATTATAGAAAAGCATCATAAACCACCTAACAGAATTCAGCGAGTTTCACTTTCCTCCAGATGCACATTTAGCAGGCTGGGTCTTGGGTCTGTGTATGAGTGATGGCTTCCTTGCCCTGTCTCTTCTCAGAGTTTTTAAAGTGGACTCAGGGTGATTAATTGGCACCTTTTAGGATATGATGCCTGGAGGTTGGCAGATATGCTGATCAACCATACGTATTCATCACCGAGTGTTACTATTGACTTGTCTTTAAATTGAGAATCTCACTCCACACAAATCTCACTCCAAACTACATTGAAAAGTTGGATGTCCTGGAAAAAAAAGCCTAGCAGGGTCAGGATTAAAGGGCATTTGTATGTTGCTGGTCCTGCTATCTGCTATCTGAAACTGTAGAACTGAGTACCCAAGGCCGTTATTTGAGACGGGCCCAAAAAGATCCGCGAATGAATAGCTGTAGATGCGGGCAAGGGGCCCAAAGAAGTTGGCTTTTTACAGGGCCCAGATTTTTGTGCTACGCCCCTGATGGTCTATAACCAAGATTTTTCAAGTGGAGGCACATTTTCAAAGCTTTGTCTGAGGGGAAGCCCACAGTCTCTGACACTGAAAACCCCTGATCTATACACTATAAGAAATGTCTGTTTATTAACAGTTGTATGACTGTATGTTTTCTAACAGAAATTGTCCATAGAAAGTGATTCACAGTTGTATTTGTGTTTATTTATATATCAGATTCCATTATGGGACTTTATCTGTGCTCCGTCTGCATTTCCCTAGTAGGTCCCTGGATAAGGGAGTGTCAAAAACCTCAAAAAAGCTTCAAAAGTGGAACAAAAAGCGTTGAAAATGTGTAAAATAAAAGCAGCAAAAAGTAGATAAGGAGCGTTGAAACAAGCGTCAAAATGACTTTATCTGAGAGAACGTAAAATAACAGAAAATGTTCGGAGTTTTTACGTCAGCTGCAATTGTTTTTCATCAATTTTTGTCTTTAATTACAGTTAACGAGCTGCCAGAACTTATTTTTTCTGTTATTTTACGGATTTATTTCTTAGAGTGTAGGATTGCTCAGACTAATGTTCTGGTTGAACACCTGATCTGACAGTAAAGTTGTTTTCTCTTAGCTAATCACAAATTAGTGGTTGGTAAATACAAAGGTAATTACAAATGAGTACATTTCATGCAGGCTATATGTGTAGATTTTACTGTATTGCATCCAGGCTCGCTGCTTTCCCGTCATGCTGGTATTGAATCTTCTTGCATTTAGTTAGGTTAATATAGCAGGTATTTGCAAAGTCTATTGCATAATTCCCACAATGGAACAGTAAGCTACTTGTAATATTTAACCTAGCCTATTTCTTGAGTGGTTCTAATCATGTGTAAAAGTACATGCACTTAGCCTACAAACGGATTTATAGATTGCATGTGAAACTTAACATAAATTCGTCAACTGTGGCTTTACCTTAATCAAATATTCATATTGATGTATCATACTTCATAGGTTTACTTCTAGATAGGTCTGCACCAAATAAATGGGCTGAATTAGAGACAGAAAAAAAGTGCAGAGGATGATGGAGGTGAAAAAGAGCTTTGAAGGTGGTGTAGATGAAGAAGTGAAAGAAGGAGAAGGAGAAAGCGAGGCTAGACTGTTGTTTCACATGTGCCACACCCTGTAAGCATAGCAGGAAGGTCCTTAAAGTTCCCTGGGGGAATAAAACAGGAAATATTAGCATCTGCAATTCCACAACACCTTTAACAAAGTCCATCTGCTCATGAAGATTATGCAACGTGATCAAAAGACCAGAACAGCTAAAATATGGACCTTGTGACATACTCTAGCCTATGTTGATTGGTGATCAATTGAATAGTCACCTCTATGGTAGGCTAGTGTCTGTGTCCAGATGGATATAATGGTGGCCGTTATAATGCAAAACATAAAGAGGAAGAGAGAATGAGGGAGGCAAGCAGATACACATTGATTTAACTGACACCTTGGAATCAGCCACTGGTTCTGAAATAGCTGGTGTGAACACTGGGAGTGCACACTGTACAATGTAGGGCGATGAAGTAACAATGTGTGAGCTTCACATGCTCATTACCCCATTGTAAGTTTGTGTGCATATGTGAATGAGACAGAGGGAGAGAAAGACCAAAAGATAAATTGAGAGAGAGATGATGTCGGCCTATTATAGGTAGGAGTACATAGAGCTGAAAAATAAAAGATTTCATCGGCGATAACCGAAGGCATATCAGTCTAGCCTACATGTAACGCATTCAATAGGAAGTGGCGTGTATCCGCCATTGCTGCTCATTGCTTCTTCTTCCACCTAGGACACACACACACACACACACACACACTCAAACACACAGGCAACGAATGACGTAGGGCTCATGCTGCAAAAACCCCGTTAGGTTCTAATGGATATGTGCTGGGAAAACACAATATATATTTTCACTTCAGTGAAAGTTGTTGAAAACTGTGTTTTTGCGTAAGAATGCCCTTCACGGCACTAGTTTAGTGTTTGACAGGCAATACATATTCATCCGCTTCTACATGAGTGTCAAGAGCACATTAGTACCCGGATGGACTGTCATGGCCGCCGTCGCTGTGGATTCATAGAGAGAAGAGAAGGAAGGCAAATGTTTCTGCTGGGTGTTTTTTTTTTAACCTTAACCTCCTTTTTATAATGTCGGACGTTGACAGGACGCCGCCTGAACTTCCATCGAGTTCCTAGTAAGAAGTAACACATTTTTCTGTAACTTTAAATATCTTCGCGTGGGTGGGGGGGGCTTTATTTTGATGTAAAATAACTGGTTATTGAAGTCCACAGACACTAACATTATCGCGAAGTAGCTCAAATGTTCCCCATATTTCGAGATATTAATTGCCACAGTGAAATGAAATATCGCAGCGTACATTCTGGAGTCCTTTGTTGCTGTCTGTCTACAGCCTTTAATTCTTCCACTGATGCAGCGTTCCCTCGCGTTTCCTAAACTTAAGCGACTATGGAGCAAGTCACTCGAACAAGTAAAGATTAAATAAAAAAAATGGTGGGGGGAAAAATGTCGAATTGTGTGGTTGAGGCAGAGGTTCGCATTTTTGCAACACGTTGTTGTCCCTGTGTTGTGTTACTGAGGCTGAGTGGTGGCAGTTATGAGACGATGCAACTTTTTCCTCTCATCTCCATGCTGTATGTATCTATCCCTTTAGATGGTGTTGGCCTAAACTAGCCTACTTGCCTGCAGTCCAGGTGTCCACTAAAGTCCTACCCATTCATTATGCTACTTCATTATACTGTTAGTTTCATATGTCCAGTTTTATTAGAAAAAAATATAAGCTAAGTAGGCTTATCTCCTGTATAGTTATGTTTTAAGTAGGCCTGTGCTATTGATAAAACATTATTTAAGTCAGAAGTGTTTGTGAAGACACTGTTAGCAGAAATGACATTTTCTTAGACTGAAGTAGCTGGTGCAGATAAGTCACTAAAATCATGGCAGCCATTTTTTTCCCCAACATGGCTTCCTCCCTGGGTTTACAGCTGACTGAGATGTATGAAGTTGAAGGCTAATCCCGGTTCCCTGACTTTTCATTAATTACTTCATAAGTGTAATATTGAATTGGGATGAAAATGCTCGTAATCAACACTGTACGTGTTTAAAGAGCACATCCTGTTGCACTTTGCTTATGTGATTTGGCCTGTATCAGGTACATATGGCACACAGGAAATAATTTGCGTTCGAAAACAAATCCCCCCTCTATTACTTTGTCATTATCAGTTCAATGCAATTAATGCTAACTTAGACTTCTCTTTGTTAATCCTTTTGGTATGACTCCTGCAAGGAAATTGAAATTTCCAGCATCTGTTTTAGCAAGAAATACTAGTAAAAAAGACAGTATAGAGATAACAGTAATATTAATAATAACAATGAACATTTGGCTGTAAAAGCACATTAACCATTTAAGGTTAAAAGTTAGCTTCTAGAGTAGAAGACTTGTTGAAAAGATTGTTTTGTAGATAATAGCCTAACTTAAATGAGTAATCAATTATATTTGTTGCTGATTATTTTTCTGTCACTTGACTTTCCCATTAATCATTTCAGCTCCACATGTAACACTGCGTTAGCTCTGGCCTTATTATGGCCGTCACAGCACTGGTTCAGTTTTCATGTAATTGTAAAGCTTCTCTCACTGGAAGTGATCTCGCTCTAACACTACTATGGTTATTAATACGATTGGTACAAAGTAGGCTTAACAGATCTTGCCATCAGTAGGCCTGTAACAATTAGGATATAGTCGCAGTGTTTCCCACAGCTTGAGAACTTATTTGCGGTGGTGGGTGGCGCAGGATGTGACGGCGTGGGGCGTGATGTCTGGGTTCATTAATAAACTAGTCAAATCAGAATCAGCTTTATTTGCCAGGTATGAGGACACATACGAGGAATTTTACTGTGGAACATCGTTGCTCCCAATGCGCTTAAACATACAAAACAACCAGACAGTGTATACACACTAATATAAACACACTGATATATACATACTCTAAACAGAAACAATATTGAGGATGAATATTGATGAACTATTTATTGAAAACGATGACTAGGCTACATAACATTAACAGATACTTTTAAAACAAATCACTATTTATATATGAAACATATCAGACTAAAAGATGATACAGGGTAGTGCCCGACCGATAAAGGATTGGTTATTTAAAAATTAATCCAGAAACGCGTAACAAAACAGAAACAGATTTCCATCATTTTACAAGTTTTCACTAAAATAATGATGTTTTGTCGCAACAGAACAGAGAAACATCAAAATGTATATAAAAATACAAACTTAGGATATGAAACTTAAAGTCCTTTGAACAAAAACACAATAAAAAAAGAAGAAAAGTTTCCAACAGGGCATCCTGTAGAGCATCCTTTGGTGGGCTGTGTGTGTGTGTGTGTGTGTGTGTGTGTGTGTGTGTGTGTGTGTGTGTGTGTGTGTGTGTGTGTGTGTGTGTGTGTGTGTGTGTGTGTGTGTGTGTGTGTGTGTGTGTGTGTGTGTGTGTGTGTGTGTGTGTGTGTGTGTGTGTGTGTGTGTGTGTGTGTGTGTGTGTGTTAAATCATGCATTGTTTACTAGTTAGCTTTTTTTCTTCTTTCCTGTCATTGCTGCCACGCTACTGTGTTTCTTGGCTGTTGCCTTTAAATCAGATTGGTGCAAAACTAATGACAGGAAAGTGTAAGGCATCACCCACATGCATGTGTGCGATTGTGCATGCACAAGACACTTATTCAAAAATGTCTCTCATATCTCAATCTCATAAAAGATTGCTCTATAACACTAGAGGTGAAAACCTCCAGAGGGTACCTTAAGTCTTGATTGCCTGAGCTGTTTCAATAGCCAATATCCCACCCATTTTATAGCAAAGTATCAAAAGAGTTGTTTTCTTAGATGTCGAAACATTATGTTTAATGGAAATATATAAAGGTGAAACATGCCACCAAAATCCTAAGTATTGGATGTCCAGCTAGTAATGCGTGTTTGTGTGGGGTATGTGTCACTCAATAACGTGGTATGAACAGCAGTGCACATGGCATGACGTTCAGCAGAGCCATTGCTTACTGGTTTCTGTACACTTTCATATTCATAACATTAAACAGTAACCTGAAACTAATATGTCAACATTGATACTTTGGGGGTAAAATCACCATACAAGCTGTATGACAAAACAATTTATTCTCACATATTGGTCAACAAGATGTTCTCCATAAATAGTTCCATTTTTAAACCACTCACAATTGGTAGTATTTAAAGAAAAAACTGTACTGTTTATATAAAACGGCACTTGAAGTTGTAATATTATGCTTCTTTTGTCTCTTACAGGCACCGGGCCACACTACATGCTCCTCTTCTTCAGACACAACATGCGTTAATGTTTGAGTTTGGCCTAAAGGAGTACAGGTAATAACTGCTTGTCAAACATTTTAAATTTATTTTTACTTGGCAATAAAGCTGTAATTTAAGCGTGGGCCTTACAATCTGAAAATAACATTTTAACCTTACCTGACCAAGTGAGTGGTGTTGTGACACTACCACCCTTTTAAATTAAAAGATAATATGTAGTACGGCTACATTAAAATGTCTAAAAAAAAATAAAAATATAAAATTTAAAAAAATCTGACTATACCTGTTTTATATACTGTATGTAGTGTATATGTAGAGTACAGGCCAAAAGTTTGAACACACCTTCTCATTCAATGCGTTTCCTTTATTTTCATGACTATTTACATTGTACATTATCACTGAAGGCATCACAACTGAATAAACACATGTGGAATTATGTACCTAACAAAAAAGTGTGAAATAACTGAAAACATGTCTTATATTCTAGTTTCTTCAAAGTACCCCCTTTGCTCTGATTACTGCTTTACACACTCTTGGCATTCTCTTAATGAGCTTCAAGAGGTAGTCACCTGAAATCGTTTCCCAACAGTTTTGAAGGAGTTCCCAGAGATGCTTAACACTTGTTGGCCCTTTTCCCTTCACTCTGCGGTCCAGCTCACCCCAAACCATCTCGATTGGGTTCAGGTCCGGTGACTGTGGAGGCACAGCACTCCATCACTCTCCTTCTTGGTCAAATAGCCCTTACACAGCCTGGAGGGGTGTTTGGGGTCATTGTCCTGTAGAAAAATAAATGATGGTCCAACTAAACGCAAACCGGATGTTGCTGCAGGATGCTGTGGTAGCCATGCTGGTTCAGTATGCCTTCAATTTGGAATAAATCCCCAACAGTGTCACCAGCAAAGCACCCCCGACCATCACACCTCCTCCTCCATTCTTTACGGTGGGAACCAGGCATGTAGAATCCATCCGGTCACCTTTTCTCCGTCCCACAAAGACACGGTGGTTGGAACCATCCATCCATCCATCTTTGACCGCTTATCCGTTATCGGGTCGCGGGGGAAGCAGCTCCAGTAGGGGACCCCAAACTTCCCTTTTCCGGGCCACATCAACTAGCTCCAACTGGGGGATCCCGAGGCGTTCCCTGGCCAGGTTGGAGATATAATCTCTCCACCTTGTCCTGGGTCTTCCCCGCGGCCTCCTCCCAGCTGGACGTGCCTGGAACACCTCCCTAGGGAGGCGCCCAGGAGGCATCCTTACCAGATGCCGAACCACCTCAACTGGCTCCTTTCGACGCGAAGGAGCAACGGCTCTACTCTGAGCTCCTCTCGGATGACTGAGCTTCTCACCCTATCTCTAAGGGAGACGCCAGCCACCCTCCTGAGGAAACCCATTTCGGTCGCTTGTACCCTGGATGGAACCAGAGATCTCAAACTTGGGACTCATCAGACCAAATCCCAGATTTCCACTGGTCTAATGTCCATTCCTTGTGTTTCTTGGCCCAAACAAATCTCTTCTGCTTGTTGCCTCTCCTTAGCCTTGGTTTCCTGGCTGCTATTTGACCATGAAGGCCTGATTCATGCAGTCTCCTCTTAACAGTTGTTGTAAAGATGTCTCTGCTGTTAGAACTCTATGTGGTATTCATCTGGTCTCTAATCTGAGCTGCTGTTAACTTGCAATTTCTGAGGCTGGTGACTCAGATGAACTTCTCCTCAGCAGCAGAGGTGACTCTTGGTCTTCCTTTCCTGGAGCGGTCCTCATATGAGTTTTGTATGTTTCGTTGTAGCGCTTGATGGTTTTTGCTACTGCATTTGGGGACACATTCAAAGATTTAGCAATTTTCTGGACCGACTGACCTTCATTTCTTAAAGTAAAGATGGCCACTCGTTTCTCTTTACTTAGCTGATTGGTTCTTGCCATATTATGAATTCTAGCAGTTGTCCAATAGAGCTGTCGGCTGTGTATCAACCTGACTTCTGCATAACACAACTGATGGTCCCAACTCCATTAATAAGGCAAGAAATTCCACTAATTAACCCTGACAAGGCCCACCTGTGAAGTAAAAACCATTTCAGGTGACTACCTCATGAAGCTCATTGAGAGAACACCAAGGGTTTGCAGCACTATCAAAAAAGCAAAGGGGGATACTTTGAAGAAACAAGAATATAAGACATGTTTTAAGTTATTGCACACTTTTTTGTTAAGTACATAATTCCACATGTTAGCTAGTTTTGATGCCTTCAGTGATAATCTACAATGTAAATAGTCGTGAAAATAAAGGAAACGCATTGAATGAGAAGGTGGTTCTAAACTTTCGGCCTGTACTACATATTCAGAATATATTAATTTTTTATTAATGACTCAGTAACGTTTGGTCGCCTAACGTTAAACCCTTCTAGTTGCTCCAATTTCAAGCAAACTACAGGAAACGCCTGAAAACACCAGATGATCCTGTCACAAGTATATATATAAAACATAATGCAAATGGCAAAGGTAGAGGTCTCTAATTTTTATCATGGGTACAAAACTGTGAGACACGGAATCTAAAACAAAAATCCAGAAATCACGTTGTATGATTTTTGAATAATTTGCGTTTTTATTGCATGACATAAGTATTTGATCACTTACCAACCAGTAAGAATCCCGGCTCTCACAGACCTGTTAGTTTTTCTTTAAGAAGCCCTCCTGTTCTCCACTCATTACCTGTATTAGGGAGGCAGGCCAACACACACTCTCTCACACTCACACAAAATCACACCATCACTTCTTTTATAGCTAGCGTTTAAATCAGGCTTATTCATTAGCTAGTATGTGGCGATTTTTGGCAGCCAGCCTTCCAAAAGAAAGCACAATGAAATGAAATAACCAATAATTAACCGTTGACCGACAAGCAGGTAACGGAGTCTCAGTTCACCGAGAGACTTTTGCATTTCCTCTGTCTCTCTCTCGCTCTGACAGGCCTCCCCACACACACACTGACGAGAGCTCACTCCTCGAGAGTGGTCACCCAGTGACTTTGGTAGAGGGAAGGAAAACAAACAAGCATGCAAATGGAAGCTATTGTGGCCCCAAAAAATGTTGTGCTCATTTGTTTTTTATCGTGCAATTAATAGACTTATAGACTATCGCAACAGGCCTACGGGTGCTAACGAGGCTATAGCAGAAAGCATTACTGATCCGTCGGGGAACAGGCCATATCATACCCCAGGCGCCACAGCAACCAGCGCAATGTGTTCTGTAGATTATCCGGAATAACAGGGACTTTGTTTCTGAAAAGAGATGTTTATGTTGAATTTATTTTTCACCAGCAATTTCTTCAATGCTGTGATCACCACAAACTCATTTCAGTTTTCCACCATTGTTTTGGGGTGGAAATCTCAAGAGATTGATAACTCAAAGCCTGCATGGCTACAAATCACTAGAGAATTTTTTTCTTTTAATTTTGGGTGAAATTACCTTATAATATATGTAACTATGGAAATTGTGGTTGTAGGATCGAGCTTGACAATCCAATAATATCTGTAAGTTAGATGAAAAAAAAGAAGAATTTGGCATGATGAGTAGGATGTCTACATAGTGAATATTACAACATACACAAAAAGGTTGTGGAGCACTGCAAACTACATCCTCCAAAATGGTCATACAACAATTTGAAGAAAAACTGAACATTCTAATCTTGATGCGGGTAGAATGTGGGATTACACTTGGCTAGGTAGACCTAATAAAGTGATCGGGTATCGGTTTCACAAACTGCTAATAATCAGTATCGGCCTTGAAAAACCAGTATCGGTCGATTCCAACAGTACGTTGGTTCAAAACAATTACATTTATCAAATGCAATTATTGATATGAACATCACTCTGTTGGGAACTAGAGAAACTCTGTCCACTTGCATTGGTACAGAGTTCATAGTGGAGCTTTAGCCCTCACAAAGAATCTTCTGCTGATTACTGGCTACTGCAAATCCTTTAACCAACTAACAAGTTACACTTTGGCCTGTCATTTAGTTCCTCTGGCTGCCATTAACGCTGGTGACATTTTAAATGTTGAATATGTGCAGAGCTGTTGTCCTGGATTGCATTAGATTGTATAGTTGAAGCTGATACATCGCTGGTCTGTACATTACTTCACAGTCCTGATCAGAGGGTCAATCAAATAAAGGGACACCGCTGTGTGGGTGGACCATGGGCTAATAGATCAATAGGTCATAGGGCTTTAGGTCAGGGCATACATTCCATTTGTACTTGCTGAATGTCCTCTGTCTTCAGTCTCCGGGTGAGCTGTTCAACATCTGCACGGCTTTCTACGTCACTATCCGAGACAAGGTGGCTAACTGTAGCATGCTAGCTCGTTCTCACTGGCAAAACGCTGCTCCGACAGCCACTAGTTGACCATAATCTCCAAAAGAACTACTTCCTGTCCCTGTTCTGCAGGTTCTCCATAAGTGGCCCTCGTCTAGAAGAAGTCTCCCAGCTAATCCTGCCCTGGACTGACCAAAGCTGGAGAAAGTTATCTAGCTGATGGGATCTTACCTAGCTACTGAGCATGTGCAGCTCCCAACAAAGATAGTATAGAAGGGATATATCTCACTCTGTAGCTAAAACTAGTGAGATGTCTCACTCTGTAGCTGAAACAGAGACCTAAACACACAGGGTGAAAACAGAAATCTGCAGCAATGTGCAGTACAACAAACATTTGGTGTTTTTTTTTTTTTTACTTTTTTTTTTTTTTTTTAATGAAACCATGTAAACCTAATCTGGTACAACCTCAAAATACAATTATGAACCTGAAGATGAGCAGAATATGGGCGCTTTAGGCTCTTCATTTGTTTACTCTTCACTGGTTAGCTTTGACTAGAGCTGGGCGATATGAAGAAAATGAAATATCACAATATTTTTTACCAAATAAGTCTGTGGATATTGCTGTATTGTAGGGTAGACATTTGGTGCTTTCACAAAAAATGTTTGTAATGAACTTTTAAATAATCACCCGTAATGTGGATATAATGACTAAGTGGGTAAAGGCAAATAACAGCAGCTAGCACAATGCAGCCTGTTAAACCAGGAAAAGGACATTTGTCATATTACAATATCCAAAATGTAAGATATCTAGTCTCATATCATGTTGATGTAATATTGATATATTGCCCAATCCTAGCTTTGAATGCATGGTGCTGTCGTGTATTACAGTGGAATATAAACAGGAACAGTTGTCAGGTCAGGAACCAAATGAGCTGGTTTGATCTAAATCATTCTTAATAATGATCTTGTGGACAGAAGCTCTCGTTTTTTTTAACGTGGTGGTTCTTTAGGGTTGTTGGTTCTTTTCTTTTGTTATATTTAATTGAGCTCAGACAGAAACTATGTCTTACACTCAATTGAGCACGTTTCCAGGAAAGCTTCGGGCTCGAAAGAGCTCAGAAATCTATGTCAAAGAGACCGCAATATGCTGTCAGTTTAATGTCCATAAGTTAATTTGCATGCAAACAGGAAGAAGAGACTCAAGAGTGTTCTGATTGGTGGGATTTTGTTTCTCTGATTGAGCCTGCAGTGGGCAGTCAGCGTACTTGCCAAGCGTGTGTCACCTGTTCTATACTGACAACGCTGGTATGCAGACTGGAGGGTTTCTGTTTTGACTAAATGTCTCTCAATATCTTTTATTTTGGATTTTTGGTGTGCTGCAGATAAGAGTGTTTCCTCTAAGTGCGAGGGTCATAAGTGGGGGCAGAGTGGGTTCAACGTTTTTCAGTTTTATAACAGACTACTGCTGTAGTGCCCGTTCAGCACGTGGCTGTTCAGAGCACGTTTTTGTTTTTGCCAGTTTTTTGTTCTCTTTTAAACTGCTCTTTCATGCTCTATGTAAAGTGTTTTGAATTGTTTTGTTTCTAAAAATGTGCTATAGGAGTCAAATTGCCTTGCCCTACAACCTCAGCCTGGCAGTCAGTAAATAGGCCATTGTGAAGACAGTGGTGCCTGCCTGTCACAGAGCAAGTCAAACGTTAACCACGCCGCCAACACTTTCACCCTGCGTTATATACGCTGTCACTCCATGTGAGTCGAGTGCTTTTTGAGCTGCACATGCGTCACTTTGCGATAAGTAGCCTCCAAGATGCTAACGAGAGACTTCTGAAATGTCAACACAGTAAAAATGGACCTACTTAACGAAGTTGGTTCACTGTTGGCTACAAGTTAGCATCAAACACAACAAAGGCTGTCAGTTGAATGGTGTTTTGAGCTAACGTTAGCAATCAAATAACCATAGATGGCTATAACGGTTTTGAAATGATTTCCATCTTCTGTTATTGTTTGTAATGAGAAGTTTATTATTTCATGGATTTCACAAATATCAGTATGACATGTTATGCCGTAAACCGTTTAAATCTGTAACGAAACTTGTGACCACTTTACCGTGACTCACTGTGACTAACAAACTGCAGAGTCGTGTGTGTCATTTAATCACATTTGTTTAATGAAGACAATACACATTTCATTTACTTTTCGTGGGCCAGAGAAAAGTGGCCATTTGTAAAGCACTTTGTTTTTGCTCATAATTCCTTAACTGCGAGGCGTACAAGCAAAATATTTTTTCTTGACTTGTTGGTTCAAGATTACATGTTTTTCCTTTTTATTTTGCATGTAAAAACTTTTTTTCCTTCACTCTTACTATTTTTCAGGAGATGTCTTTTTATTTATTTACATAAATAGGCTGAAGAATGTCACTATAAAAACTTACATGTGTTATTTGAATGTGCTGTTCAATGATATGCCATATCATACCACAAATTTGGCACCGTTTGACTTAACGTGAATTAGTCCTCTGTAGAAAGTATCCAAAAAAGTACAAAGTTTGTTACCCAACCATAGTTGTCCATTTGGAGTGGGATGATTGCTTGGCCCCCAGATGTGCTGCTTGCAGCATTGCAGAGAACTGCTCATTGTATCGACTTCACACTGAATTGATTCCTCATCAATACACCACCCAAGTGTAAAGTCCGTTGGATGAAACAATATGCAACTCAACTGATTACTACTTACTGTTTCTTCCTCAGTGGAAAACATTGTACTACTGCATTTACCTGAAGAGAAATGTTACTGGTTACGTTGCAGATTCAGTAATTACTTACAACATATTACAGTTAAATTATGATCCATTATTATTCATCAACCTAGCCAGCATTATTTTAGAGTTGAAAGCACCACCTTGAATAGATGTTAAATTTAATTACATTGTGCTGAAAATGCCTCTCTTTCACTCTTCACTTAAACATTTACAGTGCTGCTCATAAGTTTAGGATCCCATGCTAAAGTTGACTAAAAAGAATAATAAAAAAAAATCATCTTGTGGAAATTGATCTTAATGCCTTAATTAAAAAAAAGAAGAAAAATCTAACCTTTCAGGACACCAATTTTCTTTGTGAATGAGTACTGTATCGTCAATAAATAAATGTTCTTCCTTAAAATACAGGTGGCATAAGTATACACCCCCCTATGTTAAAATACAGGGGGCATAAGTATACACCCCCCTATGTTAAAATACAGGGGGCATAAGTATACACCCCCCTATGTTAAAATACAGGGGGCATAAGTATACACCCCACATTTTTATTTTTAAAGGCCAGTTATTTCATGAATCAGGATACTATGCATTCTGATAAAGTTCCCTTGGCCTTAAGAATTAAAATTCTCTTCCCCCACACACACACACACACATATCATCACACACCCTTCACCATACCTAAAGATCGGCAAACCAAATCAAACCAGCGATTAGGCTAACTGAAATATAACTTTACATGTTACCTTACATGTCATGTAGCTGACGCTTTAATCCAAAGCAATTTACAATTGCTATGCATGTCAGAGGCCACCCCTCTGGAGCTACTAGGGGTTTAAGTGTCTTACTGAGGGACACATTGGTTGATGTATCACAGTGGGAATTCTTCACAGATCTCCCACACCAAAGGCATGTGTTATGTCCACTGCACCATCCAAAACATGCCAATCTCTATGTATGGTGAAGGGTATGTGATGATAGGAGGTTGTTCTAATTCCAAAGGCCAAGGGAACTTTATCAGGATGCATAGTATCCTGATCCATGAAATAACTGGCCTTTTAAAAATAAAAATGTGCCTGCCTCTATGGGAATTTAACATAGGGGGGTATACTTATGCCCCCTGTATTTTAAGGAAGAACGTTTATGATACATTATTCATTCTGAAAGAAAATTGGTCCTTTTAAATGTTGGAATTTTCCCAATTTTTAAATTTTTTTTTATTAAGGCATTAAGATCAATTTCAATTTTTTTTATTTTTTATTCCTCTTTTTAGTCAACTTTAGCATGGGTTCCTAAACTTATGAGCAGCACTGTATATGCAGGACTTGTACTGTGCCGTATTGATAGTTTCAAAAAATGTAGTACTTCCCATTCAGAGAAAGGCAAGTTTATTTCTATAGCACCTTATCATACACAGAGGTAATTCAAAGTTCTTTTACATGCAAAAACACAAAAAATGGTACACAATGAGAAAAACCTGTCTACAACTGTTAAAGAGAATAGTCTAACTTAGTTTTGAAAATGGCTGCAGTTGGGGCATGTTAGTTCTAAGGGGCGCTGATTCCAGCAGTGGGCAGCATAATAGCCAAAGCTGTTTCACCACACTTGGATTAAACTCTGGGCACCACTTACTGACCAACCCCTGCAGATCTGACAGACCCACCTGGCTTGTACGTAGCAAACATATCTGCAATGTGTTTGGCCCGGACCATTAAATGACTAAAAGAAAATAAGTTGGGCCTTGAAATCAGATCGGTGAATAGGCGCATTACTCACTTGCTTTGACATATCAACTGCTGTTAAAAGGTATTTATAGATTATAAAGGTCATTTGGCGGCAGCCATGTTATTATTGGTTAGATTTAGTCATGAAGAGGGAGGTTGGTTAGGGTATGAATACCAAGGTAGGCCAATCAGATGCAGAGTATATTATATTGTATTTCTTTACTTATTTAAAGTTCAAAGACAGTGTTTAAAAAGTGCAATCCACATATATATATGTTTCTGCAGTCTGAACTTTAGTTTGTGTGATTTGTTTCTGATTTTCACATGAATGTTTCCACCAGGCTTGGTCAGTGCTCGTTATACTACTGGGATTGAAGTCACATCACATACAAGCCTGGCCATCTAATCTTGTGTTGTTCATACTATACAATGATTTATTGCTTGTCTTTGTAGAATAATACAGAAGAAATAACTTTAGAAAATAATCGCATATTAAATCGCAATATTAGAACTTTCAAAAATTCCGGTTTGATGAAAAAGAGACTGTTTGTCTTGTCCCGTAATTACGTCAACTTGAACTTAAAACTTGTGAATAGTATTGAATCAGGGGGCTGTTACATCCCTACGGATGAAATATGCTCTGTTTTTTATGAATGTTAATGTTTTTTATTTTATAAAAGTATATAAAATTCTTGTTAGTAGAAAGTCTTTATTTCAAGGTGGCCCACCTCCACTCTTAAATGCTGCAGCTGTGTGGTTTGTTTAAATGGGCATAAACCCACCCTGTATCTATTTGGAACAGGGATTATCATGCCCATTGGACAGGTGCTTTGTAGTACATAAATAATAGATTAAGTTGCTCTGCTATACAGCAATGTTAAATGTATTTAGAGTAAGTGAGATGCTTCTTAATGTGCTAATAAAACACATTTGTTTACTTCTCTTACAGATATCTGTAGATTTACAACTATGGAAGAAGACCTCACGATACCTCATGATCCTGCCAAAAACGGCAACATACCAGTAATGGGGAAAGAAAAGGTAAAAGACTTTGTGTACAAGCATTTCAGAGAAGTGACAGATGGGCCACCCTTCAATAATGCAGAGGAATCCTTCATTAAAGAACATGGGAGTTCCATCACGAAAGATAAACCAACTCACAATAAATCCCATTGTAAAATTCAGCAGGGGGCCGTTTTCTCTGGAAAAATTCTGAGTTTTGGATGCTCTGTGTGTAAAGATGATTCCACATATAGCCCCAATGATCTTCTCAAACATTTTCGAGCGGTCCATAATGGAACCCTTCCTACGTACCCTTGTGACTTGTGCGGTTTTTCCACAAACGAGTTCCCTGCTCTTCAACGTCATCGGATTGAGCACAGGAATACTCTGGTTACATGTGAGCTCTGCAACAATGATGTTCAGTACTCCCTGCTTTTGCTCACCAGGCACTACATCATGTGTCACAGTCTAAATGGACAGTTTAACTGTGACTGGTGTGAGTTTACAACTGTGGATGCAGGAACATTCGTCCAGCACATCCATCATCATAACGAAAGTCATTGGAAGTGTTCAAAATGCAAAAATATCAGCTTGAACGAAGAAGATCACCAGAAGCATATGAAAGCTCACTCGGGTACATTCCCTTTCACTTGTCAGATCTGTGGATATGGTGCATCAAGGGGCGAGTATCTTAAAAAACACACAGCAGCTGTTCACAAAGAGGAGGTTGAGAGAAAGAATGCATGGAAGGCAATAGATGACAGCAGCATTTCAGCAAATTCATCTGCAAGCCTTAAACTTTTGCTGAAAAAGAGTGGTGAATCACAGGAGGCTCAGAGGATATCTAAACTGAACTGTCTTTCTGGGAGTTTACCAAACATAAATGGCAGGCTAATGAAACCAGAGATATCATTCGAGGAGACCCACCACTTTGTGGACGGGACTGTCGCGAAAAAGGAAAACAAAAATTGGAGCAAAAGCTCTCATAATGCAGAGCACTCAATGCCAGTAGTGTTACAGGAATGTGACAACTCTGCAAGTTCTGATGCTGCGAGTCACACCAGTCCTAATGGATTGACGGTTTTGATGGTTAAAAACAAAATCTCTCTCCCCCCCAACTGTACAACCAAGGTAATGGGATTCAAGATGGTTGATGGCAAAAAACATTTAGTCCTCAAAGTAATACCAACAGCAAAGCAAGATTCATCCACTCAAAACCATACATTTGTGGAAGATGTGGGATCCTCGGCACCAAATCCTGTGTTGGAAAAAGGTAAAGTCTCTCATGAGAATGGGGAATGCTCACATAGCAAGAACTTACCATCACATTGTTCTGCTCTTTCACCAAAAAGTGGATCTTGCACACAGATGGCTCAAGATGATATTATGGCAGTAAAAGTGAAGATTGAGGAGGAAGAAACCTCTGTTTGCAACCTTGATTCCACCCCACCCCGAGACGATGTTGGCGAGAAAATTAATCCTTTACTAGGTAGGTCTTCGACTTGTGCGGATACGCTATATCCCATGTCAAATGAGATTGCTCATGGGGCTGACCACAGTCATCCAAGTCAAACATCCTGGTCAGTAAGTAAGTTTGATAAAAACTCTGTCTCTGCAACATTTAACTCTGATGCAACCTGCCATAGTGGTTCTCAAATCAGTATTAACAAAACAATGTGTGCAGGTAAGGTCACTGATCAGGACGCATTGCTTTCCAAGCAAGTCTCCAATGACGCTATTGAAAACTGTGGGGCTGCAGATGAGTTATTGATGACTGATACAGTAACAGACAAACTCATTGACAAACACAAAGGTAACTCCTCCTTTAACACTATAGAAAATCATGACCAATCTTCTCATAGTACTCCAAAAAAAACTGATCCGGTTCAAACTGAGATTGAACATAAAAACAAGCAAAATTTAAAAAAGCTTTTGACTAATCCAACACCTCCATCCGAGTCATCCCTATCCACTTCAGGTAGCTGCAGAGAGAGTGTCGTGGGATCAGAAAACTGCACACAAAATTCCCCAAACCAAGAAGTATTTACTTTTCACAATTATTCTAAGGAAACATTTGGCACCTCCCCTAACACTACCCAAACCTTTGACAATATGTCTGAGCATTCAGTAGACAAAGAAAGTGTTTGTGAGTCATCACAGTTTAGCTTGACATTGGCAGAGTCTCCAGAACCATTCACAGAAAGTAGCAATTGGGAAGACCCCAATCAAGAAAAGGTGTCTGATAGTAACATTGAGGTTGATTCGTGCATTGCTAGTGTTGACGGTCCTGCCACTGAGGATGAAAATCCTGAGTCAGTGCTCCAAGACTTTAATATTATCAAAATTGAGGAGGAGAGCATTCCTATATCTAACAAACGGTCAGAAACAAAGATTGATTCAACTTCCTTGGGCAGTTTTGTGGAGGAACATTCAGATGCAATCATTAACCAACTTGTGACTAATGATTCTTCAAAACAAACAAAAACAACTCTACGAATTCTTCAGTTGCCAGAGGGAAAGCAGTCGGTACTCCTGAGAACTAGTGAGAATCAATTTGGCATGCCGGTTCAGCTCAAAGCCCCTCCAGGTTTTAAATTGATAACCAATTCTGGAAATCCTCAGATCAATGTATCTTATATGAAGTCAGGGTTAGAAAGATCAAGCAACCCTACTGGAGTAACTCCAAACAGCAGGAGGATGGGTGTATCTGCACAAAAGGCAGGAGCTGCTGAAAAAGGGGCAACACTTCTCTCTGCTGTTCAACCCGGTGTTAGCACCACCTCCAACCACTACCTTATCAACAGCCAAGGTTTTAAGGGTCCTGTACTCTTCTCAAGCACACCAAAAATTGCACCGTCCGACAAAACGGCAAAGACACAGCCAACTTGCTATTTGGTGCAGAGGTCTGTTCCATTTGTTCCCACCCCCAGTGCTCCTGGCCTCAGTCTGGCAAATACACAACTCCCACTAAACTCACGGCCAGTTCTAGCCGTGCCTGTGAAATCTGCTGACAAACCCAGCACCCTGCAGACTGGTCGCCAGGCATTCTTGCTCCGATACATATCTCCACCCAAATCAGGCTTGAAATTGAACAACCAAGACGCAAAGACTGGGACTCAGTGTAGCCGAGCCAGTGAAGGTACTGGGAACAAAGTCATATTTAAAATTGTCACTCCTACTGGTAGCCTTCTTACAAGCGGTGCTCCCACCTCAAGCAGTCAACCTTTGTTTTTGGCCACCAGCCCTCAAACCCAGTGTTTTCTGGTGTCATCAAACAAAACTAATGCAAATTCCTCCAATGGGGTAAAGAAAATGATCACCATACAAAATACTGCACAGAAAGATGTCAAGAGATCTTGCATTTCACCCTCTCAGATGAATGTAAAGGTACAATCGTGCGAAGCAGTGAAACCTGTCCTAGCTCCAAGGCCAATTCGGCCTCCAAGCCAAAGGAAAAGACGCAGGAAACCGTTATTTGACGAGCTTCCGGCAACGGTGCATAAAGCTAGAAGACTCTCAAATAAAGTACTGACTGAGAAAGAGACTACTGTGTTATGGAAGCCTGTAGCCAAAGAAGTTGAAAGAACACTAAGGCTTGCACCATTCAGTTCTCTACAGCAGGTAAAATGCCCTCGTAGATACCAACCTGTAGTGGTGCTCAATCATCCAGATGCTGACATTCCCGAAGTGGCCAATGTCATGAAGGTAGTTAACCGGTACAAAGGTGCTGTTACTAAGGTCTCTCTGTCTCAGAAAACAATCCAGGCTCTCTCTGAGCTCGCCACTCTATGGAAGAATTCCTCGACCAAAGGTGCATCGTCTCGCAGCAACGATCCAAGACCCCGGCCAGTTCAGAGTTCTGTCCGAGAGCGATTCCTCCTGAAACTGAAGTTGAGGAAAAAAAGCAAAAGAAAGTATGAGATAGTGAAAAAACTATCAGGTGGTAGTCAAGAGCCTGTGGTGTTTGACTGCTGGTTTTGTGGTCGGCTCTTCAACAGCCAAGAAGATTGGATAGGCCACGGCCAGCGACACCTCATGGAGGCAACTAGAGACTGGAATAAGCTGTTCTGAAGGTTTTCCATCTACTTTTTAAATGAAAGACGTTATGTCCCTGAGGTGGAACAAAGTTTTAAGTTGTATATTTTTTAATGTCCTTCCACTCTACGTTTTGTTCAAATTATTTTCCTGTAAATACATATTCCTCAGTGAATCGTAGTTTTATCTTTTCCTAGGTGCATTTTCTGGTAAATTATGTACTGCAAGCATGATAGCATTTATATCATGCATGCACAGGTCAAATTGAACTGTGAAAATGGTACACTGTAATTAAGAGCTGTGGTAAGAGCACTAGCTTAAAGAAAGGAAACAGTATCAGCAAAGGTTGTACGTAGAGCTTGATTAAATTACTCAGGTGATTTCATATTAATCTGGTTTGTCATTTTTGCGCATTACTTTTAAAAAAAAAAGCAGAGGCCTAGTGGCCTAAGGGACTTTTCTGTTATTTTATCATCCTGGACCTGCACATAAGGAGAGGAATCTATTTGTACAGCTCAACTCTAAAGCTTGTAGACAAATTCCTTTTTCGTTTAGCGCTTTTGAAAATGTTCTGGTCTAAATTATTCCATTTTATATGATGATTTAATTGAAGGCGTTATCATTTTACTCCATGTTATCTTCAGAATTAGTTTACAGTTGTCAGGATTTTGTCAACCTGTAGCATGCACTTGTCACAACTAGAGAAGATATTTTTCACAGTAATCTTAAATCTGCCGAGTGTTGCAAATAGAAGGATAGTTTTATAAATTCCTTTTGCTGAAAAGAGAAATCCTATATCTGTTAACCATGCTCCCTGTCAGTACTTGAGAAATACAGATTATACAGCCCATTTTGCACCCTATGCAGTTTCCATGCGACAATATTGTCGTCAGCTGATCAGACTGTTTACTCATGCTAATCATATAATTCCAATTTGATTTCCGAGTTTACCGTAGATCTTAAAGGTCCCATGAATTTGCTTTCAGATTGTTTTTTTTTGTTTTTTTGTGAGTCGCAATGTTTGTTCATTGAAGATTATGATGCGGGATGGTAACATCAAGAGAAACCTGATATGAAAATCTGCCAGAAACAACATAGAAATGCTATCAAGTGTTGTCACAGGGCTTGAGTGGAAGATCTGACATCCACTTTGTAACCTTTACAATGCCAAAGTTGAAAATAGCTGCATTCTTTTAATCATTTATAAATGTAGTATAACATGTGTCAATAATGAATATCAACTAGGGCTGCAGCCAGGAATTAAATTCCCGATCAATCAATCTGTCAATAATCTTCTCAATTAGTTGTCTATTAAATGTCAGAATATATATAAAATTTTTTTAAGGACAAGGTAACATCATTGGATGTCTGAGATTTGTCTGACACACGGTCCCAAACCCAAAGATGTTTTTCTCACACAATACAAGGAAGCAGCAACACGTCTCAATTTAGAAACTGGAACGTGGCTATGTTTGGCCTTTTTTTTTTTTTTTTTTTTTTTTAAATTGTCAAATCATTTCAGCTCTAGGTCACAAAATTTACTGTTCTATTAGAATAATGGCCCAAGTCTCAAACAACAATACAACAAATTTCCAATTGCTTTTGGTTAAACTGCAGATATTTTCTATTAAAATGAGGCCCTTGATGCCCTAGCCAATGACGTCGAACCGTCTTACTACACAACAGCTAATTGTAGGCGCTTGAACCCTTACCACAACCCTTTGGGGAATGGA
This sequence comes from Percina caprodes, assembly GCA_013375575.1. Classification (NCBI taxonomy): domain Eukaryota; kingdom Metazoa; phylum Chordata; class Actinopteri; order Perciformes; family Percidae; genus Percina; species Percina caprodes. Next base: position 449,482 of record JABXJD010000111.1, on the reverse strand, counting down.
GACATTCAACCTGTGTTAATGCTGATTAGAATAAGGACTAAGGTCATTGTTATGATGCGAGGGGTTGGCTGAATAGGGGATATCTAGAAAAACGTAAAAACAGCATAGTAATATGCTTATAGCAAAGTACAGACATTTTCATAGCTTTTTAAACTTTTCTTGATTCAGCAGTTTTTTTGTTGGTATCAAATACATTCAGAGGTTATTGGATGGTTACTATCGCTTTTGCTTTTACGCTCTGTAGACCCTTTTAGGTGTTGTTGGAGCTCTGAACTTAATCCACGTGTTTGAACTCTGCATCAGCTTTCACCTGTTATTGCATTAATGTTGTACTATATATCAGCTCACTGGCGTCATCTAGTCCAGTATGTTGTACATACGTATGTTTTAATGTTACATTGCACCTTTTTTTTAATAACAGGACATGGCCTTTGCTTTTCTTCATGGGTTTTAATGATTGTATTACATTATAATCAAACTGTTGCGTTTTATTCCGTTCAATATGCAAGTGACTGAACAATGCAAGCCATGCTAATGTTTTTATACTTTTCAAAATGGTTCTAATCAGGAAGCCTCCAATTGATGAAATTTTGACCTCAGCAGGTCCCGCTTTTAACCAGCATTTGCTAAATGTTAATTTTAATCAACCGCTCCAATCAGCAGAACATTTTATTGTACATTAGGTGAATTTCCATGGAGTCATTTCCTGTAAAACTCCTACAAATGTAGCATGGGTAGTAGCTACAATTCACTCATTTTTACCAATGAAACCAAACAAGCATTCAACCTTTACTTGCTTCATGGGATGTTCTCTTGTTATAGGAAATGTTCAACATATGTGGGCTATTCTTACTCCCTTATTTCTAAAGAGTGTCATGAAAAGATTGAAATGTCCGTGTTAAGTACAGAGCTGGAGCCAGGGTCGTGGTTAGCCTAGCTTAGCATAAAGACCGGAAGCAGAGACTGTTGGTGAACTTTAGAGCTGTTTGTTGCTGTGGACAAAGCCAGGCTGGCCTTTCTCCCCTGCCTCCAGTCTTTATGCTAACCTAGGCTAACCACATGCGATTGATATTCATCTTCTCGTCTTACTCAAACTGCAAATTAACTTATTTCACAAAATGATAAACTTTTCTTAATTCTAACCAAGCTAGCCTAGCAGAAAGCTAACTTCCTTGATCATAATGTCCCATTTTCCCAAACAATTTTTTGTTCCCTTTTTTAGATGTAATAACATCCCAACCCAGTAAAAAAGCTATTTCAAAAATACTGTTCTTTACAATTAAAGGAAAATTTACAAGTGAATAAATCTCAAATTAACTTTTTGTTTGTATTCAAAATAATCACAACTTGACATTCAAAATGCAAAATGTCTAACCTCACAAGGATAACTGTTATAACTTTGTTTAAATGATTAAATGCATCTCTTATCCTAAAATATTCATGTGTTTAGTGTTGCTCTCTTCAAACTGGTTTGGGCTACAACAAAATATTGCTTACGAATGCAGTACTTCGAGGTAAAATAACAGGATGGAAAGTAGCTAAAGGTTCCGAATAGTTTTTGTCATTGCAATCCTTATGTCGATATTCAGTTTTTTTGATGATTGGTTTGTCATTCTTAAAACTTGAATTGAAATCATGTCTGTATTATGATATATAACAATATTGAGTTTTGGGATGGGATTAATAAAATTGCCTACTAAGTTTGACACAATTAAGCGTTCACTACATGTTCATTCCATTACTTTAACAATAACACTGTATTTATGACTCTCTTCTTCCCTCTCCCTTTATACATAAAGACCCCTGCTATGGTTTAGCCTCCTGCTGCTCCCCTCCAGCTGTTAGTGATGATGCGTTACCACAGACTAGATCGTAGTTTTCAACCCTAACATACCTGTTCCTGACGACCAGGCTGTTGAAATATTCCCGGAATCGTACCTCATGCAAAGTGCCTCAAACGTCCTTTGGCAGGTTGACAATGTGTGCTGTATTCATTCTGTTCAACTTAATGTTTCACTCCTATAATAAATGTACATACCTTATGGAAACATTGTGTTTTTTGTTATCAAAAATAATGGCACACCTGTTAGCAATAAGAGTTTGTTAATAATAATATGCTTCATACAGCAGGGTTTTTCCTGGCTGAGACGGGACCTGGGGGACTACACACGGCAGCAAGCATGATCGATCCGCGTACAGTAAAGACGAGTCTGTGATAACTTATTTGACAAAAGTCAATGCAATTACCTGATATTTATGACAATTTAATAAGTATATTATGCTTGAGAATATAAAACCTCAATTAATAAAACTGGTTTAAAAAACAGTAATATAATAAATTACAGAGAGTGCAGTACAGCCTGCCTCTCCTGCTGATTTATTTAAATATATATGAAATATTGAAGTGGCCTGTCCCTCAGCTGTACATCTAATGGTGGTGATGCTGAAAAGATCCACACGAGGGCAGCACAAGACAAAAATGTTGCAGGATCTCCTATACCTGAATCTTATTCATCTGAATAATCTTTCACTTTATACCATAACTTGTATTTTATGTGGGCCTAAATCAGAAAAAAGTATTTTGTGTTGGCATACTGTAAATAATTCTGATGTGAACTTTCCTCAGCGTTATGAAAAAAGTTGGACCGGAAGCTGCACATCATTAGTATGATTTCATCTATTTATGCTTGTGTTTGTTTATTTGATAAGCAGGTGGCACCTTAAACGTATGAATGTGTATGAAAAAATATATTTTTTTAATTATTTCTGGTGGATGACTGGAACGATTGGTTAGTCACATAGATTATTATATGCTTTACTCTTTTAACTGTCTATAGTGTAGCTGGGGGAAGTGCATGCTTTAAAAAAATGACAATGCTCACACACACTCATTAGGTTACTATCTTAAATGAATGCAGTGTAATACAACCAATGAACCTCTGTAACAATACTGCACATTTTCAGTAATACTCATGAAGGGACTTTTCTAAGAATCTTATACAGGCATGCAGATGCCATTTACTGCATTTATTTTCTGCATTTTGTTGATTTGTATACCATTGATAATGGCAGTTTATGTCATAATTTCAGTTAGAAAAAGTGTCGGTGGTCTGCACCCTTTTACAGAAACGTGAATGGTGATGTAGAATTTCTCTGGAAGTCCGAAATGTAACGTTTAAACTACGTTGAGGTACTTTACTCGCGTCTTTTCTTTTCATGTTACTTTCTACTTCTACTCCGCTACATTTCAGAGAGAAATATTCTACTTTTTACTCCACTACATTCATCTGACAGCTGTAGTTACTAGTTACTTTAGTTACTTTAGTTACTAGTTACTTTAGTTACTCCGCTACATTCATCTGACAGCTTTAGTTACTAGTTACTTTAGTTACTAGTTATTTTAGTTACTCCGCTACATTCATCTGACAGCTTTAGTTACTAGTTACTTTAGTTACTCCGCTACATTTATCTGACAGCTTTAGTTACTAGTTACTTTAGTTACTAGTTATTTTAGTTACTCCGCTACATTCATCTGACAGCTTTAGTTACTAGTTACTTTAGTTACTAGTTATTTTAGTTACTCCGCTACATTCATCTGACAGCTTTAGTTACTAGTTACTTTAGTTACTAGTTACTTTAGTTACTCGGCTACATTCATCTGACAGCTTTAGTTACCAGTTACTTTAGTTACTCCGCTACATTCATCTGACAGCTTTAGTTACTAGTTACTTTAGTTACTCCGCTACATTCATCTGAAAGCTTCAATTACTAGTTACTTTAGTTGCTCCGTTGCATTCCTTTGACAGCTTTAGTTACTTTAGTTACTCCACTAAATTTATCTGACCGCTTTAGTTACTAGTTACTTTAGTTACTCCACTCCACTAAATTTATCTGACAGCTTTAGTTACTAGTTACTTTAGTTACTCTGCTACATTCTTCTGACAGCTTTAGTTACCAGTTACTTTAGTTACTAGTTACTTTAGTTACTCCACTACATTCATCTGACAGCTTTAGTTACTAGTTACTTTAGTTACTCCGCTACATACCGTTACTAGTTACTTTCCACTTTAAGATTCCTGCACATTAACCACATGTAATTTATAATATCTGATGTTTTATTATAAGGTAACCTAGCAACAATATAACGTCCTCCAGGTCCAGCTGAGATGATGATGTCATTAAACACAAAGTTGTTAGGATCCTTTACTCTTTCTACTATGGGAGAAGAGTTCTGCATCGAGTACTTTTACTTTTAATACTTTAAGTACATTTTCTTGATGAAAGTTACATCATTTTACTTCAGTAACATTTTCAAAGTAAGACTTTTACTTGTAACAGAGTTTTTTTAGAGTGTGGTATAAGTACTTTAACCCTTATTGTATTGTCTTCACTTTTGGGACCCTGTTGTATCCCTTGGGTCAAATTGACCCGTGATGTATTTGAGGGTTTAACCCTTGTGTTGTCTTCCCGTGCAACTTGTTGTTTTTCTGGGTCAATTTTGAAATCTTTTTTGGACATTTTAGTCACTTTTTTTAAAGGTCTTTCATAAAAAAGCAAAAAAAAAGTTGAACAAAACATCCTAATTTAAAGAAAGCAGTGGGCTGATCATTTATTTAACTTGTGAAGAGCGTTGTGTGGAACAATCTGCGTTATTTTTCTTAAAATTTGGTTGAAAGACACTTTTCTGATACAGATTTTTTTTCTTTTTCAAAATGGGTCAAATTTGACCCGCGGACAACACAAGGGTTAAGTTAACCCTCGTAATGTCCTCCCTTCCACCTTTTGTCCTCGTGGGTCAAAATGACCCGTCTGCTTTGACTGCTATTTAAAGTATACAGTATAAATTGTCAATCAATTCTGTGTTACACCTTTCGTCTGACATCAGTTCAACCCATTATTACACACTTTCCCCTTTTCTGGAATTTAGAGCCAATAGACCTTGTTTACATAAAATTATACTCTGTTTTTGAGTAAAAAATAAAATGAAACTGAATTATGTTTTCAATTCCAGCCCATAATCACACCTGTGGGGTCAAAATGATCCCATCTGGTTTTACAGTTATTTAAATAACATTTAGTGGATACTTCACCAAATTCTGTATTAAGCCTTTAATAACTTCATTCAAACTTTTTTTCAATTTTTTTTTTAATTTCATTTGAAATTTAAGGCCAATAAGACCGGTCTAGTGGACCTATGTCATGAATTGGAGACTATGGAGGCTTTTCTCTCTCTGCTGTCAACATGCATCGCCCGTCACTGGGGTTTAAGGTTGTTTTTTGGGCATTTTTAGGCCTTTATTGACAGGACAGCTGAAGACATAAAAGGGGAAGAGAGGGGGGGAATGACATGCAGCAAAGGGCCGAAGGTTGGAGTCAAACCTGGCCCCGCTGCGTTGAGGTGTAAACCTCTAAATATGGGCGCCCGCTGTACCAACTGAGCTATCCTGGTGCCCATGTTTCATCCATTGACTGGAAATATTCTTCTATCTCAGCTGGATCCTCTTCCTCACTGATTCGTTCTCATCCGTTGATTCTTCATCTTCATCATAATAGATGCACTGCTGCACATCTGATACTACTTCTATATTAGTCTTAGGTTCTACGTCATCAAGTTCATCAATTTCCTTCAATTTCCTTCAATTCATACTCATCTTCCATTTCTGCAGCAGGCAATGTGGGATGCGTCTGTATGTTGGATCTATCACCTCATCATTATTTTCCTCCTCCTCAGTTGGTTGATCCTCCTCATTGTGTTCCGCATTGTCCCCTTCGTCTGTCTTGTCTTTCATATTAACAAATGTCTCGCAAGCCTGCTGTGCAGTATAGTTTCTGCCTCCTCATTGTGCAGCCTGTCTCTCTCACACTACACTGTGAAAGGGCCCAGCACCTGTGAGAAAACACCTGTTCAGTTGTTTTGTTGTTGTCGTAACCATTGCTTGACGCCACTAATCCAACATCCACGATCCGAGATGTTTTGGCAAGCAGTCCGGTGGGACTATTTGCTCTATTGAACCACTTTGGGCTGAGGACAGAAGTTATTAAATGCAGTAAAACACCCGTAATTCAATCAATTCACTAATTTATTTTTAGCATTAAGCGCATAGTAGTAAACAAGTACCTTTTTATTTTCAGAGAATTTGATGAGTAAAAAACATATTTTGATGGCGAAAGATTTCATTTGGGGCCCGAATGACCCCAGGACAACACGAGTAGCTGTTGGTATACAAGGAAAATGTGGCCACAACATACTAAAGTAAAAGTATTTTGATCCCCAAAATACTATTTTGTGGCACAAATTAGTATATTGTTGGCAAAACTAAGTATTTCGTGGCCACAAATTAGTATTTTGTGCCCACAATATACTAAAGTAATAGTATTTTGATCCCCACAATACTGTTTTGTGGCCACAAATTAGTATTTCCTTGCCACAAGTTAGTATTTCCTGGCCACAAATAAGTATTTTGTGGCCACAAATTAGTATTTCCCGGCCACAACTTTTTTTTGTTTTTTGAATCATCAATTCATGTCTGGGGCTCCTTAGGAAATAATACAATATGTAAATGGACTGTTGCCATATAGCACTTTTCTATTCTCAACAACTACTCAAAGTGCTTTTACATAGTAACAGGAACCATTCACACACTGTGTCCGAGGCTGCTGTATAAGGTGCCACGTGCTCACCAGATAAACATGCACACATGCTCAAGGGCATTTCGACATGGGACTGTAGGGCCAGGGATTGAATCACCAACCTTCCGATTGGCAGGCAACCGCTCTACCCCTTATTCACACCCGTTTGAATTGACGTTAAACGTCAATCAAACTTTTATTTGGGAAAGCTAACTGCTTTAACACGTATTTATGCTGCTGTATGAATAGAGACTACAAAGTGTATTCAGGAAAGAAATCACAAATACAGTACAGGGTTTCCGGGGGGTCTAAAACTCTAAAAATCTAAACTTTAGGCCTTAAAGAGTCTTAAATTCACTGAAGTATTGTGTTCTAGGTCATAAAGTGCTCATATTATGCTTTTTTGGCTTTCCTTTATTCTGTGATATATCTTTTGGTTCATGTTATAGGTTTACAAAGTGAAAAAGCCCAAAGTCGTCCCCCCCCCCCACCCAAAAAAAGGGACTTACCATCTCCAACAGAAAACACTGTTCACATACTGCTCCAAACAGCTCTACTAACTATGTAACACATGTCATAATGCTCGCCTAGCTGCTAGCATGGCACGCTCTCATACTCTGCTTCTGACTGGCTAGTAGTCCTTACCTAAGTACTGTCAGGGCACGCCTTCAAACACTGCTTCTGACTGGCTAGTAGTCCTTACCTAGGTACTGTCAGGGCCCCCCCCTTATACTCTGCTTCTGACTGGTTAGTAGTCCTTACCTAGGTACTATTAGGGCACGCCTTCATACTCTGCTTCTGACTGGCTAGTAGTCCTTACCTAGTTATTGTCAGGGCACGCCCTCATACTCTGCTTCTGTCTGGCTAGTAGTCCTTACCTAGGTACTGTCAAGGCCCTCATACTCTGCTTCTGACTGGCTAGTAGTCCTTACCTAGGTACTGCGCATGTGCAAAAATGGAACAGAAGTGAGGTGTTTCAAGTTCATATTTAATGACAGTAATGCATGACATAGTAATAATTATGAACCTCAAACACAGAATACAAACTGTACAGATTAAGCATTGATGTTGTTTGTGTAACCGCTGATGACTGGACATGGTTTAAATGCTCACGCTTACATTATCATGCATCATACACTGGCTTTAATATATTTAGGTATCATTGTTTATGTTATATGTAGTGCTTCCCGAATGAAAATATCCATAAAAAATAATTAATATATACAAAATAAGAGAAAAAAATATATATTTGTTTAAAAGGAAAAGAAGTGAAAGTAATAATGAATGTGATGTTTTATTTAGCAGAATTAGATTATGTTATGTTTCTATCTTATCCAATATTTCCTATATTTCTAAGCAGATTTTCAATGCTGTATTCTGATCAGATTTATGCCCCTCCCCCGACTAATTATTAGTCCCCCATTTGCCAAACCCACTTACAAAATCCCAATTGTTCAATATGCCCACTTAAATTCAGAATATTTGATTGTGTTATAAATATCTAACTAAAGAATCAGTGCAAATATAATGTGTATAAAAATAGGGTCTTATAGAAACAGCCGAAATGTGTCCAGAGGGAAGGCTGGGCAGCGGAAAGGCTGGACATTTGTGCAGCAATAATTAGGTATGTATATTGTTATGTAAAACTAAATGCATGCGTGCATCTTTAACTCTGTGTATAAGGATGTGATGTAGGCAGGTGCAAGCAGTAGGCCACCGCAGCAGGAAGACAGCCAGGTCTGCAGGCTTCTGTAGGGCTTCAAAATAGGTCATGTCCACATCAAGGACATCGGCATCATTTTCCTGACTTCTCAGCTGCTGAAGTGGTTCAGGCCAGTGGCCCGTGGCTGTGGAGGAGAGCACTGTGTGGGGGATGGGATGGATGGAGGAGACCTCCACATGAAACATAATCGGCAGAGATAATGCGACACACACACACGTGATAACGGGCCATGGGTTGTCAATTTGCGATTCCAGGATTTTGTAAGTGGGTTTGGCAAATGGGAGACTAATAATTAGTCAGGGGGTGTAAATCAGATCAAAATACAGCATTGAAAATCTGCTTAAATATTGGATAAGATAGAACAACATGATGTCATTCTGCTAAATAAAACATCACGTTCATTATTGCACTCCTCCTTTTCCTTTTAAACATTCATTAAGCTCAGTCCAGACCAAAGATTCGTGACAAGACAAGTGTGAATTTGCAACTTCTTGCAACAAGTCGGTTTGCAGCGTTCTAAAACCTGCCAGTTCACGCCATTGACTGTAATATTAGTGGATAGAGCATGTGTGACGTCACCCATTGGTTTGTGGAGATCTGCTGTGCCGATTTTAGACGAGAGGGAGGAGTCCTTACACTCTACGTTACGTTACACACTTTCACTGGTAATCACATCATAGCAACGCCCTAAAACACCCCCTGCTTTATCGCCGATTTTAAAATCAACGGGACCATAATTCCAAAAAAGGAAGATCATTCTGTGTGGCAGAAGACTTCAAACTAACGATTGAGACCATAAACTCATTATGAAAATGTTTAGTGAGGTAATAAATCAAGTGAGAACTGGCTCACTTTCTCATAGACTTCTACAGAAACCGACCTCCTTCGCAACCGCACGTGTCTCCCCCTGGAGGAATTCAGATAGAATGCAGGTTTAAGGAGTCTCCCCCTGCAGGAATTCAGATAGAATGCAGGTTTAAGGAGTCTCCCCCTGCAGGAATTCAGATAGAATGCAGGTTTAAGGAGTCTCCCCATGCTGGAATTCAGATAGAATGCAGGTTTAAGGAGTCTCCCCCTGCAGGAATTCAGATAGAATGCAGGTTTAAGGAGTCCCCCCCACCCTGCAGGAATTCAGATAGAATGCAGGTTTAAGGAGTCCCGCCCACCCTGCAGGAATTCAGATAGAATGCAGGTTTAAGGAGTCCCCCCCACCCTGCAGGAATTCAGATAGAATGCAGGTTTAAGGAGTCCCGCCCACCCTGCAGGAATTCAGATAGAATGCAGGTTTAAGGAGTCCCCCCCACCCTGCAGGAATTCAGATAGAATGCAGGTTTAAGGCACTTCCGCTTGTTTGTGATGTTTTGTCCATTAATACAGTCTATGGTTCACACCAATAAGACAAGGCAAGGCGGTACATCATCTCCATGACAACGCCGCGTTATTCTTCCGTTCTAAGTTCCGACTTTTGTGCTTTTTTTGTAGCTGGATATATCATTTTTTTGCATCTAAATATGAATGTGGATAACGTAAGTGATATTAAGATGCTTGCTAAATTTGCATTTCTAGTGACGAATCGGCAAAAACACGTTGATTACCGTACCCACCTTCTAGCCCCGAAAATGTAAATATATGTTAAGTTTCTTCTCAATGTTTAGTCACATTATGTCGCATAGTCACTGGGTGACTGTGACTGTGACTGAGTCATGGATACAACGCTGTTGTGCGTAGAACATGCTCATGAAGACTACTCATGTCACCAGTATGTTAGTTTTCAATAAAGAACAAATAAAATGAGGTCTTTTAGCTTTTCGACATTATTGTCATGGCATAGATAGAGAAATGGAGATAAGATGTGTTGTGTCTGAATCGGTATTAAACCTGGCAGTGATACATATATCATGTAAATGTGCTGTATTTATATAGCGCTTTTCTAGTCTTAACGACTACTCAAAGCGCTTTTACTTCATACAGGATACATTCACCATTCACACACATTTATACACTGTGGCCGAGGCTGCCGTACAAGGTGCCACCTGCTCATCAGATAAACACTCACACACATTCACACTCCGATGCGCAGTGGTTCAGTGTCTTGCCCAAGGACACTTCGACATGGGACTGCAGGGCCAAGGATTGAACCACCAACCCACCAATTGGCAGGCAACCACTGAGCCACAGCCGCCCACGTTAGTTAGGGCTGGGTACTAAAACCATCCAGAACCAAGTAGCAGAGATGTGGACTTGAGACTTGGTAACTTGGACACAAGTTGCCTTGAGTCACCGTTTTGATGGCTTTTGATGGTTTTTGATGGCTTGACAAAAAATAAATGACTTGAGACTCGACTTGGACTTGCAAGTTAATGACTCGAGACTTGACTTGAGGCATGATGACTTGGAGGATTTAAGTGTATTCATAACTTTGAATGTAAGCTATTAAATCTAAAACAATTGAATTTAAATATGTTTTAATGTTGTCACGTTTGTGCCTAACTATTAAGTGTGCTATGCAGCAGCGCAAACTGTGAATCATGATGGGACGACTCGGTATGTGATTGTCATGATTGGATGTTGGCTAAAACTCCTTTCTATGGCAAAACGTAACATAAAAAAATATAATAAACCTCAGCTTTATTTTGGATGTAAAAAAAAGTAACTTGATTTGGCCCACTGTTTGATTGGCCCACTAACGTGTGATTGGCCCACTAACGTGTGATTGGCCCTCTGTTTGATTGTCCCACTAACGTGTGATTGGCCCACTAACGTGTGATTGGCCCACTAACGTGTGATTGGCCCACTAACGTGTGATTGGCCCACTAACGTGTGATTGGCCCACTAACGTGTGATTGGCCCTCTGTTTGATTGGCCCACTAATGTGTGATTGGACCACTAATGTGTGATTGGCCCACTACCGTGTGATTGGCCCTCTAACGTTTGATTGGCCCACTAACGTGTGATTGGCCCACTATCGTGTGATTGGCCACTACCGTGTGATTGGCCCACTGCCGTGTGATTGGCCCACTACAGTGTGATTTGTCACTACCGTGTGATTGGCCCACTACCGTGTGATTGGTCACTACCGTGTGATTGGCCCACTACCGTGTGATTGGCCCATTACTGTAGCAACCAAATCCCATTCCCAGTGGGCAGCAGTTGTGGAATGTAACTAAGAGATCCAAATATATGACTCATATAATAATACCATATAATAACATACAATAATATGACTCATGCAGTGTATCACAGTAAATGTTTATTTGTAGTGCAGACAACACACAGTGCTCATATTGGTATTCCCTTTGTCTTACAAGGTGTAACTTGGTTTCTTTACACAGTTGACAAAATCCACAATAGAAGTGAGAACTAAAAAACAAAATGCCAGATTTAAATGGTTTCATGTTTGGACAGCATCCTTCAGTAGCATTTCACCGCTAACAGGTGATCCCCGCCTCGGGCCCGGGAAGATGCTTCAAGCTGTCGCAACACTGGGACACGACACATCACACGTACACAGTCATCAGCGTCAGGCTGAGGGTTAGTGTCGTGATCACCACACCCATACGCCTACATCAAACTGGGATATGCTGACATTTAAGTGAACGTCTGTGTTCAGCCTACAATACATAACAGAGTGATATGACATTAGTTCCAGTATGAATACCTGATTATGGCTTGAAAGTAGAATAAAATGTTAGGATGAGTGAAATTCACAAGACTTGCACTTTCAATTGCTCCAAATGTGCCGCTAAATACCATGAACCAGAGGTGTTTCATAAAGAAGGCTCCAGAAAGCAGGGTTTACGGGGCATTCGGGCCAAAAAAGCGATCTGGTGAAGGGTGGGGGTTGTTTTTAAACCCCCAGCAAAGTACAAGTAGACGTTATACAGTGCTTTGAATAAGTTTCCACCCCCATGCTAAAGTTGATTTAAAAGAGGAATAAAAAACATCTTTTGGAAATTGATCTTAATGCCTTAATTCAAAAAATTTAGGAAAATCCAACCTTTTAAGGACACCAATTTTCTTTGTGAATGAATAATGTATTGTAAATAAATAAAGGTTCTTCCTTAAAATACAGGGCGCATAAGTATACACTCTGTATGTTAAATTCCCATAGAGGCAGGCAGAGTTTTATTATTAAAGGCCAGTTATTTCATGGATCAGGATACTATGCATCCTGATAAAGTTCCCTTGGCCTTTGGAATTAAAATACCCCCCCCCCCCACACACACACACACATCATTACATACCCTTCACCATACCTAGAGATTGGCATGGGGAACTTTCCATAAGATCATCTCTCAATGCAAATCAAACCAGCTATTAGGCTAACTGAAATAACACACTGCACTTGAAGGCAGCTTTATTTCACAGGAGAGAGAGAGAAAGAATAGAGACGAGCGAGACATAGCGAGTGCTTTGTTGTTGCAGGAGACGTTCAGCTATTACATAAACTCCAGGGCAGTTCAGTGTTTTAGATCTTTCTTGTGGCAGCTATAGAGGAAGTGATGTTTCCAGTTTCCTGTTTCCTGTACGGGACTCTCACACCGCCTCAAACCACACCGACAAGTCTGATCCTCGCATACTCAAACAAAATAAATGTAACTGTCATCAGATCTTCTGGAACTGCGTCTCACTCTGGGGCATTACGTCTGTGTCTTGTTTCTTAATGCATGATGGGACATTTTAAGCACAAAAAAAATACTTTTGCTATTGAAATTATATTTGACGATACATTATCACAAAACATAATTTAATTTGAGCATTCCAAGATAATTGTGTGTCTTAAATTAAATATTTCTTCACATGCTTTTAATTTCTTTACAAAGTACAATTAATGTGCTCAAAAAAAAACATTCTGTGTCCTTCCAGAAAAATCCTTTTTTGTTTTTATAATCCTTGATTATGCGGCATGTTTTCTTAAAAAAATGCGATGGAATATGCGGGATATTTATGCAATTTTATGCAATGAAGTTACGGGAACTTGCAAAAATTCCGTCATTAATATTGTAATAGTAGTAATTACGTCCCTTCATAACGTTCCCATGGCAACAGGGAAAAACAGCTGCTCTTGTGTGAAGTAAACGCAACATTTTTCATAAGATATTTGTGACTTTTTTGCAAACAAAATGCAGGGATTATGAAATCATGCAAGCCCCGCATTATTTTGCGCGGAAATCCGCGATTTATGCGTTGAACGTGCGACGTATTTGTAAAAATGCGCCCCTCCCCGCATAAATATGCAGACTTTGGCTGGTTATGCATTGAGTTATGCGATCGCATAATGGCGTTTTTCTGGAGGGACTGCACTATGTGCTCAAAAATGGGACACAAAGTTCAGACTCAGACTTTAAAAAATGGTTTTCATTGTCTTTTGGCTCACTATTTTCTACCGATGGGGGTTTTCTGCGTGACGCTCCCTGTTTCAGCTAAGCATGCTGCTGGGCTGGTCCATCAGCGCCAAGCATAGCTGTATTTCCATGGTTAAATCTAAAAGAGTGTTGCTGACAGAAATTTATATACAGACATTTAGGGGAACTTTATGCTAGGCTGGGCTAATGGCCTCTTGGCTGTAGCTCCATACATCATCTCACTCAGATGACAGAGAGCAGAGAAGTGGATTTCTGCAGAAGACGGTCTGACTAATCAGTTGGACACTGGAGCAGCCTGAAAACTAGCCTTACCCAAACTAGGCTGGTCTGGAGTGCTAGGTTTCCATAGTAACTTATAGACTCATTCAAACCAGTTTTATGAAACAGAAAATAATGATATGTACTGATTTTAGCCCGGCTCAACTGCAGTCCTGCGTTACGAAACACCTCTCTAGAGAAAACATGAGCGTTTCTGGAACGACTTGAAAAAGTTGCTGATGATCTTTTAAAACCTGAGTTCAAGTTTGTATGATGCTACAAACTATATGATCTCTCAAAACTCACTGAGGAGTTGTGTAGTTTCTCATCACAGTGAAAGCTGGCACATCATTTTGGCACGATACAAAGGTTGTGCGTTGAAGCACATTGCAGTTATTTTGGATAATAATCCTCTCACCAGGTGAGTTACTATAATACTGTACATACTAGTGCAATATTTGTCAGACAAGAGTCTATATGACTCTTTTTGGCAGCATACATAAAGTGTCCCGCATAGAAAATCTTCAAAGGCTTTATAAATGAATCAAGATATTCATAAATGTAAAATTCCTCAAGGGTGAATCTATAATAATGATTACATATAACACAAAAGCACACCACATTTGTACGTCGCTACTCATGCACTGTTGCACACATAAAAACACACATGCTTACACTGATTCAAAAGTGTTTTCACATGTGTGACCACTCACATTTAAAATGATAGTGTCTAGCAATGCCAGTAGAAACATAATAACATTGACAAATATAGATCTTTTTGAAACGATCGATCCAAGTATTTAAAGGTGCAATCAGGGCTACGATACCGCTTCTTTGAATGATGTTGTGTACCAACGGAGGTTTGCAGACATTGAGGATTAATTCCAGGCGATCTTTCTCAACGGCTGCTGACATTTCAAGTTTTCTAAACAGACCCCTTAAACTGTTCATAATGCACTCAGCACAGTATTTTCTCCAAAACCTCAGTGAACACGGGAGCTTTAGGGCCCCATTTTAACGACCTAAGTGCACAGCGTGAAGCGCATGGCGCGTTTAGGGCGTGTCAAAATCCGCTTTTGCGGAAAAAAAGGGGGTCTGTGCGTCGGGCGCGTGGTTCAAAAAGGTTGTACTCAGTGTCTTCGTTAATTCATAGGTGTGTTTTGGGCGTAACATGCAATCAACCAAGCAGAGGTCATCTCCCATTCCCTATTAAAAGCGCGTCTGGACCATGGTCCATTGCTATTGTGATGGAGGATTTGCACTGTAATATTTTTATTTGTAATCTTTTGCACATGTATGTGTGTAACAAGCATAGTGTGCGTGCTGTGCATAAGCCTAGGCACGTTTTACTAATGCGCTGTTAAAATAACAATGAAATGCTGCGTTATTGACTTTAGACCAGGTTTTTGTTGGTCAAACGATCATATCCCGCTGCCTCAAGATAGCAATACGCCCAGAATGCACCTGAACACACCGCCCTGTAAGACCAGCACGCCCATGGGCGCAAAGATGGGCGCAGGTGCATATGCTTAAACGGGATTTGCGCTGCGCCGGGTGCAAGATAGGACCCTTGGTTGATGAGTGCTTGAGATCTGTAGAATAATAGAAGAATATTAGCATATTTGGTTTATGTATATGTTTGAGAGATAAAAAAAAAGTCACACTGATAGCAAAAAAAAAGCATTTTATGAGAGAAAAAAAATTATTTGCGAGATACCAATAGCAAAAAAATTTTTATTTGAGACTAAAAAAAGTTTAAATATAAATTTGAAATTTTTTAATTATTTCTGAGGAAAAAAATCTCTCTCAAAATACTTTTTTAAACACTCAAAGTAAATATTTTTTGGGTTTCTCGCAAAGGTTTTTCTTCTCGTCTTTGCCAAGATGGCGACGGCCAACTTCAGGCTTCAAAACGACAGTCCACAAACCAATGGGTGAGGTCACTGCTGCTACATCCACTATTTTTACAGTCTGTGGTAGAATTGCATGTAACAATAGAGTTTTAATACACGTTTGCAGCTCATGGTGCAATTAGATTAGCCAAACAAAATTGTCATATGGCGATAGTAATGCGCTTTCCTACGATGTGACAGGAGTGTGTGAATGAAACATTAAGTTGTTATTCTTCTCATTTTGGGGCTGGTCGGCTGGCTTGTCGGGCTAATTGTTTATGTTGTAGATGGTGCAGAAAGAGGGAGTTCTATTAAGTTTATTTTGTAATATGTAGGTATTTAGAAATTATGTATATCTCATTGTAGGTTTTCCATATTATGTTTTTTAGGCCGATTCGGCATTGAGCCGGTCCATCGTGGCTCAAAGTTGCCTTAGTACGTCACTCACGGCCTTAATATTTCCCCATGAGATCATTCATTTTAAATGTCAATATAGCTGATGTTACAGCACAGCTTGCTGGGTAATGACTGCTGGTCAACAGTATTTATAAGCCAGTTTAACTTTTAGGGCAATGCAACCTAAAACATAAGTTTCTTATGTTAGACAAGTCATTTTTGGGGTCAATGCAACCTTTGGGTCTATTTGGATTGGGTCTGACTGTCCTCAAGTCCCTTCTGGATCAAGTTTCTTATGTTAGACAAGTCATTTTAGGGGTCAATGCAACCTTTGAGTCTATTTGGATTGGGTCTAACTGTCCTCGAGTCCCTTCTAGATCAAGTTTCTTATGTTAGACAAGTCATTTTTGGGGTCAATGCAACATTTGGGTCTATTTGGATTGGGTCTGACTGTCCTCAAGTCCCTTCTGGATCAAGTTTCTTATGTTAGACAAGTCATTTTAGGGGTCAATGCAACCTTTGAGTCTATTTGGATTGGGTCTAACTGTCCTCGAGTCCCTTCTGGATCAAGTTTCTTATGTTAGACAAGTCATTTTAGGGGTCAATGCAACCTTTGGGTCTATTTGGATTGGGTCTGACTGTCCTCGAGTCCCTTCTGGATCAAGTTTCTTATGTTAGACAAGTCATTTTCAGGGTCAATGCAACCTTTGGGTCTATTTGGATTGGGTCTAACTGTCCTCGAGTCCCTTCTGGATCAAGTTTCTTATGTTAGACAAGTCATTTTAGGGGTCAATGCAACCTTTGGGTCTATTTGGATTGGGTCTGACTGTCCTCGAGTCCCTTCTGGATCAAGTTTCTTATGTTAGACAAGTCATTTTCAGGGTCAATGCAACCTTTGGGTCTATTTGGATTGGGTCTGACTGTCCTCAAGTCCCTTCTGGATCAAGTTTCTTATGTTAGACAAGTCATTTTAGACCACTGAGTTTAGGTATGTTTTGCCCTGGTTTGTCTGGGATCAGGTCCATAGTTTTATATCTGTGTAGACCCTTTAGGCTGACCTGCATGCCTGTGGACTGTAGGAGTAATGGGGAACAACTGACACAAACATGGTGAAAACATTCAAACGCCACACAAATAGGCCCCAACTGGAACTGAAGGGAGTTCGAACTCAGGGCCGTCCTGCTGTGACCTCGCAGACTACTGAGCCAGCGCGCCCTTACGGAGCAATACAATTCTGATTGCAACTTTAAACAGCATGGAGCAGAATATTAATTCAACAATAATTGAACCTCTCTTTATAAAAACTGATAAGTAACACACTTTAAGATAACTTTGTCATAAAGGGTTCTGAGATATCACGACACGAGGCCTCACTGAAAACTCAACCTGTGGTTTAAGGGCAAAGCTGAAGGCATTGAAACCCAAACACTTACGGAGTAATTGGATTACAGGGGTGATGGAAGGTCTGCCATGTACACGTACAAGTATGAGAAAACTATACGGTGGTTTCATTCTTCCAAGGGCCAGTCCGTATGTTTCCTGGGGCGTCTGAACCATACAGGCTGTCTTCCTGCAGGCTCATGTTCCGGCCGATGGTACCTCGCCGGCTGAAAGTGCCGTGCTGCCGAGGCAGAGTATTTCTTGGGAAACTTTTCTGCTCCACCTCTACGCAGAGATTATCCTTTTCTTTATCTGTTGTCTTTGACATGCAGCTGTACGTGTCAGGGTCTTGCTGAAATTGCAAGGTAAAGGGGTCAGGTTTCTCACAGCAGCTTGTAGTGGAAGCGTGATCTGCTGAGCTGTACATGTGCCACTGGCAGGTGTGGACACCATGAGCTGGCAGGAGGAGGCTGTGACAGGAAGAAATGCTGTCTTGCATGCTGTGTGCGCGGCTGTGACAGGACGTCATTGAGTTCTGGTGTTGCAAGCTATGGCAGGAAGCCAGCTGCTTATCCAAGTGAGGGCTGGGGCAGGGGAGCTGGAGGTCTGGCTGTGGGCTGATGGAAACCAGTGGAGACTCTTCAAGGTGGTGCGCTGCATGAGGGCTGTCTAGGTGGGAGCTGTGCACACTCCCATCCATACTGACGGACGTTATGTGAGAACGGTAGTCCTGGAGGCATGGGCGTGGGCGGTTGAAGGAGCGTGACTTAGTTCTGTCATTAAGGCAGCTCTGTAGAGGAAGAGTGGGACGTGGGAGCTCGTCAGAAAGCGACTGTGGACGAGGTGAGGACACTGGTTCAGCGAGAGGTGAGATGGGGCTGGAAGGACTCATCACGGCCACGCAGCATGGACCTGTGTGACTGGGTGCGGGACTCTGGGAATGTGGTGTCATTTTGTGGTAAGAACTCTGCACGAGGTGAGGAGAGAGCAGAGGATGCTTGCCTGAGCATGGGGAGCTCAGGTGGCAGTGGGTCTGATGGAGCTCCTGCCTCTGGCTCTGTCCGTCCCCATTCCCGTCCTCTGACTTGGACTTGGACGGGCAACAGGCCCACCAGCGGTGCCATACATCATCACGTTTGGCACAGTGCTGGATGAGAAGGAAGAGTCCCAAAGTGACACAAAAAGCCCCATACAGGCAGCTGAATATCATATCCAGGAAATGCCCCATTGATACCGCCAATGCTCCCAAAGCCCAGGTAGACAGGTACAGAAAGAGGGTGAAGGCTGTGGCTCGGAGCTGTGATTTAAATGAGTGCTCATTGGCCAGCACCGACACACCTGCTGCAAATGGCGGACAGTCTCCACTGGGCCCAGAAACTCCCCCGGTGTCGGTGTGGCAGTGATGGTTTGGCTCACTAAATGATAACTGCTGCTGCTCCTCACTCAGAACTCGCAGCTCATACTTCTTCTCTGGGTGGCGTTTAAGTTGGATGTAAGTACACAAGAAGTACACAGACATGACTAAGACCAGAAGACCCACGGGGGCATAGAAACCTCCCAAGCTTGGTTCCCACGCCATCCAGCAACTGTAAAAGACAGTGACATAAAGGTGTGTTATTTACTGAAGAATGAACAAACACATGATTGTTCAGAAATAATGAGTACTTACTACAAAGCGTCGTCTCTGCTGCCATAGTTATCCATACCGAATGCTGCCGTAACTCCAACAATCACGAGAGGGACTCCATCACTCACAACATAAAATCTGCAAAAAATGTTTTAAATGATAAAGTCTAGATGCTAAGGTGAAGGTGGGCCAGAGAGACAGAAGAAAATCCATTTAAATCAAATTATTCAAATTTTATATTTCTATCATTTTTAAAACTATTGAATGGATTGCTGTGAAATCTGGTACAGATATCCATGGTGCTCAGATGATAATCCCTAACGGCTTTGGTGATCCCCTGACTTTTCATCCAGCACCATTGACATTTTTTTTTTTTTTTTTTTAAATATGGTGACAGCTTTTGAAAGAGTTGCCATGAAAGTTGGTTCTGACATTTATATTTCCTTCATTATGTATTGTAATAACTTTGGTGGTCCTCTGACTTTTCATCTAGTGCCATCATTGTGGCAAAATGTGTTGAATACTTTAGTTTATGACCAAATACCTGCAAAACTAATGACACTACCATCAGCCTCAGCTGTACAATGTGTTTAGTACTAACTCGCAAAAGATTAGCATGTAACATTGTCATTGTGAACATTTTGTTGTGTTACTTTAGCATATAGTCGGGTTCGAGTCCGACCTGTAGCCCTTTGCCGCGTGTCATCCCCCATCTCTCTCCCCCTTTCATATCTGTCCACTGTCACTTTAATAAAGGGAAAAGCCCCAAAAAATAATCTTCAAAAAACAGTGGGGGTGATTCACTGGCACAAGATGCACCAACTATAACCAATTAGTGATGCAAAACCTTTATGGGAGAAACTCAGTTGTAACATTTCTTCAAATTCTTTCAAATTAAAATTGCTAATTTGACTTGATATGCTAAGCACGTAGTGCAGCATCAAGTAGCTGAGTATTATTGTTAAAGACTTTATGCAAGTCTGCACGGGCGCTCAATAATGAACGGTAAAGGACCTTTGACTTAACACTCCAAAATGAACTTTCTCTAAATCAGCCGAAAATCTTGTAAAAAAGAGACGGAGGTCGAAGGGAACGCACACCACTGTTATAGTCCACATTTTAGCATCATGATGGTTTTGAATAGCAGGGTACTGCTTGCTGACAGTCAGATCACAGTAAAACAGTCATACACATGACCAGCCCACTTAAAAACCTGCTTATCGCTCACAGCTTACCTGAGGACGCTTGGTTTGGTGCGAGTCTGGGCTGGCCCATTCCTCTTCTGGGGCCGAAGTGGGTCTTTGGACACATCGTTACAGATGTTTCTAGCAGTAAATGTCAGCCACAGCATGGTAGACAAAGACGCATAGTGGAGCACTATGCCAACCTAACAGATAAAGTTGTAAACAAAGATTATTATAAGCAATATGAGTTCATTGTCCAAATTTGCAAGGGGGTGTTTTAGTGTTTTGCACATGAATTTGAGATGAAAGCATATTAATGATACTACAGATTGCGCTTCACCCCATTATACAATTATTATGCTGCTAAGATATGATAAAATAAAATAAGAAAACTTTGTTTGTGCCGTCCGGAGGGAAATGTATGAGTAAGAGGAACTGTTGCTGGCTGCTGCTCGTACGGCGCCGGAACTGGACCTGGAACTCTAGCTCCCTGAAACTTTGCTACATTTTTGTCATGGGCTGCATGGAATGGTGGACTCGAGCACAAAGAGGAGACAGGCAAAAGTTGAGCTTGAGGTTTTATTAACAAAAAAAATCCATACAACAGAAAGTGTCCAGAAAACAGGAGACCAGGTATCCACAAAACAAAGTAACAAATAAGGACAGGAACCACAAGAAATAGGAACACGGAGACAAAGCGTCACCGAGGGTGGGGTGACCACCCCGGGAAGAGAGGGAATAGAGCCGGGATAAGAGCTACATTCTCCCAGATTGGACCTACGGCTGTTGCACTACCCAGCCTGCTCCTGGCTGATGTGTTCTACGGCGAAAGAGTGCAGGACTCCGGTGGGACGACGGGGGGCGACAGACTCTATGTTTGCATCAGTGATGTGTGGTGCTCAAAGGTAGTGAAAGTGTACAGACAATGTTTCCCTGATGTCGAATTTTTAATGGTAAACCTGGAGTCTGGTGGCGGCCTCGAGCTCACCCACTAAGAGCGTTCACCCTATGTTGGCTCAGTCCTGACTTTCCAGTCTATCCACTATCACTGTAATAAAGGGGAAAAAGTCCAAAAAAGTTATATTTTAAAAAAAAAGAAGGAAAAAAATGGTTTGTCTCCCCCCCCCCCCATTGGCAGTAAGTGCAATGACACTTGTTTAAGGGATTGGGATTCATTAAAACGTGGTGCTGTGGTCTCTCCCCACCCAATTTTTCATATTGAAATTTTTCATTTCAATATGTGCTTATAAAGTCTGCCCCCAGGAAGTGCGCCAGGCTATGAAGCAAATTGAACATAGCGGCCAACTGGAATTGCGACTCCCGGCCTATCAAGTGATGCCCTTCGGCCCAAAATGCCTTTTTTCCCATAGACTTACATGGCGAAAGAGACGTATGTAAATAAGTGGATGAATTTCTTCAAGCATGACAACCCCTAACAAAATGTCTCGTCTATCAGAATTTAATTCCATCTGTCTAATAACATTTGGAAAGTGTAGAAGAGCCACAGGAATAAATCATTTAATGTCAATTAAAGTTAGCGGAGCGGTAAACTGGAAGTAGCCGGCTTGGCCAGATTAAGTCTCTAGTGTGCCGGCTCTATGGGCCACACAGTGCAAAAGCAGCGCTAGGTTTTATTTTATATCAACAGAGATGACAAAAGTACTCACTTCCTGTACTCAGATAGAAGCACAGATACTTGTGTGCAGAAGTACTGATTTAACTTCTTTACTCAAGTTAAAGTAACACAGTACAGGCTTGGAAATGTACTTAAAGTATAAAAGTAGCCTTGCGAATGAGAAAATGAATTGACAGCTAGCAAATCTTTGAACATGGAGTCTAATAATAATAATAAATGTAATATATCAGGCTCACAATGTTTTCTTCATTTTCAATCATGTCGCCGTCCATAATACTATGCTAACGATTCCCATCTAATTAGTTTCAACTGAAATTATTTGAAACTAAAGTAACGAGCCAATTTTGTAAAATGTAAGGAGTAGAAAGTACCGATATTTGTGTTAAAAAATGTAAGGAGTAAAAGTAAAAAGTCAGCACAAAAATAAATCATAAAGTAAAAAATATCTGAATTTTTTTTTGTATTTTGTTACTTCCCATCTTTGTATATCAGTGGTATGAACCTACCCTGTGTCTGCAGGTAAGACACTTAGACAGTGACACATTAAGGTTGTTATGTCTCCGGCATATTTGATTTGAAATAAAACAATGACTTCATGTTTTAATAAGTTTTATTGTGTTCACATCCATACTGGGTGAACAGTGAAAAGACTGAAGCCTTTTCTTTTTCAATGTCTTGTAATTTTACAGTCTGCAGTCACTGACTGAAAACAGTTTGACACCAAATATTATTCTGTATATCAGGACTACAAAATGTTTTAATTGGTCAAATGATGTTTTAAAGTATTTGAGGGGATACTTAGAATATCCTCAGGTTTCCCAGGTGAACAGTCTCTTTCCTGCAAACTTGGTGATGGTGTTGGAGTCAAAAGTGGTTCCACAGTGGTATGTGTACAGGAAGTACAGCAGGGGACTCGGAACACAGCCCTGTGGTGCTCCAGTGTTTTGATTTTAAGAATTCTGATTCCAATTCCGATTCTTCCTTTTGATTCCAGTTCTTATCAAATTTTGATTACCAATTCTTTGAGGAGTTGAGTTGAAACGGGTCACATGCTTATTTCACAGATGAGAAGAACATTCTATTTTGATTCAATAGGGATTTACAGTTTTACTTGGCTTTTTTAACGTCAAAGCCACACTTTAGAACGCTGCTTACTGTGGTAAGTACGGTGGCTGCTACGGAAACCGAAACCTGCGCATGTTAAATTTGGAACCAATGAACTTTTTCACAACCAAAATTTCCAATAAGAATTCCAATGAAATTACTATTCCACTGTAATTTTCCACTAGGAATAGGAATGATGGTGGACACACTGAGCCAGTGACAGGTTGGAAATCATTGTGAACACCAGCGCTAGTTAGTTAGCACACAGTACCCGTCACAGTAGGAAAAGCACATGTTAACATTAACATCAATTGGCATTTCTATATAACTACTAGGTCTGTTTGTTCATTAAGGTCAATGTCCATGTCGCTTTGTTATATTATATAGGTAAACTTTATGTCAGTTCATTAATATAGTTTTAGCTTGTATCTGCTTAAGTCTGAATGCAATTTATAATTATGCAATTTTAAATCTGTACTAGCACTACAATTCATTACATGATTATTTACCCAGGCTCATGCCTGTTTTATAAAGGCTGAAGCTCATGGATAACCCCGACCACCCTCTCCACCCCCCCACACTGGTCCAACAGAGGAGCTTCTCCTTCTCTAAGAAGCTCCGACAGCTTCCATTTTATCCTATTATTATTTCATGTATATTGTACGTATCCTAGTATTTCATTTATATTTATATTCTGTGCTGTGTGACTGATTTTGCAGCCGTAACACTGTAATTTCCCATTTTATTGGGATCTCTATCTATCTATCTATCTATCTATCTATCTATCTATCTATCTATCTATCTATCTATCTATCTATCTATCTATCTATCTATCTATCTATCTATCTATCTATCTATCTATCTATCTATCTATCTATCTAAGCTTGTGCAAGGAAATAGATATTTTAGCTTATCGTCCTATACTTCAGTTTTAATACATACACAAACTGAAGTGTAAAAGCTGCGGTTTCTATGGACTATTTATTGATTGGGCAAGATTAAAGAAACAAGATACAGCATGTTAATTAATAAGTCACGCTTGATTTTTGAGGAATATGTTTACGGCATTTAATCTCCAACTGGGACATTTTGGGGGAGGGGGGGATGATACACTGGCAGGCTCAAATGACATTTATGCAGCTAATTTAAATAGCTCGTGTCATGTTACTGTATTGGGTAACTTCATTTAATATTGTATGCAAATGTTCCACCAAAACAAGTCCGTTCCCGAGAACATTTTCCATCCATCCATCCATCCATCCATCCATCCATCCATCCATCCATCCATCCATCCATCCATCCATCCATCCATCCATCCATCCATCCATCCATCCATCCATCTTCAACCGCTTATCCGGTGTCGGGTCGCGGGGGCAGCAGCTCCAGTAGGGGACCCCAAACTTCCCTTTCCCGAGCCACATCAACCAGCTCCGACTGGGGGATCCCGAGGGGTTCCCAGGCCAGGTTGGAGATATAATCCCTCCACCTAGTCCTGGGTCTTCCCCGAGGCCTCCTCCCAGCTGGACGTGCCTGGAACACCTCCCTAGGGAGGCGCCCTGAAGGCATCCTTACCAGATGCCCGAACCACCTCAACTGGCTCCTTTTGACTTGAAGGAGCAGCGGCTCTACTCCGAGCTCCTCTCGGATGACTGAGCTTCTCACCCTATCTCTAAGGGAGACGCCAGCCCCCCCCTCCTGAGGAAACCCTTTTCCACCGCTTGTACCCTGGACCTCGTTCTTTCGGTCATGACTTGATTGGTTTAACGAAATGCAAACCACCGCTGACCGTTTGTTCTCCTATCCTCCTCAGCGCTGCGGAGACAGGTCTGGCAATGCGAGACTAGACAGCGATTAACGAAAGAAAATACTTCATACTCATCCGCAAAACAATAGGTACAATAACAAACATACACTATTCTGTATATGTGAGCCAGAACACATTTCACACATGAGTAGCTTGAAAGGAAACCAGAAAATATTATATAGCAGGCCTCGTGGTAGTGATTTAACTTAACACTCGGTGAACATTTATTTTCCCACAGACACTGATGCCTCTCTCAGTTTCTGAGTGATGCCTATAGCTGCCAGTGACCTCAAACGGCTTCAGCAACAGCTAAAGGGAGCTTTCAGTTCTCATTGGTTCATCATACTGTCCGGAGCACTTTTTTTTTTTTTTTTAAAGTGCTGTGAGATAACACTCTTCTGAGAAAGTAAGAAAACAACAACTTACAATTTGGCACACGAAAGGTAAGTTGATCTGATTGATGCCCCCGGCGAAAACTCCAAATGTCAGCCCCGTGTGAAAGAGGAAGTTGAGGAGTGTGTGCCAGCCATTCCTGCTGATGCGGACCACACTGCAAACGATGAGTTCAAAGTTAAAAAAAGATGGGCGTCCTTTTACCTAGTCTGCATCCACGGCTGGGTAATCACACTAAAACAGTGGGTTGCAGGAATGTATATGGTATTGTTAATAATCATACTGCATCGTTATTGGCTTTGAGAAGTATTTCAGGGAAAAGGCAACTGAATGACAAAGTGTACAGCTGTGTTTGGATATGATGTGGACTATATTGCTAAAATTCTGAATCACATCAATAGCACTAATGGGAGTGTCTGGATGGGTAATGACGTACGGATATGCCGAATTATTAATTGAAAATTAATAATTTTTTTTTTTTAGGGTCAAATTCATTTTCCAACTCTTTGGTGTTTTTTTTCAACACTTATCTTGCTTTCCCCGATGTTTTTGAAGCTTTTCCTGACATTTCTGTCACTTTTTTCAACGGTCTTTTATACATTCCTTTCTTAAGATGCTATAAAATTGAAAAAAAAACTAAACACTAAATTCAATGAAAGTGTTGAACTGATCATTTGTTTTACTTTGTTTTACCATCCACGTTATTTCTGTCGACAATTTGGTTTCAAGAAACCCAAATTTCTGATAATCTTTTTGAAACTGGGTCAAATTCGACCTGAGGACAACAGGAGGGTTACCACTTTTTTTTCTCTCAATAGCACAAGTGAACACTAAGAACATTTTAAATGAGGACTTTTATTTTTGAAAAACTACTAGACGCAACCGTAGCAAATAGCCAAAAAAATGTAGAAGGAAAAAGCAATGTTGAAACAGGAAGTAATATGACATTTTCCACCATAAATTGATGCAGAAAAGGCAAAAATTGGTACATAGAAATTCAACAAAATGTGTTTGATACTCAAGATATCTTGGGGGAGGACCCCCAGACCCCCAGACCCCCTGCTTAATATGTGCCCCCCCCCACCCCCCAAGCTATGGTAAGCGACCGGTAGCTCTTTCAATGTGCATATGGGTATGCGAGTATTGTTTTAAGATAAGACTTCAAAAATGTGAAACCATCCTTTAACCCTTGTGTTGTCTGCCCGTCGACCTGCAGCTTTGTGTTTTTCTGGGTTGAAATTTCAACATTTTGTGGTTCCTTTTCTACACTTTTCTTTTAAACGTTTTTGTCAGTTTCATTCCTATTTTTTTGTCACTTTGACGTTTATTTTTATTATGTTTTAGTCAATTAAAAAAAAAAAAAAAAATTGTTGATTTTTCCAAAGTTTTGGATATTTTTTTGGTCACTTTTTCCGATTTTTTTTTGGGTCACTTTTTCAGCATATAAAAAATGTTTTTGTTGATTTTTTTTTCTTGCATTTTTTGTAGTTTTTTTTCAACATTTGTCACTTTTTTCAACTTTCTTTTGTCATTGTTTGTCAAATTCGACCCGAGGACAACAGGAGGGTTATTAAATGTTCTTCTCACCTGTGGTGGACAACGTAGGTCATAACGGAGACGAGCAGACAGAGCAGCATGACTGCTGTGCAGGCATACACCACTGGATGCAGGTAATCCCCGGGGTATGGAGGGAAGGAGAGCACTCGCTTCAAATCCTGCAGAATGACAAGTTTACAAATTGAAAAGAATAATTAGATTCATAAGAATGAATAAAACAAAACATATATATATACATTTTTATTTTTTATTATACTTTTTTAATCCCACAAGGGGAAACTACACTTTACACCCTGTTGTTATTACACACATTACACACAGGCCTGAATTACACACACATGCTCAGGTCCTATACATGCACTAATGGAGAGATGTCAGAGTGAGGGGGGCGCCCCGAGCAGTTGGGGGTTCGGTGCCTTGCTCAAGAGCACCTTGGCAGTGCCCAGGACGTGAACTGGAACCTCTCCAGCTATCAGTCCACCACCATACTTTGGTCCGTACGGGGACTTACACCAACGACCCTCCGGTTCCCAGCCCAACTCCCTACGGACTGAGCTACTGCCACCCCAATATACATATATATACACTCACCTATAGGATTATTATTATTTTTCCAGGGTGATTTGCCAGAGGTCGCCCAGTTGGTCCTGTGTGTATCAAAGCCAATCAATCAAGAGTGCGTTGCTGCATTTGTCTGCCAACTATATTCAGCTTAAAGGAATAGTTCAGCATTTTGGAATTTTAGGTGATCTCAAGGTTCTGTGTGTTCAATACAGAGCTGGACTCAGGAACTGCCCTCGTGTCTCTCAACTCTAAAGCTCACGCAGGAACATGTTGTGTCTGGTTGGTTTATTCTGCATTCAAATAGAATTTTTTTAATGGGGAGTTATATGTTAAAAGTATTTCCTTACGAACAAGTGCAGTGTCTCTGGGTAGAGTGCAGGTTGCCAGAAGCAGCAGTTAGTGAGCACATGATTTGGTATGTTTAAGCATGATGGATAGCAAACCTGGCAACCTCGCTGTGGGGTCAATGCAGAGTTCATGTCAAATCAGAGTTTCCATTTCCAACTTTATTAGGTTCCAACTTGGGATGTGTTATATATGTGGATATAATGACTGAGTGGGTATAACATCGATATATTGCCTAGCTCTATTCCAACTTCGAAATGATTCTCATGTCAAGTCATGACTGGAAACTTCTATATATCAGACTAATAACTTGGAAGTATTTTTTTTGGCAGCTTTGGGCAAAACTTCCATAATAATTTTTTTTTAGCATATTATAATTCAAGTGTTCTGAGTGAAAAATAGAGAAAAATAAGCATCTCCTACTTGGCTCTGTATTCAGGCTTTAGTAAGTCTAGCTGTCACTGGAGACTTTGGCCAATCACAGGTCATTTCAGATAGAGACAGCATTCCTATTGGTTGTTCTGCCAATGCAGATGCAGGTACACATTTCTTTAGTAATGTAATCTAATAACTATTAGATATGAGACTTTATTGGGATCAGTCTGGGATCGCACATCTGCTATCAAAACATTCAGGAGACATATAGTCTGCTGGAGTTAGCGTTTAGCCTAGCGCCTCTGACCGCAAAGCACACAGTCAAAATATTAAAGACCTACCTTTTTAAAAAAAGCTTTTAATCTTTAAGTCTTCATAGCACTGCATCGCCATAGAAACCCTCCCGACACACTTTTTTTGTACTGCTTTTCTGACGTTTCTTAGAACTTTTCAGACGGTGTCTATTTTGTTAAATGTATTTCTATGAAGCTAAATGTATTCTAGTGTTTTCTTCTTTCATGTAAGATGTCTTTGTGTATCTTGGAAGGCGTCCGCCAACTAAAATGTATTATTATTATTATTTTTAGAGCCAAAATTCCCAGTATGTCATCTCAAAGGGCTTATTTTCTTTTTCAAGGGCTAATTTTCTTTTTCAAGGGCTTCGCTTATAACGCCAAGTTGGCATCGGTGTCCCAAACCGGAGACAGGGAGCTCCAGGTTCAGCTGTTTAGGTCAATAAAGGAGTAGTTTCACATTTTTGGAACTGTGTTTTTTTGTTGAAAATGAGATGAGAAGATTAATTATCAATTTTGTGTCTTTGTGTTAAGGTTAAGGTAACACCTCTAAGGCCACGTCCACATGTTCCAAAACACTCATTTTTCCCCCCTGTCTTCCCTGGCATCGTGGATGTATTGTCCAAGCCTTGTTTGTACTGTCTGTATTTGTCCAGCCCAGGCTGATGTCATGTATAAATGTCTCTGTCCTTATGTGCCAAAACTGTATTGTTGTTTTAGTTGTCCGAATTTGTCTAGTCCATATCGATGTCCTGTACAAATGTCTGTCCCGACGTGCTGTAACCACGTTCAATGTTTTATGGAACAGGAACCTGCTGAAAACCAGTTTTTAAACTGAGTCAGGCCTGTTTATATTGTAATGTAATCTTACTAATATGTGTGTCATATTCCAGTCCTATAGGTGGCGCTGTACATAAAGCTTGCGTGCTGTATACAGCCTAAAAGGCTCAACATCTCCTCCAGCAGGAACTCAAGCATGAAGTCCGCCATTGTTGTTGTTGTTTTGAGACGTCGTCGCGGGATAAGAGGTCGAAGCCTACAGGACGAGCGATGGCGATGACATCATCGATACGCAAGTATGCGTTTTGTCTTTAAGTGTGTCTTTAGGAGGTGAGTTTACAGGATTCCTTTGGACAGTTGGCCAAAACTATGCAAAACATGTGGGTTTCTATGTGGATGGCCCCTAAATCTCACAGCATGTTCCTCCATGTTAGCTGATGGGACAAACTAAAAAAAATCAAAGGACATGTTAAAAAAAAAAAAGTTTGCCCAAAGATTGTTTCTGTCGTTTTAGGTAGGTGTGATCACGCTGATTCAAATTTCCCAAAAAAAGTAACGTGGATGGTTCCCAACAACGCTCCTCACAAGGTAAATAAATAATCAGTTCACAACTTTCATTGAATTTGTGTGTTCTTTGTCAATTTGATAGCATTTGGAGAAAAAAACAATTGGTAAAAAAAAATCTTTAAAAAAAAGAGAAAAATGACAATAAAAGGTGAACAAATGTGAAATAATGTGACAAAAATGTGAAAAGATGTTGAAAAAAGTGAAAAAAAAAAAGACACACAAAAAAAGACCCCAAAAAAAAAGACAAAATCATTGGGGGAAAGACACAAAAGGGTTGAAAAAAACAAAAAAAAGGCGACCATAACCTTTAAATTTCGGGAAAAAAAAATCCAAGTTGGCGGGAAGGCAACACGATACAGGGATTAGTGATATAGGGATTAGTGAGTTAATGAATGAGGGAACAGTTGTGAACACAGCTTATGTTATGAAGCCAGTGCATGATGTGCTCTTCTGATTGTAGACAGAGAGGGAGGAGGGGAAGCTGCAGC
This sequence comes from Percina caprodes, assembly GCA_013375575.1. Classification (NCBI taxonomy): domain Eukaryota; kingdom Metazoa; phylum Chordata; class Actinopteri; order Perciformes; family Percidae; genus Percina; species Percina caprodes. The sequence continues at coordinate 419,120 of JABXJD010000111.1, read as the reverse complement.
TCACTCTACAGCTTTGACACCATGGATATTGTATTATGTTGCTATGGCATTTTTATTCCCTTAACCATCAACTCTGCAAATAGACAACCAAGTTGCAAACATGGGAATCTTTCCATCTCTTCCATGCATTATATATGATGTGAAAGCAGCACAAGACTCAAGGAAGCAGCACGCGGTAACTTCATCCAGCTGTTCACTAAGAAATAGCTACAAACAAAACAGGACACAATGTGTTAATCAGATTAGATTAGATTATACTTTATTCATCTCACAACGGGGAGATTTCCTTGTTACAGCAGCATTGAGCAGTGAGCTTTAGGGGCCACGCACACGGAAACAAATCCTGTAAGCGCACCGCGTGAAAACGCACTTCTTTGAAACCTGGTCCCAGGGTGAAAAAAATTCAAAAATGGCGCCCTTGTGACTTCGTTTGGACGGCGAAGCGTCCTAATTGTGTATTGATGATGTCCTCGCCACACCCCTCGTCCTGTAGCCTTCGACCTCTTATCCCGCGACGACGTCTCATAACGACAACAATGGCGGTCTGTTATTGTTTGTAATGAGAAAAGTTTATTATTTCATGGATTTCACAAATATCAGTATGACATGTTATGCCGTAAACCATTTAAATCTGAGCCATCAATCACCCCGATGTGAGTCGAGTGCAGATTTGAGTCACACATGCTCAGATTTAAACGGTTTACGACATAACTGTCATACGGAAATTTGTGAAATCCATGACATAATAATCAACTTTTCTCATGACAAACAATAACAGAAGATGGGAATCATTTCAGAAACGTTTTGGCTATTTATGATTGGTTGATGCTAACTCGTAGCCAGCAGTGAACCAACTTCGTTAAGTAGGTCCATTTTTACTGTGTTGACATTACAGAAGTCTCTCGTTAGCATCTTGTATGCTACTTGTCGCAAAGTGACGCATGCGCGACTCACATCTTCCCTCGACTTACATTGGGAAGTGACAGTGTGCAAGCTTTATGTGCATGCTCCGCCTCTTCTTCTCTGGTTTTGGTGAATTTCCGTAGCAGAAACAGCGCCTCCTATAGGGCTGGTATATGAAGTAGCGTGTTGAGTCATTTACAAATGGATCCGCTGGGATGCAAATATTCTTAACACGATGCCAAGGAAGATGGGGAAAAAAATGTTTTGGTACATGTGGACGTGGGCTTAGAGGTGTCTTAGAGGTGTGTATTTATTTATTTTTTTAATAATAATATTTAGCTAATAGGCTCCTGAATATAACGCCAACCTTAACACAAAGACACAAAATTGATAATTCTTCTCATCTCATTTTCCACAAGAAAACACAGTTCCAAAAATATAAAACTACTCCTGTATTGACCTAAATAGCTGAACCTGGAGCTCTCTGTCTCCAGTTTCTGACACCGATGCCAACTTGCCGTTATAAGCGAAGCGCTTGAAGAATGCTTGTAAAAGAAAATGATCGTGTTCCTCTATGCAAATGCTAACATCTATACTAACATCCAGCTTCACTCATGCTGCTCAGAATGACTATATGAAGCCTGCAGACTTGCTGCTGGAGGTTGGACTGTGCTGCATGTTTCCAAATCCCTGCACAATTACTCACAGCTCTTTCAGTATGGGTGCATTAATGATATCTCCTAACATGGCACCAGGATTCTACATACACTGAGTGACTATGACCTTAAAACCCCCTGTGCATTCCAGTGCAATGTAAATGTCAATTATGAATATGACGGCTTACTGTAGTTGTAGTGTTGCCTAACTGCACTGGCATCTTAAAATAACTCAGTGCATGTCATTAAACATGTAAAACGTAACATGGATTTCAGTGTCTCCTGAAATATGAAATTGAATTAGCAAAAGGCACATTATCTGGGAAGCTCAAGCTAGATCAGTAGAACCCGACTGCATAATAAATTCATTATGTATATATCATTATGATAGCCTGCCCCAATCCTCCTGCTACTAATGTAGGGCTGCAATTTAGGAATATTTTCATCACTGATTAATATACATCAATTTCAAAAAAGTGAAATTGCTCATCACATTTTTTTCTTCACCTAGAAGTCCAAAACACAAAGATATTCAATTTACTAGCATAAGACCAAGAAAAACAGCACACATTTACATCTGAAAAGCTTAAACAAGTGAATGATTTGTATTTTAGCTGCATTTATTGTTTCAGTAGATTTGAATATGGGTATATGAAGTGAACCTACATGTTGTCCTCGGGTCAAATTGACCAGTTTTTTTTTTTATTTTTAATAACAGGAACTTGGCTATCTTTCAACCAAATTGCCTAAAAATAACATGGATGCCATACAATGTTCGTCAGGTAAAATGGATAATTACTTTCACCGAATTTGTATTGAATTCTATGGCATTTAAAAAAAAAACCTCGGAAGAAATGACAACAAAAAAACAGACAAAAAGCGCTGAAAAAAACAATATTGATTGTTTTTGTATAAGGTCATAAAAATGAGGTTCATTGGCTATGAATTAAAAAAAAGTGTAGAAGGTGAAGTAGCATCTCTCCAGCTGGGGGACTCGAACCACAACCCTCTGGTTCCCAACCCTCCGGTTCCCAACCCCATCTCCCTGCAGACCCCTACCAATCGGATGGCTGGCGGTTTGATCCCTGGCCCTGCAGTACCGTGTCGAACTGTCCTTGGGCAAGACCATGCTGCACCATCGGGGTGTAACTGTGTGTAAATGTTATCTGATGAGCAGGTGGCACAGTGTATAAATGTGTGTGAATAATGAAGGGTGCCTGTAATATGTAAAAGCGCTTTATGTAGTCATCAAGACTAGAGAAGCGCTATATAAATACAGTCCTATATAAATACAGACCATTTACATAACGCTGATTAGCAGATTGGGGGAAACTGGGGGGTGGTTGCTAATAGCACTAATCTTCTCCTGAACAGAGGTGGCGCTAACGAGCAAAGGCTACCGACTTTGCTGTTTCTACGGACTAGAAGAAGAAGAAAAAGGTAAACATTGGCCGAACTGGCAGCAGCATTGATGTCAATGCTTCGATTTGATTGGTTGACCTACTTCGTTGGAGCAAGCCTTTCATTCACTTTAAAAGAAGTCATCTTAACCCAGTGAGTTTACAAGAGAGACTTGCAGTCACTCTGAGTCCTGGTATCCGGTTACCCTCGAGCTCCTTCAGGCTTCCTTCCTTTGGACAGGCAGTCCAAAATCTGGCGTGCTAGCGAGATTGACGTCATTTTGATGTCACATTGGCGCGAGCGAGCTCGGATGCGTCGACTGTAAATCGGCCTTTAGTTAGCTCCATGGTTGTCAATCTACTGGGGCAACATGGCTTCTGCGGAAATGTTCACTAGGGGTGGGGGAGAAAATAGATGCAGCATATCAAGTTATTTTCCTTGGCAATACTGTATTGATACCCATACGCCAAGTATCAATCTTTTATTATATAAATTGCTTATGAGACTTTAACTTTTTGGTACTGGAATAATAAAATCAATTGCTTTTTCAGTCAAAATTGAAGTAAGACCACCAAGCGGAGAAATTTAACTTTTTAGATGGCACATGTTTTCCTACAGGTAATACATTGCAATATATCGCAATATGTTTAAGATCGTAATAATATTGTATCGTGACACATATCGTGATGATATTGTATCGTGAGGCCTCTGGTGATTCCCACCTCTATCGTGTGGGACATAACACGACGAGAGGTGTCAACAGTTTCAACAACCTGTTACAATTTTAGTATACGTACTAGTGAACTAACGCAGGTCGTCAATAAGTGGGACTCCCATGCACGCACGGCCAGACCGGCTAGCATACAAAGAACCGAGGAACTGGGATTATAACACAACCCAGAGGGAGTGTGAGTTAATACTCTGCACGCCATTACTCCACTTTATCTTCACATAACATAAAAAAACAAAACACATAACAACTTTCCGCTTTATTAAAGTTCTGAACCTTTAAAAAAAGCTTTAAAGGTCCCATGACATGGTGCTCTTTGGATGCTTTTATATAGACCTTAGTGGTCCCTAATACTGTATCTGAAGTCTCTTTTATAGAGACCTTAGTGGTCCCCTAATACTGTATCTGACGTCTCTTATATAGACCTTAGTGGTCCCTTAATACTGTATCTGAAGTCTCTTTTATATAGACCTTAGTGGTCCCCTAATACTGTATCTGAAGTCTCTTTTATATAGACCTTAGTTGTCCCCTAATACTGCATCTGAAGTCTCTTTTATATAGACCTTAGTGGTCCCCTAATACTGTATCTGAAGTCTCTTTTATGTAGGCCTTAGTGGTCCCCTAATCCTGTATCTGAAGTCTCTTTCCCAAAATTCAGCCTTTGTGCAGAATTCCAGCCACTAGAGCCAGACCCACAATGAGCTTTCCTTAGTATGTGCCATTTCTGAGTCTGTAGGTGGAGCCTGGGGGGGTGGTCTTGACCAACTGCCACTTTGCTCGTTTGAAAGCCATGATGTCTCTCTCATTGGTGGGCCAAATTCTCTGGGCGGGCAAAGCAGAGAAGGGGAGGTAACCTTCCCCTTATAACCTTCCCCCCTTCCCCTTATGACCAATCTTGACCCATAAGGGTCAAGATTGGCCCATCTGAGCTTTCATTTCCTCAAAGGCAGAGCAGGATACCCAGGGTTCGGTTTACACCTATCACCATTTCTAGCCACTGGGGGACCATAGGCAGGCTGGGGGGACGCATATTAATGTTAAAAAACCTCAAAGTAATATTTTCATGCCATGGGACCTTTAAGGTGCTACATCGAGAACAGAATTTGGCGTGGTGTTTTGTTGCCTTGTAGAGCCATATTCTTCTAAAAAGGGAAATAAATGAGCTTGTACTGCTCAGTAACGTGCTCTCTGCAAGAGTGACAACATGTTAAAGTATTCCTTTTAAAGTACGCTTTTGATTGACATTCGGGTGATGGCAAATCCATGAGGCTATCAACAAATACACTTTATGAAATATGAATCACTGCACTTGCATGACTATTATTTAAGCTCCGATGGCTTAGCTGTGGAGGCAGCAGTGTGGAGGAGGCTTAGATAAAGTGACTCATCTACAGTAAGTGATGTGCATCTCCTGGACAGGTCTGGCATTCCCTTTGTGTTAAAAGGCAAAACGTGCCTTTCAAACAACAGTTAGGCCTTGTCCTTTCTTTCATTGGTGCACCCCCCCCTGCATGTACATAATTCAAGATGAAGATTCCTGTGGAGGCAGGAATCAAGAGCTAACTTGGCTCCGTCTTTATGACAGCGTCAACTCGCTTTCCCTTTGTGTTTCAAGGCCTTGTATTTTAGAGACACTGTCATGTCTTCCGCCTCTCATCTCTTTCGCTCTCCGGGACAGCATGCGCTCTCATCACGCTCTACTGAGCAACCCATCTATTAGACAGAGCATGACTGATTAAATCCTTTGCAGATCCCATAAAATGGAGAAAAAAAAATACAGGCGTGCACACACAGCAGCAGAGATCTGTGCACACTCCACTTATCTCAGATGACCAACCACGAGCTTTGTCACGAGCCAAGATTTTGTAATACGGCTTCTTTTGTTCTGAATCTGATTCCTGTGCTTATGCGTAATAATCATGATTGTTTTAGAGCATCAGAGAATTTCACCAGCTTCCACCAGTTACAGGGACTCCAGATACAAGTCGGTGCAAGATAAAAAAACAAACACGTGATTGGTTGAAGGCGGAAGCATTCACTTCTTGTATTGTCTTTCTACTGTTTATTTCTGTGAGACCTACGAGCTAAATCAAGCACTCTTGAGGATTACTGATCTTGAGTGTATCAGACACATTTCATTAGTACCAGGATGTCCTGAGCCAATATGTTAGATGTATCAGAGCTGATCAAAAGACGGATTTATTTAGAGTCGAGCTCTACCAGCAGTCAGAAAACACCAATATGTACTCAGCTATATCTCGGTTAAAGTGTTCTTTATGGGTCTCTTTTAATTTAGCCTGATCTGCAGTGGCTCAGTGGAAATTAGGGATGGCAGTTTGCACATTATCTGTATACCCCATTCCCCATGCCTTTTGGGTCTAATAGACTGATGTGACCAAAAATCGTTCCAGTATTGAGCGAGATTGCAATGACCGGCCGGTGCGAACTGAGTTGCATTGTAACCTAATTGGGCAATTGTGCAGTTGTGCCTTGCTTTTTTTTTTTTTTTGTACTACTGACAGGCTGAGATTGTTGCTAAAAGTGTCTGACATTATCAACATCAGGACGTGGGTTTTTGTTCGAAGACAGCGATGTGGAGTCGAGAAGAAAAAGTTAGTTTTTTCGGAGTAGCCTAGGTTACAGAAATTATGTAATCTGTTATCTTAAAGACTTTCAATGTAATGGCTCAATAGGCCTATTTAAAGGATTTTGACAATGTGGATGATTTTGTTGTAATTAGATGGCCATCTGTATTCATTTGAGCCAGAGTAGCCTATGGATGAAGTAGGCCTGGGATGTCGGACTGGAGGGAAAAAGGGGACTGAGTACCCAGGGCCCTGGGTTCTAAAAGGTGGAAATTATAATAGTTTGAAGAAAAAATGTACAAAAGGATCCCAAAGACCTTCTTGTGTGATTGAAATAGTTTCCATATCCATGTTTGATTAGCAGACTCCATCTGTAATCCATCTGAATAGCTGTGGATGCGGGGAGGGGCCCATAGAATTTTGTGCTACGCCCCTGAAGTAGGTGTTTCATGTGGTCAATAGGCTATAATACATCCATGGTTTCATGTTATCTAAAAGAGTTCAATAAAAAAAAAACAATGGTACGTGTTTGCTCTTGTCTCACAGCCCCGGGTAGAGTAGATAATGGGGATCCAATCAAAAACAGCCCTGTTGATTGGAGGAGGGAAAACCTCTGACACGGTGACACAGCGTTGTGTCCGAGGTAGGCCCACATCACTGGACACATCCAGATCCCAGATATCTGGCAGACACAGGCAGGGCTGTAGTCAAGACCAGGACTAGTCGAGGCCAAGTCCAGACAGAGTCCAAAGAGTTTCGAGTCCGAGTCCAGGACAGAAAAAAAGTCTGTAGAACTGATACTGCTACAGTAGGAACTAGTACTAAGCATTAGAACTGATACTGCTACAGTAGGTACTAGTACTGAGCATTAGAACTGATACTGCCACAGTAGGTACTAGTACTGAGCATTAGAACTGATACTGCTACAGTAGGTACTAGTACTGAGCATTAGAACTGATACTGCTACAGTAGGTACTAGTACTGAGCATTAGAACTGATACTGCCACAGTAGGTACTAGTACTGAGCATTAGAACTGATACTGCCACAGTAGGTACTAGTACTGAGCATTAGAACTGATACTACCACAGTAGGTACTAGTACTGAGCATTAGAACTGATACTACTACAGTAGGTACTAGTACTGAGCATTTGAGCAATTCACTGATAATATAGCTCTACTTCAGATGTAGTGTAGAAAAGACATAATCATATATAAACATGATAAAGACATATTTAACAAGACCAGAGACCGAGACCAAGACCAGCGAGTACAAGACAAGTCCAAGTCCAAATACCAGCGAGTCCAAGACAAGTCCGAGACCATAGAAAAACGGTCTTGAGTCCGTACTACAGGTCCCACTCCTGACAACGTATTCTTTGGGCATCTAGGGGCACAACACCCACAGGAGCACCACCAATATTCTAAGCCTCGCAACCCAGGGTTCAGACCCGTAACCCGAAAGTGTGTTTTGCAAGAACTTGACAAATCTGGATCTGACTCATATAGAGTGGGCCTACCTGATTGAGAAACAAGTTCCCTCTCAACCTTATTGGGACTTCAATGAAATAGCCTGTTTTCTTTCAAATATCCTCATGCACTCACACACCCTCGGCACACAGATGACAGCCATGAAAGCAGTAATAGATATAAAAATAAAATCCCTCACTAATGGTTAGGTGATGGTAATGGTTAGGCTACTAAAGGGTTATGCCATAATAAATAACTGGTAAACGCATCTTACCATTAGCTTTAGTGGAGTTACACTTGAGTTGAAGCTCTGGTCTCTCCTGGAGGCCCTTGCTGCCCCCCCTACCCAGCACCACCCGGCTCCATGTAACAGGCTGAGGGTTTTTTTATTTTCTTTTTTTATATTCAAGTTGGTGTTTCTTTTTGCCCAACTCTCCAGCAGCAGAGGAGGGTCTGATCACAGGAGTTTCCCCGGCATCCCGGTGCTCTGCCTCCAGCTCGGCGGCTCCGGATGCGGCGCTGACGGGCAGCCACGGTCCCCCGGTCCCGACTCCATCTGCACGGCAGCACTGATCAGAGAGATGGGCACAAGATGCATCTGATGCTGCGTCGTTTTAACCTAGCCCAGCAGTGTGGGCGGTGGGGGCGAGGGGGATAGATCACGTTTAAAGGAATAGAGGCAGGAGATAAAACTGTGGGTAGATTATTTATCTGATTTGCCAAATTATCATTTCTTTAGTAGCCTAAAAGCTGGACGGTGCACCGGCGCTCTGTGTGATTTTTGATTAGAGAATGCAAAAATAATTCTGTTATATTTTCCATAATTGCAAAGTTGTTAATGGCAGAAATGACGTGCGACTACATGTGAAATAGTCTGTAACAACGATATGTTATATGTTATTATTAGGAAAATCGAAGGACTGACTAACCTGCGGTGTGAGTGCAGTCCAGAGCCGATCCAGTCCTTATCCAGGTCAGTGGAGATAGTGGCTGCGCTCCATTCGCCTGGAACGATGTGTCGCATTACGTAGCTAAGCAAGGGCGGGGGGTTTACCTAAAGTGCAGGCGGCGTGACGTTTCAGCAGACAGTCACACGGCTGCAGGTTATGGCAGCCATGGGAAGTCTTTTCAATGTGAGATCATGTAAGCAGGTGCGCCGCCAGGAATTTTGGGGCCCCATGACAGGAAATCAAATTGGGTTGGTTTAATAATTTTATATTAGTCTTTTTCCTATTTTTTGGGGTCCCATGGGCCCTTGGATTGTCAAACTTCCCCCCCCCCCCATGTAAGAAGCCAAAATCAGGTAGTGGTAGATTCAATCACTATATTCAAGGAACAGGGGGGGCTCTTAACCCATCCCTCAACGGAGGAGTGGGCAGCCATTTGTTTATAGCGCCCGGGAACCAACTCCAGATCTGCGCCAGTGCTCTGAATGGAGAACCTATAGTAGGCCTATATGTTTTTGATTTTTTTTTCTTTTGGGGGAGGACCGGAGGAAACCCACGCAAACATGGCGAGAACATACAGACTCCACGCAGAAAAGCCCGGAGCGATCTGGATTCAAACCCAGAACCTTCTGGCTGTGAGGCCACCGTGCTGCCCCATGTGTTCTATCCTATCCAATATTTTCCTATATTTCTATAAGCCTATTTTATTTTTTATGCAAAATGTTCTGATGTACCCGACCAAGGTGGTGTACTATCACTCTGAAGTGAAATGAGTCTGATTAAACAGGAGGTTTTGTTTTAAGAGCAGCCTGAACAAGTTAAACTATCTAATAAAGGGGGTGACTTTGAATGATTACCCCTTCAAAATAAAAGCATTCCAATGTGTCAGTAACATTAATACATGTATCATGGATGCTCATTAAGTTAATTAGTCAGCTCAGCAATCCCAGAGTAATAGCCTACCGCCTCATAATATAGGGAGATAATTACCAAACATGGGATAAAAGTTGTAAAACAGATGTTAAAACAATTAATGTTAACCTGAAAAGATGCTGCCGATAATAATGGTGTGTGTGTGTGTGTGTGTGTGGGGGAATACTGTGTCAGCAAATAGTAGGGGGATTACCCATAGACCAGGCAATCTGATTGGTCATCTATGGACATTTAGCACGTGCTCGAACAGCCATTTAAGCACACCTGGCGCATAACGTCACTGAACTGCGCCATTTGTGCGTCACAACTGATTCAAACATAGGTTAATGGAAGTAATTCAGGATCCAATGTGGAACACAAAAGCTCTCCAATAGGCTAGGCCTATATGTAAAGTGATTCATCGGATTAAACGACTCATTTGTTACAATGTTAGCTAAACATGAACGTGGTACATGAACCACGTGACCACCCGTCAACACACAATCTCTCTCTGAACCAAACAAAGCAGAACAGCGGTTTGGTGGCGCGTTGCCACGGCAACGACTAACGCGTCAACCAGTGCCTGTAAAAAACCAACATGTCCGCGGGAGCGACGCGTCGTGAAAAGAAAGAGCAACCAAAAGCAAAGGACAATAAGCTACAGGTAACAACTGAACATGGTTGTGTGCTCGCGCGTGTGTGTGCGTTTATTTGACATAACTAGAGCATGTCTCTTTCCTTCTCCGAAGAAAGAGGACAGTGTCTTTCTCCAGTGGGAAGTGGTGTCAAACCAACAAATCCAAGAGCTGCTTAAGAAAACTATGGACGAACTTCAGACGTAAGTAGCGTCACTACCCTCCTATATGATAACGTAATATCAATGCGTCGGTCGCAACGAGCTAGCTAGCTAACGTTAGCCATAGCTAGACAGTAAGACGTTAGCTAGTGTTAGTTAAGAAAGCGCTAAACGTTAGCCTACTGGCTAAAATTAAGCTAGTTATGGGCTGTAAACCAGTGGGTATATTGTGCTGTTTATGGCCCAGAAGGGGGGGGGGTGTCTGGGGTCACCAGGGAAATTTTGAGCGAAAGACTTCATTTCCTGCATTCTGATACACTTTTTGTAGAAATACTTTTATTTAGCCTATGCACATATGAAAAAAACAGTGACAATTATAAATACAGTTGCTTGAGAAAGTTTACACCCCCATGCTAAAGTTGATTAAAAAGAGGAATAAAAAAAACATCTTTTGGAAATTGATCTTAATGCCTTAATTCAACAAATTTAGGAAAATCCTAACTTAAAGGACACCAATTTTCTTTGTGAATGAATAATGTATTATAAATAAATAAATGTTCTTCCTTAAAATACAGGGGGCATAAGTATACACCCCCCATGTTAAATTCCCATAGAGGCATCAAACCAGCTGTTAGGCTAACTGAACTAACACCATGCCAATCTCTAAGTATGGTGAAGGGTATGTGATGACGTGTGTGTGTGTGTGTGGGGGGGGCTATTTTAATTCCAAAGGCCAAATGAACTTTATCAGGATGCATAGTATCCTGATCCATGAAATAACTGGCCTGTAAAATAAAAATGTGCCTGACTCAATTGAATTTAACATAGGGGGTGTATACTTATGCCCCTGTAACTTTTTAATCAACTTTAGCATGGGGGTGTAAACTTTCACTGCATGTCACAAATATAATGGAAAGTATGTTGTTGCGTGTTGTAGCATTTTTAAGTGGGTTTATGGAAATCCTGGAGCTTTCTTAGGTGTATTCTGCGTATTACGTAGACTACACCACTGCTGTAAATGGCATAAAATGGCTGCCTAGGTTTGTGTCATCCAAAATTGGACAAAGTATTTAAAGACTGACGTGACATGATATCAGAATGAAATAAGGAAGTTATATTGTGGGAGAAATTCTAACAAGAAGTTATGTGGTCTTTTTTAGACAGAAGACAAACAATAAGCCAATAAGAAACCATACATTCACCTAAATTAAAACCAAATAATTTTTGTTTTGGTCTAATTTGATAGAAAGTAAGGCTTATTATACCTTATTTATGTACCAATTATGGGATAATTTAGGCGTTTGGCTTTTTATTAGGGTATTATTCATTGTCTGTCTAAGAAAAACATTATTTCTAGTTATGGTCTAATTTCATACAAAGTATGACAAGTTATGTTTGTAGTGGTTTGTGGAAAAACAGCTGCAGTAATGCATTTCTTTCTTTTTTTATTTTATTTCGGTTTTTAAAGCATGTTTGTTGATACTGTGTCCCTGCTGTTTGTCCATCAACTGCATTGTACTGTCAATATTATGTCCTTTTTGATCAATCATTATTAGTACCTACTGGACATTGTATTTCCCAACACAAAGGTTAAATGGGATTTTCAAGGCTTTCTCCATACTGCCAGAATGGAAGATTATGTTGAAGCCTTTCATTATTTATCATTTTGTTGGCCTAAATCATATTGAGTATAGAACTTGAATTAGTGTGTACGTTTTTATTGTGTAATGTAAACCCTAAATTTGTTCTCTAAAAACCACAAATTCACACCACCAACAAAAACATAGGGACAACATGGCCTTCTTATTCTCAATGGTAGCTATGGCCCAGATGTTTTAGCAGCATTTAAGTGACTGTTTTTCCATGCATCATTTCTGCTGCACTGAAATAGTATTTATCCAGATCTGCTCTCTGTTGTCTGTAGTGAAATCACTGCGATTCTGGGCTTGAGGAATCATCAGATCTGTATGAAGGAAGCTGCCCTGCTGGATTATTATGTCTGTGGCTTCTGGTGGGCAAAAGAGGCCAACTTCACCCCCATAAAGACCTCCTTCACCATGGCTGTACTGCACATGCTGCTGGATAACATAAGAGGTGGGTAGCACATACAGAGAAAAGCATGACCTTATCCCCATATTAGTTAAGAAACATTGCCAAACTACACCCCATCTTGTTGTTCAAGAAGCTTGAACAAATCATCCATTGCTTTGTCCACTCCTATATTCTTGTTTATGCCAAGAAGCTGTAGCACCCTACAGTTAGCTCACGAGTCTGCTGCTCAATTACTGCTTGTTCCTAATTTCGAACAATGCATCCTCGTCTTTCAGCAATTGAATCTTCATTTGATATAGTGAATGATTTTGGACATAGCTTTGTGGTTACACCTGCACAATCTAAACCAGTCCATTACAAAAAAAATCCTGCCTTTTTAAAAGTAGAATATTGGAAACCACAACTAATTACAGCCTGAAAAACTGCCATTGTAAAATTGTTAAATGTGAGATACAGTTTCAACAGAGCATTATAAGTTTTGCTGAGATATGAGCTTTTGGGGCTCATCCATGACGGAATATTAGATTTCAGCGGGTTGTGCAGGTGTTACTTTTTAATATTTCAGTGAATTTAGATGAGAAATTATTCATTTGAATTCACTTTATGTTGCTACAATGCAGAAAAGGTAGTTATACAGTAAGTGCTTGATATAGCTACATATCCTATTATTAACTGTGCTCTATTGCCAATTTACAGCGAAACAGATGGTTTTGGTGGACAACTTGATGGAGTTTGCTAAGGCCTTAGGTGCTGCCTGCCAGTGGTCGACTTTAAATGAAGACAGGCCTACACTTCTAGACCGAGAAGAAGCCAAAGCACTCATAACTTACATCAGAACCAGGTTAGAGGGTCCTTAAAATACTATATAACTATATTAGACACAGAGCTTGAAAAATCGAGTTTTACCTTACGGGTAAAACTCGATTTTTCAGGCGCAATCGCTTGTTTGCTAATACGGGTCGGGTCTCCAACAATAACACACTGACGACATTGTATTCAGAATATAAAAATATTTTTTATAGCACTTTTTAATGTGTGATTTTGTAAAGGTGTTCACGAGATACCAACCTTTCGTGAATGTCGGCCGTCTTCTCTCGTTGTCATGGAGACAAAGTGTGTGTGTGTGTGTGTGTGTGTGGAAAGAGCAGGGAAAGGAAATGCAGCTTAACGAATATGCTGTGTGTTTTAAATAGCGTTAAAACATTTTTTGGAATGAAACACAATATGTTTTATGTATTTATGAACAGACTTTCCCATGCATTTGGGATGACACCATTACATTTATTTGCTGGGGGAAAAAACTTGACATTATAGCAAGTATATTGTGGTTTTTGTTTCATTTAAGATAGATGCTCTATGGAAAATCACTCTTTGCTCTTATAGGATATATTGTGTTTTAAGAATTCAAGTGGCACAGCTGACCCTGCGTATTCTGTTGGCTGCAGTCTGTTTCAGAAATACAGACTCTATGAGCTTCTGTTCACCACATCCAGAGAGGAGCTACTGACCGGCACGGAGGTGGGTGTGGGGGTGGGGGTGGGTTGGTTGGTTTTAGGGTGTGTGTGGGTGTGAGAATAATAGTCAAATGTGCTGTTTTCCAGAGGACCATTGAGGTGTCCAGCGGTCTCACTCCCTTGGAGGAAGGTGTTTCCACTCACCTTTCCTTCCACTAAATGGCCCTGCCTGTTATCCAGAGAAACGAACAGGTGATGAGGGATAGAGGCATAGCATCAGTGTGAGCTGGGACTTGTGATTCCTTTGTCGTCCACAGCAGGGTGGTGTCTGCCTGTGGAGTCAGACGGTACATAAGCAGCCCACATAACAGCTTTGTTTCTGCACCTTTCACACAGTGTTGTTAGACAGATAAATGAATTGATGATTTATTATGAACTGAGCTACGTTTTTAGCTTATTATCTTATACACACTCCAGTAGAACAACTAATCTCCGTTTAAACTAACACACCCAGACTTGGGGAGGGGGGGGGAGATGAAAAATAAATAAATAAATAAGCCCTTATGGTTGTACTAACATTTCCTGTGAAAATTAATAAAAACATATTAAAAAAAGCGAGAGAGAATTTCAGAGATGATTTACAATCTGTAAATAATGTATAAGCTTGTATAAGATTATATTCCAAGCTTATATGGAATATACGGTTGATACTACTAGTTTATATGGAATATACGCTTGATACTACTAGTTTATATGGAATATACGCTTGATACTACTAGCTTATATGGAATATACGCTTGATACTACTAGTTTATATGGAATATACGCTTGATACTACTAGCTTATATGGAATATACGCTTGATACTACTAGTTTATATGGAATATACGCTTGATACTACTAGCTTATATGGAATATACGCTTGATACTACTAGTTTATATGGAATATACGCTTGATACTACTAGCTTATATGGAATATACGCTTGATACTACTAGCTTATATGGATAATAAGCTTGATACTACTAGTTTATATGGAATATACGCTTGATACTACTAGCTTATATGGAATATACGCTTGATACTACTAGTTTATATGGAATATACGCTTGATACTACTAGCTTATATGGAATATACGCTTGATACTACTAGCTTATATGGATAATAAGCTTGATACTACTAGCTTATATGGAATATACGCTTGATACTACTAGCTTATATGGATAATACGCTTGATACTACTAGCTTAAATGGAATATAAGCTTGATACTACTAGCTTATATGGATAATAACCTTGATACTACTAGCTTATATGGATAATAAGCTTGATACTACTAGCTTATATGGAATATAAGCTTGATACTTGTATATTAATACGATTGCATTTCATATACAGTGAAGCCTATAGTGTTGCCAAAGTGTACAGGAATTTCAATAGTGTGTTGTCCATTTTGCAATAATATTTTAACTGAATCTTAAATTGGGAAAAATAGAAAAGATATGGTATAATCTCTAAAACAGTCACTCATTATTAATATTGAACACATTACATTTATTGTGTACTTTTTACTTACTGTCCCTAGTGATTTCCTGTTTTCTCTGGGTGCTTTCAGCCTTCCATTCAGCAGGATATTTCTGTTTGAGCCTGTCCCAGATTGCCGTGCTGTCCCAGTTTGCATCCTTTCTCTCTCTCACTTAGTATATGTGGTAATAATAATCACTACATGTTTTATTTAGAACGCTTTTATCGAGGCAAAATCTCAAACCGCTAAGAGGTCGGACGGTTTAGACATAAAAAGCTCTGTGTCTGTGTGAGTGGGAAGACTACTTGAGTTTCCCGGAGTTCTAACTTGGCATGTGGGAGGGTTTGGAGCACTTCCATTTGGAAGTATACAGCGACACAAAAATAAATTGAACTATGTTGTGATATTTTATATATATATATCTCTATATATAAACTGTACATGTATATATACACTACCGTTCAAAAGTTTGGGGTCACATTGAAATGTCCTTATTTTTGAAGGAAAAGCACTGTACTTTTCAATGAAGATAACTTTAAACTAGTCTTAACTTTGAAGAAATACACTCTATACATTGCTAATGTGGTAAATGACTATTCTAGCTGCAAATGTCTGGTTTTTGGTGCAATATGTACATAGGTGTATAGAGGCCCATTTCCAGCAACTATCACTCCAGTGTTCTAATGGTACAATGTGTTTGCTCATTGGCTCAGAAGGCTAATTGATGATTAGAAAACCCTTGTGCAATCATGTTCACACATCTGAAAACAGTTTAGGTCGTTACAGAAGCTACAAAACTGACCTTCCTTTGAGCAGATTGAGTTTCTGGAGCATCACATTTGTGGGGTCAATTAAACGCTCAAAATGGCCAGAAAAAGAGAACTTTCATCTGAAACTCGACAGTCTATTCTTGTCCTTAGAAATGAAGGCTATTCCATGCGAGACATTGCTAAGAAATTGAAGATTTCCTACAACGGTGTGTACTACTCCCTTCAGAGGACAGCACAAACAGGCTCTAACCAGAGTAGAAAAAGAAGTGGGAGGCCGCGTTGCACAACTGAGCAAGAAGATAAGTACATTAGAGTCTCTAGTTTGAGAAACAGACGCCTCACAGGTCCCCAACTGGCATCTTCATTAAATAGTACCCGCAAAACACCAGTGTCAACATGTACAGTGAAGAGGCGGCTGCGGGATTCTGGGCTTCAGGGCAGAGTGGCAAAGAAAAGCCATATCTGAGACTGGCCAATAAAAGAAAAAGATTAAGATGGGCAAAAGAACACAGACATTGGACAGAGGAAGACTGGAAAAAAGTGTTGTGGACGGATGAATCCAAGTTTGAGGTGTTTGGATCACAAAGAAGAACGTTTGTGAGACACAGAACAAATGAAAAGATGCTGGAAGAATGCCTGACGCCATCTGTTAAGCATGGTGGAGGTAATATGATGGTCTGGGGTTGCTTTGGTGCTGGTAAGGTGGGAGATTTGTACAGGGTAAAAGGGATTCTGAATAAGGAAGGCTATCACTCCATTTTGCAACGCCATGCCATACCCAGTGGACAGCGCTTGATTGGAGCCAATTTCATCCAACAACAGGACAATGACCCTAAACACACCTCCAAATTGTGCAAGAACTATTTAGAGCAGAAGCAGGCAGCTGGTATTCTATCGGTAATGGAGTGGCCAGCGCAGTCACCAGATCTGAACCCCATTGAGCTGTTGTGGGAGCAGCTTGACCGTATGGTACCAAGAAGTGCCCATCCAACCAATCCAACTTGTGGGAGCTGCTTCTGGAAGCGTGGGGTGCAATTTCTCCAGATTACCTCAACAAATTAACAGCTAGAATGCCAAAGGTCTGCAATGCTGTAATTGCTGCAAATGGAGGATTCTTTGACGAAAGCAAAGTTTGATGTAAAAAAAATCTTATTTCAAATACAAATCATTATTTCTAACCTTGTCAATGTCTTGACTCTATTTTCTATTCATTTCACAACGTATGGTGGTGAATAAGTGTGACTTTTCAGGAAAACACAAAATTGTTTGGGTGACCCCAAACTTTTGAACGGTAGTGTAGATGTAGATACACATGTGTATATATACATACATATACATGCAGGACGTCTTTTTCTGTACATTTTGTTGGTAAATGTGACATGTTTGAGTCACACACATCTCGTCTTCATATCAGAAACAAGGAAATTAATTTGACCCGTTCTCACTCCTGATTGGTCATTTGCTGCACTTGGGGCTGCCGGCTGTCAATCATTGTCTTCCAGTGATGCGGGCCCCTGATTGGCCTGTTAGCAACTGCGTACCCTGCTTACCGATAATTACGCGTCTGAATCACTCAATTCTCATTGGCTACCAGCCAACGGGGCCGGTAGATTGACAGTGTTACCCGCCAATTGCAAAATTCACCTGCATTTCGCAGGTGGGCGGGTGTTAATTTCTTGCCCTGGATAGGCATGATTAATCAATCAATTAATCAGTCAGTAATTGATCATTAAGAGTTTTGTCGATGAAGTTAAGGTTGCGTTGCATAGAGTCTTGAAGCAATGAAATTAATTTCACTGTGTGGCAGCAATTAAATATCTGACCACCCGGGGGCTATATTTGACAAAGTGTGGCAAAGCGTGGCGTGGGACTATTTTGATTTAAAAAAACTACTTAGTTCACTGCAAACACTGCGATGCCGTGTATAAGTACAACACGGCCACGACTCAAATGATGTCCCACTTAAACAAAGTGCATGGACCCTGGTTGATGTTGGTGGAGGTGCATCCTGCTCCGTCTCAACCTAGCATCAAGTCGGCGTCAGCACGGAGGAGCGGCGGTGGAGGCCGGTAGGGCGCCCATCCCACAGCCTGGGGGGAGACGAGACTGTCTGACACAGACAAGGGGGGCGGAGGTACCTGACCATATCCCGGCAACGTCAGTCCCCTCAGAGGGGCTGGACTGACAGTCACCAGGTTGCGGTTGTGTCTAACCCCTGATGCTTACCTTTCTCAACAAAAATCAGTAGACTGGTGCAGAAGTTGTATGCGAGTTACTAGTAGCCTAATTAATAGTTAGGTAGGCTTATCTCTCTCCCCCTCTTTCTCAACTCATTTTTAGTTACATTTCACAAAACCTGCCAGAAGTATTATGTTTTTGGTTAAGTTATTGTTTAACATGATTATTTTTTTATTTATTATTTTAGAACAAACGATGGTCTCCGGCTGGCAGCTGCAGGTTCTGCTGCTTTAGAGCAGCGCAGCACTTATATCCAAGTTCAGCCTAACCGAACGTCCAGTTCAACTGCCACGAGTTGTTCTTCTTGTAATAAAGATTTTGACAAAAAACACGCAGTATTTTTGTATTGTCATTGCATTTTTAATTTATAAAAAGTTAAATAAATAATAATCTAAAAATTATGAATGATTAACGATAGTTGATTGTTAATTCTCCCGACGATCAACTAAGAAAATTGAATCAAATGCCCATCCCTAGTTTGGTACTGCCAATTTGTTTTGTTTTGTCATGGTAAAAAAAAAATTGTGGCAGAGAATCAATTCTGTCAGTTGAAATCAATTCTAAGCAAAAAAATCATTAATCATATTTTTCCCCAAATCGTGGAGGCCTAGGGACCGTTGGGTATTTACCACTGGAGGAAAACGGGAGAGTCATGTCTTTGTATTCTTTGATGTAAAGTTATTCACTGTCAAAGTGACGTCAAAATGAATGGGACTCAATGGAATGCTAACGGCGGGTGAGTGCTTTGTAGCAGTAAAATGGCGCCATAGGAGCTACGCTTCGTGGACGTCCGCTTACCCCCTTGCTTACCAGTGACGTTAACATTTTTTTCTTGCTAAAATCTACTTTGTCTCTGTTTTGTCTTTGGTTTTGACCTTTCGGAGATGTAGGAGGGGAAAGCAAGGTGTGTGTCTGTGTGTACAGTTGTAAGATATAGTCTGCCCTCTTCAGGCCAACAATACACATTGCAGAAACTGTGAATATCATTAGTGTCTAGGTTTTCCTGCTATATATGGAAGTCTAATGCTAAAAAACTCTTACCATCAGCTCTATTAATTCTGAAAACACTCTACAAGTTATTGCTTGATGATCAGAAATGTTTAAAACGAATGCAAACAGTGAAATTATTACCCAAGTTGTAAACACCTTCATTTACCTATAAACAAGCTAAGCTACGTAAAAGCTTTTTCAATCAGTAGAGACTTCATTTAAGAGTGAAATAAGTTTAATAAACATGGTGCATAATAGGTTGATATGTTAGTCTTTGGCGATTAGACTGCATCGCAATGTTGAATTTATAAGGGGTATATAGAGGCTGTGGGTGTACAGGAATTGATGGAGTCTAGACACTGGTGGTGGAGATGAAGTGATGAAGGAAGAGCCTGTAGATGTGGATGGATGTGATGTGGAGCGGGGCTTCTGATAGAGGAACCCTGGTGCTTGGAAGGATGAGAACTAGAGGTGAATGGGGGTCGAGAAGGATTGCATCAATTGGCCTGGAGTGACAACTGACAGAGAGAGGAGAAAAGATTTAAAGTTTGGATGTAACAATGTGATAGCTCAAAGAGGTCCCGGCAAAATCTGGTTGTTTAACTGAGAGTGAATGCCCAGTTAGCTGATTAGGTTGGGAAAGAGAGACGGAGAGAGAAAATGTGAAAGGTTGAAGTCCTCCTGAATTACCTTACGCTAAGCTTAATTTGATTCTGAAAACAGAGGTGTTACTGAGAAGCAGTTAAACCAGTAACCCAAAGCATCAAAACTGTTTGCTATACAAGTCCAACAACTCGATAGTCCTATAACTCGACCATCTCCATCTTGTCGGTTATAGGCTGCAACACTGTTATGGTTCGTGGTGCAGGTTGGCGCGGTTTGTTTTTGTCAATGTTTGTAGACCCTGGGCTGTCTACAGAGACCATGTTTTTTACAGTGTGTTCTGGGGACAGGCAGCTAGCAAATAGTGAGATGTTTTTTACAGTGTGTTCTGGGGACAGGCAGCTAGCAGATAGTGAGGAGATGTTTTTTACAGTGTGTTCAGGGGACAGGCAGCTAGCAGATAGTGAGGAGATGTTTTTTACAGTGTGTTCTGGGGACAGGCAGCTAGCAGATAGTGAGATGTTTTTTACAGTGTGTTCTGGGGACAGGCAGCTAGCAGATAGTGAGATGTTTTTTACAGTGTGTTCTGGGGACAGGCAGATAGTGAGATGTTTTTTACAGTGTGTCCTGGGGACATGCAGCTAGCAGATAGTGAGGAGATGTTTTTTACAGTGTGTTCTGGGGACAGGCAGCTAGCAGATAGTGAGATGTTTTTTACAGTGTGTTCTGGAGACAGGCAGTTAGCAAATAGTGAGATGTTTTTTACAGTGTGTTCAGGGGACAGGCAGCTAGCAGATAGTGAGATGTTTTTTACAGTGTGTTCTGGAGACAGTTGGCAAATAGTGAGATGTTTACTGTATGTGACAATAAATGTTTAGCCTAAAACACGTGTGACATCGGTTAGAGCACCTTTAAAATCGGTGACGCCGTCGGCACAGGTTCCTAATGTAGTCTTTGGTCTTTACTTTACTTTAATTAGCCACAAGGTAAGTTAGTGACAAATGACAGCTAAACCAGTTCAGCCTGGTGCACAGCGCTGGACCGGTAAAACCGGCCCAAATCTAGTATAAAGGGTAGCTTTCCATAGGATACACAAACGCTGAGACAGAAGTTTGGTTTTACGCTTTAATTTTGACATTTTATGTAGATACACATATTTCGTACAAATTAAAGTATATATATATATTTTTACCTTATAATAAATACAAAGAATATTCCATGGGATTTGTAAAATGCACAAAAAAAACAAATTTCCATTCTCTACACTTACATTTACTTACCTACACAAACACATGCTTGTACAAAAAGGTTATCTCAAGGCTGAACACAGTGGTGGCCCAATGGTTTCTCTTAGCAACCAAAGTCAGGGCCATGATTTTTATGTAAGCTCACAATTCCCACCCTATGATTCAGAAGTTCATTTCAGTCCCTCCACTGTCAGCTGCTTCTTATTTATAGTAATCCCAGTGGTGGTTGTGTGACCACGGTGAGCCTCCCTGAACACACTGGGTTCACCAGAAAATATAAGGACAATAAAAAGTAAAGAAAGAACGTGAAGGGAGGGAAAGTCTTCACAAGTAAAAGTACCCATAATCTCAAATAGTGCTGGTTTGGTTAGAAATATAGTGCCAATACAATACAGAGGTTTCTCTTTTTCATTTAATAAAAGAAGCCAACATTTTCAAATACTACTACTAATAACAATGATGTCTAAACACAGGTAGCAGGACAAGAACTTAAATAAAGTACTTCCTAAAACTGAACATTGAACATTAATTATTGATCTTGGAAGCATCAGTTGACAAAACAATCTTGCCACAGGGAACGCTGATAATCCATTTCATGGCCCTTCATCCATTCAGTCTGACACTGCATTGTACGTACTGTATGATAATTTGGGAATGTGTTTTTGTGAGGGAACCAACATCTCATGGCGACACCCTGTAATTGAATGAATGGTGCTTTAAAGTGCCCATATTATGAAATAATAATTTATAATAGTTATTTTGTGTCTGTGGTGCTTCCACACGCAAACAAACTATCCATGCTGTTTATGAGTGAGATCCGGTTTCTGAATGTCCTCTGTCTTCAGTCTCCGGGTGCACGAGACGAGATGGCTAACCATAGCATGCTAGCTTGTTCCCAATGGCAAAACACTGCTCCAACAGCCACTACTTGACCATAATCTCCAAAAGAACTACTTCCTGTCCCTGTTTTGCAGGTATTCCACAAGTGGCCCTCGTCTAGAAGAAGTCTCCCAGCTAATCCTGCCTTGGACTGACCAAAGCTGGAGAAAGAGTTATCTAGCTGATGGGATCTTACCGAGCTACTGAGCATGTGCAGCTCCCAACAAAGATAGTATAGAAGTAAGATATCTCACTCTGTAGCTGAAATAGAGACCTAAACACACAGGGTGAGAACAGGATCTACAGCAATGTGCCTTACAACAAAAATATGGTGTTTTTTGAAAATAAAACCAGGAAGGTCCGAGGTCAAAGTCGGAAACACGCCCCCTGAACTTGGATTTCCGAGTTGGGAAGTCGGACAAACCTCGCAGTACCCCCTAAACTCAAAATCCAACAAGGCCGTGCATTTTCGCAGTTAATGCTGTAAAATGAAAGTGTTAGCACTTCTGTCTCACTGAATCAGTCGTACACACAGTCCTTTCTGTTTGTAATGCATTGCTATCAACTGGTGTTGCTAACTTAGCTAGAGCTAACCCCAGACCCAGTATTGAGGTTTGATACCCAGCCTTAGAACAAGGCTGTAAACCCCTTAAACTACCTGTGGCTCTGCATTTGACAGTCGAAAGATGACCTCTGACTACAGCTCCAGCTGGACTCTTGGCACTGATACAGTTTGTCTCTTGCATGTTTCCTCGTGTGAACCACCAGGTTGCCTTTCTGCGCAAATGATTTGGGACATTCTTGGCACTGATACGGTCTCTCTCCTGTGTGTATCCTCGTATGATTGACCAGGTCCGACTTCTGACAGAAGTTCCTCCCACATAAGTGGCACTGATAGGCTTTGTCCTCTGTGTGGGTCCGTACGTGTCTTAATAGAGTCTTAGTCGAGGAGAAACATTTGGTGCAACAAGGACACTTGTGGGGTTTCTGTGTTGTTCCTGCTTCAAACAGAACGTTGAGCTCTGCGGATTTTCTCGAAGGTCTACTCTTATATAGGATATTGTTTATGTTGCGATGTTCAGGCTGTGTCTTACCGTCGCCCTGTTCACTCGGGCTCACTGAAAGGAGCAACTGATCATACGTGGCACTGTCTGACACGCCAGCATCAGTTCCAGCTGGCTCGGCTTTAATGGGATCAACTGTTGCTGCAGCTGAGGAGTCTTTATCGATATCGGCAACAGTCTGGATTTGGTAAAGACTCAGGGGCTGCAAAGACTCCTGATCAAACTCACTTTTATCATAGGGAGTGACAGTACATGGAAATATGTTAATGCCAGAATCCTCCTGTCTGCAGGCCAGCTCTTCAATCTTACTGGCATGTGTCACTGATCTGAGCTCAGTTTCTGCCTCCATCTTTTGAATAAAACCCAGATTTGGTTTCTCCTCAGTGTGTTTTTGTCTGTGAATAAGCAGACTACGCCTCTCGCCAAAGCTTTTCTCACAGTGGTGGCACGTGTATGGTTTGGCACCATTGTGCGTTCTGGAGTGAATGATGAATTTAGACATGTGGCAGAAGTAGAGATCACAGAACTGGCACTGGTAAAGTGACAAATTGTCCTCTGGATGCTTTTTGATGTGTTGTAGCGTTGACTTTTCGGAAGAAAAAACGCTCAAGCTAACAGGACGTTTTTCCAGTTTGACGATATCCAAAGGCACGTTGACGTCACACTCCTGCTTCACATCATCATCATTGATATCAATCAGTATCTCCTGACCACTTTGATCATTTTCACTGGCGGGAGACGGGTCTGGATGAGTGCTGTCCATGTTGGGACAGTCTTCTGTCGGCTCTGACGTGGTGGTTTCTGGTTCGGCCCAGCACACACTGACGTTCACGCTGGCCGCACGCTGCTGCTGGCCAGACTGCAACTTCACATCCGAGGAAGACCTTTGGAAAGAGTCTGAAGCAAAGGGAAAACAACATTTATTTCTTTGCTGCTTTTGATCATTCTTTGTATTTTCATTCATCTTCCTCTCATAAGTACCTCAACTTTATGGAGCTGCAGGATCTGGTGGGTGTTGTAGTTTTTCTAACATTACTAGTTGTTGCAACAGCATGTGAAGAAAAAAACTATAAAGTTTGCTAGGCCAAAAAGAACATTAATCTTGCGATAAAATAATTGACAGTGTTAAAATGGGTTTGCGTTAACGCCGTTAATAACACATTTAACTGACAGCACTAGTAATTTTCTGAACTGACCAGACTGTTGTAACTGTTATTATTTGCCTTTACCCACTTAGTCACTGTATCCACATTACTGATGATTATTTATCTAAAATCTCTCTGTGTAAATTTTTTGTAAAAGCACCACAAGTCAACCTGACAGTATTGCGGCAATATCTGCATCAATGGATTTGGTCCAAAATATCGTGATATTTAATTTTCTCCAATAGTAATAAAAAAAAAAAAAATCATGTTGGACTACATACTATTTAACTGTTTCTTTGCACAAAATAACCACCATTTATAAGCACGGTCTTGATAGTGTTGCTGGTCAATGCCAGTCACTCCTTTTACCACATACCACTACAACAGATATCAGTCAGCCTGGCTCTGTCTATTTGCTGGGAATAGTCCACATTGGGTAAAGATGCACTAACTTCAGGTATGACTGCCGGCTGCAGAGTGTGACTATCTCACCTTACTTTGTATTTTATTTAGTGTGTCAGGTTCAGTAACACTGGGTGTACAATAGATGGGCAACTTCTCTGAGGTAATTTGAGTCAAACATTACAGAAATGAATTTGCTAAAAAAAAAAAAAAAAAACTAACTTATTTACTTACAGAAGAGCCATGTTTTATTGACAGCATCTGTAACACATCTATTAATTCCACCCAAGAGACACTGGACTCACTGATATTGCATGCAATTTACGCTTTTATTATGTACCAATTTAAACCAGTAAAGTGATTATTTCATTTACTGCTAGTGAGCTCCACAAACATTATTACTATTACAGTGTTCCCTTAATAAAGACAATTTGTAAAATCTGTATTTTGTGTTTATACTAGAACATGTTTACATGCTTTAATGTAGGAAAAACACACTTTATCTTTCTCATACTCTCCATGGCTGCTGCATCTGTATTCACCCTCTGTATGAGATGCTCTGTAGAATAAGGTGACCAGATTTCTCAGACGAAATCTGGGGACATTTTCAACTCAGAAGCGTAAATACCTTCAAAACAGGTCATGTTTTTATCTTTGTAAAACACTGCCTGACGTTGCTTAGAGCACCTTTAACGTTTAAATGCATCAATCTGGTAGCCTGGTCCTACCAGACTCTGGTCCATTAGCCCAGAGCCACACTGGATCTGCCATAACCAATCGCAAACGTTAGCTTTAGCTAACTCCTTCACCACTAACGGAGCAAGCTGGAAAATCAAACTTTTCCCGAACCCCGTGGGGAGGAGGGCCCCAATATCACGGCCCCCAACAAGACTCAGCAAAGATTGTTCTTGCTCGGGCTTTAACTTCTGGATATTCTGCAGCATTGTCACAACGGACCAAATGGCATCGCTCGCATCTTTGTCCGCCAGGCTATTAATCTGGTGCACTTTGAAAAGAAATTCTGAGGTTAAACTTGATTATTCTTATCTATGGATGGAAATATTTGTGCTGTAGCCTGAACTAGTTTGCACTTTTGCATTTTAACAATGCACACACAGGTGGAATTGTTTTTTTCCACCTGTATTAGTGCATTAATGTCACTAGGGAGCATACCAGTAGAAATATGTATTCATATTTGTAAGTGGGATATATATAAGTAAGTGGGATTGTCTGGAATCTGGCAATATAATAATCATTTTGGTGGGATACACTGGCTAAGCAAGTGTGTGACTGTGCTGACATAGTTTACATGTGAATATATTATAATTTTGGAGATCATGTAGACATTTTTTGCAATTTCAAAACCGGATTACTTGGGAACTGCATGTGTCCAGTGAAGAGTTTGTGAGATATTTCACAGAGAGCAATGGGTGTGCAGAGATTTATGCATAATGTAAATATGATAACATTTCATGTAGGCCACATTCTAATTAGGGGCTGAGCCCCCCTAAAGGTCTGATCCTAGAATCACCCCTAATGCTACTTCACACTTGTACTCCACTACACCTCAGAGGGTAATGGTGTAATGTTTACTGAACTACATTTATCTGATATATTTTGCTTTATTGCTTCAGGCTTGTTTCTGCAACAGCTCATTGAGTATCGGATACATTAAAAACTATTGAGGAAATATTTTCCTTTGACATTGGTCCAGTATTAAACGAGATCGCTGCAGTTGGCAGCAGAGAAACAAGCTACAATGAAAGTTAATAGGATAATTGTCCAGCTTGTATTTACGTTCATAAAAGTGCTCGTTTTGCTACTGACAGACTCAGATTAATATTCTAAGTGTCTGACAACATTATGGAAAGGATTTCTAAGGAGGTAGACCTTTCTGTCAAAGATTAAAATCCTTTTTTAAAACATAAAAGTCCACGAAATTGCGTTCGCTAAACCCACCAGACTCCATGTAAATAATCAGTGATTTTAGCATCGTAACATACGGCTTCTAAAACCTCTCTGAGCAGCGCTGGCTCTGGCTGTCTGGAGCCTGCGGGTGTAGGGTGTGCAACTATCAGCTACGTTTGGGCAGTGTTTTCTTTCTTTCATTCCAATTTCGTGTCTGTCAGTCACAGTGAAAACCGGGGACAGATCCAGCCAGAGACAGGTCACCAAAACCGGGGACTGTTCCCGGAAACCGGAGACGTCTGGTCACCCTACTGTAGAAGCGCCTGTCTCTTGCCTTTCTAATGTGAAAAATCACCAAAAAAGGCTTTTTAACCAAATACTACACAACCGGAAATGTCCCAGCAGTAATTTGACCCCGAAATTGGGGAAAAATTACCAGCATTGGCCGCCAAGATTACAGCTACCTCAAGTTAGCATGCAGCTAACGTTAGATTGTAGTGAAATGAAGCGGCACTTTCTACAGTACAAAATCACAGATAAAGGCTTTTTAACCAAATACTCCATAACCGGTATGTTTCAGGAGTAATGTCACCCGGAATTGGGGAGAATTTAACAACACTGGCAGCCAAGATGACACATTTTACTACCACACAGTATCTTGAAAACAATAAAAACAATAAAAACACTCCAGTCCCGCCTACCTGGAGTAGATGCCCAATCATAGAAGGCTGGCTTAGAGTTGCGTAACACTTAGCCAACAGTACAAAAAAAAAACTGTTGAAACCAAAGCGTTCAGAATGATTTAGCCCACTGTGGTTTCTCTAAAATACGTTTACCTCATTATTTGTTTTGGCCATAACATAAACATTAATTTATTAACATAAAACCAACATAACATTGTTGATATCACACAAAAATACGAAAAAGCTTAATAGGACCTTTTGTGAACCACTACTAAAAGTGTTAATTTTTTTGTCCTTGATGTGACAGCCCTAAGTTAAATTTAATTAAAAACTACCTTAAAGTACATAATTGTGAACATTTTTGAAAATGTGACTTGCTAACTGCTATCATGGACAAACCAACCTTCACTATGTGACTTGGCATCATCCAGCAGTCCGCGGTGGCTGTCCACCACCCACTTTGAACAGGACATTTCCTTTTCATATTCTGTAATGGTTCTTTCCACGAGCTCGAAGATCTCCTCGGCAGCTGCAGACAAACGCTCACTGACGAGCACTCTCAGCAGCTCCATCTTTACTGCCTTCACCATGCTGAGGTGTTCTCCGCCGCCACAGTCGAGAGGTGTTAATGTTTGGGAAGTAGACATGAGCCTTCAAGCCCCCTGGTCACTCCTTATCGCTCCACGTGAACTTTTCTGTGTCCTCGGATCCCACCTTGCTCTGGTCATGTCTACAAACACAGGCAGACAAACAGAAAGCCGATCAGAAACGGTTTAGATAATCGAATAGGCACTTTAAGTAGTGGTTTGCAAAAGGTTAAATATTTGACCAATTTTCACGGAGGGCCTACAGGTCATTAGCATTTTTAGCAGTAGAAGTATTTTCCAATGGTCAGTGATTCAGGACACTGGAGTCTGCAAACAGGATTGTATTAACAAGCAAACTTTAGATTCTCAGACTATGCTTTTGCACTGGAATGCATCATTTTTTTCAAACTTTCAGACAGCCTTCACATTTGACTGCATTTTCCCACTTTTGAAAAAAATAATTAACACAAATGGTTTTGGATTGTGTTGGCAAACATATTTGGGTAGAAATGATTTATTTATTTATTAAGGAAACACTTTTTGTGGAGCTCACCAGCAATAAAAAAATAATAATAATAATAATAATGTATTACACCAATTAATTGCTAACACTAGCTAAGGACTTAACCGGTATGAATGTTAATGGTAATTGCTGATGTTTGGATATGCCAAATTGTAATTATATAAGTGATTATTGGTCGGACTGTTGAGCCTTGATGTGGGTCAGGCTTAAACTAAACTAGACCTACTGTAGATTAAGATTTACTGGTGGTAAAGTACCTGTTCTGGTTGATTAAAAACGTGTTACATAAATACTTTGAAAATACATAAGTGCATTGAATAATGCTGCTCAAGTATAGTTTCCACCACTTTTTAGAATTACAATTTAAGATGCCTGTATGGGTGTGTCTCCTATGTGTTTTTAGCATTAATATAGCATTACTATAGTAGTAGCATATACAGTATATATTACCTCAAGGACTGCATTTTATTTCGTTGTATCTGTTACAATGACAAATAAAGATTATTTTCTATACTTTGGTTGCTATTCAGCCTTTTCATACATGCATGCATCGTATGGCTCACGTTTTACACGTTAAATTGACGTGCTTTATTCCACGTTAAGTATGCTGTTTACCGTATGTATGATGCTTATTAGCCAGAGTGCCACTCCACACGTAACGTATGCTGTATTATGTGGGTAGGGTTAACAACAGTTTAATGAAGTTTGGCTTAATTAACGTTAGACGTTCACACATTCTATAACTTTAGCTAGCTGACGTTACGCTACGTATTTCTGATATGAATTAACTTAACTTTTACTTATCTGTTACCCCAAATAGCCAACGTAACGTTGACTATCGAGCTGTCAACCAGAATAGCAGGTAGCTAATGTTGTTGCGCTTACCCTGCTGACAGGAAGGCTATCTCCCTGAGCTGCCTGTTAATACCATGGTTGTATAACGTTAGGTAGCCTACATACAAACAAGAGCTTTAGAGACAAGCAAACTGCTAACTGGAAGACACCATGTATGTATTAAGAGAACGAGGACACAAGCTGCTGCTGCGGCTACTAGCTAGCGACTAGCTATGTCTAGTGTAACGCTAACGCGACTCACATCGGGTAGTGACGTTCTCTTAATAAATCCATGGTAGTGACAGCAAGCATTAAAAGCTCCACGGCTAGCTAGCAAACATTGTAACAAATATGCTAACTTGCCAGCTCTACGTTGTGCATTGTCCGGGTTTACGTTGCGATGTCATAATCATGGATGTGTAATAATAACCCCCTTGGTCACAAATATAGACAGTAAAGGTCACGTTGCTAAAAACATAGCGTAGCGTAGTGAATGGAATTAGCTTGCAGAGAGTGCAATTTCTTCTTCTTCTTTGGTTGTCATGCATTGTACCAATACCATTACCGCCATCTACTGTTCAATTCCAGCATACTTTTCTGAATACCGACTCCTCAACAGCAAGTATGGAGCTAGATTTGTTTCTTTATTACTGTACATGCGAGAAAATAAATGATCTGAGAGAAAAAAAAATGTTTGAGAGAAAAAGTTATCGCACTGATACAAAAAAGTATTTTATGAGAGAAAAAAATTGAGAGAAAAAGTTTTATACCAACAGCAAAAAATAATAATATTTGAGACTG
Source organism: Percina caprodes (assembly GCA_013375575.1). NCBI lineage: Eukaryota > Metazoa > Chordata > Actinopteri > Perciformes > Percidae > Percina > Percina caprodes. The sequence continues at coordinate 389,020 of JABXJD010000111.1, read as the reverse complement.
AAAAAAGTTTAAATATAAATTTGAAATTTGAAAAATTATTTCTGAAAAAATGAAATACTTGTTTAAACTCTCAAATATATATTTCTCAAATATATATATTTTTGCTATCGGTGTGAAAAACATGTCTCAAAAAAAGTGTTTCTCTCAAAACTATTTTCTTCTCGCTCTGAAAAAGAGTCTTTGCTCTCAATGCAATTGTGAAAATAGTGTCATGGGCGGGGCCACGTTCCTATTGGCTAGTCGGGTGAGTACCATCTTCTCTTGGGAGTCCATCTGAATCATTACACCATTGTCACCGCCATAGAGAAAGAACTAGAAGCCAGCCACTCAAACATTTTATTTCTCTGAGATCATTTATTTTATCACATGTAATAAAGAAACAAATCTAGCTCCATAGCAAGTAGCCTACTGTACACAACCCTCGAGTTGTCCTCGGATCTGATTTGACCCGTTTTAAAAGTTTCTATATCAGAAATTTGGTTTTTATTTCATTTATATAATTTGAGAAAAACTGTAAATGGTTTCGAAACTGTATCCTGACTAAACTTTGACAAAGTCATATACATGAGGATGTTGACCATGAATTTGAAAAAATAATTGTAAAACTAGTGTTGGAAGTGGTGTACTGTATATAGCCTACTGGTGGGAGTGGGGAAGAAGCATTAAAAACGTCCTGGTACTGTCTTAAGACTTAACATGGGCCAAAAGCATCAGAAAACAGCGACAATAAGCGTCCATTTTCAGCTCTTAATGCAGTCATGATTTTCATGATGTGCATGGTCGATGGAAGGACAACACCAGGGTTAAGTACCAATTCGAGGTAGGCTATCTGTATTTCACTCAAGTATTTCCATTTTCTGCTACTTTATACTCTATACTAGACTGGCCTACATCTCAGAGGGAAATATTGATCTTTTTACTGCAATACATTTATCTGACAGCTTTAGTTCCAACTTAGACTCCACTGTAGAGATATAGGTCTGGCAGTGCGACACTACTTTTTAGATGACAATATTTCCATCCCTTCCTGTCCAGTGAAAACCCTGTGTCTCCAGATGTGTTGATTTTGAATACTTGTGATGAACTGAAGAATGAAGTGTTCCTTTTATGTTGAGAACATGCTCCAACTTCTTAAATACACTTCCTAAAGAAACAATAATTGGATCAGCTTTGAAATCTTGCTCTGATCCAAGATCATAAAATCTATGAAAACTTCTTCCACCACTGGCTAGAAGTAATGAATAAACAGTTGATAGTTTGCCTAACGTGATGGATAAATTGTTGAAATGTGCCTATGTACGAGTGAAGAATCAAAATTACAATAGTGTTGGATAGTAATGGGTTAAATGTTTGAGATATGCAATGGTTGAACGACTAGCTTTTGCAACTATGACTAGAGTATAGAGTTCATCTAAAAGGTTGGGAACCACCGTCTATGGTAGGGTGCATGATTCAGACCCGTGGCTCCATGGAGTCTATGTGCATTCAAGTCCATGTACCTTTATGGTACACTAGATGGCAGCATCAGGCTTCCATAGTTTCTGTGTGCTCCAGGTAACAATTCACTGGTAAACTCACAGGTTGCTTAATACGCCCCAATTAAACTGAGTTATAACTAAGGTTGTGGTCAGGGCTATAATGCTCAGTTGCAATAATTAGTAAATACCGGCAGAATAAAAAAAGTAGAAAATCCATAAATGAGATAAGTCTGATGGATGTTTATTTTCCAGACTATGTGCCTGTTAGCATTAAGCTACTGTGCAAACAGGAGTCATAAGAGTGATTTGTGAAGGCGAAAACAGTGGGTCGATGTGGCGGGCCAGCCTGCCCGTTCCTGTTGTTGTGGGGTGGGAGTTTCCAGCTATACAGCTCAAGGGAAGCACCACAGGATGTCCTTTTCCTCATTCCTCAAGGTGTGTGTGTGTGTGTGTGTGTGGGTGGGTGGGTGTGTGTTAAAAAAAACCACTTTCAAATGTGTCAATATTTTGTGATCTCTGTCAGTTGGTCTCCAGACAGTGCAACTGCCTTGTCTATATTTAATGTAATATAGTTTGATTAATTACATAGTTATTGTACAGCTGCACTAATTGTAAAAGGGATGCCCTTAAACCGATATCTGTCATACAACATGTTGACATTTCACACAAGGGTGCACAACAATGATTTATTTGGACCTATAATAGTAGTGTCTTCTTGAATTTAGTTTAGTTAAGTGAACCATGGTCAAAATGCTAAGATGTTCCCAGGAATATTCAATTCAATTTTATTTATAGTATCAAATTATAACAAAAGTTATCTCGAGACACTTTACAGATAGAGTAGGTCTAGACCACTCTATAATTTTCAAAGCCCCAACAATTCTAGTAATGGCAGTGGCGAGGAAAAACTCAAATTTGACGGAAGACAACACAAGGGTTAAAGTTATCCCTGGAACAATTCATATCAAATCTGAGATGGAATTCTATGTTATTATCTAATATCTATCTTATATTCTATTCTATTTGACAGCTTTTGTTGTTTCGAGTTACTTCATCCTGTGGATGACATACAATACACAAAATAGGATGCTACTGCCTCAGTGTAAATCTCATTCAAAATATTTGAATTGGTCAAACATCAATTCTCACCAAAATGGGGAAAAAACACAACTTCTAAGGTTGACAAAGTATGAGACCATTAGAACTCAAGGATTTAATTACCTGCTGTGTGTTCCACTTGGTGTGGAAATAGTTATTTTTGTAGTTTTGGCCATCGTTTTCCTTTCGGTTGTAATACCATTGTACTCACCAAGAATATAGTCAATCTGGGAATACTGCGACATCACGAAGAATGTGTCCGACAGGGAAAGGAACATGAGCAGTGGAACAATCAGACAGTCAACAAATCCCCAGATTAGCCAGACCTATTTTATTTTGAAGAGGAAAAAAAAGATGAGAAGTAAAATTCTAACTAATATGTCCATTGTTAATGTCATTAAGTAAACTGAACCTTCATTGCAATCCTGACTGTCTCATTGTCTCTTGCGTTAAGTCTGCCAGTACCAGTGATTATTACAGTGCAATCGGCTACCTGCAAGCTACCTAGAACTACTAGCCCCTCATTTGACTAGCCAATAGCTCACCCTGGTCAGCTAGCCCCATGTCTGCTCCAGCCCCAAACCCATTCCTGGGACCCCGACTGGCCCAGGCAGCATCTGCCAGACTTCCAGGCTTTGAGGAAAGTGTTTCTTTGGACCATGCGATGCAATCTCAGAGCCTGTCCTGTCGGGTCCTACATGCCTTAAGGCTGTTTTATGCTTATTTCAAAACATACCGACATATAGACACTTTACAAACCCATAACCCCGTCATTGTAACCAAAATGTCTTGAGTTTATTTGCAAAGCTTATGTCAGTGAACTTGCATGTTGCTACTCCCCACAGTAGGCTGCTTGACACACAGACTATCAACACACAGGACGAGTTGACCAATCACAGTCCTTGCGGTCTGTGTTGTCTTAACGCAAAGTTACACATCTTTGGAGGTGCGTGTCGAGCGGCGTAAGGCTCGGAGAGGGGTTCCCAGTGACGCAGAGGGGTCTGCGGGGGTACACCGTCGATTTGACGCAGGAGCACTTTAGTCTAGGGTTCCCCGTAATCAGCCCTAGACCCTGGTCCTCAGCAATATGCAGCCCAGCAATTCTGAGCCTCAGTTGCCCAGCAACCCAGAGTCTCCGCAGTCCAGCTGTATGTCCATCCTAAGCTAGTTCCAGAGTGGGGGTCCTGGCCGACTTCTTATCAGTTCTAGAGTCGGCTACCTGCTCCTAGTTTCCAGTCTGGCTGACAGCTCCTGATTCCAAGTCTGACACCTGCTACTTGTCACTGTCTTTGAGTCGTTCCGCCTACATCAACAACTTCCTGATCTTTTTCCATAGGTGCTCAGCCCCGCCGTCTGCCTGAGGCCTTCTGCCCAGCCCTCTTCAGTTCCCCCGGCTGCTTGTCCCTGGTCCTTCCTCCGGATCCCCTTCCACCCACCCTTTTCTGCCGGACCCTCTTTTGGAACTTTTGTTTTCCACCAGCTTTCAGTATGTCATCTGGTTTTGCTTTCTAACTCGTCGTTTCAGATCCTGCCATCTTATCAGGTCTTGCAATTAAGTCACCTGGTTTCCCCTTTTCTCACCAGCAGCCCATTCCCTCATTAGTTCCAGTTCACTCTCACTTGTCTTGTTACTGCCAAGCTCTCCGACCCTACTTAGTTTGTATTTGCCTGATCTGCCTCTGCTTGCCTGTTTTTGGACCTTGATTTCTGCCTAACCCTCGCTAGGTAAACATTTACTCATTTTTATTTAATACTGATACTCTTTTTCTCATTGTCGTGCTTTTGGGTTCAACTCGTGCACTTTTACATTACATGTCATTTAGCTGACGCTTTTATCCAAAGCGACTTACAATTGCTGTATATGTCAGAGGTGACACGGCTCTGGAGCAACTAGGGGTTAAGTGTCTTGCTCAGGGACACATTGGCTGATGTTTGGCGGTGGGAATCAAACCCAGGTCTCCCATACCAAAGGCATGGGTCACATACACAGCACCATCACCCCCCTACACTTCCAGTGATAGTTACAGCAAGCATCAATTACAGTTTACAGACCCACTCCCTGCTTCTTCCTTGACCTACTGGCCAGATAATCTGGTTGTTTCCGACCTCTCCTACTTCCTCTCTCACCCTTTTGTACATTGCTGTTGCCTAGTGATGTGACAATGTTTCTAGATCTCAGCAATTACTTTGTTTGGCACGCTGTTCTAACTTATAGAAATGGTGTAAAACTACAAAATAAGTGACCAGCATTGTGATAAACCATATGATATACTTTGTCTCTCTAATTTCTGGTGATGGGCAGTGTACAGTGGGGTTTCCCTTGGAAACGAGGTTGACGGTGGGAACCAGAACAAAGTTGTGGGCCTTATCACCTAAACCATGAACTGAAAAACACTAAAGGAAGAGGAAAACAAGAGTAGGATTATTCTTTGTGGGTTTGTCAGCATGAGTTGACACTTTTCCCTGCTTTTTTAAAAACGTTTTTGGGCATTTATTACCATTTTTGTTGCTTTATCTATTGTGCATGATCACGGAGGAGCTTTTTCACCAACCTTTTGGGGTCTTTATGAGGCCCAAGCTGTAAGTGAAAAAGCTAGATGAGACATTTGACTTTTCCTCTTAAATAAAAGCATGTCAATAAACTCTACATGTCTGGCCCTTGATGAAATTCTCATTTTCCAGTCTAGCCCTAAGTGAAGTTTCACATTACTCATTTGATCCATTGTTATATCAAATATTTGCTATGTGAAGATTTAATGGAGTCATGTCTTGTGCAGAGAATGAAGTCAATCAAACTCCGGCGAGAGCTGTGTGGAGGCAATCCTGGCTGAGAATTTGTCTGTTCGGGTCCACACGTTTCCCCAAACTTGTTCTTTCAAAGATTTTACCTCATGGGGGGTAAATGTTGAACAGCCCTTAGACCACGGATGAGTATAACTGTCAAACCTGGTGATGTATCCCTGCTCCACTGACAGCTTACCAACACTGGTCATGAGTGGAAGTGTATGAAGCTCAGAGTGAAGCACTATGAAGGAATGAGTGCGACAGCTGCTGGGGGAATCCTACTACACTATCAGGTCACATGGTACACACCCTATCCCTCTGATCCCTCCACCCCTCCCTTTCTCTCTGTCTCCCACTAATGCTTTGTACAGTGAGGGAGGGGAAAGCAGGAGGGTTTAAGAGGAAGGAGGAGGAGGAGGAGGAGGAGAAGGTGGAGCAGCTGAGAGCGAGAGAGCAGAGCAAGCCAGAGGAGGAGGAAAAGGAGAGGCAGTGTGTGGTGTGAGCCCAGATTACAACCAACCAGAAAATGAAGCAGGGAAGACAGGAGCGTGGAGGACAGAAATAAAAGGATATAAGCTCTTCTGACATATTCTCTCATTCTGTGTCAGTTGAAAGGAATAAAAAGAAAAGGGGGGAGGTTGTGGTCAGGAAGAGGGAAGAAAAGTAAGAAGGGGAAGAAAAAGAAAGGAGGAATACTGTGATTTCCAAGAGCAAGCGGTTCAGAGGACGGGCTGTCACAGAAGAGGAGGGGATGTGTGTGAGCTTTGGGTCTGCAACACGAGTGACACAACAGGGTGTGTGCGTGTTTGTGTGTGTGTATGAAGCAAACTCCCCCCACGCCTCAACGTCATCTACGGAGAACCAACCTGAGGTTTCACAAGCCATGCTGAGGACCAGGAGCCAGACGAAGTCCTGCTGAACACCATGGCCCAGGTGAGGAGAGGCACACAAACACACACACTCACACGTATAGTCTATACAAAGCATGCATGTTGGTGCATATGTATTTGAATGCACAAGCACACTTAAATCTTACTGAGACCGGGGTATTTTAAGTGACAGACACAAGTTTTTATCAAGCCAAACAAGCCCCTTGCACTTTCTTTGTCTCTCTCTTGATGTCTCTCGCACTATCAAGAAGCACACATCTATTATCACTCAAGAAAACTTAACCCTCATGTTGTCCTCGGGTCAAATTGACCCGTTTTCCTATATCAATGTTCTTTTTAATTACCCAAAATAACATGATTGATTCCACACAACGTTCTTTGGCAAGTACAAATCTCTACTTTCATTCATTTTGGGGTGTCTTATTCAATTTTATAGCATTTGAAAAAAAACATTGAAGTGTTTTTGAAATGGTATTGAGTAAAAGTTGACATATTCCAGTCTGTGATTATCCATCAACATCCATTCCTTTAATTTTAGTCTAAATAATTCCTAATTTCTGCTTTTCTAACTCAAACATTAGGTATCATTTCCTATAAATGAGGTTTATTGACCTTAAATTCCAAAAATAACTGTAAAACAAAAGTTAATAAGTTAGTGTTACGTCAACAAAAGTGACAAACATTGAAAAAAACTTAAAAAAAAAAGGATTAAATGCATCATCAAAAGTGGTAATTTTCAATTTGGACATGAAAACAACACAAAGGTTAAGAGTTACTTTACTTTGACATCACAGACATCTCTGACGCTCTTAAGCTGAAAAGCTCAAAGGGAATTGTATTTGTACCATAAACTAATTACAGTGATTGTTCTGTGGTTGGCTTAATGTCTGTTCAACCATGGATCCTAATGGAAGGGTTTTTTGGCCGTAGCAGCGCGTTTGCTCTGATTGTCCACTGTAATGTTGTTATGTTTACTGTACAAGTGCCACAAGATGGCAAATGTATGGCAAATATATACATTTGAAGTACCGAATGGGTATCGTGCATTTCACTGAATTGTTCACAGCATGGTCCTGCACATTTCACAATAAAAGGCCTGTTGGGAAATGGGATTCTGTCCATTGAAATGCTTGAGAGCTTTAAATTGGAAATGGACACAGGAAGTGTTGACAGGATAATGCAGTAAGAAATATTTAACAGGGTGAATAGGAGCAGATTGGAAAAGTAAAGAGGCTAAATACAAAAATCGAAAAGTGAATTAGAAATAATGGCCTGTCTTCAAATAAAGGCCTGGTACCCTCTGCAGTTGAATTGACTTGTCTGGTGACGTGAGTACAGAGTTCCCAGAGTTCCGTGGAGGACCACGGAGTGCTGTACGGAGTGGAGGCGTGCTACAATGACAAATTAAGTTAGGCAGCTAGTAATGGCATCTTGTTGAGGGGGGGCCCGTGTCACCTTATTTATGCCCCAGGGCCCCTAGCGGGTCCATCCAGCCCTCCTTGGTCCTGAAGTTGTTGTTGGGAAGATTGTTCAGCAGCATTTTGACCATTTGCTGTTGAGTCCAGCTTTGAGAACTGCTCATTAGCAATGTAATTTTTTTATTTTATGATTTACTTTGTTGAGAGGATCTCCTTTCAGTGACCAGACCTGATTACATTTTACTACATTTTTGGCAGCTGTAGTCACTGTTTAACCCTCATGTTGTCCTCGGGTCAAATTGACCCGTTTTCCTATATCAATGTTCTTTTTAATTCCCCAAAATAACATGATTGATTCCACACAACGCTCTTTGGCAAGTACAAATCTCTACTTTCATTAATTTTGGGCTGTCTTATTCAATTTTATAGCATTTGAAAAAAATATTGAAGTAGTTTTGAAATAGTATTGAGTAAAAGTTGACATATTCCAGTCTGTGATTATCCATCAACATCCATTCCTTTAATTTTAGTCTCAATAATTCCTAATTTCTGCTTTTCTAACTCAAACATTAGGTATAATTTCCTATAAATGAGGTTTATTGACCATGAATTCCAAAAAATAACTAAAATTAAAGTTAATAATTTAGTGTTATGTAGTGTTGAGAACATAAAAAGTGACAAACATTGGAAAAAGCAGCAAAAGTGTTGAAAAAAGGGACAAAAACAAAAAAGTTAAATAGCGTCAAAACACGAGGGTTAAAGATCAATATTTGACATTAAAAACATATAATCAGCTAATGAAATGTGCAGTATTATAGCAGTAGAAAAGTATATAAAGTAGTTTCAAATTAGCTTCATCTAGACCAGCTAAAACATTAAATACTGTTACACATTAATGCATCGACAATGATAATCCCAAATACTTCAATTACGTGACACCTTTACAGCTATCATTTATTTCTTTAATGAGTGCTATTGTACTTCTACTTAAGTAAAATAAGAATGTAGGACTCAGTACTTGCAATGCTGTATTTTAACATCGAGGCTTTGCAATTTTACCTACAATGAAAGATCCCAATACTTCTTCCACTACTGCTAAATTATTAGATATACATTGTAAGCCTTGTAAGTACTTTATTTCGGCTAGTAGGGGAAATCTATGGTGTGTTAATTGGTGAAATGGGACTTGTTTTTAGTATATATGTAGCTGAAATGGGGGTATTAGTACCTATATTATGCATAATTCCTAAAATGATATTATAATAACAAATGAATTTAGTGATGAATTCTCAACATTTGAAATGTAGGTTGCTGTAAGTAAGTGTTTTTCAGTTAAAAGGGCGCAGCATTGTACCTCTTTATAGGCTTTTTTCCCCCCGCACTGTTCAGATGTACTTGGCTAAAAATATCTTTCAAAGTGAGTACATTTATGAAAAAAGTTTGAAAACCACCGGTGTAGTATATGAGGAGTTTTACCCGTGTATATATGCAGTAGCCTATATGTTTGTGTGATTTGGGGGCTTTCAGTGGAGGAACAGCAGTGTACCAAGTGCAACAAAAACCCAGTGAAATGAAGAGAGGAGTATTTTGGGCTTGTCTCTATGAGGGAGAGGGAATCTCTCTGAGAGAAAGGAAGGTTGTGTATTTTTAGCCAATCGGCTCAAGTGATGCAGTTGATTCTGTCTGTGTTATGCATGTGTGTATGGAAAGACTGTGAGACAGAGTGTGTGGCCTTTTGGCATAGTTAGTGACAGAAGCCGACAGTAAGAGAAAGAAAGCATGGCAGGTCTATGAGGTCTTAATAGTGTGTGAATATAGAGGATAGTGTATCCTCCAAGATAGAGCAGGCATTGAGTGTGTCCGGGTGGAACAAGTCATTCTGCCTGGCAGGATAATGGAGAAACTAGGCAGTCAGCGTGAGTGTGAAAGGTGCATTGTGTTTTTGGAGGTTGTGTATTTGTGTGTGTGGAAACATCAGGATATCCTGCTCTTGCTCTTGTGGGCGAACACATTGACTGAAACAAATAGGTTCAAACTGATGAACTTTCCTACAATATCTGAAACAAACATGTAGTTCATATAGAACTGATATTACAGTATGACTCATGTTATGCACTTTTATATGTATTACTGGTGAAACTTGAAATGGAACTGAACGTGTAATGGCATGTTGATCTGATTCCATCTTTTAATACTTTTAATAATATGAGTAGAAGTTGTATTAGAAGCAACAACAACAAAAATATAGTGCTTTCTTTCCAAAAGTGAGATGAGAGAATCTATCGATGTCAAAATTCAAAAAACATTTTTAGCGCTATTTTTGATGATTTTGTCACTTTTTTCAACACTTTCTCTTATCCATGGGCAATAAACCTAATTTAAATGACATTACACTTAATTTTTGAAAAAATTAAGCAGAAACTGTGATGACTTATAGTTAAGATCAGATGATGTCCTCTGAGTTTAGTTGGTCTCAAAGTTTCTCAAAGTCAGGATACTGTTCTAAAACCATTTGAAAAAACATTTTTCAAATGCTATGAAATAGAATAAAACACCCAAAATTCAATGGAAATAATCATTAGTTTTACCTGCGAAGAATGTCGCATGGCTTCCATACAACATGCATGAATCCAAGTTATTTTTTGGGAAATTTGGTTGTAACAAACACAATTATTTTTTTTCTTTTTTGAAAATTTGTCAAATTTTGACCCCAGGACAACACAAGGGTTAAGGGGAACTCCACCGATTTTTTTTTTTTTGTAGACTACGACTGTATTTCAATCAGGAAAGACAAGTTAACATTGAGGGTGGCAGTAGGTCAGACTGGAGGGTCGCTGGTTCAAGTCCCCATACGGATCAAAGTATGGTGGTGGACTGGTAGCTGGAGAGGTGCCAGTTCACCTCCTGGGCACTGCCAAGGTGCTCTTGAGCAAGGCACCAAACTCCCAACTGCCTTTCCATGGGCAGCCCCCTCACTCTGACATCTCACCATAAGTGCATGTATAGGTACTGATCATGTGTGTGTAATTCAGGCCTGTGTGGAATGTGTATAATAACAACAGAGTGTAAATTGTAATTTCCCCTTGTGGGATTAATACATACATTATGACTGTAGGAGCTTTATTGATAAAGAATTTCCTGTTGACCCGGTCAATTAGAGAGACGTATAGGGACAGAGCCCTATAGACTTCAATGTAGGGCTGCACAATATACTATATACTGTACTCAGGAACCTGCACTTAACACACAGGCCTGAGTTCCATCTTCTAATCTCATCCTGGGGAAGGAAGTGGAAAAAGAATAAAGCAACCAAACTATTGCTTTAACAGTGAACTACGAGCAAAACCATTTGTGGTATTTATGTACTCACCACAATCCAGGTTACATTTGATTCATTAAGAGGAAGAGCCTAACCGATACATTAGCATCAATAAGATCATCAGCAGGTTTGAACCGATCACAGATATCAATAAATGAATATGCCAGCAGATAGAAGAAGACATGTTTGTCATTCAGAAATGTAGTTCAATTTGTTTCTAACAGAGTTGCCTACTAAATGCATCACCTAATTTAACGCTTATTACAGTTCAGTATTGCTTAGTCCAGATTTTGTTACCATTTGAACCCCAACTGATACAATATTTGAAAAAAATCTAAACATAGACATTATAAATATACTATAGGAATAAGCAGCCCATGTGGGTATTTGCACTGTGTGTTGTGGACAGTATTGGGAAGGATTCTGTTACAGAATACCAGCCCAAAAATGTCATTTGTAACGTATTCCGTTACGTTGCTCAATCTGATTCACGTAGCCTGAATACTTGGAGTACTTCCACATTGAATTGCATTTTCTAAGTGTTGGAACACGGCCATCAAATAGCGCTTACTACTGGTGTGTTCTTCTGTTCCAACTGGCTGTCATGTAATATATTGATTTCAACAATGTATCTGTATTCTAAATACCACCTACAGTATTTAAATTGTAACTGTAACAGAGTACAGTTGCTCATAATTTGTATTCTGAATACGTACTGCCGGTACATGTATTCCATTACTCCCCATCACTTATTGTGGATAACCCAAAGTTTTCTAGGTGTTATACTTTCATATAGGCTATTTGGGTCTAATTTCTACTTTTAATATATTTCTGATTTTTAACTTCAAGTGATGTTTTATTTTATTTATTGTTTTATCAGCGTAATGGTTTTTGGACCACTTTATTTTTAACTGCAGGCTAGATTTAGTCAATTCTGAAATAACCAAATGCAGCAGATTGTTACACAGAAATCCGTTTACGTTTTGTGTTTATGACAAAACCAATATTGGACTATGAATTGTAGATGAGAAAGAAACGTAGATATTTAACCGTCAATTCAGTCAAGAATTTAGGCATGAGCCCCAAATCCGTAAAATCTATTGAATCAATTAACAGCAAATTTCCATTTGCAGTTTCACTTTATCCTTACTGAAGGAAACATGTTCTATGGAGTATGAACATGTAATAGTGTTCAGTATTGCCAGTGGTGGAATGCCGCCAAGTACTGTACTTAATTACAAATTTGAGGTAATTGTACTTGACTTGAGACGTTTCTTTTAATGACACTTTTACTTCTACTCATTTTCAGGGTGAAATATTGTCCTTTTTACACCACTAAATTAAGCCTTTAGATACTACACTTTAGATACTACACTGTAACAAATTTAACGTAAAATTCACAGTAACTTACTGGCAACAATTGTCCAGCAAGTTCCTGTGAATTCTTTTTACAGTAAAGGTACCGTACCTCCATTTACAGTATTTTATGTATCCATTGTAAATACAAAACAATTAAACACAACATAAGATAAAAAAGTAAAAATACAGTAGTTTACTGTTTACAGTACTATAGTGGCTTTATTGTGATTTTTTTTTTTACAGTAATGCTTTGACTACTGTGATTTCAACTGTAATACTTAGACTACTGGGATTTTGTCATGTTGACAAGGTTGTAATGTAACTTTACAGCATTCTACTGTAAAATCATATACAGTAGTGTTACTGTGAAATCTAAAGGAAATAACTGGAGATTTCACAGCCGTTATTTACAATGTAGTTAAAACACAATGAAGGCCCCATCAATCCAAAAACATCAGCATCAGTCTTCAATTCAAAATGTGTCAAATTGTAGTGTGAACTGTGGCACAGCTGAAAAAGAGCATGCATGGTTTAAAAATACATATCCTGTATTGTTGGTGAAACAGCGGAAAGGGCTTTGTGAGGTCGGGTCAACATATATGAGCTTTGCTGTATGACTCACTGAAGTGACTCCCACTGAGCGGACTTGTCCGCTGCACTGATTCCAGTTCGTAGCCTGTCCCGGGCCATCGCCTCTTTATCTTCTCTCAATTACACTGCAATGGCCACTTGTGCTCTAAGGGCCAGTGTGTGTCCTCACATGTGGGTTTCACTCAGTACATTGCCCTTACAGACTCATCCAGCCGAGGGACGGGCAGAACAAAGGAAACAAAAGCGATAAGAGGGAAGTTGGACAGAGGGCAGTTTTATGAGCTTGGATATACTCCATTGTTAGGTTGCAACCCACAAACTGTAGGGACTGGTTATTATATTTTTTAAAGAATATTTATTCGGCATTTCTACCTTTTAATGGGCTAGGTGGGGGGGGGGACATGCAGGAAATCGTCACAGATCGGAGTCAAACCTTGGACCTCTGCGTCCAGGCTTAAACCTCTGTGTATGTGCGCCTGCTCTACCAACTATCCAACCCGGCCACGGGACTGGATTTTTTTTTTTTTTAAACAGATAGTTATGTTTGAATTCAAATATGCAGCATTTCTGTAAAAACTACATCAATCTGAAGGTGGAGCACTCTCTAGTATGATGGGCCATCTGGGACATTATTCACACTACTGAAATACTCTCATATACACTTAAAATTGAAATCAGTTGTGTATATGACAGCATTTCGGTAGTGCATATGAAAGTGTTTTAATATTGTGTGTGCGTTTCAGTAGGGTTTATGAGAACGTTTCAGTATAGTATGTGAGGGTATAATTTTTTTGTATTTGTGTGAATAATGTCCCAGATGGCCCCTCATATCCTGAAAATGCAATTACGCCATCATGTAACGGACCAAATAAAGAATTGAATCTTATCAAAATGTTACATTATATATAACATTCAGGTTATTTATTTCCCTATAACCAGATGATAAGCTCCTCAACCTAAACAACAAAACCCGTCATGTGTAATTGTCTTCCAGAGCAATGTGATGTGAATTGTCTGATCTGTCACTCCAATCAGTAAGTAAGCTTGTATTCATATAGCAAAGTGCTTCACGAGATAAAGGTACAGAAAAATAAGAAACACACATATATATATATATATATATATATATATATATATATATATATATATATATATATATATATATATATATATATATATATATATATATATATATATATATATATACAGAAAGGACAAATATACCAGTACAGAGCTCAGATATAAATTACAACCCCATACAGGGGGTAAAAAATTTCTCAAAGTTGGTAGAAATTAGTTTTTTTTTAAATCTTTTTTTACTATATTCCAATAAATAACTAGTCCATCCATCCATCTTCATCTGCTTATCCAGTACCGGGTTGCGGGGGCAGCAGCTCCAGCAACCAACTACTGTACTACAAAAAGATTAAGCATTTTCTGATCTGCTACTGCTGTATCTAAGGTTTGGTTACGCTGAGGCGACTACATCCACTGAGTTAATATTAGATACAGACTACTTTGACTGTTGATACTGTAGGTGGTTGGATGCTCATTCCCTGTCTAGCGTCTACATAGGTGGCGTGGTAAAAGCAGATCCTCTATAGCAGGGGTGTCAAACTCAACTTCACTAAGGGCCACACTGGAAAAAACAAATCACATCAAGGGCCAGACATGTTGAGGTTATTGACATGCTTTTACTTAATCAAAAAAGTCAAATATATTTGACTGTCTTGTTGCACGTGTCATATAGTCTTCTCACTTACTTTGGTTGACATGAAGTCCTAAAGAAGTCAGAAAACAAGTTCTACACCATCATAAAAAAAAGCGCCCAAAAAAGTCGGAAAAAGCGTCCAAAAACGTCAGATAAGTGACAAAAACGTTGGAAAAAGCCTCCAAAACATCAAAAGAAAGTGACAAAAACTTCTGCAAAAATGATAACAAGGTCAGAAAAAACAACCAAAACTAGGCAGGCCAAAATGTATTGAGAACGTAAATTGATATGCGGGCCGGATCATAATCTGCAAGGGACCGGATTTGGCCCACGGTCCTTGAGTTTGACACATGTCCGCTATAGGATGTGGTCATAGACATTAAAATTAATGAACAAAGCCACGCCGTAGACTTGCAACGGAGAGCAGTGAAGTCTATTAGAAGCACTTTTCCGGCGATGGCTGAGTGTTACTGTTGTCAAAGTGGTGCGAAAGTCAATGGATGGTGATGGCTTGTTAGCAACAAAATGGCGCCATAGGAGGTACGCTTCGTGGACGCTTGCTTACCCCTTTGGATGTGGTCTGACATAGTACTGCTGTGCAGTAACCTGTTTTTTGGCATCGCTCAGAGTCCAAAACACAGTTAGAAATGCAACCTCGAAGAAAATAGACTTTAAATTCATGAGTGAAACTTGAGTGATAGTCAATAGTAGCAGAATATCTCTTCTATCTTTCAGTATGTGGTTTCCATACTCAGCTCTCATTGGGTCACTTTTGTCTGACTTTGCCACTATCCCTATGCCTCACAACTTAATAGCAAACGATGATTGTAAATGCAATATGTTTCCACAAGTGATTTCTTCCTGTTCGAGTCCTGAGATAGATTCTGTGCCTTTAATTCCTGCAGGGAAGGAGAAAGTTACAAATCGGTACATTTGTCGCATAAAGTTTCTCGACCCCTCCCACATCTTGCCACTAAGTCTTGGTGCACAGGCAGCATGTACAGTAGATTAAAGTTCAATTCACAGTGACTGGTATCCAATCGCTTCTCCAACTTTTTGTGGGGGAGACATTTTCACACAGTCACAAGACGACATTTACGAACAACCAGTGCTTTTTTAATGGATTTCCATACAGCTAGAGAACATGCATTGTAGATGTTTGGGGAAGAAACAAGGTTAGCTCTGTAATGGTTCTGGTTAGAGCTTACACTGACCTTTCTTGCTTTTATGTGTATCTGTGTTAGATAACTTGGATTTATTTATTCCATCCAACTTTTGTACTTTTTTCTCTGTACATCCCATAAAGTGTATGTATATAATGTGCTGTTTCTAATGATTTTAGCTGGATTTTAGCTTCTGGTTCAGTGTGGCAGGTGTACCTTGCTTTCATTGGTGGTGTGGACTTTTTTCTGTATTGGTTGCTGTTGTCAAAATCGTATGTATGTTATGGTCTTTGATGGGATTTGATTTCAGATCAAATTTCCTTCGGCATCCATCCATCCATCCATCCATCCATCCATCTTCATCTGCTTATCCGGTATCGGGTCTCTGGGGCAGCAGCTCCAACAGGGATAATAAAGTTAAAGTTGATCAATCAAGTGGTCAAGGTTAGTGTTCCCTAAGTGCTAAATAGTTTTAGGGATATACCGATGCTTTCGACATTTACATTTTAAAAATATTAGGTCTTACAATATACAACAATAATACAGTAATATCCTGCGTGGTAGTCCTTTGATACTTTTTTAAATTATTTAAATGCTTGTTATAGAGTTGAAACCACAGAGGCACAAACGCACTCCGGGATCATTATGAAGTGGGACACAAAAGCATTGCCGGGCTGTTCTTACATCCGGGCATGTAATTGGCATCCCAGCATTGGATCTGGGTGTTATCAGCACTCAGCAGAAGAGAGGGAAGAAGGTGGGGGAGGGGGGGGGGGGACAAAAGAGAGACAAGCGCGAGGTGAGAGTGACAAATCATGATGACAGTTCCCCATTACTGGGTGCGTCTCGCATGCTTTCATGTCACAGACGGAGCCGTCTGAGCACATTTAGTTCAGGTCCCATTTTTGGGGATTTTATGTTCTCAAAGAGAGCAAGAAAGCAAGAAAAACACACATGGATACAATAGCTGAGAACATTTAGCTTCCCAGCCCCCCTCCACACCCCCAAGATCTCAGGATAAGTTAAAGCAATACAGCATCATACATTGCTAGAAGCATAGACAGAAAACAAACATCCTTATTTCCTTAGCTCCTTTCTTTTAAGATATTTGATAAAAGAATGCCTACAAATCTGTACATCATTTAAGAAAAATCCTTACACTCTACGTTACGTTACACACTTTCACTGGTAATCACATCATAGCCACGCCCTAAAACACCCCCTGCTTTATCGCCGATTTTAAAATCAACAAGACCATAATTCCAAAAAAGGAAGATCATTCTGTGTGGCAGAAGACTTCAAACTAGAGATTGAGACCATAATCTCATTATGAAAATGTTTAGTGAGGTAATAAATCAAGTGAGAACTGGCTCACTTTCTCATAGACTTCTAAAGAAACCGACCTCCTTTCGCAACCGCACGTGTCTCCCCCTGCAGGAATTCAGATAGAATGCAGGTTTAAGGAGTCCCCCCCTGCTGGAATTCAGATAGAATGCAGGTTTAAGGAGTCTCCCCCTGCAGGAATTCAGATAGAATGCAGGTTTAAGGAGTCTCCCCCTGCAGGAATTCAGATAGAATGCAGGTTTAAGGAGTCTCCCCCTGCTGGGGATCAGATATAATGCAGGTTTAAGGAGTCTCCCCCTGCAGGAATTCAGATAGAATGCAGGTTTATGGAGTCTCCCCCTGCTGGGGATCGGATAGAATGCAGGTTTAAGGAGTCTCCCCCTGCAGGAATTCAGATATAATTCAGGTTTAAGGAGTCTCCCCCTGCAGGAGATCAGATATAATGCAGGTTTACGGAGTCTACCCCTGCTGGGGATCAGATATAATTCAGGTTTAAGGAGTCTCCCCCTGCAGGAGATCAGATAGAATGCAGGTTTACGGAGTCTCCCCCTGCTGGAATTCAGATATAATTCAGGTTTAAGTAGTCTCCCCCTGCAGGAGATCAGATAGAATGCAGGTTTAAGGAGTCTCCCCCTGCTGGAATTCAGATAGAATGCAGGTTTATGGAGTCTCCCCCTGCAGGAATTCAGATAGAATGCAGGTTTAAGGAGTCTCCCCCTGCTGGAATTCAGATAGAATGCAGGTTAAATTATAGCCAGCCAACTTTGTCCAAAGTGCAAGTTATTTTGGCTAATTTCACGGCTAACCTCTTACCTTGTCTGTCCCTAAATTGTATCTTCGTTAAGTAGAAAATACCTTTTTCGGCATGCACACATTTGAAATGCCATGCAAGATGCGAGTCCCATTAGTGGCCACCATCACTTTCATTTTTAAAAATAGAGTGCATGGCTGGGCCTTAAAAAGCTCAGCTGCTTTAACTGTCATTGCTGCCTGACTGCGGACTATTCTTTCTAATTAGAAGTGCCTGCTTTGCTTTCTTTCTGCGCTGCATACAGAGGGATGTGTGCAAGAGCTCTCATTTGAAAATTGTACTAATACAATACATATTATGATAAATTGATATAATGATTTTCATTTCAGCACAACCTGGCTGTCAGCTGGTTTTAACCCAAAACAATCTGCATCAGTGCTGTCGGAGAATAGAACCACTCTTAGTTAGAAGTTAAGATATAGGACTAAATCTATCTGTGTGTGTGTGTATGTGTGTGTATGTGTGTGTGTGTGTGTGTGTGTGTGTGTGTGTGTGGAATTATGTAATGTATTTAATTGCAGTTATGTCCACTATACCCTTCAATGATCACTAATAACAGATGATCAAATAGACTGTGACACACACACACACACACACACACACACACACACACACACACACACACTACCAGCTGCTCTTCATTGTTTGCATTTAGACACACTTCTCCAAACAATAGAGTGAAATCTGTGCCACTGATTTAATGAGCGAGGAATGTGACATGAAAATGATCCCTGAGCCATGCCAGCAATTGTTTCCAAAATGTATGTCCATCTGCCTCTCTTTGAATTTTTCTTCAAAATTATTAATTTCAGCCCAATGAATTAAAAGCGCATCAAGTAAGAGACTGTCCTTTGGGGAAAGGATTTTCTATTCGGCTGGCATCCAGGCTAGGTAAATTAGCAGCAGAATCAAAATATTCACACTCATCCCCAAGGTCTTATGACTCCAATTCACGAATATACTGTAAATGAAAAAGTGGAGAGACTGTAGGAAAATAACACAAATGGTGAATTTCTGAGACGTGTATGTTGCTTGCAAGCTACAGATCCCTTTGCAAGAATTAGCTACATGGCTATTCCAGTGAGCTACTTTCTGGGTTTTCTTACTGTCTAGTCTTGCGTGGCCAGACCTATCTCCACGACACTGTGTAAACCAATCACAATCATCTTGGGCGATGCACTTACAAAATGAAAAGCAAAGGTAGCGGAAGGGGAGGAGAATTCTGACTTCTGATCAAAAAAAGGCACTATATGAATAAATGTTGCTGGCTTATAGTGTACTTTTATATGTGGTAATATTATATTAGCTCTTGTGGCTACGTTCAGCTAAAGTTACACGGTTTGTCTTTAAGCTTCCAGAGCATGGAGGATTGTCTTAATCATTTCATCTGTCATATCTCATATCATTAAGTTTTGTGTGTTATAAATCAGTGTGTCCTTGCTGATTCTCCTCTACTTGAGGTCTGACATCACACACCCCTGGGCTCATGGGTGACATCAGCGGGCTGCAATCTGCATGGCTCTCACCTTGCAGCGGCCGGTCGTCCCATCTGTACACACACACACACACACACACACACACACACACACACACACACACACACACACAACTCTGTGTTTTGCTGCTCTGCTCTAGTTCATTCAGCTGTATCAGAGCTTTAAATAGAATGATGAAAGCTGTGTGTGTGTGTGTGTGTGTGTGTGTGTGTGTGTGTGTGGCTCTTGGACTGATAATAGGTTTCCTCCAGAGTGCATTTCCCCGAGGGTCCTCCAAAGAGAACATGTTATGTGTGTGCATATATACACATATACAGCATGTGTATATATATATATATATATATATATATATATATATATATATATACATACAGTACTTTCAGTTCTTTTGTCTCGTATGTTCTTAGTCAAAATTGTACTCTCCCCATGTAATGCTTACACATACCTGCACTAATCCTCACTTTTAGCACAAAAAAAGTGCTTACTCACTAAAATAGATTGCTGAACTGAAGCTTGCCGTAGTAGGTCATTATTAAAGCGGCCATTTGATTCTGAAGTGGCCTCTTTATTTGGTTTTCATTTTGGATTGTACCCATTTATTGCTGTGGTGGATTACACTGCTCCATGCATGGTGGAACATGGGGACAAAGCAGGACATCTAACAAGCAACTTCTAATGTAACCAACAGGTTTAACAGCTAATGGTACTATCTGTAGTGATTAATCAATTGGCCATTTTGGATATGTTAGGTTTGAAAACTGACAGAAGGACTGGGCGTATGGATGAACTCTTGTTTGTCAAGAACTATAATAAACTCCATCCACCTGTTTGAATTTTCCAAAAAACATGAGTGGAAAAAATTCCAAATATTGCAATGATTTGCATTTTCTTTTAAATCTTTAGCTGGGAGGAGGCCTCGGGAAGTCCACCCAGGACTAGGTGGCAGGGACGTCCAGCTGGGAGGAGGCTCTCAGTGGAATGACCCAGGACTAGGTGGAGATTATATCTCTAACCTGGCCTGGGAAGCCTAGGGATCCCCAGTCGGAGCTGGTGCTGAATGGGGTGGCTTGGGAAAGGATGGAGTATATTTATTTTTATAGTAGTGCTATTTTTATCATAGCAGATGGTGGTGTGTAGGTCTCGTTGGTTGCATGGGTGTCCTGTGGGCCTGTACATTAAAGTAATCCTGTGTAGTTAGAATATGAGCCCAGTGGGGGATCCCGAGGCGTTCCCAGGCCAGGTTGGAGATATAATCTCTCCACCTAGTCCTGGGTCTTCCCCGAGGCCTCCTCCCAGCTGGACGTCCCTCCACCTAGTCCTGGGTCTTCCCCGAGGCCTCCCAGAAATGTTTCCACTCATGTTTTTTGGAAAATTCTCTTTATTCACGTTTGTCTCCATTTGTTTCGGATTCAAAATGATCATTACGCGGTGACATCACATCCTTTTTTGGGGCAGCGGAGTGCAGGGTAATTTCATTGGATGGAGGGTCCATCAGACAATACCTTAAATGGCTGAAAATTCAGTTTACTTGCGTGATCGTGATGTGATATAAGGGTTTTCTCGGCTGTATGTAGTCTACATTAGTCTACAGGCAGGGTCTAATGGAAATATGCAACTGATTGCTTTATGGGACATGTAGGTTTCGGTGTTTTTGAAACTTGACCCGGGACTTGAAATCAGGATATGTCAGCCTCTACTGACTCAATGTCGACCCTTCTTTTTTTTTTTTTCATTCTATCTCTTAACCATTCTGTTGTCCTTGGGTCAAATTTGACCCCTTTTAAAAATGAGAAATATTCTTTTTAACCAAATTACCACAAAAAAAGGATGGATTCCATGCAACGCTTGTTACAAATACAGTAACTTTCTTTGAATTTTGGATGTAAATTGAAATGGTTTCAAATCAGCATCCTGACCAAACTCATCCACTCAACATACGCTCCTCTGATCTTAACCATTAGTCAAAATAATTCATAATTTCTGCTTTTTTAGGCCAAATATTAGGTATAATTCTATACAAATGAGTGTTATTGACCATGGATTCCAAAAGTAGTGTAAAACTAGTGGTAGTAAGGTGGTGGTAGTGAAATAATGTCAAATGTCGATACAACAACACAAGGGTTAATCTCCCAACTCAAACCTGTAAATGCAAAATTGTTAGAGATCGCTCTGAGGTCAAAACAATAGCGACCTCCTATAGTTCACATCTTATCAATATTTCCCGAAAGACGCCAAATACCAATGCTAGATGGAAGAGAAGCTTGGACAGCCATTGTGAACACATTGGAAAAAGTGAAAGCCGCATGTTTTAAACAGATTGTGCCAAGATGTATTGGCACCAGCCAGCGCAGCGTGAAACCTGCAGCGTCTCTGCATTAGCACCAGGTTCACTTCCCATGACTAAGCCAATTGGCAGCAACAATCCAAGCAGGAAGCCTAGAAAGTAAATTAATCCTGATCCCACTCACCATCATAGCACCATGAAACCCTAAGTGCTTGTAATGTAGTTAGGTGATGTGCAGGTAACATGCACAAGCATCAATATAAAAATGGGGAAGAAAAATCAGTGTACAGTGTGTGAATGCAACGCCCTTTACTACCAGTTCTTGGTTGTTTTGAATTAAATGGAGTTTAGGAAAGTGCTGTGAGCCCTCCCAGAGATTGTATGTGTGTGTGACAGGATGTAGCGCAGGCCAGATAAGACTTACTTGTGTGTGACTGTGTGGTGTGAGGGCGTACGTATTGAGTTGGTGAGTAGTGATGGGGTTTAAATCCAGCAGATTAAGGCTGTTGTGTAATGGTATGTGGGCCTGTGCTTTGTGAGATTGACATGTGCTCTCATCATGTGGGAATTAAATATATTCTTCCTATGGAGGCACTTCACTGCTCCACTAGACTCGCATTGCCAGACACTCCTCCACAGCGCTACAGAGGAGGGTCTGGCTAGTCCACACAGCATTCTGGAATGGGAGAATAAGAACGTGCTCTGGAAAATCAACACTTTTGTTGACGCTTTTTATCAATGTTTTTAACTTTTTCTTACATTTTTGTCCCATTTTTCAACACTTGACGCTTTTTTTTTTTTCAATGTCACTTTTTTTTACGTAACACTAACTTAGTAACTTTAGTTTTACAGTTATTTTTGGAATTTATGGTCAATACACCTCATTTATAGGAAATTATGCCTAATGTTAGAGTTAGAAAAGCAGATAATAGGAATTATTTAGACTAAAATTAAAAGAATGGATGTTGATGGATAATCACAGAGTGGAATATGTATATTTTGAAACCTCTTCAATTAGTTTTTCAAATGCTATAAAATTGAACAAGACGCCCCAAAATTAATGAAAGTAGAGATTTGTACTTGCCAAAGAGCGTTGTGTGGAATCACTCATGTTATTTTGAGTAATTAAAAAGAACATTGATATAGGAAAACGGGTCAATTTGACCCGAGGACAACATGAGGGTTAAAACAATCAGAATTATCTTGGGCGGTGCTAAGCGCCGGACGAAGCCACGGTGCCGCTGCAAAATAGCCGAAGAAAGGAACTTGTTTTGGTGGAACATGTGTACGTTCAAAAGTTTAGTCGTGCAACAGAAAACTCCGATTGGACAGATAGTCTAGCTAGCTGTCTGGATTTACCCTGCAGAGATCTGAGGAACAGGTGGTGGTGCGAGATCACAGAAGGCTTGTGTCATGTGGACGTGTTGTCATTACTACAGAAACTACACACTATCGCTTAAAATAAAGGAGATATACATGTTTTTACTGAACTTCAGCATTGTTGCAGACCTTACTTTACTACAGCGAGATGCTAGCTCTTCCCCTTACGCTCAGCCTTTATGCTAAGCTACGCTAAGCCCCACCCGACTCCAGCTAGCTCAACTAGCCTGGCTCTCTATCCAAAGAAAAAAACCACATACCATCACTACTAAAGCTCATGTTGAATCTTGTTGAATCATTTAACCCTCCTGTCGTCCTCGGATCAAATTTGACCCATTTTTTAGAAATTTGAGGTTCTATCAACCAAAATGTCCAACAAAATAACGTAGATAGTTCCATATGACGCTCTTTAAAAGTAAAATAAATGATCAGTTCACTACTTTTTTGGAATTCGGATGTTTTATAAATTGTATAGCATTTGAAAAAAAGTGACAAACATTGGGAAAAGGGGGGAAAAAACATGGAAAAAAAACATTTTTAATTTGGGCGAGAAAAACCAAAGGTTGTGCAGTGGGAGGGAGGACAACACGAGGGTTAATCAGTAAATCACATACAGTCTAAGTATTTTGAGAGTGATAGTGATCTTCTCATCTGACTCAATGACAGGTCATAGCAGCATTCACTGGGCAGCATGTGTACTTACTGCTGTTCAGAGGATACTGATTGATTGAGTTTCTCTTTTAACACGTTGTGGGTCACTTCCCATGAGGGACGAAGGTCTACGTGGGACACGTCTCTGAATCACTCCTACTTTGGGATTTCGACAACTTGACATTTGTAACTTTGATGAAACTTGTCATTTGCGTCCAGCGATGTAAGTGTGTGGTCCTGCTGTGGCTGCAATGATGTGAAGTGATAGTTCTCTTAAAAAAAAAAAAAAAGCGAGAGAGAGAAAGAGGCTCGCTCTTAAGCTGCAGAGCTCTAATTCAATCTGCAATTTACGTGTGTGATCAAGCCAGGACGTTCCAGTTAAAAGAAAAGTTGCGTGACTGGGCCACTGATGCTGGAGAAGAAGTCATGTACAATCTCACACACATGTAGGGGAGCTGTGTGTGTGTGTGTGTGTGTGTGTGTGTGTGTGTGTGTGTGTGTGCGCTGTGTGTGAGACAAATGCAGGGGTGCTGTGTGTGTGACACATGTAGGGGTGCTGTGCGTGCCTGTGTGTTACACATGTAGGGGTGCGTGTGTGTGTGGAACACATGTAGGGGTGCGTGTGTCTGTGTGTGTGTGACACATGTAGGGGTGCGTGTGTGACATATGTAAGGGTGCTGTGTGTGTGTGTGTGTGCAACACATGTAGGGGTGCTGTGTGTGTGACACATGTAGGGGTGCTGTGTGTGTGTGACACATGTAGGGGTGCTGTGTGTGTGTGACACATGTAGGGGTGCTGTGTGTGTGTGACACATGTAGGGGTGCTGTGTGTGTGACACATGTAGGGGTGCTGTGTGTGTGTGACACATGTAGGGGTGCTGTGTGTGTGACACATGTAGGGGTGCTGTGCGTGCCTGTGTGTAACACATGTAGGGGTGCTGTGTTTGTGACACATGTAGGCGTGCTGTGTGTGTGTGTGTGTGTGTGTGTGTGTGTTTTGTGTGTGTAACACATGTAAGGGTGCTGTGCGTGCCTGTGTGTAACACATGTAGGGTCCTGTGTGTGTAACACATGTAGGGGTGCTGTGCGTGCCTGTGTGTAACACATGTAGGGATGCTGTGCATGCCTGTGTGTAACACATGTACGGGTGCTGTGTGTGTGTGTGTAACACATGTAGGGGTGCGTGCGGTTGTGTAACACATGTAGAGTGCTGTACGTGCGTGAAACACATGTAGGGGTGCTGTGCGTGTGTGCATGCGTGTGTGTGTTACACATGTAGGGGTGGTGTGCGTGTGTGTGTGTATCACATGTAGTGTGTGTGTGTGTGTGTGTGTGTGTGTGTGTGTGTGTGTGTGTGTGTGTGTGTGTGTGTGTGTGTGTGTTTCTAGTGGTGTATCAATGAAATCAACAGTTTCTTAGCACTGCATCTTTGTCTGTTTGTCCACCACTTGTACACACAGAGTCTAGCTTGCATGTGTAGCCCATGCTGTTATATATATATATATATATATATATATATATATATATATATATATATATATATATATATATTGTTCATCCCTCTTTGGGACCAAAACAAGTCTTTACCTTCCATCGCCCTCTAGTGGTCCCTTCGCACCACTGCTTCTATCTATAGCTTCAGCGGTGAGGATTAGATGGATTAGATATTTAGCGAAATCTCCCCATGCTGCTGTAAATAGACAGATGGGTGTTTCCCCCACCCGACCCAAGCACACACACACACACACACACACACACACACACACACACACACACACACACACACACACACACACACACACCAGCTTCTCTGTTGCTAAGCCAAGCCACGACATGACAGAACACTACAGAATAGAGAGAGCTGTCTATTTAAGAGTGTGATTCCAAAATAAGATTGCAAGATCATTTTCATCCTGTTTGTTTTATTTTATTTAAGGCATTTTAGGCAGGTAAGAGTAGCAAGATGTACTCGATAATTATTCCTTTGATTCTCTTTAACCTTATAATTATGGGCCATAGATTTTAGATTCAGTTAAATTCCATTTTTCATGGAGGTAGTTCTACCAGATGTAACTCTGATTTGGAATCCTACTGTTAATGAAAATGAAATAACGTTTTGGAAAATGAAAGCATTGTTATTACTGTAAGTTATTTCTGACCAGCTGTAAATGTGAAGTAGTAGAGGAGGAGGAGTTGGGGATTTTGTAACGAGGAAGAAGAGTATGAGGAGTTTAAGGCTTTAAGGTGACTTAGCAAATGACATAGCAGCTGCACAGTTTATGTTCTCAAACTTATAGACTCCAAAAAACCTTTCTAATTTTCTTGTTCTGTGTTTGACTAGGACCATTTCAATGGGTTTGGATAGTGCTTACCCTATGTTATTGTACGATTCTACAATCGGGGGAAGGGGGTATAGTGGAGGTCACAGGAGAGACTGGGGAGGATGATGGGAGGATGTGGATGTTGGGTCTCTACAGGCCCCCCTGCAGTGGGGATGAAAATCTTTTCAGAACAAGGCCAGATTAGTGCCTACACACACACACACACACACACACACACACACACACACACACACACACACACACAGACACGATCAACACTTTCCAAAACAATGTCTAGATTAAATCCTTACCAGCCTTGTTTTTATTGGAGCACAGTCAGGATAAAGGCCCTTAGGGCTGAACGCTGATTCGTGGTGTAAGACATTTTTTGGAAGCCCTTTGTTTGGTGATGTTTTGGCATCAACAGCTGCTGCTAATCTCCTCTGATCGGAGATTGGATACAGTATTTCCGATTAATCCCCAATCCGTTCGTCTGGGTGTAATATTTGAATTGAAAAGGCAAACCTGGGACCAACTGAGCAGGAATTCCTGAACATATAGCAATCAGTAGATATGTTTTCAAATGAATTATTTTGCACTGGCACAGGTGCCATAAAGTAGAAATACAGTACATCTGCTGTCTGTCCGTAATTTATGGTTTTTACTGCTGCAGAGTCAGACTCTTTGAATAAACAAAAATAGACTTTAATATTGGTCATTTGTAAATATCAGTACATTATTTTTATTTTATATTTTATTACATATATAACAGTTTTTTATATCGATAGTCATACTAGGTATTAAATATAAAATCCCCCGGAAGTTTAATTCATCATTTCTGTAGACTTAAAATCATGTTTTTTTCATTTTTTTTATTATTATATCAAAATGCCCTGGCCTTTGTGCCCTCGAAACATTGACAACAGCGAAGCCCAAGTGGCCTTGCCCTAAAAGGGTGAGATTCCAGGCTGGATTGGGTTCTTCTTGTAGCCAATATCACATTGTGAGTTGACGGATTGTTAGTCATTTCCTGATGCTCTAAAAACACGACAAAGAATCCAATCAGACTTCAGAACCGAGCAAGCGGCGTCAGTAAAAGCATCCCACATCTCGAGCTGACGTCACGATGTCAGATGATGTAAATTGGAGCCGTGCTTACATAACGGAATTTAACCGTCCTCCACCGTGATGCATGAGTGCATGCCGGCGTGATGTAAGATGTCATTTTGAGGGGGGGAAAAAAACTTATCTGCAACAACTTTTTCACACAAATGTTGTCAATGATAATCTGTTAATTTATTCCGTACACCCCATCATCTTCTCATCTCTTATCAAGTACACATTGGACGGTGTGTGTACGTGTACGTGTGTGTGTGCGTGTGTGTGTACATGTAGGCCTACGTGTGTGTAAGAGCGGTGATAGGCCAGTAGAGGGTGTACTGTGAGAGAGTGTACATCTAGAGTCTCAGCTTCTCTTTCTTCCCTATTATTCTATGTCCTGCTATTACATAATGTGTGTGTGTGTGTGTGTGTGTGAGAGAGAGAGAGAGAGAGAGTGTGAGAGAGAATAAATGTAGAATGTTTGCGCATGCTCTTTCCTCTGCCCCGAGGGCACTGTCAGCCAGCATCAGCATTGGGGCTCTGTCTCTCGCTCCACTGACCACAAGTACACACACACACACACACACACACACACACACACACACACTCTCTCTCTCTCCTTCAGGCATGACAATTCTACTATTACATTTCCAACACAGGCAGATAGGAAGACAAACTGACTAAAAGTAATGAAAAGTAAAAATAAAGTTGATACATACAACAAACAATCATGGTGGATATATGAACTAACTCAGGAAGGGAAACCTGATCCCGGTATTAAAGTCCTGTGCTTTGTACATCCACAGTTCACCCTGACCACTTCACTCGTTTTGTGCAGTACATACAGTAGATGGAGCACTTCCCTTTATAAAAATAAATGAAAATATTATTTGAACAACAGCAGCAACAACAATAATTACAATCTAGGCAGCAGTATATGTTCTTACAAAATACATAAGTCGGCACAATTAAGACGGTGGAAAGCTCTGCTCTGCCTCATGGTCTGTTGATGTTTTTTAAAAAGCAGCAAATGAAAAGGTGTTGCTGGAGCAGGAGATTGCAGTGGCTTTAATTTCCGTTTGAAGTGGAGATCCTTATGACAGGACAGGAAACTGATATGAGAAGGCATGTTCTAACAGTAAATAATGTCCAATTATTTACATTATTGGCATTCTGACAGAGCAACTCACTCTGTGTGTGTGTGTGTGTGTGTGTGTGTGTGTGTGTGTGTGTGTGTGTGTGTGTGTGTGTGTGAAAAATGATATGTTGTCCACTACTTCATGGTAAAGGGTAACATCCTTAATATTAGTGTTTCCATTAGTGTTTTTTATAACGGTTTTCAAACAATATTGCGCGTGGTTTATTGCATTCACTTTTCATGTTTAATGTGTTCAAGGTGTCTGACACATGTTCCAGTGTTAAAAACATGATTTTGATAAGATATGGAAAAGTCAGTGTAGTGTCAAAACCAAAGGCGCACTTTTACGCTTTTATTTTGAAGTCCAATTTTCCAGATTTCCGGTACCATTGTAGTATGGAGCACGACGCCGCTCGTAACGGGACTGTTTACATTGTGGAGAGAGGGCGAGGAGGACCGTTGAGTCTAGAACGTACCGAAGCCGCTGCCAGCGACGGGACCCGAGAGAAGACACGACTGTCCACAATGTTGACAGCAGAGTAGTTTGAAAGCAGCTGTCTGTTCGGTTTACACACAGGCTACCAGACACTGAGAACCCAATGAATGGAGTTACTTTCTGCCTTGTTGGAATTCCACCTCACTCAGCCACTGAAGTAAGTCAAAGCCGAATATACCGTTCTGTCTTCTGTCTTTTTTTTTTTTTTATTCAGTTCTTTGTTTCCTCTTGTAAATTGCATCCCCCCTCCTCCCCCCACCCCCTTGGGTGCCAACAATCCGATATACGTGCAGTTTAGTGTCCCAAATTCCCCGTAACGTAACCCTAACCCTATGCTAACCTTAACCACTCCAGGTCAAGCCTAGCTAACCCCAGCCAGCTTCGTAGAGCGGGTCTTGGCGTGGCCATAGTGGGATTTGGGACACTAAAATGCACGTATGCCAAGCAACCCTATATAAGCTAAACGTATCTTCGAGGTACTTATTACTAGCTAAAAGTGTAACGTTATGCTGTTTTTAGGCGAGTCAGTGTTACGAAGTAAAGCATTTGGCAAACTGCGCAACGCCCACAAGCCTTCTACACGTCTGTTAGGCATTCCCCACATTTGCATCATAGTCACGATAAGTGTCAGTTAAAGTAAGTTGTCACACACCTCGGTAATAGTAATAATTTATATTCTATGGGGAAATTACAATTTACCAGCACCCTGAGTGAGGGTTCGGTGCCTTCAAGAGCACCTTGGCAGTGCCTAGGATGTGAACTGGCATCTCTCCAGCTTACATTGGTCCGAACGGGGACTTGAACCCCGGACCCTCCGGTTCCCAACCCAACACCCGACTGAGCTACTGCCATCCCAGTATTCGTATAGCGTACCTAGTTTCAGCATGCATCTCTTCCACACCCTGGAAGTCTCCGGACTGTGTTTTTGAAGATGTTTTCATGCACCTGTCTATGTCTTATGCAACTTGTCAAATTCCCCAGCTTGACACAGGAGTGCAAGCTGCAGGCTATTCAACCTCATAATGTTAAATCACGAATAAGGAATGACTTCAAGTGCACTGCTTTGTTTGATAGCCACAAATGCTACATTATAAACCGCAACACAAATCTATCTACAATATTCAGACATGATTCAAATTCAAAGTCGTGTCTTTTAACACTGTTTGTTTTTTTTGTTTTTAAACTAGCGGATCATATGCATTCTGCAACTAACTGGATAGTTCCTCCAGGATTTCAGAGAATGCAGTACATATTTGTGTTGTGACAGTTTTACATTCCCCCATTTTCAGAGATTATGTACTGGTGGGCGGGCAGAGAGACAATAACAAATTGGTCTGGAATGCATGTATTTCCATATGCCAGCCCACATATGCAGTGACAGAAGGCACATTGTTGCCATTAGTCTTCTCTCAGTGGAGAAAAATGCATTCGAATTTGACACAATACTTCAGAAGTATCTCCCAAACGATTACAACAAGCATGTAAATTGAATTTACCTGTACATATTTAAAAGGGTTGTTACTGATCATGATTCTGACATTTTTTTTTCTCTCATCACTTTGATCTCTCCCATCACACAGCACATTGTTCAATGAGTTATTCTCTCTGCTCACTGGTTTCCATATTGCTCACAGCTTATTACTGTGGGATTGTGTCATGGCTCAGCTAGCATCAGGGCCATGGGTCATACATCACTGATAACTGTCATTAGTAGTAGGGATCGACCGATATGGATTTGTTTTTAAGTGCCGATACAGATATATATATTTTTTTCATCAGCCTTACCTTAAATCAGTCTATCATCAATTAGTAGTGAATTTACAAATGTAAGTGTCAATATGTGTCATTTTCATGTGATTAATTATGTCAATGTGAAAGTGGGTCATTTTAAAGCAGGTTCATGATTGTAATTTGAGGTTGTACACCGACTGATGACGGCACAGAACACACCGAACAGGCTCGAGTCTGACGGCCGATAATTGAGTTGGTGTGTCAGCGCCTTTAGGTAGCAGTTTTACTGATGTCTTTTTTCCCCCTGACATAAAAAGTAGCCTCTCTCGTTAGTTACTTTCATCCATTTATACATTTCCTGCCGTTTAACCGGGGCCAAGTCACGTAGGCAATGTAGTCCAACGTTTTTCAGCTCCTCCCGGGGATCCCGAGGCGTTCCCAGGCCAGAAGAGCTAAAATTATCAATCCTCCATGTTCTGGGTCTATCCCGGGGTCTCCTACCAGTTGGATGTACCCATAAAACCTCTAAAGGAAATGAAACAGGCCTATGAGATGGCTCCTAGTCAGAGGCAAAGTCAGAAATGTTAGATATTTAGAAAAAATAAACTTCCTGCAGTAACCACCTCAGACCTCTTCCAAACTTCCATGTTTTTCAGATGTACTGTATAGGGCTGAATTCAACCAAAGTGTGCTTCAGCTTTCTCTTCATCCAAAGCAAGTGCTCGACATATGGAGCCAGCCGCTGACATTTTTACTCCCGCGGATATTCCACATCATAGCAACCAGACTTAACAAAGGCGCCTCAGCTTAAAAAACGGTGCGCCTCCACAGCGCTCTAGCACTCCCAGCTGGGTGTTTTCAGAAGAGTGCCTGGCATTTTCAGCTGGAAAAAAATCCTTTGGTGTACAGGCAACATTATGTAAGTGACACCAGCAATTGTCCAACCAATGAGAATTTAATCGTAGAAGAGATATTAACCAACCAACCTGGGGACGGCAGCCCTAGTACGGTAGCAACATTATTTTAAAATGAGGCAGTTTCTGCATAAACAAGTTCCTCACCACACTGTTAATGACCATTAACCATTTTCT
Source organism: Percina caprodes (assembly GCA_013375575.1). Classification (NCBI taxonomy): domain Eukaryota; kingdom Metazoa; phylum Chordata; class Actinopteri; order Perciformes; family Percidae; genus Percina; species Percina caprodes. The sequence goes on along the minus strand of JABXJD010000111.1, from coordinate 357,366 downwards.
TTATACATTCAAGTTTAGTATAGTCATCCTACGCCACTATTTCCATTTAAATGTCTGGGTTATCTAAGCCCCCCCCCCCCAAATCAAATTCTGTGTGTTGTGTGTTCAGTGGAGCAGACTCCTCTTGCCTTATATGTCCTGTATCAGGCTGCCCAGTGTTGCCCTTAGCCCTGTAAGGGCTAATTAGTTTGTGCTGATTTTACTTCAGAGGATCAAATAAGTAAAACCGAAGCATTTCTCTTTCACAGCAGGTACTGGGTTTTTAGAATGATACAGCACACTTACAGTAAATTTCCATGCTTTCATACCTCTTCCCGCAAAGCTTTGTCAGATGTTCTCATCATGTAGAAATATGTCAGCCTTTAATCAAAATCTGAATACTTTATTGATCTTCTCAGGGAAATGATTTAGTTGCAGTTGCTCACAGTCAAATTCAAGGTAAAATAAGAGTAAGAAAAGAGCAAGCCAATAAGTGTATAAAGTAAATAAAGTAACATAGCTCCAATAAGAAATACATAGAAACTTTAAGTAAGTGAGATCAGGTTACAAATAAGATTAGGTGAAAAAGATAGTTTCAAATGGATGTACTGGGGCGCCCGGAGAGCTCAGTTGGTAGAGAGGGCGCCCATACAAAGGGTTTGACTCCGACCTGCAGCCCTTTGCTGCATGTCATTACCCCTCTCTCTCCCCATTCATGTCTTCATCTGTCCTGTCAAAATAGAGACCGAAAATGCCCCCAAAAAAATAATCAAAAAAAAATAGGATTGTACTGTACAAATTCTATTGTAGTGCAGTGTCAACATAAATACTAGCCTGGTTGACACCAGACCGGTCTCAGTTGTAACTGAAAGTGGGCCTGGACAAGCTTCATTCACAGCCCGTTTCCATAGTCCTTTAACCAATCAGACCAACGATCCGGTTGATGTAGCAACGACAGCAGCATTAACGGGTTGCTACGGTGGCCGCCATGTTGAATGTAAACAAAATGCTGATCGTCATCGTGTAAAGCCCGCCTCAGCGGTTGTGATTGGTGAAATGGGAAGTTGGTCAGGCTTTTCCCACGCTACAAAAACACAGTACGAACATAATAAGTACAGTGTAAATATAACTAGCAGAAGTGAATAAATAACACGTTTGTACATGTAGCTGATAAATTATTGCACCAAGCAAATATTGTACATAATTGTCCAAGAATATTGAGATGTGAGGTGGAGATATGGCACTTTTCCTTGATTGATCCTTGATTGTTTGTAGGAAATGTTACTGGTATCGATTACGATATCGTCACCATACTTATGCCACGATACGATATTATTGAGATTTTAAACATATTGCAATTTATAACCCTTTTTCCAAACTTCTAATTTTTCCCAATTTCAAAGGATGTCCCCAAAAGGAAACTTTGTCAACATCTGTTTTATCTAAAAAGAAACATTTCTATGTATTTCCCTGCAAAATGAGATTGTCAAGCAGACAAACTGACCAACGCATATATAATAAAAGATCCATACTTGGCGCCGATATTGTATTGCTACTGAAAATATCGCGATACTATGCTGTATTGATACATTTTTTTTGTTGCTATTGACAGTAGCTTAGTTATTTGAAAATGGCAGGTACCGAAACTGTACCAGGTACTATCCACAACTCTAATAAAAAACGTGAAAAATGACCATTCTAATGTGTAACAAATTAAACTGCTTGATGGAAACGATGGACCCAACAGCAACCATGGCGATAGTAAAGATGTAGTGAGCGTCTGACCCAGGCCAGTACTCATAATGCATGGAGCCTTTCTACCCTATGAAAGAGTCATTCTAATGGAGAAGAGGAATGATGGCCCTAACAGTTGCATTAGAACGGAGTGCTGGAGCAGTTGGCTAATGCTGACTGATTGCTGGGTTAGGTTACATACTGGGAAAAAACCATTAGCTATGATCAATATACTTTCAGTAATTTTTATTGATGTCTTGGTTACATACATTAATGAACTTATATTGACAGATTTCTTTTGTCTGTTTTTGTCTATTTATTTTATTCCGATCATTTATGTTTCCTTGCCTGTCTCTGTGCTGCAGGATCATAAATTAAGTCTCATCACATCTCATATATTTGTTCTCTACTCCTTTTTTTTTTACTGTCACAACTGTAGTTTTTGTCGCATATGTAATACTTCAAAACTTGTCAGCATTATTAAATTAGCTTGTCCCTCTCACTCTTCCTGTCCCGCAAATACACTCTGAGTGTAATCCAGAGCTTGTTCTGTATTTCTGTATTTGTGGGGTTGTTGTTGGCCTCAGGTGTTCTTTTTGGGTTGAACATGGTAAAGGTTCTCTGGTAATTTCAAATTGGGTCATTGTAAAGAACACAGACTGTTGCCATGACCTTAGCAACTAAATTCAAAGCTGTAAATAGTAGGGTTGCTCGATTATGGAAACAAATATAATCACGATTATTTTGGTCAATACTGAAATCACAATATTTTAACACAATCGATTTTGCAGTTATTGAACTTAAAAAAAAAACAGTGGAAAAAGTTAAATAACTGTAAGATTTTCCTTAATACTTTTCCTATTAAAACTTGATTTTTTCATTCAGAACACAAGAGAAAATAAGAGTTTACTTGCAAAACGTAATGAGCTAAATAATTGTTTTTCTCGATTATTCTGTATTTTGGGATCATTGGGAGCCAAAATCATAATCAGGATTAAATTTTGATTAATAGCACAGCCCTAGTAAATAGCCACACTCTTTATTTCTGTCCTTTTCAGTCTACATCCTATGCACTGCTAACTTAACTTCGACAGCTGCTGAGAAATACTAATTGTATGTCAATAATACATTGAAATAAGGAAGTTGGGCCATTTCTGTGTGGAGTGTCTATGTGCTTCTCAGTTTCCTACCTCAGTCCAAAGACAAGCCATCAATTGGAAACTTTAATGTTAGTGTCAATGTTTAGCTCAAGTAAGTGTGTTTGCACTGAGAGAGACTGTCCAGGGTGTACACTGCCTCTCACACACTGCATGTTGGGAAAGGCAGTCCTGCGCCGGATAAGCAGTATAGTGAATGGAATGATGTCCAGCCGGATGACGGTAATCATCTTATCATATTCAAAGTTCATCAGTTTGCCACTAGGTACTATAATAACAGCAGTGAAAGGAGGTTACCAGACACATGGCATTGTCTCTGAGTATCTGCTAATGGTAGAAGTTCAGTACAGTCAGCAGCAGTGAAGACATTTGCTCTGAAAAAGCAATATTGTTAATTGACTTTCCCCATTACAATGATAGAGTGTCCCCGTAATAATAAAATAATAAGCACTTACCTTCCTTACATTAGGCAGCGGTTGTGTAGTACACATTGGATGATTTGTCCACATCAGTGTGTGTGTGTGTGTGTGTGTGTGTGTGGGCGAAATAGAGAAAATCCAAAATCACAATATATATGACTGTTGGTGCTTTAACAAAATGTTATTTACACAATGAGATTTTTGATAAATATTCCCCAGAAATGATTTAATGACTTAGTGGGTAAATGTAAATAATAGAACAGCTAGAACAGTCTGGTAAGTTCAGGAAATGACATCACTTTATTGTAACCAGGGAAAGACCACACTTACCATATTACGATATTACCGTATATCCAAAATCTAAGCCGATATCTAGTCTCATCTTGTGATATCGATATGATATTGATATATTGCCCAGCCTTAGTGATGATTGTGTTTCTTTTCAGTCTTGGGGGCTTGTCTCAGTACTGTATGTATGGCAGAAAGGGGGCTGTAAAGTGGGTGGGGTGTGTATGTGTGTGGGGCAAGGGGGTGGACAGGCTGAGACTTACTGTGAAATGTGTGACAATGGAGCTCTGTTAAGCTGTGTACTGCGTGTGTCTGTGTGTATGTGTGTGTGTGCGCGTGTGCGTGTGCAGAGAGGAATGATGTGGGTAGGTCCTGTGTGGGTTAGGGTTGAAAGGTTCGACATGAGGCCAGTACAGCCTTGTTCAATGTTGATGGTTATCACCCAAACCCATGGGGAAAGGTGTGTGTGAGTGTGTCTGTGTGTGTGTGTGGCTGCTCTTCTGTAGTTCATTCAGCTGTATCAGAGCTGTGTGTGTGTGTGTCTGTGCACGGTGTACTTTGCACACACTGAACTATTCTTCTTCTAACAGGTGGGCTGCTCAGGAATGTGTCAATGAAAGAGTGTTGGTTATGACACTGCATCGATGGAAAGATGTGAGTGAGTGAGTGAGTGAGTGATTAAAGCAGGTAAAAGTGCATCATAGATTTAGTAATTTAGAGCTGGATGGAAAGAGATCGATGAAACGGATAAATTCAGAAAAAGTGAAAAGAGAGCTAGCTGTGGACAGGAGGGATCAGGTGCAGTCTGCTCCTGTGTGTGTGTGTGTGTGTGTGTGTGTGTGTGTGTGTGTGTGTGGCGCTCCAGCTAGGTTTCTAAGGAGAAGTCCCCATCTGGGCACCCAGCTGCTGCTCTGTGCTGTTGGGATCAGGCTCCTCAGTGCAGCCCGGCCACATCCTCCCAAAGACCTCACGAACTGTCTCATGAAGTATTAATACATACAGATACAAAGAGACAGGCAGTCGCTTGTCTCTCACCAGCTTCACGTCTGCAGGAGTGCTTGTTCTGAGAACGAAATGTATGTACCCAGCTCTGAACTCATGTTGCCTCTATATGGGTTCTTGACAAAGGCTACTCGCAAATCTGAGCATGCGACGGGAGCACAGAAAGCAATTATCTGCCCACAGATAATTTCTTTCTTTCTTATAATATTTTGTATAAAAACTATGGCACTAAGAATAATTTTGAAATATGTTTGTTGATATCTGTAAAAGTGCACAGTAACAACCTCTGCCCTCAACATCTTGGCTTTATGTGCTCTCAACTTGCTTGCCCTTAAGGCCCAACACATCAACCAGACAGCTGATCGTTGGCAGAACGGTCAGCTGTCTGATCGAACTGACCGCCTCCCCAAAACAATTGCCTCGGAACACACCGGAGTGATGCTTCATGTAGGTCGGGTTTCTCCGGAAATTCAAAGCCAGACTGTCATCATGGCTTGTTCAGAATACAATCTCATATTTTACTGAAATAATTCCCCGACATGTGATTCTGAAAACATTTTAAGGAGAAATCTGCCGTGCAGCTGCTGAATCAGTCTTTATTTCAGATCCACAAAGGTCAGTTTGAACGATTTTCCTCAGATTTGGAGACACTCTAGTCACGCTCATCCCGCTCCTCGTTTCCGTGTTAGCGCTCCACCAATCAGATGGGTCATTTGAGTCCGACTGCTGGCAGTGCCCCCATTTCAGCCAATCTGAGAATCAGGGCAGATCATTTCTGATTGGCTGTTTTGGATCTAATCTGATCGCTAGTAGGAAAAGAAATACGATACCAGTACCAATAGCAGTACCCTTAAAGGGATACCAATACTTCATGTGATACTTTCAAATGTTTTGGTGTCATCTTGGCACCCTGAACTGTCAAATACACAGCGCTGGACTTTACTATACCACACAGACCGAATGGGTTGTAGCTGCTGCGATAGTGGGTCAATTACATGTCACATTAAAATGAAGAAGGCTTGCTGTGATTGGCCATACAAACGAAAGATCTGGGTACAAAAACGATCTTATCATTTTACTGAAGAAGTTTCGATACTAATTGGTACTGGTTTATTTCTGCTCTCCTATGTAGTTCCGCTCAATTTTCATTATTCTTCAGTACTACCTCTAGGTTTGTGGTATGTTCTTGGGTTCCCCTTCGAAGGGAACACAAACTGCGTCAGTTACGACACTATAGGCGTTCCCATAGTGTTGTAACCGACGCAGTGTCTCGTTCCCCTATCTCGGGGAACAAGGGTTACATACGTAACCCGAGACGTTCCCCTTCGAGGGGAACTCAAACTGCGTTGGTTACGACACTATGGAAACGCCTATAGTGTCGTAACCGACACAGTGTCTTGTTCCCCTATCTCGGGAATCTTGGTTACATACGTAACCCGAGACGTTTTCTCCAGTCAAATCTTTACCGGTCCAATCAGCAAACAGATGCAGTGGCTGAGAACAATGACGTTGAGGTTTGGTAACCTTGGAATTGCGGCGGACAATGATGCAGTCCGTTATGGCGATGCAGTCCGTCATGGCAACGCTGCCAAATATCCAGAAGTTAAAGCCCGAGCAACAACAACCTTGGCTGAGATTTGTTGGTTGTGGCCCTCCTCCCCCCCGGGGCTCGGGAAAAGTTAGATTTTCCAGTTCGCTTTAGCAGTGGTGAAGGAGTTAGCTAAGGCTAACGCTAGCAATGCTAAGCCAATAGTTGTTGTTGTCTCCCCTCTTGTTAGCCTGGTCCTACTGTAGGATGGCTGAGCCAGGCTTCCAGAGGGGCTCTAGGCAGAGCTAATAGTTTTAAACTTTAAAGTTCCCCTTTAAGGAAGTTAACACTTGTCAAAGGAGAATGGCCAGACTCTCTGTACTAATGGAATGGACCAGGCTAACTCAGGGTGATAGTCTCCACTTCTAACATATTAGTGGTCTAGACTACTGTTGTATTCTTAACAAATCAGCCATCCAGTGTAAAACTCTGTGATAAAACTGCATGAAGAAAAGCAGCGCTGTTGATGAATCCAAACCTTGTTAGAGACATTTGCTTCTAGGACGGGCAACATCAAAGATGAGCTCCGTCTGCTGTCCACTGATTTTATCATTTCCACATTTCTGAGCACAACACAGATCCTGAAAATAGACGGAGCGCCTGTCCAACTTGCCAGGTCAGTGGAAGGCAGAGCAACTAATGCAGCTAACTGGATTCAAAACAAGGGAAGTGAAATGGCGACAGATCTCATCATTCTGTCAATAGGAATTTGCCCATAACAGGCTAATGTTTTCGTCTTTATGCCTGCATAAAGCCTCACACACAGACCAAAACTCACAGTGGATGCTGTGTTCACAGACAGCTGATGTTGATTGTTTCTGGTGCTCTTGTCCAGAATTCTTTCTATTTCACTGATTTAGTGTTCCCCACAGCTGTTGCATGTGACCACCCCTGTTCGCCCTGAGTGCCCCCTGGACCACATTTGGTGGATTTTTTAACAATGTTGCCTGTTCCTAAAAAAAAAAAAAAACTCCTGTAATGCACGTGTTGTGTTAAAATCTGAGATGGTTTAATTCCAGGGGAAGATTTGGTTTAAGAGCTGTTTTAAGCAAAATATTATCCAAAGACTCAACACATACTTTTGACTCATTGCATAAAGTGACGTGGGACCAGGGGAAATGTTTTTGTCCATTTAAAGTTAGTCCTATAAAGCGGAATGTCACAATGTGTCATTTGAACTTGTTGGAAATGTTTGTTTTTTTCTTTTCTTTTTCTGAATGGCCCATGTGGGGAAAAGCCTGCCATCGCAGGGAAGCGCGAGACATAATAACTGACATAATGCTGCATACTTTGGGACAATCTTTGTTTGAAAGCATTTAGTGTGACATCATCTACTTGCTGTTAGAGGCTTTACGTACAAACATGCCCGTTTCTTGGTGAGAAACATAGTACCTTACAATGTGCCAGAGCAGTTTATGATATTGAACAATAATGCTACTGAGCCCCTGTTATCGATGGGTCTGTCAGTGTGGTATCCTCTGCTCTTGTTTCCTTCCTTTCCTACAGTGCTGCGTTCTTTTAAACACAAACACTGCCTCGTCAGACACACAGAGCCACTGTCTAATGTCAAACAAAGGCCTTATACATCTGCCTGGGCTGATCTGGGGTCAGTACTAGTCCACAGTAACAGTACAGTCTGTTGAGGGCTAACTCGGGCCGAGCTGATCTCAGAGCAGGTACTGTGTACATGTTCTCTGGGCACCACAATAAAGAAAGTTTAGAGGTCTGTGGTTACAGAACGTCCCAGGCTAGGGTCACTGGCTGCTGTTCATCTTGGACCAAACACATCCCGAGTCTTTTTGTTTTCGTCCACAGATAATAAGCCATTTAAGATCATTGTCAATCTCAGCATCTGTGACTAGGTTCTTTGACCCCAAAGCCTAATGGGTATCGGCTAAAATAAAGCTGATTAAATTTGGCTTAGATGGTACCACATATTACGGTATACCATGGTATTTAGAAATCCTGACGGTATGATTATCAATAACTTTAAAAATGCAGAAGCCTCTCTTTCTATTAAACCAGTGGTTCTCAAACTTTTTTCCATAATGGACCCCCTTTGACATTTTTATTTTTTTATTTTTTAAGCTAAAATCATTTTTGCTAGGAAAATAAGTCTATATAAAAAGGTCCAATACGTGCTGGCAGTGAAAGATTTACTAAACAACAACCTTGTAACTGAAAAACATTTCAAAGTTAGAAACCATCACTTAATTCATTCATTATTAAAGTATAATTATTTTAGGAATTTTGCCTGACATATTTTTAAATTAGCATTATGCAAAAATCTCACGTACCCCTTGTAGTACTCCATAGTACCCCTAGGGATATTTGAGAAACACCGTATTAAACTGAAACAGAGCAGTGTATTAGCGGGATGGAGTGCATCGCATGAACCACCATGAATACTTTCACACAGAACGCAGTAGATGATCTGATGCCAATATTCAAACCCCTTTTGGAAATTGTCGCAAATTATTGCGATTATTTTGCATTTTTATGTCACCGCCCCTGGTGTGTAAAGGCCTTCATAAAGAAAATAGGTGTAGAAATCAATTCTTTTGTACTTTTTCACACTTTATGAGTTATTAGACTAATAAACAAGCATATGGAATGCAGCAAACTTTCTCTTTCTTTTCTTTTTTAAACAAATAAGTCATACCACCCCGGTAAAATGTCAAGATGGATACCACCGAGGCCTTGACCAAACACAGATCCTTTCTTTACTGTGTTTTGTCCACCTCAGCCTGCTAGTGTTGCAGCGTTGCTCTCATTTCAATCATATCTTGGAGTAAAAATTTGAGCGTGTGACTGTTTTTGTGCATATAGTTGACTGCAGGGTACACCAGCGTGTTTATAGGCTGAGTTTAGAGCGGCCTGAGTTCTGTGACATTTGGCAGTTTAAGAGGTTACGGTCAGTTGGTCGACATCCGTAAATATCACAGTTGTAATAAAAAGCCCCAGTTACAGGTTTTGATGCCTTTTCTGTTTTTAAATTCATTTTAAGCATGACATGCCCTCTGTGATTTGAGGAAAAGATCAGACCTCATGATAGTCACTGGATAACATTAGAAGGATTTGTCATAGGTGAATAGTTGACTGTGGATAGTTTTGTAGATCCTTAAATATGCCTAATTTATATGTATAAGTGACCATATGGTGGTCATTCAGACGAACCTCGTGACAGCAGCTGTGTCTCAAATGAAAACCATTCAAAGAAATGTGGAAAAAACAAGATAATTTGTAGTTATTTTTAGACCGATTTTCACAGCTGACAAAAAATAGGTCAATTAGAAACATTTCCCCGCCTTCGTCAGAGAAACATGAGTGCATGTGTTCTCCTTTTTATACTCATATATGCCTCCAGCTGAACCCCACCCTACTCATGTTCGCATATTTTCGGTCAGTGCACTATACATATTTTTCGCCTACAGGTCAAATTAGTTATTATTTATATGTGATGTCACAGACATCAGGCAAATTTACAGTGTCAAGAGCACTATAGTAGGACAAGATATACAATATTTTTAAATATATCTCACTGCAGAGCTACTGAATGTATCAATCAATGGACTAATCAGAATCATCTTTATTGGCCAGATGTGCTCATGCATACAAGGAATTTGACTCCGGTTTACAGTTCTTATCACACAAAACAAGAGGGCAGCAAGAAAAAGCAAAATAATGGAATAGGAATAGAATACTGGAGGTAAGGATGTATGCGCAGCAACGTATGTGGTGACTAGGAAAAGTGTTGTCATGGCTGAATACATTTTGACTAATATACAGTAGCTGAGTATGTATTTACATTTGGACATTTCTATTGCACAGCTGCTTATCAGAGCACGTGGGTGAGAGAGGGCAGTCACCTAATATATGGACTTTCCTTGTGCTGATCTATTGAAGATCATGGCAGGTTTCTCTGCGTAAGAGGAACTGTCTACAAATGTAAAGCTGACCTCCACAAACAACTTGATAGCATGACAGCATGAGCTTGTGCTGCATATAGTACTGCATATCTTGCATCATGGGTTTAAAATGAGGTTTTGTTTGTGAGAAAAAGCAGTAAGAGGACAGTATAAAGCATGATTGTTTCTAATGAGCTGTAAATATTCACTGTGTGAAAAGGACTACAAGATCACAATATTCAGTTTATTACTGTCTGCCAGGGATTGGCTCTTTGTGATGTAGTGCTGCCCACTGGTGGCTGTAAAGTGGAATCAGTGAAACTCATTCATCTCGTGTGTGTGTGTGTGTGTGTGTGTGTGTGTGTGTGTGTGTGTGTGTGTGTGTGTGTGTGTGTGTGTGTGTGTGTGTGTGTGTGTGTGTGTGTGTGTGTGTGTGTGTGTGTGTGTGTGTGTGTGTGTGTGTGTGTGTGTGTGTGTGTGTGTGTGTGTGTGTGTGTGTGTGTGTGTGTGTGTGTGTGTGTGTGTGTGTGTGTGTGAATCATCTTCAGCATCACAGTTAATATTCTGTCTTGCTTTTAAAAAGTGCTGGTAAATGGGTATGAACATGATGATTTTGTTATGAAAAAGTACTTCCTGAGTAAAATATGATAGAAAGTTTGAAAGTATTTGTCTGACAAAATGAACAAGGGGAAGTATTATATACGGTGTGTGTATATAGATATATAATTTGGTGAAAAATCAAACAACTTCTCTTGGCCACAACCTTTTACCTTTGCGACATCTTCAGAAGCATAAGAAGTGGGAAAATATAGGCTACCTGAACTAGAAATTATTTCTTCCCAAAAAATCTTCCAATATCCTTCCCCTGGGTTACCAGTTAAGATATTAGAGAAAAAGTAGTGCATCTATATTCTGGGACTGTTCAGAAGCCCTACTGGCTTCTGGGTTAGGATATTAATTTGACTCTTTTTGTCATCCCTTTTTATTCTTGTATCCTACCTGATTTGTGGGGTGGGGGGTGTAACCATTTCGTTCTCCCTTGATTTTGAATATTTCAGGTTGTTCTCCTTTTTATTTGTAGAGCAGTAATTTTACTAGGATCAACTAGTAACAACTTCTAGAACATAAATTGTAGTTACTGTTGTTTCCCTGTAGTCAGTTAAACTTATTTGAGGACTGTGTGTGTGTGTGTGTGTGTGTGTGTGTGTGTGTGTGTGTGTTGTTGAGGGGCTCTATTCAGCGTCCTCTGCTGCTGTGTTAGTGAGTTTAGTACTGTCATCAGCTTCAGCCTCCTCTTTATCCCTCTATTCAGCTTGTCTCTCTTTGTCTCCGTCTTTTTTCACTGTGTCCTAAAACCAGTTGTCAGTTCAACGTGACTTACACGCCCTCTTTCTTAAGCCAAGTGGCGTGTTATCTGCATGGATTTTAAGCTAGACGCGTGTATGTGTACGCTGTATACAGTGGACGTAATGAATGAAATGAGATCATCATTAAATGTGATAATAATATCATATTAGGGCTGCACGATATGAAGATTATTTAGACTGATATTCACGATATTGAAAGTAGAGCCCAACCGATAAAGGATTTTTAAGGCCGATACCAATAATTGGTTATTTAATTTGTAGTTTTACAAATTAATTAATAATTAATTGTAGTGTTATTTATGAGATCTCACTAAAATATGATAACAATTTGTTTTATTGTCACAACAGAACAGAGGAACATCAAAATGTATTCAAGTTCTGATAAATAAAATGTATAAAAATACATACTTAAGATATGAAACTTTAAAGTCCTTTGAACAAAAACACAATAACAAAAAAATAATCAGTGTTGCCAACAGGGACGTTGTAGAGCGTCCTCTGGAGGACAGACCATGCAACGCCATCACTAACAGGGACGCTGTAGAGCGTCCTCTGGTGGACAGACTATGCAACGCCATCACTAACAGGGACGCTGTAGAGCGTCCTCTGGTGGACAGACTATGCAACACCAACACTAACAGGGACGTTGTAGAGCGTCCTCTGGTGGACAGACTATGCAACACCAACACTAACAGGGACGTTGTAGAGCGTCCTCTGGTGGACAGACTATGCAACGCCATCACTAACAGGGACGTTGTAGAGCAAAACATTTTAAATTCTACAGGGATCATCTCTCTCTCTCATCTTACTTGCCGTCTATAGCTGAGTCGTCTCTCTCTCTCTCTCTCTCCCTCTCTCTGTCTGTGTCTTTCTCCTTTTAGACAGATTCTGTCTGACAGCTCTTTATTTACCTTGCTCTCTGCTCAGTTCTTTCCGCTCATTCTCTTGCTCTCTCACTCGCTCCTCGTTCTCCCCAAATTTAAGTGCTCACTTGACCCCAATTGCAGAACAAGTTCACTAAACTAAAGTGGGAGAGTTTCATTTAGCTATCAACTAGATGTTGTTGATTTTGCGTATTTATTTCCTTTAAAAGCCACTTTGACAACACCGTATGGAATGAACTTGTTTTCCATTTTCATTGGGAAATCTTAGTTAACTAATGTCATTGTACAGAATTTAAAGTGTAGAGAGAGAGAACTTTTATGGGAATTAACAGGAAATAACAACAATAAAATGTAAATATAGGGGTTATTTTTTGTAATGTCATATACAGATACAAACACGTTTTTTTACCACATCATAAGCAGACTTAAGTAAGCATAATTGTAAACCCTTCTAATGGCAATGAAAACAACAACAATGTAGTTGAGCTGAACTTTAATTGAATAAATTTCACACTGCATTGAACTTTCATTGCACAAAAAAAAAAAGATATATAGATAATATGACCCTCCCTCCAAAACACGAGCTCCGTATCCTCCCCATGGCCAAACTCACTGTGATGCCTCATCTTCACTACGACGCTGAATTTCTATTTAATGACTCGGGCCGAATGATGTGATGGACGAGTGTGCTGCTGAATGCTTACGTTCAACCAGAACAGCTAGTACAGCTAACAAGGTTGATGAAACCAAATCAACAGAATTAACTGAAGCACTTGTGAAATGGGTGGCAACTAACTGCAGACCATGTTGACATCTTGTGCATGCACTTTGTGCTGTATAATTTAGTTTTACATTTTTAAAAGGCGGGGTTCATACGTTTTGGAAAAAACCCCGGAAAAGTTATGGAATAACAAAAATGCAAATTCCAGGCCTAGAAAGGTTTTTGAAAAATGAAAAAGACCCAGAAAGCTTTGGAAAATTCATGGAATTTATTATTTTTTTTTTAAAGCATAATATGTGATTAATTAAAAAAAAATCTTTTAATAAAAAATGTATTTTGCATCGTCTTAACTTTCATGTTGTCCTCGGGTCAAATTGACCCATTTTCCTATATCAATGTTCTTTTTAATTACCCAAAATTGATTCCACACAACGCTCTTTGGCAAGTACAAATCTCTACTTTCATTCATTTTGGGGCGTCTTATTCAGTTTTATAGCATTTAAAAAAAAGAAAATTTTAAAAAAGTAAGTGGTTTTGAAATAGTATTGAGAGTAAAAGTTGACATATTCCAGTCTGTGATTATCCATCAACATCCATTCCTTTAATTTTAGTCAAAATAATTCCTAATTTCTGATTTTCCAACTCAAACATTAGGTATAATTTCCTACAAATGTGGTTTATTGACCATAAATTCCGAAAAATCACTGTAAAACTAAAGCTAATAAGTTAGTGTTACGTAGTGTTAAACGTCAAAAAAAGTAACAAACATTGATAAAAAGCATCAACAAAAGTGTTGATTTTCAATTTTGCCGGGAAGACAACACCAGGGTTAACCTTAACGTTCTATTCGGGGCGTGATGTTATGAATTCCACTATGAACCACATACATTGTCATTCATTTTAATGTTAAACCTCTGAGGGTGAACACAGATTTTTATTCTTATTGTATAATGTTGACTGAGGTTTTCAGGAAAAGTATTGGTTAAAATGCGTATGAACCCTGTGAAAAGCAAGTTGTGTTTCTGAAGACATTGGTTGTGTTACCTCAGTCTCGTTGCACATCTTTTGATTTGAAATAATCAAATAATTCTAAAAGTCAAGTTCATAAAGTAACTTTCTTTGCATTCATTTGGGTCCCGATATTATCGGCCGATATTAGGCATTCCCCAATCTATCGGTGTTGGCAACACAGATCTTTTTTTTTTTGTGTGTGTTTTTGTTCAAAGGACTTTAAGTTTCATATCTTAAGTTTTTTTTTTTTTATATATTTTATTTATCAGAACTTTAATATATTTTGATGTTCTGTTGTGACAAAACAAATTCTCATATTATTTTAGTGAGGATAAATAACTACAAATAACTAATGTTAAGGAAATCTGTTTGTTTTGTAACACGTTTCTGGATTTATTTTTTTTAAATATAAATCAGTCGATATATCGGCATATCGGATTTTTAAATAACCAAATATTTGTATCGGTATCGGCCTAAAAAAATCCTTTATCGGTCGGGCTCTAGTTCCCAATCAAGACACACTGGTAACAATTGGTTTACATTGATAATACAGACTTAAAAACAGTTATGGAGTGCAAAATAATTAAATTTTAATCATGTGATAAAACACGTGATTAATCATGATTAACTATTAAAATTCAGCGATTAAGAGAAAATTGCACCGTCCGCCCTGCTATTGGATGAACTATACAAATGAGTGTAGAAGCTGATTGTGTTAGCAGCTCAGAACACCCCATAGTTCCATTTCCTGTTAGGCGGTGACCTCTCATGCCTGTGATCTCTTTGGGCCAACAGCTCTAGAGGTTGACCAATTAATCGGCAGATTTTTGGCATTTTTTAAATAATTGGCATCTATTGAAAATTGTGTTCAAGTGTTAAACATTTTCTTCGGACCTAAAACAAAGAAATGCTGCTACTTGCTAAAATTGTTAATTCTATTTATGAAACTTTGCATATTTGTGTTCTCAGAAGTTTGATAAACTTTTTTATTGAAATGTTTCTTTTCTTCTTTCTGTTTTGTTTATTTCATATATATTTTTATACATTATTTATACACTGTTTGTTTTTACATACTATATTTTTAATTTCAATTCAATTTTATTCATAGTATCAAATCATAACAAGACACTTTACAGATGGAGGACATCTAGACCACACTCTATAATTTTACAAAGACCCAGCAATTCCAGTAATGGCAGTAATTTAGTGCAGTTTGGTGAAGTGTTCAATTCATGTTTTTGAGAAATGGTATCTTAAGTAATTATTAGTGTTACATTTAATTTTTCAAATAGAGGTTTAAAACAAGCACATATCTGCAGCATTTAAGGTTTTAGGTTTAATTTATCGGCCATCGACAGACCCTGATATGTAAAGACCAGCATTAGCCCATATTGGTCGACGGCTAAACAGCACACAAACCGTATATACATATTATTTACCAGTGATATGGAATGAACCATGGGTTTTAACTAGGGCTGGGCGATATGGAAAACAAAATCTAATATCCTGATATTTTTGACCAAATACCTCTATCGATACCGCAACGATATTGTAGTGTTGACTATTGGTGCTTTCACAACATATTAACACAATTTTTGATAACTAATCATCAGTAATGCAGATATAATGACTAAGTGGGTAAAGGCAAATAATAGAACAGTAACAGTCTGGTAAGTTCAGGAAATGACATCACTTTACTCTAACGCAGCCTGTAAAACCAGGAAAAGACACTTATGTTAGATATTGATATTGACACAATATTGATATGTTGATATACTGCCCAGCTCTAGTTTTAACATTTTTATTATTATTACAGATGTCGAGTTTTCTAGAAAGAGAACCTAGAAGTCACTTAAATTTGGAGGCTGTGCCCTCGGTGCCATTTTCTAGCACTGACTATACACTGTACATGTATTCTTCATTGATAGATTTTATTCAGTGTTTTTTTCCTTGTCTTTGTTCACCAGAAACTGAACTAAATAGAGAGCCAGACAGCCAGAGATGAGCATTTCCCCTCACGGCCCCTCGTACCGGCGGTTCTCGCCTTGAGCTCCAGTCGAGTCCTAACAGAGCCGAGGCATAGTGCATCAGGGCAGAACAGATGCATATTCTCCTCTGACTCACACATCACATTACGTTATTTATGTTCTGCCTTGACTCCTCCATGATTATGAGTCGTCACTGTCAGAAAACACTGTCATAAGCGCACAAATTCGTCACAATGCCTTTCTTTGCTCTACACTCCTCCAATGGAGAGGCACAGCACCACCAGAATAATACTCACACTAGTTTGTTTGATTTCTATGGGTTTTTGGCAGCATTACTTTCACTGTGTAGGTTTAATTTTATATTTAAGATTAAGAATGTAAAAGAAATGTTCAAGAGGGCGTTAGGCGAGGAGTAGAAAATAAAGTACTGGTGAGTTAAGAAAAGAAAGGAGAGGACAACAGTCAGAGTAGGATAGGAGATGAGAGATGTAGAGGCTGCTGGATGATGTTTGCATGGACGTCAGTCTCTTTTAGCGTCTACATCCCTCTTCTCCCTCTTTATCTTCATTCTTTCTTTCTCTGGCTGTCTGTCGTCTTAGCTGCTCTCAGGTGTCAATGAAAAGAGGACTGAGGGGCTGACAGCACTGCTAGAGCTGTTGTGGAGGGCTATAAGATGATGGACACACATACACACACACACACACACACACAAACACAGTGTGGTGTTCACATTTAGAGTTATTCAAGTAAAATTGTTCTCTCAGACATCCTTTGAATCAGACATACAAATACATAGATATATACTGTACTCATTTACAGTACTCTTGCATGACCGGTCCGTGTACAGTAAATGTCTGTGTTACCTTATTTGACAGAAATCTATGCATTGACCTGTTATTTCTGACAATTTCACAAACATAAATATATATTATGCTTGAGTAAATAACCCCCCAATTAGCAAAACTGGTTAAAATAATGATATTAATATTTAGAAGAGTCCGGTACAGCCTCTGGAGATAAAACTGAAATTCATTCACATTTATGTTCTACTTGTATAATGGTTGGATTGGAATTGCTATTTTTATTCTCAATTCTTATCATTTTGGTGCTGGCTAAAACTTCTTTGGAGGGGCGCCAAACATTCCTCTATGCAGGAAAGACCCTGGCATATAGCTGTATAACAGTATAGGTCAGTTTGACTGCTTCGTAGTGTATCAGGCTGTATTGAAATTTGGTATGGGGGCCCCATCTTGTGCTCTGTTGATCTGTGCATGCTACGGTAGTTACCTGCTTTACAGGAAAGCTAAAAAGTTGCTTAAAAACATTCATATCTAATTAAGAAGGGAAGAAAAAAAATGCAAGCACGGGTAACAGAGTGCATCCTCACAGGAAGTTGCCCCCCACCTTAATTTGTGACAACTTCACATTTTCTATACATGCCTACCGTGCAACTCTACAGTATGAATAAAGAATCACAATTATTATTCTGTCAACAGCATGGTTTTACCTAGTCTGTTCAACAAAGAACTAGGGGTGGAAATCACCAGAGACCTCACAATACGATATCATCACCATACTTATGTCACAATACGATACTAATGCAATTTTAAACATATTGCAATATATTGTAATTCATTACATTTTTCCCAATTTCAAATGAATCCCCAAAAGGAAACTTTTTTTAACATCTGTTCTTATCTAAAAAGATACATTTTTTACAATTTTCTCTCCGTTGCGGTTGTAAAATATCCGTGAACCTGCAGGTTGGTCTTCTAACTTGCCATAGTGGGACTGACTAGCACGGCAATGCACTTGTGCTAACTTCAGTACATGTTGCTAACAGCGTACAGCTAATATAATGCGGGTGTGACTTGTGTTTGAACTTTGGTTAATTTTGTTAATAACATATGCTAAGATTATTGCAGATCTCCCGATCAATCAGGGCATCCCTAGTTTGGAGGCCACAGTGCCGCACTTTATTTGCTCAGGCTAAGGTGTATTACGCGAGAATGATTGTCCGTGGCACGTGAGTTAAGTTTGATTATCGTAATTCCTTAAATAAAAGCTGGGGCCTTTATTTACCTGAACCGCAGAAGGCTTTCATTTAAAGCAGGCTTCTATTAGTGGCAGGCCTTTATTTCTAATTCCATCTGTTTCATAAGTATAATTGTTTTTAAATTAACCGTTTTAAATGAAAAGCCATAGCGTTCCAGTGGGCAGAGAGCATTCATTTGTTAAGAGACATTTGCAAAAATATCACCATATAGAAAAACAGCCAGAAGGTCAACAGAGCAATTTGGGTCAGAAATAATCAAACACCACCACTATGTCAGTTTGAACCCTGTAAATGTACCGGGTATTTATTAGAAATACAAGTACTACAGTACTGCTAGTAGATTACAATAAGATCATACACAGCTGCACTGACTAAAAGACCGGTAGGACAATAATACTTCACATGAGTATCGTAACCCATAAAAGCAAAGTGTGGGAAAAAGCATGATTATATTGTTGAATCTGTTAAAATAAATTGGTAGAAATATACATTACGACAAACTTGAATGCATATGTACATTATTATACACATTATACATTACGGAGAAAATCAATTATCACGATATTTTTGGCCAGATACCTCAATATCGATACCGCAACAATATTGTAGTGTTGATTATTGGTGCTTTCACAAAATGTTTACACAATGAAACTTAACGTGTGTAATTTGGATATAATGACTAAGTGGGAAACGGCAAATAATAGAACAGTCTGGTAAGTTCTGTAATGCAGCCTTTAAAACCACTGATGTCGCATTACGATATCCAAAATCTAGTCTCATATCAAGATATCGATAATATTAATATATTGTCCAGCTCTGCTTAGGCTACTCCATAAATAAGCACTAGCTTCTTGTTTAATAGTCAGTTCCACAGTACCACACCAGGGTAAAAGAAAACTACTATTAACATAACATTACTGACTTCAGGCACAGTGGCCTCTCTGTTGGGGTCAGTGTGGACAGAAAAATAGTAAAAGATGCTCATCCCAAGTTCCCAGAGACAAAGATGGCATTGCTTACAATTGCTTATGCCCAACCAAATGTATCCCTTTCATATTACACGTAGGGAAGTGTTTTTGCTTGATGATGTATTGTTAATGAATGTGCTGTCGATCTTCTAATTGATTAATCAAATGATCGTTTTAACGCACACAGTTCATAGTGCACCCTGGATACAAACAGCATCAGCCAGCAAGTTGTGAGACTAAAAGGAGGAGACAGGGAGACCAGAGAGAGAGAGAGAGAGAGAGATGGGCTGGACTGTACTGTGTAGCAAAAGGATGAGAGGAATGAGAGAGAGAGCGAGCGAGCGGGGATGTCAGCAAATATACCCGAGAGAGAAAAAGAGGCATGTTAGTGTGGAGAGGAGGGAGGACTATACTTAGACAGCAATAAAGATAGTCAGCCACTGTACTATAGAGCATGGAGGGGGACACACTGGATCTCATATCAGCTTGGGATTGTATCCAATTCTAAAATCTGGTCTGACAAAAACTGCTTTCTCAGCTCAACTAGTCCAGCAACAGAATTCAACTGGTCTGGGATGGATTTGCTTCCAAAATCCAGGGTCGAGCACTAAATTTAAGCCAAATTGCACAGCGGCAACTCTCCACTACTTCAGTGAAATGTGTTTTTTTCTGACATCGGGACAATTCTACTCTGAAAGCTTTGAAGAGGAATAGACATTTGAGGGGGGCTGCCACTGTAGTTACCCTGGGACCAATGCTGCTTTTAATGTTGTTTCACATTGAAAAAGCCAGGACGCCATTAAAGCCTAAGAAGTCCTTATCTAGAACTGGACCAAATGAAAGGTGAAAGAAGATGGGGAGAGCTTGAGATTTACATTGCTGTTTTGATCACAGAAGTTGGCCTTGAATTTCAAAGACAAGGGCCGAGTCAAAGTCAGATTGGCTAAAAATGACGACTAGCTCCAGGCAACATGGTATAAAACTGGACAGAATATGACAAATGAAGTCTAATCCATTTCAGGGTTGTCATGGCTTGACGACCTATGTTTGAGACTCATGAAACCCGATCTCATGAGTTGCCCAAAGAAGCGAATTATGACGCAGGATTACAAATTCAAGACTTGGTGCTCTGCATCCACAGTGCTGATTGGGACACTTGAGTGGTTGACTTAATGTGTACAAGTGCGTTTTTCCATTGATTAACCCTCGATTGTTGTTCCTACGATGCTGCATCAAGCAGACATTGTGTGGAGGTGACCGGATATTTCCGTGGTGGGGTCTGAAGCCTTGCGACCCCTGGTGTGTGTTAGTGTGTGTGTGTGTGTGTGTGTGTGTGTGTGTGTGTGTGTGTTTGCTGCACAGACCGTATATGAATATATATATATGAATGTGGAGGTGCTATGCTGAGGGTGTCAGGTGTCGCACCAGCTCCGTCTGGCCACGAGTGGCGATTTCATTGTTCTGTTGGCGTGGACTGTAGCGACGCTGAGCCTCGCTGTATCTGGCTGGCAGTTTTAAGGGGGGTTTCACCTCACACCTCACCCCGCCCAGCCCCCATTGCATCACCAAGAAGGCGGGGCTCCAGGAGGGTCATACAGCGCCATCGCTTGTCCTGGGTAAGCGTTCATTCACACTAGATTAGTTGATTCGGCGCAGGGTTGTGCAGCAGTGTGGGGGTGTCACCAAATGGCCCTTTTGTGCGATCCTGTTGTGTCCTTTAATCCCCAGTGTACTGGACTAGCTGTTGAATTGGTCCGTGGTCCTTCCTTGTACATACTACGTAGTAGATTGTCCGCAGGTCTAGGGGTGGGAATCGCCAGACGACTCCCGATATGATATCGTCACGATACAATATTATTGCGATTTTGGGATTGTCAAGCAGACAAACTCACCAAAACATATATAATAATAGATCGATACTTGGCGCCTGTGTATCGATACAGTATTGCCAGTGAACATATTCCCACCCCTATGCAGGTCTAGAAACAGCCGTGGTTGTCATTCTTCTGAAGGGTCCTCTGCTGCTATCTGATCTGATGACTGTGGACCGGTGTATTTCCTCCGGGGATGCTTCTTCCGCCATCTTGCTTTAACCTTTGCTGTCTGCTCTGATCAGTGCAAGAGAAGGACACGGTTATTGACCATCCCTGTGCTTTTCACCACGTGGGTGTCCTAGTTTTTATCACAGGGAGACAAAGTTTATGTCATTGCTATCAACCTTAGGGGTGACTTTAACCTGTATCATAATAGGGGCTGCACAGTGGAGTCCAACAGAAAAGCTGTACCAGCCTGTCATCAGCTACAGTTTGCAAGAAGATTTAGCACGTTGGGGGTTGATTCATTCGAGGCTGTGTTATGCCATATATCCTGAAGGTGTTATGTAATGAAGCACTGAGGGGGTTTGTTGACTAGGAGTTTGGACGGGATATGTGGCTATTGTCCTCACTACGCACAGAGATTCATGTAGCTTTATATAAAATATTGTGGGTGCATGCATACGTGGGTGGGTGTGGTTGGGCTTTCACATCATCTGTTCAAGTATGCATCAAGGATCACGCCGTTTCCAACAAACCCCACATGACATGCTAGTATTCCAGCTTCTAGTAATACACTTGTTTGTGAGTGTGTGTTATTACACAAAGTGTCTTTCAGTTTGTATTGTGCATTATTATTATTGTTAATTAAGATCATTTCCCTATGGTCTAAATGTCAGATGAACTAAATCATTTCAGTACCCAACAATAAAGGTCTGAAACTCATACTTAATCCAAAGTGAGCAAAATTAAATGACTAGTGCAGTAGATAGAACAGAGTAAATTGAGTGAGTGGTCCATGTTAATGAAGAGCTATATTTGAGTCAACACAAGCCCTTGTCCTAAAAGAGCTGCCCAATCAGGACCATCAGTGTTCAGGACCAGGTAGGGACTCTTACTGAGACTAGGGTTACAGGGACAAACACATTAAACAATAATATACTTCAGTTATATTTGTTTAAAGTTCCTTTTTAAGGAATGAGTTGGCTGCATTAATAAAATGTGTGGGATTGCTAGTTGTTTGTGACATTTAATTCATTTCAGTTACAATACCAGTGGGAGCAAGATATTGACTGTGACAATGAAAACAGTAAAACAACGGCAACCAACTTTATTAGTAGTAGTAGTAGTAGTAGTAGTAGTATCTTAAGTATAGGAGTTTATGTTTTCAATTGGCTTGTCTGTTGGTTTTGCCTGTCAGCAGGTTTATGAAAAAACTACTGTCCTGATTTTCATGAGACTTGGTGGAAAGGTGTAGCTGGGCCCAGGGAAAACTTTAAACATGAGAAGAACCCATTCAATTTGGGTTCTTCTCTTAGTTATTTCAGAAAGAAGAGTCAAAAAAAGAAATGTAATGAACCAAGCAACAGCCTATTGAATTAAAGGGATTTGGATAAGGATGATGTCAGTGTTAGTTCTGTAAAAGAGCAGCGTTACAGAGAGAGCTGGCTAAACAAATCCTTATGTTCAATTAAACACACTCTGGCAAGTCACACTGAGTGTGTGGGCGAGTAAGGTCAGTGTGTGTGTGGGTGTGAGGGGGAGAACGAGGTAAGCATGTGCAGCATCTCACCTCTATGTTTGCATGCAGTCATGTGTGAAATGTCACCTGCAGAGATGTCGGACTACGAGAAATTTAACAATGTGCCCACCCAACCATCTCACACACACACACACACACACACACACACAGAGATATGATGACTTCATGCTGTGGGACAGCACAACTCCTTACACAGACACAGAAATGTCAGTGAGCAAGAATCCTTTTTCCTATTTCATTCTATTTATATAATATATGTTACCTAATACTATAAGAATTGGTCCTTTTTAAAAAGTTTGTAAAACTCAATCAAGTGTAAACCATAACAATATTTAAATAAGATGATTGAATTCTTTCAGCAGGATTTCATATTCAGCTACAAATTCACCAACAGATTCTGTCCATTGTTTTTCTGTTTTTGTTCAAAGGACTTTAAGTTTCATATGTTAAGTTTGTATTTTTATACATTTTATTTATCAGAACTTTGTTGTGACAGTAAAACAAATTATTATATTATTTTAGTGAGAACTTATAAATAACTACAAATAACTAATGTTAGGGAAATCTGTTTATATTTTGTAACTCAGTTCTGGATTATTTTTTTATTTTTATTTTTTTAATATATTTCGGCCGATATATCGCCATATCAGATTTAGTTTCAGCCTTAAAAATCCTTTATTGGTCGGGCTCTAGTTTGTGTGTCTAAGTAACTGGTGGGAGCAACACTTTTTGAAATTGGTCCTGTATTAAGTGAGATCGCTGCAGTCGCCAGAGGCAAAGACAAGCCCTTAACTTAACTGTTGATTTATTTAATGAAAGAGGAGAGACAAGCCACGGCCTTACTTGAATGCTTTGCTTCCTCATAAAAAAATGTATTGCTTTCGCTTTCTGGTGAAAGCACTAACATATTAGCACTCACTCACATGCTTCATTATGAAATGCCAGGGCTCCTGGGCTCTACAGCACCTTGTTAACAGACACATGTTAGATAAGAGCCAGGTCTCCTGGGCTCTACAGCACCTTGTTACACAGACACATGTTAGATAGCAGCGCACATGTTAGATAAGGGCTCCTGGGCTCTACAGCACCTTGTTACACAGACACATGTTAGATAAGCGCCAGGGCTCCTGGGCTCTACAGCACCTTGTTACACAGACACATGTTAGATAAGCGCCAGGGCTCCTGGGCTCTACAGCACCTTGTTACACAGACACATGTTAGATAGCCAGGGCTCCTGGGCTCTACAGCAGCGACCATGGGCTCCTGGGCTCTACAGCACCTTGTTACACAGACACATGTTAGATAAGCGCCAGGGCTCCTGGGCTCTACAGCACCTTGTTACACAGACACATGTTAGATAAGCACCAGGGCTCCTGGGCTCTACAGCACCTTGTTAATCAGACACATGTTGGATAAGAGCCAGGTCTCCTGGGCTCTACAGCACCTTGTTACACAGACACATGTTAGATAAGCGGCAGGGCTCCTGGGCTCTACAGCACCTTGTTACACAGACACATGTTAGATAAGCACCAGGGCTCCTGGGCTCTACAGCACCTTGTTAATCAGACACATGTTGGATAAGAGCCAGGTCTCCTGGGCTCTACAGCACCTTGTTACACAGACACATGTTAGATAAGCGGCAGGGCTCCTGGGTTCTACAGCACCTTGTTACACAGACACATGTTAGATTAGGGCCAGGGCTCCTGGGCTCTACAGCACCTTGTTTTGTTGCCAGCAGTTGCATACATTTCTCCAGCCGCTCTGCAAGCTGTTGAGCGGCTTCTCCAGCAGGCTGAACCGAGCTTCCTTCCCCCCACCCCACCCGGGTCACATCACTACCTAAATGTGTGACTGCCAAATGAAGAAAGGGGACACGCTGAATCTCTAGATGAACCGCAGCCAAGCCGGGCACTGCACTAGATGATGAAAAAGTAGAGATAATTGTAGAAAATTAGGAGAGATTTTATCTTTGTTTTTATTTTAAGCAAAACATTTTAGTCTCTTCTTTTATCGACAACAATAATGCATGTTAATTTAGTCTTAGTCGGCGTTTTTGGACAGTGGTGCAGTCTCGTCATCGTCTTGTCTTTGTCCTGGAAAAAAAGGTCGTTGACAAACATTTTTAGTCTCGTCTGACGAAATCAACACTATTTTGGGGCTGTTTCTGGTTAAAAAAAGGATTGTACTCTTTAACAAAAAGGTCTATCTCTATAGGGATCCTTTCCATATTGTACATACAGATACTTAATAATAATCTTAACCTTTCAATGAGAAAAACAGAACTTTTAGTGGACAGAAATTCATGGTGCGCATTTGCCCTATAGGATTACAATGCATCCGGCTGCACGTTACAGCATTTTTGGACCAATTTCAAAGATTTGTGTTAACATTTGTCACTTAGACACCAATGCATGGGAAAAGGGTCCAAGTTAAAAATTCCAAAATTACAATTTGCTTGAAAGCAAGTCAACACCACCTACACAGTTTGTTAGTGATTTGATAAGAGTTATAAATTATTGTTAATTGTTTTACCATATACTTGTAGGAAATACTACTCTAAAGTGATTGGCTTCCCCCTGTGGAAAGTGTGCGTCTCTTCCCTGTTCTCCTTGGAAGCATTCTTAGAGTCGAAAGATTCCCCACATCGGGGCCATTCGCTTCCTCTCTCAACAAACAGACTTCCTGTCCTGTTGTTCCTCCATGTGTGTGCTTCTAGAGTTGTTCAATATCTTTTTGTTTAATCGCCCCTCTCTGTGTTGTTATGTAGATAACTATTAACAGTTGTCAGTCATGCTTAAGCTACACTATATCCCTTTACCAAGTTAACCATCATGTGGAGTAGCAGCTGAATTGTGCTTGGTATTGGATATGTTTGGATGTGAAACACTGGCTTCACTCCCACCCCCTTTAGCCTATAGAATGATCTGTGGGGGATTTTAATTACCGTACACTCTTTGTGAATGAGCCCTAATAATGTCCTGTTGTTCCATGACTGTTATTTATAGAGAGTATATATTTTGAACTTTTCCATTGTTGGCTGGACGTAATAAATGTGATTATAGGTGGGGTTGTTGTTGAAAATAGAGCTTCCTCTTTAGAGAGAGGAAGTCCCTGAGAAATTCTTGGCATTGGTGCAATTCTGGCCATTGAATGGACCACATTTGGCCATATCCACCCTCTCACTGTTCCCTTAAATGCATTAAACTATGGATGGTTACACATGCGCACTGTACACACATGTACTTTCACATGGTAAAGTTTTGTGGGTGTTAATTTCCCTAAGAGGAAAAGAAAAGCTGAGTGTTATTGATTTAAAGCATGTTCTCCGTCTTCTCTTCGCAATAGGCTAAAGGACGGAGAGATGGCATGGTGTCGTCCAATGAGAACAGGCGCAGGCCGCTGTCATCGGGTGAGGTGGAGGGCGTGTCATGGCAGGGCCCACGGACCATTTTTGTCCTGAAGAACTCACAGGGATTCGGCTTCACTCTGCGCCACTTCATCGTCTACCCACCAGAGTCGTCCCTCCACAGCCTCAAGGTTAGCCGACTGCTCTCTGGACCTGGACACAAACCTGTTTATTTCAGTTGAATTTGACTATTTATTCAATTATCAGAATCATTTATTTGTCATTATAAATAATTCTGATGAATGACTATCCAAAACAAAACAAAAGAAATTAATTAATAATAATAAAATAAAAAATAATAATAACATTAATGCTGATACCGCTAGATCGGGAAATGCCTAATATCGGCCCGCTGATATATCGGTCGGGCTCTACCTGTAACATCACATTTCCCTTCCTACATAAAAATTCCTGATTGCAAAGCTCATTCTCTCCCGGCTCTAGCTCCATACTTGATACGTGAAATTGTTATCAATTATTATCTTTCTTTCTTATTTAACTCAGAAAATGAAACAAGTGCAAATTTGAGCTCATGCTGTGCCATAATAGCCATGTGTGTGTGTGTTTTGTCAGTCTGTCTGTGGTCAGACCAAAGTCTACATTAGACAGGCTGGATTGTTCACTTGTGTGCACTTCCAAGGTGCATTTAACCTGTAAGACTGATATTTCTAACCCTGCAGCTACACAGACTTATGGGTACTGTAGTACTGTACACAGTATGGTGACATCCTTCTGTTCTGGAGAGAGGTTGGCGTTGTGTAGCAGCATACCTCAGTGTGCAGAGCTTTTTGTGTGTCCAGCTCAGGAATGAGCTAACTCAGCAAAGCATCAAAGCCTCCAGACAGACAGACAGACAGGCAGTCCAACTGACAGGGAGTCTATATGTCAGTCAGTGAGACAGTCCAACACTGTCAAATTGTAAATCAGACAGTCAGGCAGCTGAGCCAACGGGGGTGGCAGGGGAGGTTGGAGTTGAATGTGAGCTGAGCAGCGCCTCCCTGTGGTCCTTTTATCTCTAACACCTGCTCTGTGTTTCTCCCAAAGGATGAAGAGAACGGAAATGCAACTGAAAAAGGTGAGTGTTTTTTAAAATCAAATTGTTATTAATTTATAACAAACCTACAAACAACAACATCCTTTGCTGCACGTCATTCTTCCTCTCTCTCCTCTTTCATGTCTTCAGCTACCCTGTCAAAATAAAGGGCTAAAAATGCCCACAAAATTAAATAAAAAACAATGACGACGAAAACATCAAAGGCATGAGACACCCCTGCAACTCTGTTTTCATAATGCATGGATGATCAGGATGTGTAGGGGGACTTTATGCTTCCATGTGTAGGTGGAGCTGGTTCAACTTAGTGGGTTTTGCTGATATTTTCAGTACAGGAAATGGATGTGTATGCACATAATCTATCTGTGTTTGATTATGCAGTTTGTCAGCAGTCTCGTTTGGAGCCAATGGACACCATCTTTGTGAAGAGTGTCAAAGAAAATGGCCCCGCGCAACAAGCAGGACTGTGTACAGGTAGAAGACGAACACACACACACACACACACACACACACACACACACACTCATAGTCAGGAAACATAAAAAAGACAGGAAATAGACATAGGATACAGCAATCGCCAAGATATCTGTAATCAGTGTCCTCTGACTGCCCAGCTGCTGAAATAAGATATAATAAATAAGAAATAAGACATCACTTCACATTCAATTATTATCCAGTGCTAACAGTGAGTTTATTGTCTTATACAGGCTGCCCTCTTATTACTTATAAAGTAATTGTTTTATATATATATATATATATATATGTGTGTATGTATATATATATATGTATATATATATATATATATATATATATATATATATATATATATATATATATATATATATATATATATATATATATATATATATATATGTAAATGTGTGTATATATATATATATAAAGTATGTATATGTGTGTATGTATGTGTATATATGTATGTATATATATATGTGTGTATATATATATATATATATATATATATATATATATATATATATATATATATATATATATATATATATATATATATATTTTGCATTTCACAAGAAATCCCAGATGACAGTTATGCACTTATGCATGCCACTATGGTGCAGTGATGATCAAAGCAAACACACAAAAAATTATAGATATGCACACACACACACACACACGCACACACACACTCTGACAGAAATTAACATCAAAAAAATGTATTCTATGGAAAGCATTATGTGTGTGTGTGTGTGTGTGTGTGTGTGTGTGTGTGTGTGTGTGTGTGTGTGTGCACGCTCCAGGCGACAGGCTGGTGAAGGTGAATGGGGAGAGCATTCTGGGAAAAACCTACTCTCAAGTGATCGCACTCATCCAAAACAGGTGGGAGACTAGATTATGAATCTCATGTTATGGTTTGCCTGACCTGTTATTTATTTAGTTCAAATATTTTTGTGTTTTTATTTTTTTTTTGTAGTGAAAACATTCTGGAGCTCTCTATTATGCCCAAAGATGAGGATGTGTTGCAGTTGGTAAGTGTGAGTATTGTCTTCTTCTATTTTCTCTTCTTTCCTTCTGTTCACCTCATTACTGTTTAGTCACAGGCTGCTTGCATAATAGCAGGAAATCTTTCTATTATACTTCAGAAATTTGGAATTATGCATGGGCAGTCAGCATTGAACTGTTCTTAATTTAAAAAGACATCAAAATGACTTTGTACAGATAAAAGAATGCATGAACGGAGATGGTGAAACAACCAACATAAAGGAAAACCTTTTTCTTAACACATTGGATTGTCTTTTTTTTTTTTTTTATTGCTATTGTTATTATCATAAACCCATTAAGAAATGCGTGTTGTCCAGTGTTGGTTTAATGGCTTAGTGTTGGTATAATAAGGGTTTAGCTTTTATAGGACAAAAGAAAGAAATATTGCTGCATGGTGCACGTTGCATCTGCCTCACTCTGCCCTCTGGCTGTACCCTCCATCTCTGTCCATGTATCTTTTCAGTCATGTTTTACATTCTGTCCTAACCCCTCTTGTCCCCAGGCGTACTCCCAGGATGCCTACCTGAAAGGCAATCAGCCATATTCAGGCGAAGCCCAGAACCTCCCTGTGCCGCCGCCTCTCTGTTACCCTTCCACTAAGCCCATCCCCGCTGCCCCACAGCCCGACCACAACCTCCACAGCCCACTGGACAACTGGCAGTGCCGACCCGGCCCCGCTGCCTCTCCACTGGACAACCGCCCCCCTGCTGCTTCTACACCCACCTCCGGCTGGCCCGGGGGTCCTGAGGATTCCAGTGGCCACTTTGCCCCGCCGGGGAGGCACCGAGGCCGCTCCTCTTCGGCCATCAGTGTGCTGGACTTTCACTTTGCTAACCACAATGCTGCCATCGCCTCTGCAACTCTCCCTCCGCCACGGAAGAGCAGTCTGCCAGCCTCTGGTCGTGCTCACGCCGATACTCTTTGCCACCAAGCTCTGTCGGACTGGTACTACAGCCAGGCAGAGGCCGCAGAGAGCATGTCCCCCCGCCACCGCAGTATATCTCAGGGTTGTGTAGCGGAGCTCGGGCTGGGGTTGGCCCTCGGCCCCGGACCTACATCTGCTTCCACAACCTCCGCGGAGCACCGGCGAAGAGAAACCCTCCTGTGCCACCACCAGGCAGCTGCTGCTTCCCATGATTCCTATTGGCTTGGTGGCTGGGGTGGTGTATCAGGACCAGGAAGCAGGTCATGCTCTGAGAGCCTCCTGGCAGCCTACGCCGAGTACGAGCATAACTACGGGCGTTCTGTGGAGACACTGGCACAAGCCTCTGCACTGGTGTCGCCCCGCCATGAACACTCGTCACAAAGCGCCCACGTGGCAAAATTCAGAGAGCACAAAGAGCAGAAGGTCTCAGCAGGGCATCAGCAAAAAACCACAGTGATATATCCCATCACAGCCTCCTCCACAGTGCCTCCTAGTGGCAGGCGATCCGGGCAGCAGGTAGCTGAACCCCAAACAAGGCGGGTAAAAGAAGAGGAGCTGGTGGGTTACAAAAGCTACAGCCCGTCTTTCTCTCGCAAAGCTGGCCACCTCCTCCAGCAGGCCCACTCCTTCAGAGAGCCCAGCTACAGCGGCCATCACCTCAACTGGAGCCCCGGCAGCAGAAGCAGCCCTGCAGACGGCGAGGAGGGGATGGTACCCAGGCCGAGGTCCACCCCCGCCCTGTCTGCAGCAGAGGAGGAGAGAGCTCGACTGGGTGAAGACAGGGAACTCATCTCCCCCATCTCCATGAATCAAGAGGTGGTACTGAGGCAGAAGCCGCCTTCCGGCCGCCGGACCCCCATTCAGTTTGCTCGACATCCCCACTATCCCACCCCTGGAGAGTCACCTGAGCCTCCTGGTTTGGAACCTCCACGAGGGACCCCCTCTCCTGTCTCTGGAGGGCCTGGCCCCAACCGCAGGGCTAATGGTAGCCTGGCTCAGCATGCATACAACTCCCTGTCCTCTATTCCCTTCATAGGTTAGTGAGTCTTTTCTCTGTAGCAACAGCTGTCAGAAGAACACTGACACTAAATTTACCTTAAAAATGTTGTGATAATGCAATGGAATGTAATCTTACATCTGAAGATGAGATTAGACTTATTACTTAGCGATAAATAAACCGATATTGAAGTGTTCTCAGTTGTGCATCTCTGCTACTTAAATAACTAAAATACAAGAACTTGTTTGAATTTAAAACATGTGAAAGGAAATCATTTCCAACAATATTTTATTGAACAAATTGAATGTTAAACTGAATATAAAAGGCACTACTAAAAAAAGAATGACCGTTCTATTTTTAAGTGCAATTTTCTACTGATATTTTCTTTCAAATTACACACTAAAACATAGTGTGTCTTTTTGCAATATATTGCAGTCTTTTGCAATGTTTCCCCAGGTGATATTGCCACAACGAGAAAAAAAAAAATATTGTGCCACCCTAGATTACAGTTATTACTAACAGGTATAAATTACTAAATGGAATACAACAGGCACAATTTTGTATATTTGGAAGAGTTATTATGTTGTCTGTTGCTGCAGAGCTCTTCAGATTTGTTTCACTTTGTGTGTATGTGTAGTGCTCCTTTTATTTCTGTGTTTCTATCCTTTTCAACATTTGTGTTCAACATTTCAACCTGTCAGTGTGAGTCATGTACATGTCAACATAATGCTTAAATTCCGTTTTCTATATGTTTAAATCTTCATTGATGAATATCCTAGTATGTTTTTGAAACATGTCTTAGAAACGGAGCTGCTCTGGAGTCAGAAATAATCATGCACGTTCAGTCAGAAGGCCAATTAACATAACTGTAGACTGAAGCTTGGTGATAAAGGTAAGGAGCCTCCGTCAGAGGTTATCTCTACCTCCAGAGCAGGTCCGCCTCAGAGAGATCTTCTAACAACCTAAACACCAGCTGAGGAAACACTTAGCTTGTCTTGTCCTCTGTGTGTTTAATCATCTCTCATCCCTTTGTTGCTTGCCTGTGATGATGTCCTGCAGATGATCCCACCAGTCCTAGCATTGACCTGCAGGCCTGCTATGTACCAGCGCGCTCTGTTGTGTCCAGTTCCCAGGCCTCCACTATGGCCACACTCACTTCCACCTCTGTCTCCCCCACCCTCTCCTCAATCTCCCCCTTTGTCCGACTTCGTTCTCAGGACTGCAGTGAGTCTCACCCACACTAAATACTGAACAGCTTCATAAATGGCTAGAACAATATACAATATGTTCTCCAGTATGTTTGAACTGAAATTGCCAAACATCACTGCCTATGTTTTTGAATGATAATGACTTTCAATGCCTTTATTTTGGCAAACTGATATATTTGTCTAGCCTCAGACTCACTTTAAAGGAGTACAGTGACATTAACAGTTGAAGAATTCCCTTCACTTTTTGGGGGGGGATTTGAACCTTGAATTAATCATTTTGTAAGGAAGTACTCAAAGCCACTCTGTGTGGAATTTAAAATTCTCTGACTTTCTAAAAAACATGGCGCTCCCTACCGGTATCTAAAAAACAGTGGCCCACATGAGACCTATGTCTCACAAGTACTTTTCACTGCCTTTTTTTTTTTTTTTTTTTTTTTGTGAAATCATATATTTTCTTTAACATAGGCACATTTTTTTTATCAGTTTGGTAATCTAGATGGCTGTAATAACTACGATACCCAGTACTATGCATCAGTCAGTGGGGTAAATCCAAGCAAATTCCCAATTTTTTGTTGTTGCAGTTGGGAACAAAGCAACCATAGTTATCCAAAAGTGAATGTATCATTAAGTTTCAGCAAATCGGTGGCTGGGTTAGCTTAGTTGGTGGAGCGGGCGCACATGTGTGCCGCGGGTTTGACTCCAACCTGCAGCCCTTTGCTGCATGTCATTCTCCCCTCTCTCTCCCCTTTCGTGTCTTCATCTGTCCTGAGGATATAAAGGCCTGAAATGCCTAATAAAAAATAATCTAAAAAAAAAAAAAAAGTTTCAGCAAATTGTAATATTTAGCTTTTTCTGCACTGTTTGTCATGTATGCAACAGAATTTTAAGATTTTTATCTTATGACTGGGTGTTTCTCTCTGAAACACTCTTTGGGTCATAGTTGACTAGTTGATAGTTGCTTTAATCACAAAAAATAAAATTTTACGGTTTAGGGAAAAAGGTTTCTCTTTTGTTAATTTTAATTCGAAACTCCTAATAAAGAAGAGACACTGGATGGATAATATAAAATGTATCCAAAACTTGGAACAAAAACTCCAAATGTCATGGTATTCCTTTAATATTAATCCTTTCATTTATTCACCTGGCTAATGTTCTAACTCACAGCTTGAAACAACAAATCACTTCAATCACTCAACTTGTTGTCATTTTACATCACGTCACTATCATACATTGCATACCCTCTTTGTCTCCTCCTCCACGTCTTTTCCTCTCTCTGACTTGTCTCGTCTCTCTTCAGGCAGTATTAAAGGTCGCCGCTCCTCTTACTTGCTGGCCATCACCACCGAAAGATCTAAGTCCTGTGACGAGGGCCTCAACACCTTCAGGGAAGAAGGCCGTGTCTTCTCGTAAGAACTCAGGACACTTTAAAGTACCCATATTATGAACAAAATCACGTTTTCTGAGATTTGGGGGGTTATTTTGTGTCTCTGGTGCTTCCACACATACACACTTGGGAAAAAACTATCCCTCCTGTTCTGAGTGAGATACGGTTTCTGAATGTCCTCTGCCTTCAGTCTCCGGGTGAGCTGTTAAACATCTGCACGGTATGAAGGTAAATATGGTGCAAATGTGAGAGAGCGTAGATGCGATGTGAGCACTTGTAGAATATGATTTGAGAGCGCATAGATGCGATGTGAGCACTTGTAGAATATGATTTGAGAGCTTGTAACAAAAATCTGTACTCGTAGATGCAATGTCTTATAGAATATGATTTGAGAGCTCTGTACTCCCACTCAGTCACTTTTCAGTACAACCACAACTCAGTGATTACAACCTCTCGAATCTGTTGCTGCAGCTGTCGCATCACACAAGTCTGCGCTCGACTTTTGCAACACTTCTTGCGATACATTTGGTGCAAAACTAATTTGTACCTGTGGACTTAGTCTGTGGAACTCTCACTATCGCCGACAAGCTTATTTATGTAGCATGAAAGCTAGAGTTAGCTAACTAGCAGCCAGCCCGTAACTAAATAATGTAAATACCTTTTAATTATCTCAACACTTTTAACAGTCCAACTGGAACACTGGCGGTGAGCTCCAGGTCCTGCAGCGGACAGCTGCAGTGCTGCCAGCGTGGAAACATCGCTTCCGCTCGACCTGATTGTCAGCGGGACACGGAGAGCTCAGACCCGGTAGCAGCAGTACAACCCCCTGGAGCTCACCGTCAGTGTTGGTGGAATAGAAAGCTAGCGTTAGCCAACCAGCCCGCAATAAATAAATACAATTTAATTTAATTTAAAAGGCAGGCATTATATATACACCACTGATGGCGGTCCGTCTGCGGCTGCAGGACCTGGAGCTCACCGCCAGTGTTTCAGTTGGACTGTTAAAAGTGTTAGGATAACTAAAATGTATTTATAAGCGAGTTAGTTCGCTAAACTAGCTTACTATTCCACCAACACTGACGGTGAGCTCCAGGGGGTTGTGCTGCTGCTACCGGGTCTGGAGCTCTCCGTGTCCCTGACTATCAGATTAGGTCGAGGTCGGCAGCGGAGCTTTCTAGCGATGTTTCCACGCTGGCGAAGCTGTCCGTCCGCGGCTGCAGGACCTGGAGCTCACCGCCAGTGTTCCAGTTGGACTGTTAAAAGTGTTGAGATAATTAAAAGGTATTTACATTATTTAGTTACGGGCTGGCTGCTAGTTAGCTAACTCTAGCTTTCATGCTACATAAATAAGCCGGACAGAGTTGTCCCTCATCTGGCGATAGAAACCCTGCTGTCCCGGTCGTCCTGTTGGCTCAGAGTTACTAAGTCCACAGGCAAATTAGTTTTGCACCAAATGTATCGCAAGAAGTGTTGCAAAGTGACTCGCCGCTGTGTGATGGAGAGAGCGCTGCAGCATTCGAGAGGTTGTAATCACTGAGTTGTGGTTGTACTGGAAAATGAAGAAAAATAAAAATACGAGTACAGATTATTTTCTACAAGCTCTCAAATCATATTCTACAAGCGCTCACATCGCATCTACGCTCTCTCACATTTGCACCATATTTACCTTCATAGCACGGCTTTCTACGTCACTAGCCGAGAAGAGGTGGCTAACCGTAGCACATGCTAGCGCTAGCATGCTAGCTCATTCTCAAAGGCAAAACCCTGCTACAACAGCCACTAGTTGACCATAATCTCCAAAAGAACTACTTCCTGCCCCTGTTGTGCAGGTATTCCACAAGTGGCCCTCGTCTAGAAGAAGTCTCCCAGCTAATCTTGCCCTGGACTGACCAAAGCTGGAGAAAGTTATCTAGCTGATGGAATCTTACCAAGCTACTGAGCATGTGCGCCTCCCAACAAAGATAGTATGGAAGCCAGATGTCGCACTCTGTAGCTAAAACAGAGACCCAAACACACAGGGTGAAAAGAGGATATGCAGCAATGTGCAGTACAACAAACATACGGTGTTTTTTGAAAATGAAACCATGGAAACTTGTTCTGGTACAACCTCAAAAAGGAGCATAATATGGGCGCATTAAAGCTGCCTTGTTAGCTAAAAAAAAGTCTATATAGTTCCATAAATAGGTTTGTTGCACCAGTAGCCTACACAGGATGCACCCCAAAACTTCAATGACAAACATTGTTTTTAACGGGGACTTTAATTACACAGAGCAAGTTTCAACATATTTATTGTCGTATGCAAAACAGAAGTTGTCGCTGACAGTGAACATCTTAGATCTCAGGCTCCCTCCAACAATGCTCCTTGATTATGTTCAAAAAGAAAATCGCATATTATCACTATTAATCACTATATTTTTATTGATCATCTATGCTATGAATTATTTAGTTATTCTTATTTAACTTTTAAAAAAACTGCATAGGAAGTCTACACTGGTCCCTACTACACAGACCGGTCTACACAGACTCCAACTATACAGACCCTGTCTAACATTGACCATGTCTACACAGACCCTGTCTACACAGACCCTGTCTACACAGAATATGTCTAACATAGACCCCGTCTACACAGACCCTGTCTGACATTGACCACGTCTCCACAGACCCTGTCTAACATAGACCCCGTCTACACAGACCCTGTCTAACATAGACCTCATCCACACAGACCCTGTCTAACATAGACCTCATCTACACAGACCCTGTCTAACAGACCCCGTCTATACAGACCCTGTCTAACATAGACCACATCTACACAGACCCTGTCTAACATAGACCACATCTACACAGACCCTGTCTAACATAGGCCCTGTCTAACATAGACCACATCTACACATTCCATGTTAACACAGATTCTAAAAGTGTTCTTCTTTTAACTTTTAACTTTCTGTTCCACAGCAAACTACCAAAAAGGGTCAAGAGCTTTTTCACTGATGGGGTGAGTGTTCACACACACAGTCATTAGACTTGACTATACACCAAGAAAATGTCTTGTTTAGTGTGCACCCAATAATACACTTAAATTGTAATGTAGTCTCTGGAGAGCCTGCGAGTCCAGGAGGAAGCCCGGTCCAAACGCCACTCTACTTCTGAACTGGGAACCATCACCTTTAGTGATGTTCGCAAGGAGGGCTGGCTGCACTACAAACAGATCCTCACAGAGAAGGGAAAGGTAAGACACACTGCTTGTACGCTTGTTGCCCCTTCCCTAAACCCCACCCTCCTAAATAAGTTACTGTGTCAAGCTTGCCTGTATGCAGTGAGAGGTTTACCACTTAGAAATCGTAGTAGTTTTTATACACATAGAAGTTGGTCATTGACTTCAGACAAAAGCATGTTTCTCATTTCTAGTCAACAGTTTTTCGATTGAACTGTTGATTTAGCCCTGCAACATTGTCTTGAATATACATTTGATAGCATACCTAGTATAATGTTAATTCAGCATAAATGATGAAAAAAACAGACTAAAGGCTAATGCTTTTTATTGTCCCAGGTAAAAACAGCATCCTCTCTAGTTGCTTATCCGTTTAAGTTTTTGTGTTGTGAAGTAGAGCTAGTTAGCCATCCGTTATTAGAGGAAGGTCAATTTGTCTTGCACCTTTCAACAACAACAAGGCAACTTCAGATAAAAATAAGCCAAAATAATAAAAAGAGTTAAGGTGTAGTAAAAGCGTTGATTATAGTCTACTGTATCTCTCACAAATTAAAATCCCAGTGATTTATGAGTGTTCAGGATCCACTAACCATCATTTTCAGCAGAAAAAAACCCCCTAAAATATCAGCAGAAGAATGTAAGCAGAGCGAAGAACAAGCATTTGCACTATAAAAATAAGTCTGACATTACATTATAAGAAAAATTTAATTTTAGACGTATTTCTTTCTGACATTAAAGCTTGGAGGATACAAAGAAACTAGCCTTGGATAACCAGACTTATTCGCAAATGCATTATATTTTGGAAACTCTCATTAATTTTCAGTTGTAAAGGGGCGTTATTAACGTTGCAGACCAAAAGGCCTCTGGAGGCAATTGAAGAGACCTCCAACCAATCAAAGCAACGAAACGATTAACTCTGTTCATCTCTGTTCTCATGCAAGTTGTGGCGGCGCTTGGTCCATTTTGAAGCAGAAAAAAAAATTATGACCGGTTCACAAACTTTCTGGAATTCCAGCTAAACAGTATGTATGTGTTTCTGAAGACATTTTACGAGAAATATGCAATGCTGAGTTTCTGAAACCTGGTGCATTGCGCTGGACGGAGAATGGAAGTTACCTCCAGTAACTACATTCAGCGTGTCGCTCCTCTTGTCAGTCATCATCTTAAACCCGCCCCCATGGCAGATAAGCCGTTGTGATTGGTCTGCCCATGGTCTGGATGCCTGGAAATGTGTGTGTGGGGGGGTGGACACATCTGCCAGCGCAAATGAAACATGAGCTGGCAGATTGGTCTGGTTTTCAGGCTAACATCAAGTCATCTATGTGCATTCAAATCCAATAAAGAGCAGAACAGAGGCACTTAGTTCAATATCGATGACGTTTCATTTCCGAGATTGCTCCGGTGCTGGAAATCCAGCCAGGTGTCACTCATTTTGGCCGGATGTGCATCACAGTCCTCTTTCTGATCTCTGAAGGGTAAATCCTGACAGCTAGCAAGACTATCTGTCCAATCTCAGTGTTCTGTTGCATGACTAAAACTACTTTTGAACGTACCTTCCCGAGGCTATTTAGCAGAAGCACCGTTGCTCTGTTTGGCACCCAAGATGATTGTGATTGGTTTAAAAAAATGCCAATAAACGAGAGCACGTTTTCTTTCCGTCCCGGGATGCTGTGTGGACTAGCCAGACCCACCTCCACAGCGCTGTGGAGGAAGAACTCCGATCTGTGAATGTGTCACAGTAGTAAGCTAAGTACATGCACTCAATGCAATAACTGTAAAGTTCAATCTAAGATAATCTAAGAGTAAGCAGCAAGGGCTGCACAAAATATTGTTTTTTTTTTAATCATTATTGTGTTATCAACTTGCGCAGTAAACACATTGCGAAAGTCTACAACATATTGCGAAATACATTTAGAGATTTATTGTGTTAATTGAAAGAAAACATCAGTAGAAACTGCACTTTAAAATGTAACTCAGTCATTTTTAGTGGTGCAATTT
This sequence comes from Percina caprodes, assembly GCA_013375575.1. Taxonomy (NCBI): domain Eukaryota; kingdom Metazoa; phylum Chordata; class Actinopteri; order Perciformes; family Percidae; genus Percina; species Percina caprodes. The sequence continues at coordinate 319,028 of JABXJD010000111.1, read as the reverse complement.
ATATTTAAATCAATTATAATATTAAAAATAAAAGGTGGGAAATTAGCAATTTGGTGTATTTTAGCAGAATACTGAAAGTGGCAGAACTGAGTACTCTATAATATGCATTTATTTATTGCAAGTAATATCGTTATCGCCATAATTAACGTTATTGCATATTTTCCTCAACACGTAACATGTAGCCAGGCATGCTAAAGTTAGCTGCTTATGCCGCAGCAAGTTACTTCACTTATATCAGATATGGCTCCATGCAGAGTGCTTTAGCATGTGGCGAACGTTAACAGGCCTGTCATGGCTAGTTACGGTTGCTAAGCTACAATGAGACGATTCATCTTGATTTATTTAAGGTGATGTTTTTGTTTCTATATTTCCTCATTGTAGAAAGTAGGCGGTGGCATGCGGCCTTGGAAGCGGGTCTTCTCTGTGCTCCGTTCCCATTCGCTCTTCCTCTACAAGGACAAGCGAGAGGCCGTCCTTCACGGGGCGGGGGCGGGGCCCAGCCAGGACGAACATCCGCCAATCAGCATCCGCGGCTGCCTGATCGACATCGCCTATAGTGAAACCAAGCGTAAGCACACCTTGCGGCTGACCACGCAGAACTTCTGTGAGTACCTGCTGCAGGCTGAGGACAGGGACGACATGCTGGCCTGGATCCGGGTCATCAGGGAGAACAGCAAGACCGATAACGAGGTTAGATCTTTATACCCACTTCATCTTCACGGATTTTACACAAACGTTCAACGTTAAGGTTTTTCTTCACTTCTGCTTGCACAAAGTCAACTTTTACTGGCTCCTAAACAATTTTTTATATTAGTGGTAGGCCTGGGTTATAATTCAATATGATAATCTATCGACTTTCAATGGAATCATATCGTAATCATATATTGAAATATTGTGATATACAATTATGTTGTCTAAACTGATTACAAACACATACTAATTTTTCTCAGAAAGATGAAACATTTTAAGGGAATATCATTTGAAGAATTGCACATTTGTTTTAACACTTTTTGTGCATGCATGTATGTTTACCACATTATTGATGATTATTTATCATCATTTATCATCTAAAATCTCATCGTAAATAATATTTTGTGAAAGTACCAACTGTCAACCCTACAATATCGTCGCGATATAGATGTATTTGGTCCAAAATATTGTGATACTGGTGTGCCTGGGTAGGTTACCGGGTAGAGCGTGCGCCCTATGTACAGAGGCTCAGTCCTTGTCGCAGTGGCCATGGGTTCAATTCTGACCTGCGGCCGTTTGCTGCATGTCATTCCCCCTCTCTCTCCCCTTTCATACCTAAAAACTGTCCTATAAAATAAAGGCCTAAAATGCCAAAAGCATAATCAACAAAACAAAAGAATATCATGACATCTGATTTTCTCGCTCAGCCATAATTAGTGGTTATCAAATAATGACAAAGACTCAAGTTTTTATATTTGAGATTTTTGTCAGCATTTGTTTTCTGAATGAAGACCTTCCTTTAAAAAAATGATCCACTTTTATCGGCCTGTACATGTGGCACATTTTTTTTTGTGACGGCACTTCATCGACGTCCTCTACCGCCACCCAAACACAACTCCTTCCAGAACGCTTGAAACTCTCTTTCTCTTTAGCTCGCACCCAGCCATCGTCATCTTCTTCAAGACAGCTGCCAGTCACGCGTCACTAGCGCCAACTCAAATCTTAATTGGTCAAATCAAATCATTCAACAAGCATTCTCCAATGTAGGCAAGGGCAGGGGGCAAGAGAATGATAACATAATTTATGATATGATGATCGGAGAAAAAAATGAAAACCCAACAGACATGTGGGTTGTTATACTGCCCGACTTGGCCTTTTACTGGCCATCGGACCACCATTATTGTTGACACACAAACTGAACTAATTTGTAACCTCCGTTTGCTCTAGGAGATTGGTTTCTCAGGACAAGCTCTCATCAACAAGAAGCTGAATGACTACAGAAAACACAGGTCAGCACGGCGGATTATATTTAGCAAAAAGCCTTTGCTTGATCACAACTGTCCCTTATCTTTTGGGTAATTAGGAGTCACTATAACTCTTTGCGTAGTCATGGTTTCTTTCTTTAACCACAATGAATTGTTAACATTTTCTTAGGTCTCAAGGCATATGACTGGTAATTGTTGATTTTTGGCAAATGTTGTTTAGATATGCCAAATTGTAATTATGTAAGTGATTATAGGTCAGACTACACGTTTTTATTATTTCAATTGTTAGTTGTTGGAACTTGACCCTATACGTGTTCATAGCAACAAAAATGACAAGGGGGATACAGTTAGAAAACATGTTTTATGATAATAAAGAGGCATGGTTTTTCATTGGTTGTGTACCTGTGTTACTACATTATCTGGGTCACATAGCAGTGACTATAACCAAAAGATGTATCCTGGGATCCATTCAAAACTTTCATTTGTTTAAAAAAGTAATAAATAAATATGATAAATAGGTGACGGCACTTCTTGTGTTCAGGGGACAGGCAGCTAGCAGATAGTGAGGAGATGTTTTTTACAGTGTGTTCAGGGGACATGCAGCTAGCAGATAGTGAGGAGATTTTTTTTACAGTGTGTTCTGGGGACAGGCAGCTAGCAGATAGTGAGGAGATGTTTTTTACAGTGTGTTCAGGGGACATGCAGCTAGCAGATAGTGAGGAAATTTTTTTACAGTGTGTTCTGGGGACAGGCAGCTAGCAGATAGTGAGGAGATATTTTTTACAGTGTGTTCTGGGGACAGGCAGCTAGCAGATGGTAAGGAGATTTTTTTTTTTTTACAGTGTGTTCAGGGGACAGGCAGCTAGCAGATAGTGAGGAGATGTTTTTACAGTGTGTTCTGGGGACAGGCAGCTAGCAGATAGTGAGGAGATGTTTTTACAGTGTGTTCTGGGGACAGGCAGCTAGCAGATAGTGAGGAGATGTTTTTTTACAGTGTGTTCAGGGGACAGGCAGATAGTGAGGAGATGTTTTTTACAGTGTGTTCAGGGGACAGGCAGATAGTGAGGAGATGTTTTTTACAGTGTGTTCAGGGGACAGGCAGATAGTGAGGAGATGTTTTTTTACAGTGTATTCAGGGGACAGGCAGATAGTGAGGAGATGTTTTTTACAGTGTGTTCAGGGGACATGCAGCTAGCAGATAGTGAGGAGATTTTTTTACAGTGTGTTCTGGGGACAGGCAGCTAGCAGATAGTGAGGAGATATTTTTTACAGTGTGTTCAGCGGACAGGCAGCTAGCAGATAATGAGGAGATGTTTGCTGTATGTGACAACAAATGTTGCAGCCTAAAAAATGTGTGACATCGCTTAGAACAGCTTTATTATAAAGGTATTAAGACCTTCTAGTCAGAACTTATTTTTTAACTGTCTTTATTTCTGTACCTTGGTTCAGTCTGACAGGTAGTAAGCCAGACTCCTCTCCCAGAGCCCATCGTATGATGCCTCCCTTCCTCCTGGCTAAGACTGACAACACCTCGGTGAACCGAGCCTCCCGAACCGGTGGGTACAAACAGAATGATAACAGCTTGCTCTGATCGTTAGCCATGCTAGCGGTGCAGCTGGCAAAGTCTGCTCATCATTTTGGTCCAGACTGTCATAATGCTTATTATTACCATTAATAAGTGCAAAGTGAAAATGAGGAAATTCATCAGTTGACCAAAAGCTTTTACAGCCACTTACTTGGAACACTCACCCACTCAGGAGTAATTAGGGCTTTATGAAGCACACTGATACTGCTACTCACTGATTCTATGAAACTTGGTAAGTCTTCACAGAAAGTGTGTGTGTGTGTGTGTGTGTGCAGATGACAACAAGGCCCTGTGGGGCATCAACATCATGAAGAAGGCCAAGAAGATAGGCAGTCCGAAGGCTTTCGGTGTGCGCCTGGAGGACTGTCAGCCTGCTGTCAACCATAAAGTAAGCCTTCAGTGTTTATGATGTAAAAACTACACCAACAACTTGTTTCATGGCTTAAGAATAATATACGTAATACGTAGACAAAATGATAACACTGACCACAAAGTTGATACTCCAGCCACGTTCAGGCAGCCTGCGTTGGCCATCTGATGGTCTGGCAGAAACGCAGGTCTTTCTATTCATTTTGAATGGGGGTGCCGCAGGGGGGAGACACAAACAGGAAAACATCACTTCCTCTATAGCTGCCACAAGAAAGATCTAAAACATTATGAGGTTAAAAAAACAAAACATAAGCACTGAACTGCACGGCAGTTTATGTAATAGCTGAATGTTTCCTGCAACAACAAAGCACTCGCTATGTCTTGCTCGTCTTGGTAAGTTTAAAAACACAACAGGACGTCACACAAATGGGCCGTTTTCATTGACCTCCCCCGTAAGGATACCCAGCCCTAGCAGTTGTACTAATGTCAGCATTTTGGTAAAATAACTTGGGAATACTGCCTGAATAAAACCATTACTTCATGAGCACAAGCTGCATGTCTCTTTGTTTCCAAACACTGCTTGAAGTAATTTACTACTCCATCTTTGCCACTCTTTCTCATTTTCCTTTCTTCTAAACACCACCCATTTTGTTGCTTCATCCCTTCATTCTAATCATCCTAACCCTCCTTTAATCTACCTCCTGTTTTTCATCAACTTCCTCTGATTTGTTTTCTCTGTGCCCCCCTCTGTCCCTCCATCTCCAGTTTGTCCCTCTGATTGTGGAGATGTGCTGCGGTGTGGTGGAGGAGACGGGTCTGGATTACACCGGCATCTACCGCGTCCCGGGGAACAATGCCATGGTGTCCAACCTGCAGGAGCATCTCAACAAGGGCATGGACATCAACACCGCTGAGGAGGTGTGCAGGATACATGGAAAAATGCTTACATACTGTAGACAGAACTAAAAACCAGCCTTAGTCTTTTTAAACCTGTTTTGCAATAAACTTGTTAAATGGAGTCATACCTAAGAGTAGTTTTGTACCAAGAATATATATATTTTTTTAATACTGCACTAAAAATACTAAACCCATCCCCTTTCTGTCTCCACAGAGATGGCAGGACCTAAATGTAATCAGCAGCCTTCTCAAATCGTTCTTCCGAAAACTGCCTGAGCCGCTGTTTACTGATGGTGCGTCCACTCATTTGTTTGTCAAGTGTAGCATGAATCATAAAAAGTGTATATGTGAGGGTGCGCCTCATTCAGTTCAATATTATGCATCACTTCTATCGGACTCCCTCTAGGTAGTTTAGAATTGGCCTGAAAGACACACCAAATTGTTGGACATGTAAGACAGAGGACGGCCAATTCCTGTCGGACTGCAGAGACCCAGGTTCCATTCAGCGCAAGATGATTTGTTCTGGGAGATGGGTCAGTCCTAAGCGGGATGGATAAGCACATAAGAAGCTGGGTCCAGATTATTTTATGAGGATGGAAGAATGAAGGGCTGCCGTCTATCCAGGAGTGGGCTTGTGAGAGTGTTAATCACAAAAGATAATAAATGTGTTTTAGAGTAGAATATGAAGGGTATTTTCACACAGACAGCCTTTAGTTCGGTTGAATCGAACTAGAGTTTGTTTGCCCTGCTGGGGCGGTTCATTTGGGCAGGTGAGAACGCAGCAATCGAACTCTGGGGTGCACCAGAAGCGGACCCAAACAAGCGTACCGAGACCTGCCTGAAGAGGTGGTCTCGGTACGCTGTCAATCCAACTCTGGGGCGGTTCGTTGGTAGTGAGAATGTGATGCGTACTCGAACCGCACCAACTATACATACTCCGCCAGTCTGAGTCTCCTGTAGTCAGGTAGTTTAGCAGTCTGAGCTAATATCTCCTGTAGTCAGGTGTGTTGAGCAGTCTGCGATGCAGCAGAGCAGCAAACTGTAGTAGCGTCCAGTGTTTTTATCACAGAAACAGACTGCGGTCAAGCAGTCGTATCTCCGTGGTCAAACCTGCTGCCACTAAAATTGGAGGCAGAGCAGAGTGAAGTCTCTGTGACCAGAGCAAACGTAGTAAGGTCTCTCGGTGACTAGAGCAGACGTAGTAACGTCTCTCAGTGACCAGAGCAGACGTAGTAAGGTCTCTCGGTGACTAGAGCAGACGTAGTAACGTCTCTCAGTGACCAGACCAGATGCAGTAACGTCTCTCAGTGACCAGACCAGACGCAGTAACGTCTCTCAGTGACCAGAGCAGGCGTAGTTACGTCTCTCACAAAAGCCTTGTTCCTGTATTTACTTTCTTGCTCCCGCCCCCAGAAACATCTGACCAATAAGAGTAGTGGACGTTCTTGCATGATTTGTAATGGTGCTAAACCGAACCAAACCGACCAAGGGCAAATCGCTCCAAGTTTACTAACTCACCAACTGATTCGGACCAAAGCAAACGGACTACAGGTGGGAAAATGCCCTAAACTAGGGCCGCTGCTGGATTATTATCCCAGTTTGAATGCAAAATTATTTTTTTTTATAGTATAGCTGGGCAATATGGAGAAAATCCTATATCCCGACATTTTTGACCAAATAACTCAATGTCGATTTTGTGGCAATATTATAGGGTTGACAATTGGTGCTTTCACAAAATATGCACACAATGAGTTTTTGCTAAAAAAAAAAATCATCAGTTATATTTATATAACTAAATGGGTAAAGGCAAATAATGGAACAGCTAGAACAGTCTGTTTTTTTTTTTTTTTATCACTCTACTGTAATGCAATCTTTAAAACCAGGAAAAGACAACACTTGTGTCATATCAGGATATTATGATATCCAAAATTTAAGACAATATTTAGCCTCTAATATCGATATCGATACAATATCGATTATATTGCCCAGCCCTATTGTATAGCCCTTTTATTATGTTAGTCATACACCTTCTCTTTCTACAGACAAATACAACGATTTCATTGATGCCAACCGGATAGAAGATGCAGAGGACAGACTGAAGACCATGAAGAAACTAGTATGTGTCGAAGGACCGCAGAGTATAGAGCAATGAATATGTTTGTCATAGAATTCACTTTCAAGTCAAATCTTATCCTCATTTATCCATCTTCTTTATCTAGATCCATGACCTCCCAGATCACTATTATCATACCCTTAAGTTCCTAGTGGGTCACCTCAAGAAGGTGGCAGATCACGCTGAGAAGAACAAGGTAATCAATTTATTTAGAAGTTGGGTTTTTGTTTGTTTTTTTGGAGAAAAAAAAACAGACATGCCAGACATGAACACAACTTTAAAATGATTTTCAGATGGAGCCGAGAAACCTGGCTCTGGTGTTTGGTCCTACTCTGGTGAGGACGTCAGAAGACAATATGACCGACATGGTCACCCACATGCCTGACCGCTACAAAATAGTGGAGACTCTTCTCCTACACGTAAGAACAACAGCTGCTTCCTCCAACGCAAGAAATACGGCACCATTCGTTATGTGTTTTGTCTTTAGATCGGTGATACTGTGTTGTGTTACTTTAACAGCATGACTGGTTCTTCACGAATGGAGAGCTTGATAAAGAAGAGAAGGTATGTCAGACCACAGCAGTAGCTTTGTGTAAAGAGCCAAGAATGTAACGGATACAGGGGATTGTTCTACTCCGATGTCCTCATTTGTACTTTGCACTTTTATTTTGGGTATGATTGTGTATTTCTGGATGTGTGTGTGTGCGTTTGTGCGTGTGCGTAGGCCCCAGAGGATAAGCGGGACATGCAGCCTGTGCCAAACATTGACCATCTACTGTGCAACATCGGCAGGCCAGGCATGCCAGGAGAGGCATCAGGTGAGGAAGTGTCATAGTGACATTGTCCTAGAGATACATGCTCAATATGAGAGAATCCAACATACAGGTAAAAGCCAGTAAATTAGAATATTTTGAAAAACTTGATTTATTTCAGTAATTGCATTCAAAAGGTGTAACTTGTACATTATATTTATTCATTGCACACAGACTGATGCATTCAAATGTTTATTTCATTTAATTTTGATGATTTGAAGTGGCAACAAATGAAAATCCAAAATTCCGTGTGTCACAAAATTAGAATATTGTGCAAGGGTTAAATTTTGAAGACACCTGGTGCCACAAAGTAATCAGTTGATTAACTCAAAACACCTGCAAAGGGCTTTAAATGGTCTCTCAGTCCAGTTCTGAAGCCTACACAAACATGGGGAAGACTTCAGATTAGACAGCTGTCCAAAAGGCGACCATCGACACATTGCACAAGGAGGAAAAGACACAAAAGGTTATTGCTGAAGAGGCTGGCTGTTCTCAGAGCTCTGTGTCCAAACACATTAATAGAGAGGCAAAGGGAAGGAAAAACTGTGGTCAGAAAAAGTGTACAAGCGATAGGGATCACCGCGCCCTAGTCAAGATTGTGAAAAAAAAAGATTCACAAGGAGTGGACAGCTGCTGGAGTCAGTGCTTCAAGATCCACCACCAAGAGACGCTTGAAAGACATGGGTTTCAACTGCCGCATACCTCGTGTCAAGCCACTGTTGACCAAGAAACAGCGCGAAAAGCGTCTCACCTGGGCTAAGGAAAAAAGAGCTGGACTGCTGCTGAGTGGTCCAAAGTCATGTTTTCTGACGAAAGCAAATTTTGCATTTCCTTTGGAAATCGAGGTCCCAGAGTCTGGAGGAAGACAGGAGAGGCACAGGATCCACGTTGCCTGAAGTCTAGTGTAAAGTTTCCACCATCAGTGATGGTTTGGGGTGCCATGTCATCTGCTGGTGTCGGTCCACTCTGTTTCCTGAGATCCAGGGTCAACGCAGCCGTCTACCAGCAAGTTTTAGAGCACTTCATGCTTCCTGCTGCTGACCTGCTCTATGGAGATGGAGATTTCAGGTTCCAACAGGACTTGGCGCCTGCACACAGCGCAAAATCTACCCGTGCCTGGTTTACGGACCATGGTATTTCTGTTCTAAATTGGCCAGCCAACTCCCTGACCTTAGCCCCATAGAAAATCTGTGGGGTATTGTGAAAAGGAAGATGCAGAATGCCAGACCCAAAACGCAGAAGAGTTGAAGGCCACTATCAGAGCAACCTGGGCTCTCATAACACCTGAGCAGTGCCAGAAACTCATCGACTCCATGCCACGCCGCATTAATGCAGTAATTGAGGCAAAAGGAGCTCCAACCAAGTATTGAGTATTGTACATGCTCATATTTTTCATTTTCATACTTTTCAGTTGGCCAACATTTCTAAAAACTCCCTTTTTTGTATTAGCCTTAAGTAATATTCTAATTTTGTGACACACGGAATTTTGGATTTTCATTTGTTGCCACTTCAAATCATCAAAATTAAATGAAATAAACATTTGAATGCATCAGTCTGTGTGCAATGAATAAATATAATGTACAAGTTACACCTTTTGAATGCAATTACTGAAATAAATCAAGTTTTTCAAAATATTCTAATTTACTGGCTTTTACCTGTATATATCACATTAACCATGGCCAGAACAGTTGCTGTTTGTCCATAATTATGATGAGGGTGCACCAAAGTTTTGTACGTCTGTACATTGTGTATATGTATTTTTAATCAATTAGACTGGAACTGATTAATTTTATTTTGATTAATATGCTGATTATTTTTTCAATCAAGCAATAGATAGTATATATTATAAAGGTATACGTATGTACTGTATACATAAATACACTATGTATTATATATCTACAGTATATATTATATATGGGCTGTCAAAATTAATGCGATAATAACAAGTTAATGCAAATTCCTTTTTTTTTCTTTTTTGGCCACTAGCCCCTTGTTTGGACAACTCTAATGGGCTTGATTTTGCCATATTAGGCTTTCCCCATATTTCGTGAGCATACAGTACCTTTGAGGTTATTCTGGAGAATATTCTAGACAGTATTTGACATTGGTATAATAATAAACATTTGCAGAAAGCAAGCATATTTGTCTACTCCCATGTTAAGTGCATTACAAAACTTGAAAATCATGCCTTTTAAAGTACATTTAGAACAGCTAAAAAAAGTGTGATTAATTTAATGTATCAATTTAATGTGTGTGTGTGTGTGTGTGTGTGTGTGTATATATATATATATATATATATATATATATATATATATATATATATATATATATATATATATATATATATATATAAAGTCTAAAAATAGTCACTAGAAATCTCACTATATGCACTTATAAATGGTAATAATTTTAATTGGTAAATTGTCAGATGCAGCTTCCACAAATTGGTTGTCGGAAAGGTGTGGGGGGGAGGGGTTTCAGATGCTGTTCAATTATCCAAGAAGCACTCTGTTTGATGTATACTGACTAGGAAAAGCTAGATAATTACAAGACTGGAAAACCTTCCTATCTGGGTCTTCTGTTCAGTATGACCTGGCTGGAATCATGATCTTGCTAGTTTCCATTCACCCCAAAGGAACAAAGGGAACAGTCTTTAAAACAGCTCAGAGAAAAGAGCTTTTCATGAGAATGACCAATCGAAACCTAATGTTTCATTGCTTCTAAATCTAACCTACGCTCTACACTCTATACTCCTAATGCTACCAGTCGGTGGCCTTATTAAGTGAAACTTAGCTCAGTGTGTTTTTTCTTTCCCAGTAGATCTCTGTACTTCTCCAGCTGTTGTTTTTCTGCCTGTGTACCGTATATTCATAATGTTTCCTACTTTTTCTCAATTTCTCTTTTTTTTTCTGGACCTTTCTGCCCTCTTTTTCTCTAGCTGAGACAGTGGATCAGCCTCTTCGGTAGGACCAGGTTTTCCTGCATGTGTGTTTGAGTTTGGTGTTTCTATTGCATTTTGCATATTGCATTAACCCATTAGTTTTCTTTCTGTCAGTCTTGGTTTCCCACCAATGTATCATCATTCCTCATTCGTGACTTTCAGAGTACTGTTACACCCCTATTTGCTGATATTACAGGTGAACTCTAGCCATTTTTGCTATTTAAAGTAATAGCAGAGAAAACTGCATTTGTGTTCTTGATTTAAAAGATGAATTCTCAAATGGCGTTAGTTCTCCTGAGATTGCAGTGTGCGCTGTCATTATGTAGATATCACACCGTTGCAACACTATTACCACCACTTGTCCAGTAACGACATGGTTCTAATCCACATCTTTCTTTTCTTATAGATTCCACCACCAGCGATTCACTTAAGACAAAGGTAAGCAAGAAATGACTTACTTTTACTTCCATTCTGGGGTTAGGATCATGGATTCTTGAATATAAAGTATGGAGTGACCATTATTTGACTGGAATTTGAACCTTTCAGCTTTCTTCGCTCTCCAAGAAGGACCTGAATGCCAGGGACTTTCTGCCTAAGTCCATCATCTCTGCTGTGACCCGCAAACGTAAAAAATGCCTCAGTACCGACCTGCAGGGCGGCAGCGCTGACGAGGACTCCGAGCATGAGCCAGTCAAAACCAGCAACTACGGGGGAGGAGGGGGAGGGGAGGAGGAAGAGGATAGACGAGAGGAAGAGGCAGTCAAGGGAGAACAAACCATTACTAAAAAAGAAAAAAGGGATGAAAAGGAAACTGGGGTGAACGTTGGAGAGACCACAGAGGGGACAGATGTATTGTCTGGAGAGGAAGAGGCTGAGAAGGACATGGGAAACATAACAGACCACGGTGCAAAAGAATTCGAGAAGGACAACAGGCGGAGAACAACCTTACCGAGAAACGCACCGCAACTTTGTCCAAACAGTTTCTTCTGCTCAGACCATCATGCCACATACCCGAGACCCCCAACACTGTCTAATCCTCCTTCCCATTTGAGGCCTCACAATCAGGCCAGAGGACACCCCACAGTCCCTTTCTGGATCTGCCCCACCAGGCTTCCAAACCTTTACCATCAGCCAGACTGGAACCAGTCAGTGCCAGTCCGCTACAGGAAGACAAGAGGTGGGAGGACAAGGGCGGTTTCCATGAATCTAGACCTTGAGCTGTGCAGGAGTGAGGACAGAATCCGAGGGTGTAGAGCAGAGAGGGTGGAGGTGATCAGAGTCATTGAGGGTACACCAGGTCAGCAAGGCTGTGTTGGGGTTCCTCAGGGATCAATTGTGGGTCCTGGGTCAATTGAGCCAAAGGATCCCCTACCCCATCTTGTCCAGGATTCTCCCCCTCTCTCCTCCACTTCCTCGGGATGGATGGATCAGAGCTCCCAGGGATCTCAGGCTGTGGTCTTGAGGAGATCGGCCCTGGGCCCACGGGACAAGACCAGAGCGTGGCGTCGTCACACGGTGGTTGTTTAACCTGACTGTCTCATCTACTAATGCAGTACCAAGTGCTTGCCCTTAACTTCCAAACACTGGATCGCCTGCTTCTAAAGCCAAGTGTCCGTCATATTGCTCAATACTTTCTTCAGTACTTTATTTTTGGCACGGGACTTAGAGACAAGATCTCAAAGGAATTATTTCCCATTGTGACCAGCTGTAGAGTTTCATTCCAAAATGAGATAACTTCCATTTGATTTTTATTTCTTTTTATTAATATAGAAATAACACTATTCAACTACTTTTTAAGCTATTTATTTGTAATCCTTTACTTATCATCTTTAATCCTTACTTTACCAAACACACACATGGCGAATTGAGATCCTGCTATTTCCAGGAAATTCTCAGCAACATATGATCACGTTTCTCAGGTAAAACACCTGTGGGATTCTGTGATATCAATGACCTATCATCTGTTGTAGATATAGTCGGACCTTTAACTGCCTTTATTAAGGCACAGTCCCACCAGAAAGTGGCGCGGTGAAGTTAATCGGTGAGTGCTTGTGAAATAAGTGGCGCTAGAAGCTTGGTGAGATAGTGTGTACTGGCAAGGGGTAATAGGTAAACTACCTTAGCTGGCAAGCTAACAAGCTAACATGCAAAGCAGCCAGGGACACGCTAATGTCTGTCAGTCACAATAGATCTCTGAGCTAGGTAGCATGCTATTTGACAGTTGACAGGACAATAAGTTTACACAGTATGTGGAGCATTTTAATCCTGAATCAAAGCTAAACTACAGTAGCTTCCACTGTTCTGGACCTCTCCAACTCTCCATTACCTTAAAGGTCAGTTCTGTCAAGACAGGTTATATATTCTCAGTGGTGCAAATTCAAGCATTAAGGTCTCAGTTCATTTCACCCCAACAAGCGAATCCACTAATCACGACTATTACAATTACCATTAAAATGAATTGATTTTGCATTTACAGCAGTATAACTGGATACACTTTTCACCTGGAAGGGTTTCATCCAATAACCTTTCAGCTAACACGACAAATCCCTGTGTGTATTCAGCTTAGTGGCAAAATCTGCTTTTAGATGAAGAGAACAAAGCAGAGCGCAATATCTGTAACTGAAAATGATACTGTGTTCCGTCATGCAAACCTCAATACCAAAGAGAGAAGTAGGGTCCATTTCAGAGCAGAAGGCATTAAATGCAGAAGATCATCCTAACTAAAGAGTTCTCCCGTTCCTTAAACCACCAAAACAACATGCTGAAATGGTAAGAAATCCAAGAAAACGGTGACATTTAACCATGCGATCATATCTCTTTAAAAGACTCTGATCAAGTTGTTTGTTGAAAACTGGTGTAGTCAATGTGCTATTCTTGAAACAATTAGGTGGTGCCAAAGTAGTAAGACTTTCTAAATCCTACACATGTGGGTGTTCCATTTGTGCTCGGAAGTTCCAAGTCAGGAATTTGAAATTCAACTCGGAATGTCGGAGAACGTCACAGTAACCCGAGCAAAGCCGACCACCAAATCCAACATGGTGATACAGTAGTAGTAGTAGTAGTAGTAGTAGTAGTAGGTCAACAGTAGTAAAAGCTGTAGTAATCAGGGGTCTCATTTATAAACGTACGCTCAAAACGGGGCTGAAAATGGTTGGAAATGTGTCCACCACGCAAACTCTGACCCATGCGTACGCACATTTTGGAGACAATGGGACTCGGCGACGCAGATGGTGAGGTGGTGAACTGATGTCCGACTGCAGGAAGTACATGTGGGAATAATGATTACTCTTAATATTTTCAAGCATTGATCTTAATATTTAATCGGCACTGTCTCACTGTCACAGCTCAGGAGGAGAGGTGCCGACTGCATGGAATACAGGATAGCATTGAATACCCTAGCATTAGATAACAGCAGGACAGTGTAAATAAGTAAATGTCTGTCTTTAATACTGTACTATACTTTAATACTCTTTAATACATTTATCATCAAATGTCAAAGTCTGGAGATACAGCAGTTAAACTCTCGCACAATCGTTACACTTAATGTCCGAACTTTAATACTGTTGGTGACAAAACCTGCATGAAGAGGTACTCACGTACGCGCACACGTGGGTAATCTGTGATTTCTAAAAGGAACCTTGCTTATTTTCTTATGAATGGGAATGATTTTTTTGGCGTACGTACACGTGTAGTAAGGTTTTATAAATGAGACCCCAGGACTTTACGTTCACTTTTCTGATCACCTTGGCTAGTCGATTTTTCTTTTCCGCTAGCCAAAAGTTTTAGTTTTTTCGTAACTAACTTTTATTTCAGCTCCTTTGGTTTGTTTCACGCTGCTCTCTTCGTAATCAATGCCATGCGCTAGCCACCTAGCCAATGGTTGTATAACACTTTACAATGTGTTCATGGGAAATGTAGGATTAGAACTACAAGCAGTGTTGCGACGCCAAACACGAGAAAGAAGTGACATTCGGGCGGTTTTGTATTTGTGTCTTAATAAATCAGCCGCACACTCAGTCCTGTCCATCTTCTGTCTGTGAACATGTTGCCAAAGTGTTATCTGCACAAAATACTGTTAACTGGTATCGCTAACAATGGCTAACCTGGCTAAAGCTAACACTCAACGACTAGTTGTTGAAGGCGATCTACTCGGGTGTGACGTCATTCTGAGAGTGTGTGTGTGTGTGTGTGTGTGTGTGTGTGTGTGTGTCATCACGGCAAAATGTGGTCCTGGAGAAACCTCTTGTAGCCGTAACTAGCCGTTTTGTCACTGCGATAGCATCAAAAACGTAAACGCAGTCCAAAACGTTACAGATGTGTACAAGGCCGATGGGTGTGATCCGAGCAAGGACGCCGTATGTAGGGGGTTAGGGTTAGACCATCACAAGATGGTCTCTAGTTCTAAAAAGTTCTTTTTTTTGGAATGAAACCCTTAAATTGAAAATTTAAAAGAGGAGTAAAAAAATGAGAGAAAGCCATATCAGACATTTGGAATTTGACTCCAGAGCCGAGCTGCTATGACAACTAACCTTCACCAGCGGAGACTTCAGGCGTGAGCCGTGTGTTTTCATTACGGCGAACCCACTGTGCTGTACCCGCTGGTCTCTTCCCCCTTGTAGTTTTCACTAATGATGTCTTTGACAATGCCCACGTGGTCAAACATCACGCGTGCATGCTTACCTACGAGCCCGAGTACAGCACAGGACACCAATTCAGAGGAATCTGCATTGCAGAGAACTCCTCGGCCCTTTACAAGCTCTTCCAAAGCCTCCTGTGGATCTAAAAGGGGACGATCCGTGGGAGCAAAACAACTCCCTCTCTGGATGGACTCTGGCATTATGCCAATGCATCCGTGGACTAAAACAAATGCGTGCATGGGTTCAGTGACGTATATAAATATGCAAACTAAGTGTTCAACGCAAGCCTATTGTGCTTCTCTGTGTCTAGTATGTTAGGGGAGGAGGGCCTGAGCTCTGCAGATACTATTTCTATTATCTGCTATTTTATCAGAGGAGCTAAGTGTTTAAGGCAGCTATGCAAAGTCATGCCAAAATTTAATTTTTTTCTAGTTGGGTAATTGTACAAAATCCACAGTAAGGAGCCAAGAGACAACCGATGAGAACAGCGAGTCTCCTGTTTATACATTATGTCAGTGTTGCTAAGAGTATCGCCATGGGAGCAGTTAAGTGTGTTAATAACCTCCTTAAATCTAAAACCACAGTCTTACCCGAGTGATATATTTGCATTTTTTGTTTGTTTTTTCCTTTTCACATGTTACAGTATTTTTTGCTCCCATTAACAAAACTTGTTTTGCTAAATCTTAAAAAGAAAAGGAGCAGAACCCAACTGTACTGCCAACCACTGTCATCCAAACGGACTCCATGTTTGTGTTAATCATATCTAGACTCAGTCTGTCCTCTCTCTGTGTGCCCTTGTGCATGTGCTTTATGGACGTGGGTGACTGTGCGTGGACCAATTTTGTAACAGTTGTACAAAGCCTTGTTACGTTAACCTGTGTATATAATTATTATACATAATATATTAAATTATTTGTTTTGGACGAGGGGTTGTGTGCATTTTTTTCATTGAAATATGAGTAGTAAGTAAAGTCAAATGTGACTATACCTTCCACAGTGTAACAATAATGATTGCAAGCCTCTAGTTTCACAGCTGTATTTGTAAAGATGTAATGAGACTGAAAAATAATGTTCCTCTACCAGCCATCTCAGAGACTAATATCATAAACCTCTTCAGTTAACAGAAGTATATTGTAACACTCCATCTACCTCCAGCTGCTGACAGAAATCGGAGAACCAGCCGCTGCATTAGCCCGACGTAAAGAGGCACTCTCACTGATTTTACATAACGTCATGGTAAGTGCAACTCAGCCTGTGAAATCACTTGTCTTTTGTGTATCTTCTTGATGGTAAAACTGGGCGGCATGGAGAAGACATTATTTCAACCCTTGTACATTCCTATACATGTGATATTTTGAACTATTCAAAACTAGTCACTTCTGGGACCGTTCAGGTGCCGCTGACGGGAAAATATGGAGGGGGGGGGATTGAAAAGTAGGGACATGCATGGGTTAAATTGGGTTTATGTAGGGGGCTCACCCTAGGGTGGTTTGGGGGTATGCCCCCTCCTCCGCCAGGGAATTGTTTTTGTTGAAAAATTAACCATTAAATTATTTGGCACTTTCTAGAGAGTTTTGTGCAAAGAAATGGAGAAATTGAGTCTTACATGATATGTGCAAAACTGCAAGGTTAAGATATGTTGAAGATATGTAAGAAGATGTTATGATAAAAGAAGTGACCGGTACAATGTGCCAACCATGATGAGCCACATGAAGAGACAGTGCAGCATATGACAGGAGCAAGATTTGGGTCTGGGGTGACCTGGGCTTCCTCCCATTTTATCTGTTAACCCCGCCGACGTAGGCAGGCCTTATGTTGCTGAGCCATCTGCGGCGCTGCGCGGGTCGTTGCCGTGTTCCCGTTGTTTTCATCTCATCTCCAAGCCAGCAGGCTTATGAGCAAGCTGAATGTTAACACAGCCTCTAGTTTCTCTAGCAGTATGTGTAAAGATGTAATGAGACTGAAAAATAAGACCGCTAGCCCCGCTCCAATTTACTGGTGACGTGTATCTTTTGATATTTATTTTGACAAGTATTAGTGAACACTGTGAGCACTGTGTGAATGCTGCAAACTATTAATTTGCGTTTTCTGTTGACTAAAACTACTCTTGAATGTCCACACGTTCCACCAAAACAAGTTCCTTCCTGAGACTATTCAGCAGCGGCACAGTCATTGCGTCTGCTGTTAGCACTGCCTGTGGCGATTGGTTTAAAGAAATGCCAATAAACCAGATGTTTTCCCACAATGCTGTGTGCACTAGCCAGACTAATCAAAACACACCCTAAAACAAAGTAGCTCACTGACTAGTTCACTTGTAGGCAACAATACAGTGGTGCTCAAAAGTTTACATACACATGCTTAAGTTGACTAAAAAGAGGAATAAAAAAATCATGTTTTGGAAATTTATTTTAATACCTAAATTAAAAAATGAGGTAAAATCCAACCTTTAAGGACACCAATTTTCTTTGTGAATGAATAACGTATTGTAAATAAATAAATGTTCTTATTTAAAATACAGGGGTCATAAGTATACATACCCCTATGTTAAATTCCCATAGAGGCAGGCAGATTTTTATTATTAAAGGCCAGTTATTTCCTGGATTCAGGATATTATGCATCCTGATAAAGTTCCCTTGGCCTTTAGAATTAAAATAGCCCCACATCATCACATACTCTTCACCATGCTTAGAGATAGGCATGGGATACTTTCTATAAAATCATCTCTCAATGCAAATCAAACCAGGTATTAGTCTAACTGAAATAAAACCATGCCTATCTCTAAGCATGGTGAAGAGTATGTGATGATGTGGGGCTATTTTAATTCTAAAGGCCAAGGGAACTTTATCAGGATGCATAATATCCTGAATCCAGGAAATAACTGGCCTTTAATAATAAAAATCTGCCTGCCTCTATGGGAATTTAACATAGGGGTATGTATACTTATGACCCCTGTATTTTAAATAAGAACATTTATTTATTTACAATACGTTATTCATTCACAAAGAAAATTGGTGTCCTTAAAGGTTGGATTTTACCTCATTTTTTAATTTAGGTATTAAAATAAATTTCCAAAACATGATTTTTTTATTCCTCTTTTTAGTCAACTTAAGCATGTGTATGTAAACTTTTGAGCACCACTGTATGTGGCTTCATATTTACCGCTAAGACACAAGCCAACTTTCTATTCAATATAGATTTTTAATTTGAGCTCATGTCTTCATTATACATGACTGTTACATTGCAGGGCAGTTTTGATACAGTTCTTCCATCATTTGGTGACCGTCTCAATTAAACTTGTCATTGCAGTGTATTTGATCTTGTGATTACACCTAGAGTCACGATAGAGGACTCCAGCAGATTTAGTTAACATTGACATTTGAGCGACATAATTAGATTGACAGGTGCGACTGTTCAGAAGTTGTAAGCAATGTACAGTTAGCACACAACTTTCATTGTAAGAGTTCCTGGTCAAGAATCTGATGTGAAAGATTACAATTGAATAACAAGTGTAGCGATAGTGATGGTGGTGCCTTCCCATACCAGAGAGACGGTGACATTACTACAACTACATGACTTATTAACAAGACATCTGTACATCAACTTCTTCCATTTGAAAGCTGATACTGGGGCTGCATTGTGCAATTTTGATAATATTATGAATATTACAAAAGACATTGATGTTATGGTAGCAAAACCCCAAAGTACATAGAATGCTGAATGTCCATGTTTTATTAAACAAGTAATATATTAACAAATTCCAAGTCTTTATTCAGGCATAATCAGCATCTCAGGCTCATGATTAGATCAATAAAGACAATATCACGTTTATTATCTGCTTCCCGCTGCCGAACACACGCCAGCTTATTACACTGGAATAATTTAAATAAAGATGATGTGCTGTAGTGAGTAAGAGGATTTCTGGATCCCGAGGTGTACAATTCAACCAGATAAGTCGGTCTCCGAGCAGACAGCAAGTCGGCACGCGCCTCTCCCTCCTTTCAGTGCACAGAATGAAGAATTCATATCTGATTCAATCTCTTCTGCTGTACAAATTAAACTTCTTGCGCCGATGGATTACTATAAACGGGTGGTTGATGTCTTCAGCAGCTTACTTCATGAAGATATGCGACCTTTCCTCTGCGCTCTCCTCAGCAGGTAGACCAGGCCCTGGGCAACAAACGGCCAGACCAGGAAGAGGATGACGGTCTGACCCGACACGTCAAACAGCCACCACTTCTCCTCCTGAGAGAAGAATCAAACATCCCGTTAGTTACCATGGAAAACAGGGTCAGGAGCATCGACAACGCGCCCCGACTAAAACCAGGGATGGGCGACTTGACTGTAACTCACCACCACACATCTGATGCCACTACAGGGTGTGTAACTTAGACGGCAATTACAAGTAACGTCTGCATTTCTAAAATCACTCTTTATTTAAATGGAGTCTGGTGAGCGTACCGATTTCGGGGTCGTTTCACGTTAAAGAGGATTACTATTCGACAAACCGCTCGCCCTCTGTCGGGATCCTTTCCATAATGTTGTCAAACACTAAGAATAATAATCTGAGCATGTCTGCGGCAAAAAGAGAACTTTTAGTGGATGGAAACTGAAAGCGCGCAATTGCCCGTTAACAGTACACTGCAGCTTGTTTCTTGCTGCTAATCAGTCACTCATACACTAAACATGGCTGAAAAATACCAAAGACACCCTTCAACTACGGTACAGCTGAGATGCTGCTGGTCTCTTACCTGCTCTTTAGAGGCTGAACACTGTAGACACGGTCTCCACTCTGAACTCTGGGCCTGACACACACACAGACACACAAACACAGCTTTAAGCTTAAATCCAGTGAAATGCTGCCATTATCTTTGTCAGCAAATTCCACGTGTGTCTCTCCCTGTATAATAACTGATTTAGTCAACAGATCTGTAAAACTGAGTTTCTCATCATGCAAAAGCACGACATTAAACCACTATTAGTTTCTTGCTTTTAACCCCCCCCCATACATCCACCCATTGCACATATACAGTACGCCCATTCAGCCTCTTTTTTTCCCTTATGCAACAGTTGTTCTGTACGTATACATTTCGTATTAATGTTTAATATGTTGTATGTATGTGTGATTGTGGGGATTCTGATTGGTGCTTACGTGCGTGGCAGCGAGTCTCTCCACCACCTCCAGTCGCTCCATCACACTCCTCATGTCGTCCCGGAGCCTCCGCAGGGCCAGCATGATCTGCTGCTGGAGCTGGGCGTCGTGCAGCCGGTCAGCCCCCCCCTCCGAACCGTCGCCTCCGCCTCGGCCGGCCCCCTCCCCCCCGCCCGGGGGCCCCCAACGAGGTCCGCCCTGAGGAACGCCACCTACACACACACAAAAATGCGATGAAATATGCGGGATATTTATGCAATTTTATGTGATGAAATTGCAGGGACTTGCAAAAACTGCGGTTTGATGAAAAAGAAACTGTCTTGTTGCATATTTACGTCACTTCATAACGTTCCCATGGTAACGGGGGAACAACGCAACATTTTTCAACTTTCAGCTAAGATATTTGTGACTTTTTTGCAACAAAATCAGCCCCGCATTTTGTGCAGAAATGGTAATTTATGCAGCATATTTGAAAAAATGCGGCCCCTGCATAAATATGCAGACTTTGGCTGATTATTTTTATTATGCAAACGCATAATCCCGTTTTTCTGGAGGGATTGTATATAATAGTCTTTGTTTTTGGATATATATACTGAGCATTCCATATTGGGCTGGGAAATATCCATATTATATGGATCTCGTGGTATCGTCTTCCATTTTAGATACTGTAGTATCTACAGTATTCCTAAAGTGAAAGTACCAGACTGCTCTGTTACCCACATTACTGGTGATTATATAGCAAAACTGTAGTTGTGGTAATATTTACTGTAAGTAACAATTGTTAACCCTACAATATCTTTGCGATATAGACGTTGATGTATTTGATGATTTTTGATATTCTCCATATCGCCAGGCCCTACTTCTACGTGTTAACAGCTTACGCTCTCTCCAGCTGTGGTGGGAACCTTCCCGGCCGGAGGCCCGACTCCTCCTGTTGGGACCCGGACCCTTCCCATCCGCGGCCCCCTCTCCACCTTGCCCGGCCCCGACCTGTCGGACTTCCAGACCCCCCTCCAGCTGAAGGCTGCGGACAGGAGAGGACTCCAGCGACACATGGCCGTTGTGAAAACCATTGGTCTTGACTGGAACTGGAACCTGGTAAAGAAATGCTTTGGAATAAGTCTTATGTGCAAATAGTACGGAGCCGTCTCCCCCGATATCTAAACAACATCTTTCCTACTGTAGTGAAGTTAGAGAGAAAGAACATTCAATCCAATCAACTTTATTTATACGGCACGATTTTAACAAACACGAGGTTTCCAAAGATAATACAGAGTAAAGACATGAGGGACCAAATATAAAGATAAAAGCAATTCAATTTAAATAGAAAAAATAAAATAACTAAAATGCACTGCCAGCATATGGTAAAAATTATACACATATATACACATAAGACCAGCTCTGTACCTGAGGTGAGAGAGGGGAGGATGGAAATTGATCTTAATGCCTTAATTCAAAAAATTTAGGAAAATTCAAACTTTAAGGACACCAATTATCTCTGTGAATGAATAATGTATTGTAAATAAATAAATGTTCTTCCTTAAAATACAGGGGCATAAGTATACACCCCCCTATGTTAAAATACAGGGGCATAAGTATACACCCCCCTATGTTAAAATACAGGGGCATAAGTATACACCCCCCTATGTTAAATTCCCATAAATTCCAGTTATTTCATGGATCAGGATCCTGTGCATCCTGATAAAGTTCCCTTGGCCTTTGGTATTATAAACAAGTTATAACTGAAGTAAGTTTGGAGACACCAAATTATTTGATTTAATAATTGTAATTGAATTAATAAATATTTTTGGGTGTTGGAGTTTCTAGACGGTCCCTCGTAGAGACCACTTCTCCGGGTTGGAGGACTTGTTTTGATGAAAATTAGTTTGATGCTCATTGTGAAACTCTGTACACTTGTATATTCCAGGGGGATGTGAGCGAGTCGTACCGTGATGTTGTCCAGTTGCTCCACTGAATCCACAGAGTCACAGAAGATCTCGCTCTCTGAGTCGCTGGTCAGCACCAAACCCTCACACACACCAGAGTCTGCTGGGGGTTTACAGAAAGAATAGTCTATCATTAAGGTGTTTGGAAAACTATGAACTAATTTTTAGTGTGTGATAAAGGGGATTATTATAGGAACTGTAACTAGGGCAAAAGAGAAAAATCAATATCACAATATTCTTGTCCATAGACTTGGATATTGTAGGGTTGACAGTTGGTGCTTCACAAAATATTTACACAATTACATTTTAGATAAATCGATAATAAATGTCGATATTTTAAGTGTGTAAAGGCAAATAAAACTGCTAGAACTTAAAAATGACGTCAATTTACTGTAAGTTAGCCTTTACCAGGACAAGTCATATTACAAGATCTTAAATTTAAGACAATATCTGGCCTCATATAATCAAAAGGGCCTGGAGCTGCCGAGTCACCGTCGTCTAGGTGACAGCAACGTTAAGACAACTGTTTGGTAGTCTCTTAACTTTCTCTGTGATTACTCATTTGAAACCGATGATACAGCACAGCTTTCAAACTAGATTTAGGATGAACCATGAAATAATGATCTGTCGGTCCCGCGCCTTACAGATGTTGACCACTGGAAAGAAGACATGTTGCCATGTTTATGTTGTTCTGGTGTTTCACTGTGGGCTGAGGTCTCTACTGAGAGTTTCTGCAGGTTTCACCAAGGCAAATTTAGGACTTTTTAATACCATTATGAATGACATTTAAGACCTTTATCACAACATCAACTGAGCCCTAAATTCAGGTTTTTTCAAGCCAAGTCTCAGTAAACTTGCCTGAAGAATAACATCCGCTTTATGTCTGTGGTGCAATCCCAAAGGAGACTCACGCCAATAACATGAAAGCTGATTGGCTGCAATATAAGTAGCATGTTGGTCTGGTCTTGGTTGATGAGCATTAGAAGTAGAGTTGCATTGAATAACTGAATGGATGTTTAAAATATTTAACACGATACTTCAGTTAAAGACTTTTTAAGGCCTAAATTTTAGATTTTTAAGACCCCGCAGAAACCCTGTAAAATGACCTGGAAAGGCTGGTGCGGACCCAAACTTTTAAAAAGCAGACGGCTTAGTGGACCCTGTTCCATCCCTCCATCACGTACCATTGGAGATGGTGTTGGCAGTGAGGTCTATGACCTCAGACAGGCTGAACCCGGGATCTGGGTCGGACCCGTCTGGAAGAGAAGACTCTTCCTCAGGGCCACCAGGCTCCTGATCCTCATCCTTGATCTCTGTCGGCCTGTCAGCATGCTCGCTGCCTTTCAGACCTACAGCAAAGTAACGGACAAAGACCCTTACATACGAATACATGTCAAAGTGTCCATGAGCAAGGCACTGAACCCCATGTCGCTCCCCGGATGCTGCATTTATAGCTGTCCACCGCTCCTACTTGGGATGGGCTAAATGCAGTAATTAAATGTCACTACACTGTACTGTGTGTATGTGACCAATTAAGAATGAAGTTTCATTTCAATCATGATCAAAAGATTCATTCATTCATTCATTTATTAATAAGCTGAGAAAATGAAATCTCACATGTGGGCTGAGTGGAGTGGAGGCTAATCCTAATAAAATGAAATACTGATGTACAGTATATGAAGTGTAGTAGAAGTAGGGATCGACCAACGATCGGCCTGGTGGATTACGGGAGCCGAAATTTCGCAATTTGTAGATTGTCTGTATCGGTGTTCTGACAGATAATCGATAAAAGATGATTGAGTGCGCTACCTTGGCTCCGCTACAAATCAAATCAAAAGAACTTTATTTTTCCTGTGAGGGAACTTCGTTTGTGGTCAGGCACATTCAAAACATACAATACATAGTCCACATTAACCATACCAGAGTTGAAATAAATGCTAAATACTAAATTACTAAAAGAAACTAAAAACAACAGTCTGATGGATGCTGGCACACCTGCAAACAAACTGTTAGCACGTTAAAGCTTCAGGAAGCGTTTTCTTTTTATTTATTCATTTGGGGGAACGACATGCAGCAAAGGGCCACAGGCCAGAGTCGAACTCAGGACCGCTGCGTCGAGGAGCAAACCTCTACACGTGGGCGCCCGCTCCCCCAACGAGCCATCAGGGCGCCCGACTTTGCTTTTTTTTTTTTTTTTTTTTTTTTTTTTTAAAAAAGGTGAATGCGTATCGGCTCCAATTGTTGCTTCTCGGCTTCAGTGCCTCCTAATAATAGGTTTCAGCCGTGAAAAGCAGGATCAGCTATTGGTCAACACCGACTGAAGCAGATCTAATGTCTAATCAAATATTATCATCATCTCCCTGCAGAGACCAGCTGGCTAGAGGCCGACTGACCTTCTCTGAGCGTGAGCAGGGACTCCGGAGGCCGCGGCATGTCGTCAATCACCAGGTAGAGAGGCTCGAAGTGGTGGAAGAGCGAGGCCGTCTTCTCTGTCATGGGTATGCTGTCGATGACCTGCAGAGTCAGTGGAAACCTTTACTGATCGACACGCTCAGACAGAGAGACATGTCTCAAAAGACAAGTAGCATCTGCATCGTCATGGCGACGTGTTGATAGCATTGTTGTTTTCTTATTCTAGCTCAATATGTCGCTATCAACTGGAACATGAGCTCTATTACAACTTGTCCCATATTGTCCCATGTGTTGGTTAATTTTCCCCAAATTAAAATAATTCTCTCTTCATAAAACGTATTTTCCTTGGAGGAGATCACTAAAACCTACTCCAGTGAGACTTCTCCCTACAGTCCTTCTCAGTCATCTCTCTTCGGCAGTGGCCGTGGTGTGTGAACAGTCAAGCTGCAGGCTACCGCTAAGCTAACGTTACCATGTGTCTTTAGCTGCATGCTACTAGCCGGTAGTATTTTCCTTCCGATGTGGCCGGGGAGGAGAGAAACAAAATGGTGTGGGGAAATCGCCGATCCTGCTTCGGATTTCAATAATCAAAAGCTCATTTCAAATCAAAACTGTGGCACCCCTGTATTATATGAATGAAATCCATGGGTCATGTACCTCTTGTGCGACATTCTTCATCTCGTCCACGTATGCTGCCATGGCACTCTCTCTGCTCATCTCTCCCAGGCGTCTCCAGGCATCCCTGACACAGACACCATCACACCACATGGGATCAAACTGCAGTTCTGTTCACCACAGAGTGCACTAGGTCTGCACAATTCGGGGATACATATGAATCGCGATTTTTGTTTTAGCTTAGAATTGATATCACGATTTTTTTTTCCTCACTAAGTGTAATGTTTATTTCACATGTGAAGACAAAACATATTGGCAGTTATTTTGGCACCTATAGCACATTGCTCATCACCACAAGCCTGTACACATAGAGGCCTAAATGAAGATAAGGGAGAGCATTGCACCACTCTCGTGTAGTAGCGATGTGTAATGCAGTCGGGTCCCAAAATTAAATGACAATCGAAGTCATAAAAAAAAAAAAAAAAAAGTTATTTAAAAATGAAATCGTGAATCGAACTCATACAGGCCTATAGCGTACTGTACTACGCCATGTGAATTCTCAGCCAATATTGACTTGGCCAAATAAACACATGAGACAATATGATAGATAGATAACACATTACTTCCAAATATATACACTGAGAGGTAGCATTAAGAGCGCCAACAACAGAATATGTGCTGGGACAGGAAGTCTACCAAATGTAAGTATTCATTTGAAAATTGTGTATCATCTCTTCATTAAAATTCTTCATTAGGTGTGCAACTAATGAGTATTTTCATTTTGCATTAGACTGCTGATTTAGATTATGTATTTAAACATATAGGCTAGTCTACAAAATGTCAACCAAAGCTACTCAATTTATAATATAAAGAGAAAAGCACCAAGTCCTCACTGAGACAAGCTGGAACAGACAATTGATGGAATTTGTCCTTTAAAAACAAAAAAAATGATTGATACTGGAGTAATTGATTAAGCAAAGAAACTAACCTTTTCAATACCGAGAAATTTGTCATAATTTCCAAATTACACTCGCTACGACCCCCACGATCAGAGTCGTGGGGGTGTTTTGTCAGTCAAACAACTTCAATTCCCCCAATTTCAAATGACGTCCCTAAAAGGACACTTTGTCAACATCTGTTTTTATGTAAAAAGATACATTTCTGTTCATATCATTTCAATTTTATTGCTTCAAAATGGGCCAAACTGACCAACAAATAATATTATTATAACATAATTGAATAAAATAAAATAAATAAATATTGCGATACTATGCCGTATTTTTTTTCTCCCACCCATACTATGCAGTATGCTCTACAGAAAGACAAGATACACACAGTAAAATGTTTGTAAGGATTAGCTTGCAGCTTTTTAATCTGTTAGGAGTCAAGTGAACTGACGGGACATGTTAGTGACCTCGTCAAGTTCAAACTCCTCGTTAGCCTCAGTGTCAGGCCATGTGTCCAGTCAAGGTTTCCTTAAGCAAGACACTGATCCTCTCTCCATCAACATACTGAGCAACACAACTTTTGTGGACTTCAGAAGAAGCTGTGCCCCAACCTGCAATATAAAACCAATGCTGTTGCTCCTTATAAACACTTAACAGGTCTTTGGCTTGAAACCTTCAACAAAAGTCCTCTATGACATTGGTTGACAAGGCGTGGAGATTATCTGAATTACCTGGGATTTATACCTGCAGACTAACTATCCCGCAGAGTGTTCTTTTGGAATAGGACAGAAGAGCACTTACAAAAGCAACTAAATAGCTGGTGTGTCTGCTACTGAAAACTAACTGGCATACATGCCTGCACACACATACAGACCATTTGTAGCGACCCACTGGGTCCCAGAAGCCAGGTCGAGACACTTTACAGGGTCCACACACCGCCTGCTTGTACAGACTGTAGAAACGCAGCATGACGTCATAGGACGGCTGGTACAAACCTGCAAGATAACAAACATTCAGCAGGTGCGTCTGCTTATTTCTCCATTCACCTGGACAAAGGAACCCAAAAAGGGCCGCAGGTCGTTGGTGACTATGGGGGTCATATTTCAGTTGTCATAGGCAGACATACATGAGTATAGAATTGGGAAACTAGAAACTCATTTTCACTTTAGGTGACTGGAAACTACAAGAAATAAGTGTAAATTTAAGAGGCCATGTTTCTTCTTTACATATTAAGGCAATCGAATACAGACCATTTTAATCAATTAATGCAATAACATTGTCACCAGTTTTTCCAGTGGTGTTTGGGAACTTTTTTTTTTTTAACCCTTATGTTGTCCTCGGGTCAAATTGACCCGTTTTCATATATCAATGTTCTTTTTAACTACCCTAAATAACATGATTGATTCCACACAACGCTCTTTGGCAAGTACAAATCTCTACTTTTCATTTTGGGCTGTCTTAGTCAGTGTTATTGCATTGGGAGAAAAAAAGCTAATACAGTGAGGAAAATAAGTATTTGAACACCCTGCTATTTTGCAAGTTTTCCCACTTAGAAATCATGGAGGGTCTGAAATTGTCATCGTAGGTGCATGTCCTCTGTGAGAGACATAATCTAAAAAAGAAAATCCAGAAATCACAATGTATGATTTTTTAACTATTTATTTGTATGATACAGCTGCAAATAAGTATTTGAACAGCTGTCTATCATCTAGAATTCTGACCCTCAAAGACCTGTCTGCCTTCAAAATGTCCACCTGCACTCCATTTATTATCCTAAATTAGATGCACCTGTTTGAGGTCGTTAGCTGCATAAAGACACCTGTCCACCCCATCCAATCAGTAAGAATCCAACTACTAACATGGCCAAGACCAAAGAGCTGTCCAAAGACACTAGAGACAAAATTGTCCACCTCCACAAGGCTGGAAAGGGCTACGGGGACATGTCCAAGCAGCTCGGTGAAAAAGGTCCACTGTTGGAGCAATCATTAGAAAATGGAAGAAGCTAATCATGACTGTCAATCTCCCTCAGACTGGGGCTCCATGCAGGATCTCACCTGGGGGGGGTCTCAATGATCCTAAGAAAGGTGAGAAATCAGCCCAGAACTACACGGGAGGAGCTGGACAATGACCTGAAAAGAACTGGGACCATCGTTTCCAAGGTTACTGTTGGTAATACACTAAGACGTCATGGATTGAAATCATGCAAGGCCCGGAAGGTTCCCCTGCTAAAACCATCACATGTCAAGGCCAAAAATAGAACTTTTTGGTCATAATTCCACTAACCGTGTTTGGATGAAGAAGAATGATGAGGACCATCCCAAGAACACCATCCCTACTGTGAAGCATGGGGGGGGCAGCATCATGCTTTGGGGGTGTTTTTCTGCACATGGGACAGGGCGACTGCACTGTATTAAGGAGAGGAGGACCGGGGCCATGTATTGGGAGATTTTGGGGAACAACCTCCTTCCCTCAGTTAGAGCATTGATGATGGGTCGAGGCTGGGTCTTCCAACATGACAATGACCCGAAGCACACAGCCAGGATAACCAAGGAGGGGCTCTGGAAGAAGCAGATCAAGGTTCTGGCATGGCCTAGCCAGTCTCCAGACCTAAACCCAACAGAGAATCTTTGGAGGGAGCTCAAACTCCGTGTTTCTCAGCGACAGCCCAGAAACCTGACTGATCTAGAGAAGATCTGTGTGGAGGAGTGGGCCAAAATCCCTTCTGCAGTGTGTGCAAACCTGGTGAAAAACTACAGGAAACGTTTGACCAAACAAAGGCTACTGTACCAAATATTAACAGTGATTTTCTCAGGTGTTGAAATACTTATTTGCAGCTTTATCATACAAATAATTTTTTTTTTTAATCATACATTGTGTTTCTGGATATTTCTTTTTAGATTATGTCTCTCACAGTGGACATGCACCTACGATGACAATTTCAGACCCTCCATGATTTCTAAGTGGGAGAACTTGCAAAATAGCAGGGTGTTCAAATACTTATTTTCCTCACTGTAATTCCTAATTTCTGCTTTTCTAACTCAAACATTAGGTATAATTTCCTATAAATGAGGTTTATTGACCATAAATTCCAAAAATAACTGTAAAACTAAAGTTATTAAGTTAGTGTTATGTAGTGGTGAAAACGTCAAAAGTGGCAAACGTTGAAGAAAAACGTCAAGTGTTGAAAAAAGCGACCAAAACGTAAGAAAAAGTAAAAAAACAGCGACAAAAAGCATCAACAAAACTGATTTTCAATTTTGACGGGAATACAACACGAGGGTTAAAACAGCACAACCAACTTTTTTTTTTTTTTATCTTATTTGCAACAGTAGATATTGGATATAATGTTCAACAAATCATTTACATAAAAATATGACATGACAGATTGCATTCAAAGTTCTTTTTCATGATATAATTAAGTCATAAATTATGCTGGCTGATACATTTGACCACACTAAGCCACCTGGCTTTGGTTTTACACACTTTCTGCTCATTAAGAGCCCAGCATGCATCACAGCTGCACTAACAGGTCATCTGCCCCAAGGCTTCTGGGTAACACAGTCCAAGCCTACCATAATAAGGAGACTGACAGTCTAGCCAGCTGCAAACTTTGTGACACGTGGTGTGTGAGACAATTCACAGAAGAGGATTAGGGCCACATGAGAAAATGTGGCCAATAGGTTATAATATACAGTTCAAATTTAAATATTTCTACTATACATTAAGGCCTCACGGCCGAAACGCATTATCTTGTTTTAATGATTTAGCCAAGAAATATAAGACTTTTTAAACTTTACCCTCCTGAGTGCCTTAGTGTCCTTGAAACTATGTGAATTCTGACTTTTTTTTTCTAAAAAATGAATTCTGAGATTCTTTTTTTCACATGTGACCCTCTTCC
Organism: Percina caprodes; assembly: GCA_013375575.1. Taxonomy (NCBI): domain Eukaryota; kingdom Metazoa; phylum Chordata; class Actinopteri; order Perciformes; family Percidae; genus Percina; species Percina caprodes. The sequence goes on along the minus strand of JABXJD010000111.1, from coordinate 288,752 downwards.
TCTTCCGTAGATAATGATATGGCTGGTAGAAGGCTATACCATTTTTGGGGAGGTTATGGATCACATCCACAGCAGCCTGAAAGCGTTTCTGGTGATCCAGCACAGGCTCTGCCATAGCCAGGACCGGCATGGCTTGTTCCGTCTCGCTGGAGGGATGAGTGCAACCGGAAACACAGCTGGAGCAGGAAAAGCCACTTAACGTTAGGAGAGTGGAATCAAAAACATGCATTTCCATCTAACGTTATCTCGCATGCAACATTACCACCATATATTTACTGTATTTTTTACTATACATAGTTATGGTCTGCCGAGAAACACGTATTATTAAATTCAAGTTTGGTTTGACAGACTAACGTTAAACAAGAACAACATGGGACTTAGCTGAGCTAGCTAACTTAGCTAGCTAACTTAAGTTAGCTAGCTAACTTAGCTAGCCATGAAAGGTTAGCTAACGTTAACCAAGTTAGTGGAGCCCGGCGTAGCTTAGCAGTAGTTAGCTTGGTAACTTGTCTCAGCCTACCTCACTTGCTGCGTGTCCTGCCACTTGCCATCATCACCTGCACGATGTACACAAGCGAGTTGGTCTCTGTTAGAGACTACAAACCAACGGAAACGCCCCCTGAACCCGTTGGGAATCGTGGTTACGGCTATTTATGCGTTTAGCGTTACTTTCTTTGACGCTAAAGTTGAATTACGCCACCGCCTGCCTGTGGCTGGGACCGTGGACCTGGACACAGCAGACCAATCATCTGCGGCCACTGGATGGAGTTGCTTTATGAAGACGACTTCCGTGTCAAATCACATGACACGTATTTGACTACGCCCACTTGCACATTCAAAGTGACCCTAAAACATGTATTATTATTATTATTATTATTATTATTATTATTATTATTATTATTAGTAGTAGTAGTAGTAGTAGGAGTATTGTTATTATTATTAGTAGTAGTATTGTTATTATTAGTAGTAGTATTATTAGTCGTAGTAATAGTAGTATTATTATTAGTAGTAGCATTGTTATTATTATTAGTAGTAGTATTGTTATTATTAGTAATAATAGCATTTTATTATTATTAGTAGTAGTATTGTAATTATTAGTAGTAGTAGCTTTATTATTATTAGTAGTAGCAGTAGTAGTAGTAGTAGTAGTAGTAGTAGGAGTATTGTTATTATTAGTAGTAGTAGTAGTATTGTTATTATTTGTAGTAGTATTATTAGTCGTAGTAATAGTAGTATTGTTATTATTAGTAGTAGTAGTAATAGTAGGATTGTTATTATTATTATTAGTAGTAGTAGTATTGTAATTATTAGTAGTAGTAGCATTATTATTATTAGTAGTAGCTTTATCATTAGTAGTAGTAGCATTGTTATTATTATTAGTAGTAGTATTGTTATTATTAGTAATAATAGCATTTTTATTATTATTATTAGAGTAGTATTGTAATTATTAGTAGTAGTAGCATTATTATTAGTAGTAGTAGCTTTATTATTAGTAGTAGTAGTAGCATTGTTATTATTATTAGTAGTAGTATTGTTATTATTAGTAATAATAGCATTTTTATTATTATTATTATTAGTAGTAGTATTGTTATTATTATTATTAGTAGTAGTAGTAGTATTGGAAACTATGACACAAACATAAGGAGACAAGACCGAACCAAAAAAACAGAGAAGGAGGAACAGAAAACAAAGCAATAAGCCGAGGAACGAGAGAGGAACTTACCCCTTATGACCTCATAAGGGGTAAGATTCCATATCCGCACATCTGAGCTTTCATTTTCTCAAAGGCAGAGCAGGATACCCAGGGCTCGGTTTACACCTATCTCCATTTCTAGCCACACAGGGGCCATAGGCAGGCTGGGGGGGGGACGCATATTAATGTTAGAAAAACCCCATTAAGTGACATTTTCATGCCATGGGACAGTGATGGCAGTCTGACACTGAAGTCAGACACTGAGTGGTTCGCAGTGCCACCCATCACACAGAGACCAGTCAGGTGCTGCCACTGCAACTGGCACGGCCTCGTTTTCATCTGAATTGTAGCTCAAAGCATAAAAAAGATGCGTTTGGTTTGTAGCAGCCTCTACAGTGACTCGTTAGTTTGTTCGCATCGATTAATTTTCATTAATATGGAACCTTGAGTGGAGGTACAGCGGTACATGAAGAGCTGAAGACCCACGGGTGTACTGGATAAATCACCAAAATGTGTCCCCTCACCTTTTTATACTGGCTAAACATAAACTTCTATAAATGTGGAGATGTTGGGAGCAAAAAAAGAACCAGGCTCAGTCCAGAAAGTGTGGAAAAACTAATATTCCTTAATAAAAAATCGGTGAGTGTTGCCTATCCCACATAGGCCATAGTTTAGCTTTTGTCGCTTTTCCTAGAGTTTTAATTGAATTTATTAATTTGTTTTCACCACGTTCTTGAAGCGCTTTCCGACATTTTTTGGTCACTTTTGCCGACGTTTTGTCACTTTTCTGGAGATTTTTTTGTTCTTGTTTTTCTGTCATCTTGTCAATTCTCTTCTTCAAATGTTATAACATTGACTAAAACACCCACATTCAATGCAAGTTGTGAACTGATGATTCATTTCACTTGTAGAGAGCAATGTACAGAACCATCCACGTTATTATTTTTGACAATTTGGTTGAAAGAAACCCACATTTCTGATATTTTTTTTTTTTTTAAAGAAAGAAAACTGGGTCAAATTTGATCCAAGGACAACAAGAGGGTTAAGTGGTTCACTGGCCATCACTACCATGGGACAGAAGCAGAATATTTGAACTCTTCCCACCATTTTTCTCAACCCATAAACACGTCATACTTCAATTTATGAGAATAATAGAAGCCTAGGCCTACATGGTTTGTGTGCAAAATTGTAATCTGCAAAGTAGGCTACTTTAAGATGTCAAACAGCCTACAGTCGACACGGGACCTGCACGGGACTGACCGATTTGTGCATAAATCATAAATCATGGGCACCACTGCCCTGAGTACAGCAGACAGTCGTAGCCTACAGAAGATGAACTGGATCAGTCAGGTCCTCTATAGGCTGTGATGTGGATAAAAAGAGAGATTAGACCGAGAAGAGGAAGGCAGACACTGAGCTACTCTCGGTCTATAATCCGTTCATAATTCCGTTTGTTGTCAAGCTGCCAGAAACACACATATAAAAAAAAAAACCGGAAATGTTGAGTTTGCCTTCAAAACAAAAGCATTCCAATTGCTATGTTGTTTGCTGAATTGTTTCATTTTATCGACACAACAGAACAAATATATTGAATTAACCCTGTAGAGAGAAAAAAAAACCTTCGGGAAATAATCCATTTTAATTTAGTAATATAATGTATCTTATTTAATGGAGAGGTTTCCCATCCTGTATATATTCAAACATTTGTTCTTATATTTTATTCCTATTATTATTATTATTTCATGTATATTTCATGTGTATTGTATGCATGTATATTGTATCCTAGTATTTCATTTATATTTATATTCTGTGCTGTGTGACTGATTTCATGCTGTAACACTGTAATTTTCCATTTTTTTGGATCAATATCTATCTATCTATCTATCTATCTATCTATCTATCTATCTATCTATCTATCTATCTATCTATCTATCTATCTATCTATCTATCTATCTATCTAGTACATTTTTGAATAGGTTTCATACAAGCTATTGCAAGGATTGAATTTTAGCAGTACAGAGCAGTGTTGCAGAGGTAACATCGTAACCTATGGTAACCTGTAACCTAGTAACCTGTAACTTGTCCTTGTAACCTAGTAGTAATCTTCCTATTTAGTAAGAAATGGTGATGATGGCTTCTAGCTGAAACAGGTTTGTGTTTTGTCCACATTGAATAAGACGATAACTTAAGTTATCGTCTTATTTATTTATTTATTTATTATCTGTGAGTGATATTTTTTTATTATTATTATTATTATTTGGCCATTTTTAGGCCTTTATAGGACAGCTTAGACTGGAAAGGGGAGAGAGAGGGGGAATGGCTGTGTCGTGGAGTAGCCTAAACATATATATATATATATATATATATATACACGCAGAAAAAACTCTACACTACACAGAGACTGTAGTAAGAGCTAAAAAATAAATATAAAGAACAACTCTTTGTTTTATAAAATTGGTATGGGAAAAAAGTATCGTTTAGGAACCAGTATCAAAGTCACGATATCAATATTGGTACCGGTACCGGTATCAAACATTTTTAAAGATACCCAGCCCTAATTGGTAATTACATCAGTATTTGATTTACAAAGCGACCATGGCATCCACGGCTTTTATTTTGAAAGTCACCACCAGGAAGCCGTTGTCTGTTGTGGTCTGATTCATACTGCTCTATGTTCATAAATCCACGTTCAGCCTCCCTCCTCCAGGATAAAAGCATGAGGCGCATGCTGCGGAGAAGGAGCGCCGCGCCTCGCAACCTCCCCGTGTTTACCTCCAGGATCTAGACTAGACCGCTTATCTCTAGGCTGGGAACCAGCAAAGGATCCGGACTCGGGAGAGAAGCACAGAAACGGAGGGGGGGGGAGAGCCAGAGCAAGATATATCGCAGCTTCCTTGTGTTATGTTGGGTAACAGAAAGAAAGCCGCGGCGGCGAAGAACGGAGCCGGGACGTCCGAGTCCAAGGCCATCGATCCCCTCAGGAACCTGGGTGAGTGTTTTTGGTCCCAGCTCCTAAAATCTGGTTGTCTTTAGCGATCAAATCTTCCCCCTGACCCAGTCCCCCTCCCCGCCCCCTCTTACTGGAGCCATAATGAGGATTTATTAAATAAACGGAAGGATACATTTTAATGGTTAACACTAAAATAACTAGTCCTACTTTTTCATATCCATGCCATTTATTATATATTATATATATTATTATATAGCCTATTGTGAATTAACCTAAAAATACTCTGCAAGTGTAGTTTCAAGTGAATTTACTCAGCTTTTTATAACGCATTTGGAGAAAATAACTGAGATTTCAGGTTACCCAGGGCGGGGTAGGGTGTTATTCTGGGCAAAACATAATTAAAATAGTCATATATTCAGTTATTGTGTTACTTATGGATGGAATTATAGTGACAATAAATGAGCTCCGCCGCCCGCCTCTCACTGTAATGAAGATGTATATAGATTGATATAGAATGATACATTTAACCTGATAGATACATTCAATAGTCAAAAAGGCATACTTGTTGTTTTTTTTATACAGTCATAGTCATAGCCATGTCATTTATATGTCATATACTGTGAATTGACCTAAAATGAAGTTTAAGTGAATTTGGTAAGATTTTCATCAAAAATATAGTCCTAGATCAAAATAGTCATACATACTGTCATTGTGTTACTTATGGATGGAATTATAGTGAGAATATTTTTTTTTTCTTGGGGACCCCCTGGGACCCCTTTAAGGACCCCTGCGGCTCCCCAGACCCCATTTTGGAAACCATTGCCATACACGTCTATGGAAGTAAGGTCAAATTATGTTTAAAAAATATTTCAAAAATAAAAATATACATCTATATGGCCTATTTGTGGAAATTAACACATTGAAAATAAGCTTACAGTTCGTATTAGGGATCCACTGTGCCTTCCGCGTGGATATTTTTACAGACTCTATCACCACTAGTGCCAATGATTTTAAATTAATTTGAATTTTTTTATGAAAAAATAAATCATTTTATTAACAAAAGGCTAAATAACCACTGTTCAGCTTTTCCAATTTGAAGATTTTGCAGTTTTTCTCTGTTCTATATCATTGTAAATGTAATATCTACAGGTTTTTGATCTGTTGGTAAGTTTTATTGATGACAATTAACATATTTATCATTTATGAAGACAATCATTTTTTGCAGCCGTTAAGTTTTTAATTTTACCTTACTTCCACGGTACTTTTATAGAAGTGTATGGCAATAGTCTGGGGAGCCCCAAGGGTCCTTAAAGGGGTTCCAGGGGGTCCCCGGCAAAGATAATTTATTCTCACTATAATTCCATCCATAAGTAACAATAACAAAATGTATGACTATTTTGATCATGGTTTTCACACACTTTCTGTAATAAAACATCTAAAAGCGAAAATCCCTGGGAGAAAATCTTACCAAAGGGGGGTCCGTTGTCTAATTTGGGTTAGTTTAGGGGTCCTTGATGTGAAAAGGATTGGTATAAATGTGCAGGCGCCTATGGGCTACATGATGATTTGTAGCCCAGGTTTATACACCATGCCCCAGGATAACAAGGCAGCTGGAATGATCCACTTCCAATCATAAAATGAAATTAAATCTCAGATATTTTCAAAAAATGCATTATAAATAATCTAATTTTCAATGTGTAAATTAAATGTTTTATTTTCACAAATAGGCCAATTCAACTTTGCTATCAATACTTTGGATTCATATTGATGTATAGGGCCCCCATTGCTATTAACTCTGAGGACCCCCCTAGGGGTCACGGACCCCCCTAGGGTTCACGGACCCCCCCTGTTGAATACATCTGAACATCAACCCAGGGTTTCCCAATCTAGCGGTTCACATAAAAGAGGCACGACCAATCACAAGCATCCACCAGAGCCACATGTTTTACATAAGAAGAGCGAACTATAATAAATCTACATAAATATGAAGAACACACACACGGTTTTAACAACACAATACAGTTGCCGCTTCCTAAAACAGGAAGGAACGCTAATTAATATCACTTCCCCATCAGTCAGGAACAAGATCTGACCATAATTACACTTGTGCTTTCCATAAACTAGTCAGAGATTAATTTTGTTTTTTTAGTTCATGTCTCAGCTTGTCTTAATATTTGTCATTTTCTTGTTTGATCGGGACTATTTGTGTACTTTTAATGTTCCAACCATCACAAAGGAAATTCAATTCACCAAGTTTGTTTTGGTCTGCTATCAGAACTTTTCTTAAAATCTGGTCATGGCTAAATACTAAAAGGAGAAAATATGTTTTTTTTTGTAATTTAGGTAAACTTACCCTTTAACTTGTCCTGTACTAACTGTTACTTGGAGTTGAATGTGTTATGTTAGTTGTCAACCAGTAGCAGGATAATGATCTATCCGGGTTAACAGCAGAGAAATGAACCATGTTTGCTGGTCTGGTCAGAATAGCCCAGCTGTATGTTCAACCCATAGACAGTGAACACAATGGACAAAGCAGAAGTGCCTTAAACGTCCCATGGCATGAAAATTTCACTTTATGAGGTCTTTTAACATTAATATGCGTCCCCCAGTGGCTAGAAATGGTGATAGGTGTAAACCAAGCCCTGGGTATCCTGCTCTGTCTTTGATAAAATGCAAGCTCAGATGGGCCGATCTTGAATCTTACCCCTTATGAGGTCATAAGGAGAGAGAAGGGGTGCCACATAGCTTCTTCGGGCTGTGCCCGGCAGGACTCCGTGGCACACCCGGCCACCAGGCGCTTGCTGACGAGCCCTCCATCTGGGCCTGGCTCCAGACGGGGGCCCCGGGCTTCCTCCGGGAGGGTCACTCTATCTCTTCCTCTGTGACTCATAGGGTTTGTGAACCATTCTTTGTCTGGTACCTTACCTGAGAACACTGTGCCACGGGAGACCCTACCGGGAGCACACAGCTCCAGACAACACAGCCCTCAGGTTCATAGGGACACACAAACCTCTCCACCGCAATAAGGTGCTGGTTCCCAGAGAGGAACCAGCACCTCATTGTCCAATGGTTTTGTCCAGTGGTTTAATCTTAACTTTTATCCTATCACTTCACATGAAAGTTATTTGGGACATTTTGGTCACCTAGAAATGCCTTATTTAGCTTTCTGCTAACAAAGTTAGCCAGCCATCTCTAGCATTAGCTGGTAACTAAAGGGAAGCTCCACCCTCTTGTCAAAAATCCTCACATCCAGTTACTAAAAACCAAGATGACGACGCCTGTTTTACCAAAATCAAGGCTTCAAAATAACAGTCCAGTAACCAATTAGTGATGTCACAGATGCTACGTCTGTTAATTTCTACAGTCTATGGTTATGTGTCCGAACCTGTTATGTTTTAATATAGCAACACATTCTCATGAACGGGTAATATCGTATGCACACCAAAACGTGTGATATGCTTCAAAATTAGGAGACCGCCGAATGGCTACGAGTCCCATGATGCCAAGCTGCAGTTACTAGTTGTTTAAGCTGTTGAATCAGCGGTAGTTGGTGGTTCAGAATTCAGCAAAAAAACATGGAATGCTTACAAATTACAGTACTTAACTTTTCGTAGTTTTCCGAACGAATGTTCCGTACTGTAGCTGTCATATGATACATCATTTAGCCTAAAAGCTCTCCAGAAAAAATACTAGGGGTGGGAATCACCAGACGCCTCCTGATACGATAACATCACGATACGTATGCCACGATACGATATTATAGAGATTTGAAATATTCTGCGATATATTGCAATTTATAACCTTTTTTTCCAAACTTCAAATTTTTCCCCATTTCAAATGACGTCCCCAAAAGGAAACTTTGTCAACATCTGTTTTATCTAAAAAAAAGATACATTTCTCTGTTTGGTCATATCACTTCAATGTCATTGCTGCAAAATGGGACAAACTGACAATTACATACTGTATATAATAAAGGATCCATACTTGGCATCTGTGTATTGATACAGTATTGCGATACTATGCTGTATCGATTCCCCCCCCCCCCACCCCTACACAGTACCAACACCAGCAGCACTACTGTGTCCCTAAATGTCAGACAGAAGCCTGTTAATACTTTTTTTCCATTGCGATGTAGAGCAGCCGCATCTACAAATATAGACCACCTGTTACTGAGTTGTCTGTTTACCACATCAGCTGAGTGCCTTCAGACAGACAGCTAGGGTTGCAACAAAGGCTCTATTGATTATTGTTCTTGATTACAGTAATGAATGCATAGTCTATAAAAACATCCAAGAAGATAACAGGTTGTACGAACTATGGGAATTAGGAGAAGTTGAGAATGAATCCTATTTTCTAACACCCATCTTACATGAAATGTCTGACTGAGGATGACCAAATGGAGTGGTTGATGGATATAAGTTGCTGACTTTTGTCTCTAAAGCATGGTAAAATACATTGAAACTTACTTGTAAGCCCGTTTGGGTTGGGCATACTTTTTTTTGTGTGCATCAATCAGTCAAATATTGGTAATAGTCCAACAATCCAAATGTTTTCTGTATGACAAACTGCAGTGAGTGGATACTTAACATCTACAACAGGTCTACAAAGTGAATTTCACAAGAAATTCCTTATAGGGAAACCAAAACCCAAATGACTATTTCCAATTTATGTAATGTTACACTGACCCACCGCGGTGCCGTTTTTTGGCGGAGCTGTTCATTTAACCCTGGTGTTGTCTTCCCGGAAACCATGAAAAGAAAACGTTTCGGTCACTTTTTTTTTTCAACATTATTATATTATTATCGCTCTTTCTGACATTTTTGTCACTTTTTCAATGTTATGGGTGCTTTTTGTTGTTTTTTTCCCAAAGTCTTTTAAAGTTTGAGGGTTTTTTTTTTTTGTCCCAAAGCTTATTTTGACGGGCCATTTTTTGTGTCAAAAAATAAATAAATAACTGAAAACGGGTCAAATTGGACCCAAGTTCTAGTTTGTCAATTTTTTTGTTGATTGCTTGACTAATTAATGAACTATTAATCATTAGTCACAACTGCCTTGACATCTCTGAAAGGTCACAGGGCTCTCATCTAGTTGTACTGTACAGACACAGCTGTGTGTGTGTGTGTGTGTGTGTGTGTGTGTGTGTGTGTGTGTGTGTGTGTGTGTGTGTGTGTGTGTGTGTGTGTTTGGTCATTGTGGTTCTTATTCATGCTCTAGTTCTGGGTGGTTGCAGGCAGCTGTGTATAAATTGTGTAATCCGCTGTGTATTGGTGCAGATTTAAATCCTCTAATTATTAATGACAAACAGCTTAACCCGGTCTCTGCTATTAATATATTTGGCAACCTAACCAGTTCACCAAAGTGCTGACTGACAAGATTCAAAGAGCGATATCCATTTTCTCATCTAACTGGAGGAACGAAAAGGAAGATGTAAATTTCCCCCAAATGTCCAACAGTTGATTCAAAATCCAACCATGGCATTACATTATGGGCTCAAACAACAATACTAAGGGACAGATATGGAAATGCATGTGTAGCACAGTAGTAGAAATTAACATGTGAATTGTAGCAATCTACCGTTTTCATTTTTTGTATGATTTTCTATTTTAGCAGCTCTACGTGAGTGACAAAAACATTCGAAAATAATTATGGAAATGCTTTCTTTACCCGAGCCAATGACCTTTTTATATATGAGAAAGTTCTGGAAGTGTCAGACAATTAATCAAGGCACAGACCGAGCACTTATCATCTCTCTCTCTGTGTGTGTGTGTGTGTGTGTGTGTGTGTGTGTGTGTGTGTGTGTGTGTGTGGCCTTCATCCTAACTTTCTTGACAGAGTAAATATCACCACATTGTAGACATGCAGTACAGCAGTTGTTGTTGCAGTTACTATTGTGTTGAATGCAGCAGCGTGTGTGTAACATTAGACACACACACACACACACACACACACACACACACAGTTTCATGCAACCGGCTGAGTAACACTGTTCTGTGGTTGGGGGAGTAGTGTACATGTTGTTTTGAGGTCAATCACTTTAAAGAGTCAATGACACTTCCTCCTCTCACACAAACACCCAAAAAACTGAATTCCCCCCACTGCTGCAACCTTGCTCCTTTACAGTAGCTCAATGTGCGTGTGTGTGTGTGTTTGTGTGTGTTTATACCAGTATCAAGACGCCTTTGTGCGTGTTGCAACCCCGCCCTTTCCATAAACACAGTGAGACTTCTGTTTCGGCCGCTGAGTCGTGCTTACTCAGCTTCAGACTCAGCAGTATTTGTGGATGAGAGATTAAAAGCAATGTCAACACCAGTTGTGTAGTTTCCTTTTTGCGGTGGAAGATTTTTGGCTAGAAAATGGAATTAGTTAGAGTTCAATCTTTATTGTTGGACCCAAAGTCCACTAGACGACATACAACCTCAAACAAGGTGCAGTGCGTGAATTAAAAGAAAAAGATTGCACTTTTTAATTCAAGACAGTTGTACCAATTTTAACACCGGTGCAAAGGGTATAATAAATTCTAACTTGGTATTATTGTTCTGTCGGCTCTGTGGTGTCAGGGTTGCAAACTACCGAAGATCGAAGGCAACCTGGCGCAAACTATCTTGCATGAAAGGGAACGTATCATTAGTAAAAGAGAGGCTGTACTTGATATTCAGAACATTAATAGGCTATAGCAGTATCTTGATATTTGAAGGTTGTCAGGATTTAGAGAAATGGCGGACCTAAAAATGCCGAGATTAACCCTCCTGTGGTCCTCACATCAAATTTGACCCATTTAAAAAAAAAAAATCTATATCAGAAATTTGGTTTTCTTTCAATTATACTGTCCAAAAACATAACGCGGTACAACCATTACTCTTTACAAGTAAAATAAATGATCAGTTCTCTCTTTTCATTGAATTTGAGTCAATTTTTATAACATTTGGAAAAGAAAAAAGAAAAAAGTCACAACAAAAAGTGCCAAAAAATTGACAATAACATCGAAAATTTGGGCCCAATTTTTTTTTTTTGAAAGTGAGGGAATCTTTTTGAAAAAACGTCACCAAAACAATCATTTTAATTTGAAATTGGGAAATAAAATATCAGTTGCAAGACAAGACAAGGGTTAAAGGGTGTTGAGGAAGCCAAAAGACCAGGAATCACAATCAACTGGAACACCGAGACAAATGGGGACGAAGACCACACAGAGACTAAATACACAAGGACTCAGGACCAGGTGGAACACATCAGGGCGGGACGGCAGGAAGTAAAAACATGGGAGAAACAGAGACTACAAAATAAAACAGGAAACTGAAGCCTAAAACATATACAAATATGAAAACAGAGAACACAGACATTTTTATAGACAACAGGAGGGTTAACCCTTGTATGGTATTTGGGTCAAATTGACCAATTTTAAATTTTTACAAGAAGAAAAATAGTACAAGTTACATTTTTTTCTACCTGAAAATCAATGGCCTTACCTGTGATAGACATGTATTCCTGACTCAATTCAGAAAATTATTCTGAAAATGACCACTTATGTCGTTTCCATAGTGGATTTTTAACATGATTCATAACCTTATGACTAAAACGAACCCCACTTCCATTTTTAATTGTGTTCTAGTAGAGACTGATTGCATTCCCTAAACATATATGTTATCTCAATTGGTTGAAATTGAGATAAAGATTTGTTAATAGATTATGAAGTCGCATTTTATTTCAGAATTGTTTTTAAAACCCCAAATAAGTCACGTGTCAGTTTGACCCGAGGGACACGAGAAGGTCCCGAAAGGGAAGACAATACAGGGGTTAAGAAGAGTCACAAGGGAAGTTCAAAAGTAATGGTTTTTATTTCCCAAAAAATCATTACAACAAAATGAAGATAAGTGTTGGGCCCGTAAAAGATCAAATAAACAGACAGTAACTAAAGCTCTGAACAGAAGAGACTCAAAAAAATACAACTGACCTACCACAAAAGAAACAAAGGGGACACACAGTTTGACACACTACTACAGAAACTACAAATAACAGCAAAACCTACCTAAAAACGTATTCCAAAAGAAATATACTATAAATAACTCAACAAAAATACTCAAGGTAATATAAATCTAAACCCCAAGCTATCTAAGAAGACAATAAGGGGTTGTCGGTTGAAGTCCCTGTACGGAGTGTGGATTGGTGGCTGGAGAGATGCCACTTCACCTCCGGAGCATTGCCAGGTGCCCTTGAGCAAGGCACCGTCCCCCCCCCCCTCCCCCCCCAACCACTCAGGGTGCTGGTCCAGCACTGGCAGCCCCCCCGCTCTGACATCTCTCCATTTGTGCATGATTAGGTCCTGAGCGTGTGTGTGTATTTCAGGCCTGTGTGTAGTGATTAAAAGTATAATTATGTGAAATTAACCAATTGTCCTGTGAGTCATTTGTAACTAAATACATGTTTGCAACAATTGTATAATGTGTATGAAAAAGTATATAAACTAATCCTAAGGAAAATATAAGTGCATGAGGTTACCACTTAAACTGGTTCACTTCACATAGGCTGGTGCTTGCAAATGAGCGTATCACAAAATCTCCTCAGGCTCATTTTCAGACACATTCAGCTGAAGGGAATGTCATATTTGTCATCTTTGTATCAGGTGTCACGGGATATTGCTTTCATAACAGGCCACAGGCTCTGTTTCACCTCATCACCATCTCTCACTCCTCATCTTCTCTCGACTTTTCTCTTCGCAACATCAAGTCCTTCTGTCTCCGTCGGGGTCTGTGCCTTCTCATCTCTAACCACACCCAACTGCTGACTCAGCACCGACGTCTCACAATTACAGAGCTCCCATATGAGCCGCTGTGGTCCAACTGATGTATACACTAACGTCTAATTCTAACGTCTAATTCTCTTCTATTTTCATCCTCCCTTCTCTCTCTTTCCCCTTTCCCCTGCCTTCTTTCGGTGCTACTGAGTTATCATGGTCCTGTGCATACTTACTGCCATCCTCCGAATCCCAATCAGAAAAAGCGTTTATTGCCACAATAAGTTACAAATATATGGAATTTGCCTTGGTGAATGGTGCAAACACAAACAAAGATATTCAATATTTTTTATATGAAATAAGAAATGCAGAAACAAATGTAGAAAAAAAACAACTGTTGCCTAAGGGGAAAAAAACATATGTAATATTTGTAATGGGATGTTGGTTAATGCAAAGTGTAGTGACTAGGGATCCTTAACATCCTGTACACAATCAAGTTATGTTTTTATGACATCATATCTGTCTTTCTGAAACCATCTTTTTGTCTGCTTGCTTTCTAGCAGTGCAGGAGGATGAAGATGTGAAGCGGATGTTGCAAGGCTCCAGTATGGTAAAGGTAAAGGCATTACTAATTATTAACTAGTAGTTGTTCATTGTAACTTCACCTTTTTGTCCCTGAGGGGCGATTGGGTGTAAATTGGAAATAAAGTAAGCCTGAACACCAACCAAGACATAAAGAAAGAAATAAAGTTCAAGTATGACTCCTCCCCGACCCGTATTTAACCCTCGCGTTGTCTTCCCGTCAGAATTGAAAATCAACACTTTTGTTGACGCTTTTATCGATGTTTTTAACTTTTGTCCCTTTTTTCAACATTTGTGACGCTTTTATTCAATGTTTGTCACTTTTTTGATGACGTAACACTAACTTATTAACTTTAGTTTTACAGCTATTTTTGGAATTTATGGTCAATGAACCTCATTTATAGGAAATTATACCTAATGTTTGAATTAGAAAAGCAGAAATTAGGAATTATTTAGACTAAAATTAAAGGAATGTATTGTATATTGATGGATAATCACAGACTGGAATATGTCAACTTTTACTCAATACAATGTAAATGCTATAAAACTGAATAAGACGCCCCAAAATTAATGAAAGTAGAGATTTGTACTTGGCAACGAGCATTGTGTGGAATCAATCATGTTATTTTGGGTAGTTAAAAAGAACATTGATATAGGAAAATTGGTCAATTTGACCCGAGGACAACATGAGGGTTAAGAGGGAAATGGCTGCAGGTATAAGGGAGTACTTGTACCTGTTACTCCTGACAGGGGACATCTAAGACGGGCGCCCGAGGGCAAGAACTGCAATTCAGAGAATAAAGGGTGGGAACTGTCTTTCCTAACTCTCTGTCTATGGAACAGGTCTGATAACGGGCACTGTTGAAACTTCCAATATCCTGTTACTCATCTAACAATGAGATTTCATGGATTCATTTCATCACATGTGAAGGTCCGCTCGCCTCGCTGGCAGAAGCGACGAACTCTGAAGCTGATGGAAGACGGTGTCACCGTGTGGTGTCAGTCCCACAAAACCTCCAGCTGGGCCAAGGAGCAACAATCCTGTAAGTGTGTGTGTGTGTGTGTGTGTGCCAATATTATCGGCCAATTTAAAAAATATATATATATATATATATATACATTCATCAGAATAATTTATAATGACAAATAAATGATTCTGATAAATTAATATTTAAAAAATAAAGACAGATGATCAACCATATTATGAGTGATGGCGTTGCATAGTCTGTCCACCAGAGGACGCTCTACAACGTCCCTGTTAGTGATGGCGTTGCATAGTCTGTCCACCAGAGGACGCTCTACAACGTCCCTGTTAGTGATGGCGTTGCATAGTCTGTCCACCAGAGGACGCTCTACAGCGTCCCTGTTAGTGATGGCGTTGCATAGTCTGTCCACCAGAGGACGCTCTACAACGTCCCTGTTAGTGATGGGGTTGCATAGTCTGTCCACCAGAGGACGCTCTACAACGTCCCTGTTAGTGATGGCGTTGCATAGTCTGTCCACCAGAGGACGCTCTACATCGTCCCTGTTAGTGATGGCGTTGCATAGTCTGTCCACCAGAGGACGCTCTACAACGTCCCTGTTAGTGATGGGGTTGCATAGTCTGTCCACCAGAGGACGCTCTACAACGTCCCTGTTAGTGATGGGGTTGCATAGTCTGTCCACCAGAGGACGCTCTACAACGTCCCTGTTAGTGATGGCGTTGCATAGTCTGTCCACCAGAGGACGCTCTACAACGTCCCTGTTAGTGATGGCGTTGCATAGTCTGTCCACCAGAGGACGCTCTACAACGTCCCTGTTAGTGATGGGGTTGCATAGTCTGTCCACCAGAGGACGCTCTACAACGTCTCTGTTAGTGATGGCGTTGCATAGTCTGTCCACCAGAGGACGCTCTACATCGTCCCTGTTAGTGATGGCGTTGCATAGTCTGTCCACCAGAGGACATTTTACATACAACAAGTGGACATGTCATGACACCAACAGATTAACAGAGGAAGACAATTTATAAAAGGGAAAGATTTGCACAGACTTTGTATATCTATGAGGTGCCATTTTAGGAATTTATCATTAAAGGAGAATTCCAGTGATTTGACACATGATCATACACATGACTGTCAAAGCTACCCCACCCCCACCCTCTCACATTGGGGGCACGGTGTTTTCACACTGGTATTTGTTTGTTGCTGTTTTGTTTCTCTTTACATCTACCTGAGTGATTGTGACTGTTTTTATCGCTGCATCTTCCACACATCGGAGCAGTAATCATGGGTCAGGCCCTCTGGTGCATTATCAGCTTGTTTTATGTGATTTTAAACAACTATTGCAGCCGAGGACTCAATCACGATGCTGCTGGCGGCATTGTTCGTGAGTTTCACTACAGCAGAGAAACTCTGCTGCTGCGTAATCACTTACCACTTACTTGCCATTTTTCAGATGTTGGTGAGTTAATACCAAACTATCTTAACAAGAACTCTAGCTGAGGGACTGCACGGAAAAAGTAAAGTGGTGTGGGGCAGTGACGGTGAGGGAGCAGCTGTGCACCCCAGACATAGAAATGTTCTCTCCGACCCTACCATCTCCCAAGGGAGTTTCCTCAAATCTTTTTTACCGTGGTCTATATACACCCTAAAGCAGATTTTTTTAAAAAGCCACTGAAACTATATTTAATACATTCTTGGAGATTTTAATAGGTGCTCCATGAAAAAGCCCCTACGCACCTTTTATCAGTATGTTGAGTGCCACACGAGGAAGAATCAGACTCTGGATATGTGTTATGGAACTGTTAAGGACATACTGCCTCCCTGCTTCCTCCACTGGGAGCATCTGACCACAATGTGGTACATCTCCGCCCTGTCTATAAGAGACTATATGAGAGGGAAAAACCTCAAGTAAGGACTCTTAAGATGTGGAGTAATGACATTTTGAGCAGAGATAGATAAGTGTACAAGTAGCATAAACAAGTGTCAAACAAAGAAGTGCCGTTCTTACAGTAAAATAAAAAACAAAGTTACTTTACAATCAATAAGACTAAAATAGTCTATGCCTTATTCATTCTCCTGCGGCATGAATAAATACTGGTAGTATAAAAGTATTGTAGTGCATCTTCTGCACATTCATTTAGAGAAGCCAAAGGCTCATGTCAAAATCATTTATGCTGATTTTTCTCCCCCCCCCATAAGCCTGAGTGCTTTGGTCTATGTTATAAGTAGCAGTGTATACAACAATCAATCAATCAAACTTTATTTCTAAAGCACATTTAAAAACAACCAGGTTGACCAAAGTGCTGTACGTTAACATGAAACAATAAATAGACAGAATACAACACCAGACAAATACAACATACAGTTCTCATGCCGGATTAAAAACCAAGGAATAAAAATGTGTTTTTAGTCGCGATTTAAAAACCGTAAGGCTGGGGGCCAGTCTGACATGAAGAGGCAACTCATTCCACAGTCTCGGGGCTGCAACTGAGAAAGCCCGATCCCCTCTGCTCTTGAGTCGCGATTTAGGGACTGGTTCGCAGACCTTAATGACCTTGAAGGAGCATGTGGCTTCAACAGCTCAGTAATGTAGACTGGAGCTAGTCCATGAAGGGCTTTGAAAACAAACTATAAAATCTTAATATCAATCCTAAAATGAACTGGGAGCCAGTGAAGAGAGGCAAGAACAGGGATGATGTGATCTCGCTTACGAGTCCCAGTAAGGAGACGAGCGGAAACATTTTGAACCAGTTGTAGTCAAGAGAAGGAGGCCTGGCTGCCCCCTCCATACAGAGCATTACAATAGTCAAGGCATGTTGTAATAAAAGCATGTATAACCCTCCTATAATCCTTCTGTGAAGGATAAAAAGGCCTTTAGCTTGGTAAGAAGCCTAAGTTGAAAGAAACTTGCTTTCACAACAGAATCGATCTGCTTCTCCATTTTAAAATCACAATCCATTTTTACACCCAGGTTTTTTACAACAGACTTTCCATAAGGTTGAAAAATGCCCGGTCTACTTGTGAGACATCAGAGGTGCCACTAGGTCTAAAAACCATGACCTCAGTTTTACTCTCGTTAAAGTTTAAAAAATGTAAGGCCATCCAGGCTTTAATTCATTAAAACAGTCAACTAATCTTGTTAAAGAACTACTGTCATTTCTCTTGATGGGCAGGTAGATTTGTGACTCATCTGCGTAAAGATGGAAGCTGATGTTATGTCTTTTTAAGATACATCCAAGGGGAAGCAGATAGAGTGAAAAAAGAATTGGCCCGAGAATCGAACCCTGGGGGATTCCACATGTGAGGGACACAGAAGGTGAAATAGAGCCACCAAAACTGACTCTAAAATCTCTCTCTGACAAGTATGACCTAAACCACTCTAAGGCAGTGCCTTTAATCCCCACGCCATGCTCGAGGCGAGAAATAAGGAGACTGTAGTCAACTGTGTCAAATGCTGCTCTAAAAGAATAAGAATTAGAACAATGCATGTTATGGTTTTCCTTTTTTTTTGTCTTGTCTGTCCTAATGTTCTCTTAAAATGCCATGTGATGTGATTTCTGCTGCAACATAATTTCCCCATGGGGACAATCAACATGAACAAATAACAGAGGTTGAGCAACATCTCCAAGTGATGATTAGTAACAAGCAGCTCGGTGCTCTGACTGGGCGTGTAAGGTGAAACATGGTTATACAGTATCTATTTGTGTTCACTGTAAATGCTACTTACTACTCTGCACAGACATAGACTTCCTCACACAGCTACTCCCTCTCTTTTCCACTATCTGAGGGTCACACACGGCGCCTTGATTACAGAGCTCGACTATTTTCAGCCTGAAATGGCCGCCGACCCTGCCGTACTTCAAACAATAAGATTATAGGACATTATATGGTGGGAGTCTGCCCTGGATCCTGTGGCTTGGTGCTATACAGTTACCATACGACTCAAGCACTGCGTTAGCCTCCCAAATACGCTACAAGGTCTTTAATTACCACAAGACTAGATGTGCATGTGATGCGGCCCTGTGTGTGTGTGTGTGTGTGTGTGTGTGTGTGTGTGTGTGTGTTTGGGAATGGGATTCAAATGAAAAAAGGTTTTTGCAGAAGACCCCCAGACCCTCTGTTGCGTGTTCCTCCCACTTCTCAAACCAGAGTTACACCCTGTGTGTGTGTGTGTGTGTGTGTGTGTGTGTGTGTGTGTGTGTGTGTGTGTGTGTGTGTGTGTGTGTGTGGGTCTGTGTCATGCATCTCATGAAACCTTGGATCATTCCAGATATGTGTTGCTTCTATAACTTCTTCTGAATATATATATATATATATATATATATATATATATATATATATATATATATATATATATATATATATATATATATATATATATTATAGCCACTTTAACTCTTGTGTTGTCTTTCCGTCAAAATTGAAAATCAACACTTTTGTTGACGCTTTTTATCGATGTTTTTAACTTTTTCTTACGTTTTGGTCCCTTTTTTCAACACTTTTGACGCTTTTTTTGACGTTTAACGCTACGTGACACACACTTATTAACTTTAGTTTTCCAGTTTTTTGGGGAATTTATGGTCAATAAACCTCTTTTATGGGAAATTATTCCTAATATTTGAGTTAGAAAAGCAGAAATTTTGAATTATTTTGATAATTTTAATATATATTTTTTTTTTAAATGCTATAAAACTGAATAAGACGCCCCAACATGAATGAAAGTAGAGATTTGTACTTGGCACCACATTGGCTACATTTTAAATGGATGTCTGCCAATAAGCCTAAAACAATTTTGTAAAATGTAAGGAGTAGAAAGTACTGATATTTGTGTTGAAAAATGTAAGGAGTAAAAGTAAAAAGTCGCCACAGAAAATAAATAGTAAAGTAAAAATATCAGAAAAATCTACTTAAGTACAGTAACGAAGTATTTGTACTTCCCATCGCTGCCTATAATGGGATGCTTGTGGAGATGTTTGAAGCCTGATTAGCATTGTAGAGATCATGATGTATGTACTGTAAACTCTCCGAGCACGTTTCTTAGGAACAGCATTTGATCTGTTTTGAGCAGAATCCCTCTCTCTCTCTCTCTCTCTGCTGTGTGTGTAGGTCAGGTAAACACAGTGCACAAGGCTTTGCTCTCTCCCTGTGTGTAGTTTCTGGTCCAAGCCACAGGCAAATAGAGATCTGCTGACGTTAAGTCAATAGTTAGTTTCATTTGGTTTATTCAAATCTATCAGAGGGAGATCTGATTGTTAACCCTTGTGTTGTCTTCCCGTCGACCGGCAATTTTGTGTTTTTCTGGGTTGAAATTTCAACATTTTGTTGTTCTTTTTCTACACGTTTCTCAACGTTTTTTTAAATTTTATTCCAATTCTTTTGTCACTTTTTTGACTTTTTTTTTTAATGTTTTGGTCAATTTTTGTAACCCTTTTTTGGCACTTTTTCCAATGTTTTTGATGTTTTTTTGTCACTTTTTCCGATTAAAAAAAAAAAAAAGAATTAAAAAGTTATTAATTTTTTTTTTGCGTTTTTGTAGTTTCTTTTTCTATATTTGTCACTTTTGTCATATTTCTGATATCCCTTGTGTTGTCTTCCCGTCAACCATGAAAAAAACCTTGTTTTGGTCCCTTTTTTCAACATTATTATTGCTTTTTCCGACATTTTTGTGACTTTTTCAATGTTGTGGGGGCTTTTTTTTATGTTTTTGGTGTTTTTTTTGGTGGGTTTTTTGATCCAATATACCAGTGTGTCATATATTTCATTATGTTTTAACAGCAGTATACTACTATCCATGTATGGATATGATATGATGTGATTTGTTGTCGGTCTGCCTCAGGTTAAACTCTTTGTGAAACATGAACAAACAGACAATGAACGCCACAGAACTTTCTTTTATCATCCAGTTTGACAGTCAGTTATAAGGGAAAAAGAACATAAACTACTTTAATGTAGATTTTCTTTCTTTTCTTTTCTTTCTTTCTCTACAACACCTGCACCACCTGATAATGTTGTTTCTGTTCCTAGTACTCACCACCCACCATGGCTCTACAAATATTTTCATTATCTGTATTTATATTTTTCCATTCAGAGTACTCAGGTATACTATGGTTAAACTCAGTATCATCTCTACAATGGGGACTTACTTTTGCTATATTATTTAATTACATATTATTCTATTTCATTTCACGTCACTTATTCACTTACATTGCGATATCTTTGAACTATGGCCACCTCACTTTACTTAAAATATCTTTTATATAATGCCACTTTACACTTTACATTCATTCAGTACTTTTTGCACATTGTCTGTTGTTTGACTGATGTTGATTTGTTGTTGTTCTTTACTAGAAAAATACTGCTGTAACAAGGGAATTTCCCCATTGGGGGATGAAAAAGTATTATCTTATCTTATCTTTAAGGCTTTAGTACGTGGTATGGGATCGGTGCATAAACTCCAGTACTTCCCGATACCGATACCTGCGTTTTAGGCAGTACCGATACTGGTATCAATATTGGAACATCTGTATTCAGGAGTTTTTACAAGAAACATTATACTGTAGAAAAGTAGCGTGACAAATACTAGCCGTACAGATACCCAGAAAAACTGGAACGTCTGTGGAATTGCAACCTGATAGGCAAGATAAGCCATACAAAAGTAAATAAATGAATATATTGTTGTGTGTGTGCTTGCTGACGTGCATGCGTGTTGTAATCTTTGTGTATTTAAGGGACTCCAACCTTAAAAACACACTACACAGAGGCCTAAGTAGAGAACAATAGCATGAAAGAGTCGAGGGAGTTGTACAGTACACGTGCAAAATGAGTAAAATGGATATATAATATTATTATTTGTCTCATATTGTATTTTACTAGTACTACTAAAGTACTGTTTATTGATGATGCAGAGAATGAGAGACGGGAACTATGGGTAGGCCGTGAGTGTGAGTTTGAGTCTGTAAGGGAATGTCACAAAGAGAAAGGGTAAATCCAGACAGCTAGCTAGACTATCTGTCCAATCTGAGGACTATGGTTACCTGGTCCTCAGATCTCTGCAGGGTAAATCCAGACAGCTAGCTAGACTATCTGTCCAATCTGAGGACTATGGTTACCTGGTCCTCAGATCTCTGCAGGGTGAATCCAGACAGCTAGCTAGACTATCTGTCCAATCTGAGGACTATGGTTACCTGGTCCTCAGATCTCTGCAGGGTAAATCCAGACAGCTAGCTAGACTATCTGTCCAATCTGAGGACTATGGTTACCTGGTCCTCAGATCTCTGCAGGGTAAATCCAGACAGCTAGCTAGACTATCTGTCCAATCGGAGTCTTCTGTTGCACGACTAAAACTGCTTTTGAACGTACACATGTTCCACCAAAACAAGTTCCTTTCTTCGGCTATTTTGCAGCGGCACCGTGGCTCCGTCCGGCGCTTAGCACCGCCCAAGACGATTGTGATTGGTTTAAAGCAATGCCAATAAACCAGAGCAGAGTTTTTCTCCCATCCCAGAATGCTGTGCGGACTAGCCAGACCCTCCTTTGCAGCGCTGTGGAGGAAGGGCAAGCACAAATATTCAAAAGATAAAAATACAAAGTAAAGAATGTACAATTGTGACATATACAAGTTGGGAATAAAAGTACTTATTACCCTCGTGTTGTCTTCCCGTTAAAATTTAAATAAACATTTTTGTTGACGGTTTTTATTGATGTTTTTAACTTTTTACCTTTTCTTCAAAACTTTTGATGCTTTATTTTCAATGTTTTTTGACGTTTTCAGCACTATGTAACACTAACTTATTAACTTTAGTTTTACAGTTATTTAGTTATTTTTGGAATTTATGGTCAATAAACCTCAATTATAGGAAATTATACCTAATGTTTGAGTTAGAAAAGCAGAAATTAGGAATTATTTAGACTAAAATTAAAGGAATGGATGTTGATGATAATCACAGACTGGAATATGTCAACTTTTACTCAATACTATATACTCAATACTCAATTTGTTTTCAAATGCTATAAAATTGAATAAGACGCCCCAAAATGAATGAAAGTAGAGATTTTTACTTGCTAAAGAGCGTTGTGTGGAATCAATCATGTCATTTTGGGTGATTAAAAAGAACATTGATATAGGAAAACAGGTCAATTTGACCCGAGGACAACATGAAGTAGTATTGAAATAGTATTTATTAAAATGTAAGTATAGTCAAGTCAAGAATATCATTTGATAACAGGGTGGATAATAATTCTTTTCACCTATTTGTACTTATGTATTCCTCTTTCTATCTGTTTCCCTCACACATCCTCAGTCTCTGTCATGGAAGTGGAGTGCGTTCGGGAGGGGTGCCAGTCAGAGACGTTGCGGCAGATGGTCGGCTCAGTACCCGAGCAACGGTGTTTGACGGTGGTCTTCAAAGGGCCCCGCAAGAGCCTGGATCTCCTCTGCCAGAGCCAGGAGGAGGCTCAGCATTGGGCCCGCGGCATCCGAACCCTGCAGGGACGGGTAGAAAACATGACCCAGAAGGAGAAACTTGACCAATATCCTAATTTCTGTACATTTGGAATTGTTGGTAGATTATTTTAAGGGTGCAAAGGGCCTAATATTTGGATTTCATTTTAATCTTCCAAAAAATGGATTATTGATTTTTTTTTTTGTCTGTCAGTGTGGATACTAGGGCTGGATCTGAATATTCAAATATTTGTTCCATGGGTAGGTATTGGATTTTCAATTTTGGGAGTGGAATATTCAGTTTTTACTGCAATTACTGCTGTGCTACAAAACTCCAAATTGGTGAAACACCACCAAACACTATCCATTGTCTGCTCTTGCTGCTTCCTTGACTATGTTTGTGTGTCACCTGGATTCATGCTTACCTGAGTCGGGCCGACCAGAACCACGATGATAAGATGAGTTATGACGAAGTCCAGACACTGCTGCAGATGATCAACATTGACCTGAATGAGCAGTACGCCCGTAGCCTCTTCCAGGTAACGGGATACACAAACACATACTTAAAAACATTGGCCCAATAGCTCAGATTCAGTGGATGGTACCCCCAAAATAGAATTGCACCCTCCCCACATTCCATTGGGCTAGAGTGCTGTCAATCAGACAATTGTGACTTCCATTGGATCAGAGTACTGTCACTTGGCTGCGTGTTCTGCCAATCTACCACCCAGCCCTTGTCACATGACCCGTTAATGTTTCCATGACAACTACCCAAAATTCTGATACTATGGAACCAGCATTTAAAAAAAAAAAAAATAGGTAGCAGACTGAGCCTAAAGAAAGTCTGTATTGTATTTGGATATACAATTTGTCTAAAACGAAACAAGGAAAACTAATAATGAATGTGATGTTTTACTTTTTATTTAGCAGAATTATATTGTGTGTTGTTTTATCCTAGCCAATATTTCCTATATTTCTATGCAGATTTTCTGTGCTGTATTTTGATAAAAATGCCCCAACCCCCCATGACTGATTATTGATCCCCCCCCCCCGTGTCGCCCCTGCTCGGATTTTTGAAAGTTGACTTGACTACTGACAGACCTCCGATGACTGTATTGTTGGATGAATTGAGACGAGCTTAAATTATGAAACAAAGATGGATCATGTGGGTCTCACTCTGTCTCTCTGATAGAAATGTGACCAGTCAGCCGACGGTCGTCTGGACCACGGAGAGATCGAAGTGTTCTGCAGGGAGTTGTTACGGAGACCAGAGCTGGATGCTGTGTTTATCCGCTACTCTGCAAATGGCTGTGTACTTTCCACTGTGGACCTGAGGGATTTCTTGAAGGACCAAGGGAGGGCGCTTCACTCACCCACGCCCAAAGCCTGATCCTCACCTATGAACTTAACGAGTGGGGTACGGTGCTAAGTACCAACATTTATCTGGTGTTCAGCAAAGGGAGACGCGACTCGCCCAGCGCCAAATGGGAGACCAGCAAAGTTAGCGACTATATGTTCAACACAGAGTGGCCAGCAGCTCTCCATCTTTTCTCAAGAGTTAATATAGACCAAAATAGAGCTAAAAGTACAGGGAATATTGGATTTAAACAAGTCAGGTTGCCAAAAAAGAGAGATGGTTTGTCTATAATGTTCAGAAACAGAATCAAAAATGTTTTGCCTTTAAGAGTGTAATGAAGCCTAGAAAACCACTGCTGCGCATAATTCTTTCCTTTATAGTTTTTTTTTAATGTTGGAACTGGTACACCCTGGTACTGTACCTACTTTTATTTATTATCTACAATTAAACTGACATAATAAGGTAGAGATTCCTCATATAACACGCTTGGTTGTCTCCTTTAGCGTCGTATAACACGCGTGGTCGTCTCCTTTAGCGTCATATAACACGCTTGGTCGTCTCCTTTAGCGTCATATAACGCGCTTGGTCGTCTCCTTTAGCATCATATGACACGCTTGGTCGTCTCCTTTAGCGTCATATAACACGCGCTTGGTCGTCTCCTTTAGCGTCATATAACGCGCTTGGTTGTCTCCTTTAGTGTCATATAACACGCGTGGTCGTCTCCTTTAGCGTCATATAACGCGCTTGGTCGTCTCCTTTAGCATCTTATAACACGCTTGGTCGTCTCCTTTAGCGTCATATAACACGCTTGGTTGTCTCCTTTAGCGTCATATAACACGCTTGGTCGTCTCCTTTAGCGTCATATAACAAGCTTGGTCGTCTCCTTTAGCGTCATATAACACGCGCTTGGTTGTCTGCTTTAGCGTCACATAACACGCGTGGTCGTCTCCTTTAGCGTCATATAACACGCTTGGTTGTCTCCTTTAGCGTCATATAACACACGCTTGGTTGTCTCCTTTAGCGTCATATAACACACGCTTGGTTGTCTCCTTTAGTGTCATATAACACGCGTGGTCATCTCCTTTAGCGTCATATAACACGCTTATATGATGCTAATGGAGACGACCAAGCGCGTGTTATATGTTATAAACGCCCTTGGTCAGGACTATTGGCGTCTGTTTTGACGCTGTTAGGTTAAGGAAAAGCTTGTGGGTGGGCTTACGGTTCCGGGACTCGTGGGAACGGGACGGTTGTTTTTAGGGAAAGGTCGTGGGTGGGCTTACGGGAATAACGGGATGGTTAAAGAAGAAAGTGACTTCCCTGACATGCGGCAATAACGGGACGTTTAAGGACACACACCCCGCTCTCCTGGGTGAAAGTCCTGTGTTTGACCCATCCATCCCCCCGAACAACTTCCCTACAAGGAATTTCGCCCTTACATACTACTCTCTAAACCCCGTCTAGATGCTTCTCTCCCCGGTACTTTCTACACACACACACACCAAAGGGCGCCTTTTTCATCACATCAGACGCCGACAGCCACTGTCCAAATGTCCGTATTTTACATGTTCGGAGTGAGAATGGGTTGATCCTGTATACTCCGAATTCGGAAGTTAGATTACGAGTTGCTGTGTCCGATCATTTGTGTAACTTTCAGAAAACGACGATCCGACATTGTTGCCTTCTTCACACAGTGATTGGCCAGCTTTATGATGGGCGACATTAGTGTGTTGCTGTTCGGAACAACTATAAATACATTTGATTTCCGACGTGGTCAGTCAAAACATCGTACACGTGTTCTGAACAAGCGTAACCTGACCCCTAGGGTAAACACCAACAACCAGCTGCTGCCTTTACAAATTAGACAAAGTATGTTTGTATCCTTTTTTAATGGAAAATTGTATCATATCAGCTTTATACTGTATGAACAAAAGGCAAGGCAAGGCAAGGCAGCTTTATTTATATAGCACATTTCAGCAACAGGGCAATTCAAAGTGCTTTACACAAAAACAGTTAAAAGAAAGTAAAACAAATAAAACACAAGAATAAAAGTTACAGTGCAGTATAAAAGAAAGAAATGAACATAATTTAAAGAAAGGCAACATCGAAAAGAAAGGTCTTCAGCATTGATTTAAAAGAACTAAGAGTAGCAGCAGACCTGCAGGTTTCTGGGAGTTTATTCCAGATATGAGGAGCATAGAAACTGAACGCTGCTTCCCCCTGTTTAGTTCTGACTCTAGGAACAGACAGTAGACCTGTCCCAGATGACCTTAGAGGTCTGGGGGGGTCATAGTGTACTAGCAGATCAGAAATGTATTTTGGCCCTAAACCGTTTAGTGATTTATAAACTAGCAAAAGAACTTTGAAATCAATTCTTTGGGGCACAGGAAGCCAGTGTAAGGACTTCAGAACTGGAGTGATGTGATCCAGTTTCTTGGTCTTAGTGAGGACTCGAGCAGCAGCGTTCTGAATCAGCTGCAGCTGTCTGATTGATTTTTAGGGAGACCTGTAAAGACCCGTTACAGTAGTCAAGTCTACTGAAGATGAAAGCATGGACAAGTTTTTCCAAATCCTGTTGACACATAAGTCCTTTAACCCTTGATATATTCTTAAGGTGATAATAGGCTGACTTTGTAATTGTCTTTATATGGCTGTTAAAATTCAGGTCAGAGTCCATGATTACACCAAGATTTCTGGCTTTGTCTGTTGTTTTTAACATTGTTGTTTGAAGCTGAGCGCAAACTTTTAATCTTTCCTCTTTTGCTCCAAAAACAACCACCTCAGTTTTCCCTCATTTAATTTCAGAAAGTTTTGGCACATCCAGCCGTTAATTTGTTCAATACACTTAGTCAGTTTTTGTATTGGACTATAGTCCCCTGGCGATAAGGTTATGTAAATTTGTGTGTCATCCGCATAACTATGGTAACTTATTTTGTTGTTTTCCATAATCTGAGCCAGTGGAAGCATGTAGATGTTAAACAGAAGAGGCCCCAGAATGGAGCCTTGGGGAACTCCACACGTCATATTTGTACGCTCAGATGTATAATTACCTATTGACACAAAGTAATCCCTATTCTGTAAGTAAGATTCAAACCAGTTTAGTACTGAGCCAGAAAGACCAACCCAGTTTTCCAATCGGTCTAGTAATATGTCGTGGTCGACCGTATCAAATGCAGCACTGAGATCAAGTAATACTAAGACTGAAATTTTGCCATTATCTGTGTTAAGGTGGATGTCATTAAAGACCTTAAGAGCCGTCTCAGTGCTGTGGTGTGGTCGGAAACCCGACTGAAAGGTATCAAAGCTGTTGTTTAGTGACAAGAAATAATTGAGTTGTTGAAAAACTGCTTTTTCAATGATTTTACTTAAGAACGGAAGGTTTGATATTGGCCTATAGTTGCTCATTAGGGATGTGTCTAGATTGTTCTTTTTAAGAGTGGCTTGATTACTGCAGTTTTCAAGGCCTGTGGAAAGATTCCTGAAAGAAGAGATGTGTTCACAATCTGTAGAAGATCAGAAGACAAACAATTCAAGACATTTTTGAAAACACCCGTTGGTAGAATATCAAGGCAACAGGAGGAAGTTTTCAGATGTTGTATAATGTCCTCCAGGTTTTTATGGTTGATCGCATGAAACTCAGTCATATTGGAACTAGTTCTGCTTGAACACTGTGACAACACACATCCTGTACTTGATATGGAGGCACTGACTGTTTGTCTAATCTTTTGAATTTTTTCTTTGAAGAAGGAGGCAAAGTCATTGCAGGCCTTGGAAGATAAAAGTTCAGATGCTACTGGTACTGGAGGGTTTGTTAACCTATCGACAGTAGCAAACAAAGCACGTGAATTATTATTGTTTCTAGAGATAATATCAGAGAAGAAGGACCGCCTTGCATTCCTCAGTTCCAAATTATAAATGCGAAGTCTCTCTTTATAGGTGTTATAATGGACCATGAGATTTGTTTTTCGCCACCTTCGTTCAGCTTTTCGACACTCTCTTTTCTCTGTTCTCACCAGTGGGACATTTCTCCATGGAGACCTTTTCTTACCAGAGACAACTTTGACCTTAGTGGGAGCAATGGCATCAATAACATTTGTAATTTTACAGTTGAAATGATCTACAAGCTCAGTGACTGAGAGCCCAGGGGGGGCGGGTGCGGCGGAGAAAAGCTGAGTAAATTTTTCACTGGTGTTTTCAGTGATAAACCGTTTTCTGATTATCTTTGTTTGGACACTTTTGGGCACAGAGATAGAGCCGTTAAAGAAAACACAGGAATGATCAGACAGAGCAACGTCAGTCACCACAACCTTGGAAATGTTCAGACCCTTGGAAACAATCAAGTCCAGAGTGTGCCCCTTATTGTGCGTGGGCTCTGTCACATGCTGAGTCAGTCCATAGTTCTCAAAAACACAACCCAGTTCTTTGGTCCCCCTGTCCTGGGGGTTGTCAACATGAATGTTAAAATCACCCACAATGATTACACAATCAAAGTTAATGCAGATTATAGACAGCAGTTCAGTGAAGTCATCAATAAAGGTTGCACAATATTTAGGTGGCCTATAGATATTTAGAAATATTGCTTGAGGGGACGATCTCAACTGTAGAACCACATATTCAAAAGAAGCAAAATTTCCATAACATATTTGCGTACAGTGGAATGAGTCATTAAACAAAATGGCAACTCCACCTCCTTTCTTATTCACTCTATTCTCGCTCATAAAACTGAAGTTAGGGGGAGCTGACTCGATGAGAACAGCAGCGCTGTTATTATGGTCTAACCAGGTCTCAGTTAAAAACATAAAATCTAGATTGTGATTAATAATAAAATCATTAATTAAAAAGGATTTTCCTGCCAAAGACCTGATGTTTAGTAAAGCTAGTGTTAGTGTGTTCTCATTTTTTGTAACAGGCTGTGGCTGACGAGGAATGGATGCTAAATTTGCTAAGTTTGCAGTTAAGTGCTTATTCACCATCCTTTTTCTATTGCCTATCACAACATAAATTGAGGAAGAATTGAAAACACAGGGCCCGGGCTTGTCTTTGAAAAAGTCATGAGTGTCACTAGTCAAATGATAGCACTAAAATTGTTAAATATTTCATGGAATTTACAACAGGCTGCACTCTGAATGCCAGTTTGCTCGCTACATGATAATTCCCCTACTTTAATGATTTGTGTTTGTGCATTTTGCCCAGTACAGCCCAGAAGAACCAGTTCATGACCCCCAATGGTTTCACCATGTACATGCTGTCTAAGGAGAACTGTGTGTTGAACCCGGAACATGCTAGGGTTTACCAAGACATGAAGCACCCACTGGCACACTACTTCATCTCCTCCTCCCACAACACCTACCTCACTAAGGACCAGTTGACTGGGGCAAGCAGCACAGAGCCATACATCCGGTAGGACACCAACATAGAGTATATGGACGTTTTTTGGTCTCTTTATTCTAATGTCAATCCAGTTTGCCATTTTGCCTTTCAATTTGAATTATGCATTTTGCAATATCGTCGCTGTAGGGTGAAAACCATGTAAGTCCAAAACCTTTGACAGAGTCAGATGAAATTCCCTCACTGATTAAATATTTGTAAAACAACAGACGGACATAAAAAGTGACCAAAGTGGGAGTCAGGGAGGCCATGGATA
Source organism: Percina caprodes (assembly GCA_013375575.1). Lineage (NCBI taxonomy): Eukaryota > Metazoa > Chordata > Actinopteri > Perciformes > Percidae > Percina > Percina caprodes. The sequence continues at coordinate 258,378 of JABXJD010000111.1, read as the reverse complement.
GGTCTTTCAGTTGGACTAACAAAGGTCCTGGCGTTAGTTACAAATATGGTAAAGAGGACAGTACACACAAATTGGGAGTCATCCCAAAAGGATTAATGAAGAGAAGTCTAAGTCTAGGGGTGTCAGCTTGCCTAGGAAAGCTCATGCCAGGGGTCTGGAAACTAAGCTCTGGTTGAACCAGTGGCAGAGCAATGCGGATTAGGTATGGTGGCTTTAGGATTGCATCTCTGCTCTTTGCAGATGATGTGGTTCTGCTTGCCTCATCGACCCATGACCTCCGGTGTCTGTGTCTGTCACTGGGAAGTGGCGGTGATGAGGATCAGCACATCACCCCGAGTGGGGAGTGGAACTGGACAGGTGGATCGATGCAGGCATTGTACTGGACTCATGGATAGAAAATGAGTTTCCTTTGAAGGGTCGCTGGTTTTAGACATCTGGAAGGAGCTCGGACTAGAACTGCTGCTCTTTTGCTGTGCAAGAAGTCAGCTGTTAAGGGACTGATCTGATATGGAAGCCTCCCTTTAGAACAGAGGTTTTCAAACTGTGAGGTGGGCCGCCCCATGGAGGGCACAGGAGAGTTGAAAGGGGCTCACAAAGGAAGTGACATGAAACAAAAATACAAAATCCTTCATTAAATATGTAAAAGATGCCAATTAGACCTGGGTGCATTTTGACAGGATGTTTTTGTAATCGTTGCTAGCCGCCAACAGAAAGCTAGTCACAAACTCAAGTACAAAGATTTTTCAGAGATTCCTAATGATGACTTTTCTCTTAGAGCTCTGAATCATGGCTGCCGCTGTGTGGAGCTGGACTGTTGGGACGGAGATAAAGGAGAGCCAGTCATCTATCATGGTCACACACTCACCTCCAAAGTGCTCTTTGTCGAAGTCATTGAGACGATCAACGAATATGCTTTTAAAGTGAGTATGGTCCATGGTCACATTCAGAATTCTACTGTACAGATGAGTATTAGTAGTTTAGACACATTCATTTAATTCATTTCTGTGGACAAATGAATCTTCTGCTCTATGGAAAGCCTTTTTTCCCCTGACTTTACACCATCATCCCTCTCTTCCAGGCATCTCCTTTCCCTCTGATCCTGTCCCTGGAGAACCACTGCTCCGTGGAGCAGCAGACAGTGATGGCGCGACACCTGCAATCCATCCTGGGAGACAAACTCCTCACCAAGCCCCTCAGTGATCTGGATCCTCACAGCCTGCCTTCACCAGAGGTTAGGAGACGCATGAAAGTATACTATATACTATATTAGATTCTCAACGAATGTAAAATCAACCCATGTTTTATAGTCTTTAGGACGTCCCTTCTGGACCCACTCCTTCCTAACATCATCCTATATTCAAGAGATTCTCATCATCAGACAGACACCACTACTCTTGTGGGCCTCTGCGACTCCGGTCCCTGATAACATCCTAAGTGTGTTATTGTCCTTCTATGACAGCGACTCTTTCAGGGCCCCCTCCTGTTGTGATTTTACCCACTTCACATCTGGATGTTGACCATTTCTCACACACAGGGCCCCTGACTCGTAACCTTCAGTTTCCAGAAGCCAGGTCCCTCTCATGAGATACTGTAGAGAAGATATAAATATATGAAAATACATTTGGATCCATTCAGAAGTAATATTCAACCTATCAAGTTGTAGTAGTAGTTGATGCCTGCATGCACTGGAGCCACACAATTTTGCAGTTTTGCAGTTGCCTGAAAAGATATGCAGATAGATATTTGGAGTGTGGTTGCTACTTTTCAGTTGAATGTGGATGAGGTGAGAAAATATCCAATGACTGGCTCTCAGTCAGACTCCTATGCAAGGATGGGTTCTGGGTTCTCTGATCTTCTGTGTCCCACTTATTCGACATTTCCACATAATCAGGGTTTGTGCGTGCACTCATGAGATGGCAAAAGTACTCACTTCCCGTACTCAAGTAGAAGCACAGATACTTGTGTTGAAAAATACTCTGGTAAAAGTAGAAGTACTGATTTAACTTCTTTACTCAAGTAAAAGTAACAAAGTACAGGCTTGGAAATGGACTTAAAGTATAAAAGTAAAAGTAGCCTTGCGAATGACAAAGCTACCTGGACCAGACAGATGTTACTGGAGAGCACGCTGAGGAACTGCAGTGGTCATGGGAAAAGGCTCTTTATATGTCATTGGCTACATTTTAAATGGCTGTCTGCCAATAGGCCTACAACATATAGCTTATTTATTGTGACAGAGACTGGGACTCCAGGTTAATAAGATTATGACTGAGCAGCAAGATATGAATTCAGTTGTGATTCTGTGAGAAGTCTGTGTATATTCCCATCCAATTAGATTAAATCTGGTATTGATGACGCAAAAATAATAACTAACTCCAGTGAAATGATTTGAAACTGGATTAGGACTGTATTTAAAGCTGATTCCTGGTTTCCAACGTCCCCCCAGGTGTGTGTGTGTGTGTGTGTGTTAAACCACGGAAGGAGACAACTTCTCTCTGTTGATGCTTTATTACAATCAAGCAACAGTACTAACATGGGCGTGGGTAGCTCTGCTATGGCTGTGTGTGGTAGTAAAAGAAATAAATAACATTGTAAAGGCTACCATACGCAATGCATATGAATCATATATATGATAAATAATAATTAATAATATATAAATAATAACAATAAACCCACTATTAATTACATTATCTTAATGCAGTGTTCTGTAGCATGTAAATAATGCACCTGAAATACAGACGTTAGCAAGGGCGTTCAACAATCTCCGTTGTATCGAATCAACAGCCAGCTGTAACCTAGGTAACAGGTGTAACCTAGGTAACAGGTGAAGAGCACAGACAACAACATCACTAGATAACTTACTTTAAATTTGCCAGAACTATAGACCAATATAACAACAGACTTAAATGAACTGACATCAGTTATACGATATACAGTTCTCAAAGATGTGCGCACGCACGCACGCATGCACGCACGCACGCACGCACACACACACACACACAATCTCAGCTGATTATCCTCCAGACAGCTAGTTTCTTTTTCTTTTCTCTCACTTTTTCCTCTGTGTGGCGTGCATGCCCGCGCTATTCTCCAACATGCACTCGCAATCACACCTGGTAGACGAGCTTACGTACAAAACTAAAGTAACGAGCCAATTTTGTCAAATGTACGGAGTAGAAAGCACCGATATTCGTGTTAAAATGTAAGGAGTAGAAGTAAAAAGTCGCCAAAAAATAAATAGTAAAGTAAAAATATCTGAAAAATCTTCTTGAGTACAGTTATGAAGTATTTGTACTTCGTTACTTCCCATCTCTGCAGTAATCACACTCCCTGGAGGCACCTCAACCGGTGACTGCAACTTCACTGATGATTTTATACTATTTGCTTTGAGGATTTTACTTTCCCATACAGTAGGCTACTGTTTTTTTGTTATCCATCCATTGTCATACATTATTATCATATTACAAGCAGTTATGAGGCGACCCAAAATGCACGAGCCATTTTCGAGATTAGTTGATGATGTGAAGGTTCATAGGCTTACAGGAAGGGTTGATAGGCAGATACAGGTTGGCAACAGGATGGAAGTCCAAACAAACAGCAAGCTGTTACAGTACAATAGAGGGAGGACCAAAACACAGAGAGGAGGCAGGCAGGAGAGGGTCCAAAAATCCAAAATATCCAAAAAAGAGGAAAAAGCTAGACAAAAACCGAGTTCAAAAAAACACATTATATTTTATCATACTGTCTGTCTGAATATACCTGTATTCACCTCTATCTGAAACACCCCTTTATAGCGCATATCTCTTTAAGTCCCCTCCTGAAGAAGCCCGGTCTGCTCTGATTGGTCAGTGTTTCCGGGTCCTCCTCATCTGTGCTCTCTGCACCGTCACTGTAATCGGGGAATGACTGTAACGGCACTGTAGCTGCACTGTACCTATATACTGTATAGTATAGTTGTGATATCACAGGGTACAGACGTCCTGACAGCTCGTTTAAAGGCACAGTTTCTAAATATGGGCATTTATCTTTGGATTGAGGGGTTTGATACTTAACCTCGACCTGATTTATAATACTCACTTCTTACAATATGGGACATTTAACAATGTAAGCAGTACTAGTGATAGTAGTCATATTATTGTAGTAATAGTGGAGATCATAGCAGTCAGTGGCTGTAGCTCTTGTGGTATTTTTAATCATTCCAAAATAGTTTAAAGAGTAGTATAATTTCCCAACTAATTGTTAATGTGTGTGTGGAATGTGTTGGTTGTGTGTGCAGGATCTTAAGGGTAAAATCCTGGTGAAGGGGAAGAAGGAGCACATGGTGGAGGAGTGCTCGTCCAGCTCTTCAGACCTCAGCTCCTCAGACGAGGAGGCCGGCCGCGCTGAAGGCAGACCCAGCAGTAAGAAAGAGGACCAGAAGGTGGGTCAGCTCACATTTATCCTCACAGCAGTGACTCTCACCAACTCATGGGGTAATGTGAAGGGCTCCTTTGTGTGTGTCTTCTCAGCCAGGTGTGTCTAAGCTGAGTCCAGAGCTGTCAGCGCTGGTCGTCTACACCCGCAGTGTTCCCTTTAAAAGCTTTGAACAAGCAGCCAAAGCCCCCGCAACATACATGTCCTCTTTCTCTGAAAGTGAAGCACTAAGACTCGTGAAGGACTCAGGTACAATGTGTGCATGTGACTTAACCGTAGACAGTAATAATAATGGACAAAGCTTCCAGGTCTGAAAAGTGAAGCCAATGTAGAAGTGCCTTAAAGCTGCATTCTATTTAATTTCCAGCAGGGGGCGTCTCCACTGGTTGCAGAAAGAAGTCTGTTTCAATAGAAGTCTATGGGGAAAGGACCTTACTTCTCACTGGATTTCAATTCAATTGTATTTATAGTATTAAATTTGGGGGGGCAGTTGCTCAGCCCGTAGGGAGTTGGGTTGGGAAACCAAGGGTCGCTGGTCCAAGACCCCATGTGGACCAAAGTATGGAGTGTGGATTGGTAGCTGGAGAGATGCCAGTTCACCTCGTGGGCACTGCCAGGTGCTCTTGAGCAAGGCACCGTCCCAGGTTTCTCCCTAAAAGGGAGTTTGTCCTCGCCACTGTCGCACGCACTAGTTACTTGCTCTTGGGGGAATTACTAGAATTGTTGGGACTTTGTAAATTATAGAGTGTGGTCTAGACCTACTCTATCTGTAAAGTGTCTCGAGATTAATCTTGTTATGATTTGATACTCTAAATAAAATTCAATTGAATAACAACCAAGCTAGCGTTAGCAGGGAAAGTTTGCTGATTTTCTGTGTACGTCCTGTCGTACATCCAAATAAATGGTGCCAGCACCCGGGGGTCCGCATTTACCTGCCTGTGATGGATGACTGGATGATTCACTTGGGAAGGGTTGAAATTCGGCAACTTTCCTTCTTTAGCGTTTAGCTTAGCGCAGCGCCACTTAAACCATACACAACATTGGCAATTGGCGACGTCCGTACCACCAAACTCGAGGCTTCAAAAACGGCGGTCCACAAGCCTACGGGTGGCATCACAGATGCCACGTCCATTATTTTTACAGTCTATAGACTTAACTTACTTTCTAAAAGTAAAGGTAAATAGTTTGCATGCCTCCCACATATGATTAAGATGTGGTTTTATACAGTTACCTGTTGATTCTACCATGTTCAGGTAACACAAGGACATAAGCAAAATTAGTCTTTTGTCTGTTGACTATTGGACTAATTAGACTTGTCCTGCCCCTCCAGGGACATATTTTGTTCGTCATAACAGCCACCAGCTCAGCAGGATTTACCCCTCAGGCCAGCGCCTCCAGTCCTCCAACTACAACCCTCAGGAGATGTGGAACGGAGGCTGTCAAATTGGTGAGAGCTTATTTTTAGGTTATTCTATTCACAAGCCAAGCAGACAGAGTAAACAGGAGTTTTACCCAGGCACCAGGCTTTCTAGTCCTTATCTTCCACTCTTGGCTCTGATTGTGGGCTACCCATCCCCCAAGTGGTTGTATCCAAAGAACACTGTGGTAGGCCTAGGCTGCTAACACAGTTGTGTTTTCTTCAGTTGCTTTGAATTTTCAGACACCTGGTGAACAGATGGACCTAAACCTAGGCAGGTTTCTGCAGAATGGTCACTGTGGGTACATGTTGAAGCCTCCCTTCATGTGCCAGCCTGACACCACTTTCAACCCGGAGAACGTTGGTGGAGGTCCTGGCCACAGACCTGTCCTGCTCACTGTTCGGGTAAGATGTCGCCAAACCTGCCCTAAATGAGAAGTAGCAAAGTAGGTGAAACTGCAGGTCCCAGTGTGCCTGTGTTATGTCATGTGTTCATCTGTCCTATATAAATAAAGGCCTAAAATACTTTAACAAAAATATTTTTACCACTGTCAATATGCAGTGGAAAGATACTTAGGTTGCACCTACCTCACAGGGTCCCTTCAAAACTAACCCTGGAGCGGTTCGTTGGATAGTCCTGTTGGTTTGAACTCGTGGGTCTCGGTTTTGCTTCGATCCGTCCCAAACACAGAAAGTGAACCAAATACAGAGCATTTACTAGCCTGGCAGTGCATTTTATTGTATTTTATATTTTTTATTGTGCTATCTATTTATTGTGTATTATGTTTTTGTGCAGCACTTTGGAAACCTTGTGTTTATTAAAATTGTGCTATATAAATAAAGTGGATTGGATTGTATCCACAAGCTGTTCTGAGCACCTATCGCTGGTCGTCTGTATGACATCATCAGTCTGTGTGACATCATCATATCTCTCTCTCCATTCGCTGTCTGTCAGCTGCTCACATTGTTCGCCTTCTTCTAAAATATTAGAAACATTAAAGCGGAACCCGGAAAACCCAAGGGACGTGCACAGGTTTGGGCTATTGTTGCCCGGAAACAGCCCGTTTGCCCTGATTGGCTTAGCTGCCTCTCTAGAGAAAGAGCCTAAATAAACTTTTTTTTCTTTTCTCTGTGCTGGCTGCATCAATAACATAAGCCCATCATTATTAATGTTAAATTACATTAAATAAGATAATTAAATCTTGTGTTAATTTATTTTGCCCTCAGCGATGCCCTCCAGTCATGTGACTTGGTCTATATTCTTACCGATTCTTGCCGCACATGAAAGAGAGAGACAGCCCTACTGTCTTTTTCCCAGTTTAGTGCAATGGCCCCTTCAAATGTCTGTGCACGTCCCCGCCCAAGACGTTATAGATTTGGTGTTGCTCCATTAGCATTATTTCTGAGACCAGTAGTGTCATTGAGTTTCGGATATTCTGTCCAATAACGACCGTCTCGATCAAGTGTTTGGCGCGTTTAACAAAGTGTTATGACATGAAAAATGCAACAACGATGCAACTTCACCCCCGAAGTCCACCGACCCATTGAGGAAATCTATACTAAGAGAGAATACAAGAGTGGCTGAACTGTTGCTCTTCTTGCTCCATTCTGTAATGAAACTGATCAAATTAACCCTCATGTTGTCCTATATCAATGTTCTTTTTAACTACCCAAAATAACATGATTGATTCCACACAACGCTCTTTGGCAAGTACAAATCTCTACTTTCATTAATTTTGGGGTGTCTTTTTAAATTTTATAGTATTTGGGGGGATAAATTGAAGTGTTTTTTACTCGTATTGAGTAAAAGTTGACATATTCCAGTCTGTGATTATCCGTCAACATCCATTCCTTTAATTGTAGTCTAAATAATTTCTAATTTCTGCTTTTCTAACTCAAACATTAGGTATAATTTCCTATAAATTAGGTTTATTGACCATAAATTCCTAAAATAACTGTCAACTAAAGTTAATAAGTTAGTGTTACGTAGTGGTGAAGACGTCAAAAAAGTGACAAACATTGGAAAAAAAGCCTCAAAAGTAATGAAAAAAGTGACAAAAACGTAAGAAAAACTAAAAAACGTGGATTAAAAGCCTCAATAAAAGTGCTGATTTTCAATTTTAACGGTTAAGCTTTGATTTGATTTATCATTCCAGGTTATTTCAGCTCAGCAGCTACCTAAACCAGAATGGGACAAACCCAGCTCGATTGTGGACCCTCATGTGTGGGTGGAGATCCATGGTGTTCCCATAGACAACTACAAGAAGAAAACTCATCATGTCGACAACAATGGTAAATGCCCACCCTATCGACAAAAGCCCCTGTGTCAAATGAAATGGCTTCGGTAGAAATGTCTCCACAGCTTTAGATAGTTGGGCAGTTCATATTGTAGCTAATTAGCACCATGACATGTGGTTGGAAGCTCCAAAATAACCTTGTAGGTGGACCCTGGTTGAAAAAGTCCAATGGCTTCTGCAACTCTAAGTGGTAGGCGTAGGAATGCAAACTGACCTAAACACTAGTTTCCATCCACGTGTCAATCAAATTATCTGAAGTTCGGTAAAAAAACTCATGTGACTGAAGCTGGTGAAAGTGTTTCCATCCAACGGCTTTAAAGCCAATAAAAACCTGTGGTGATGACGTCACATGACGTTGTTTTGCGATCAAATTGGTATAAGGAATTGATTTTTTGGAATTGACATTTTAAGGTGTTGCCATTCATTTTCGCACTGAATCGCACAACATACAAGCAAACATTTGCAAATAAAGTGTGTATAGACAAAATGGATCCCGTCTACCAACACATAATCAATATTGGACAAGTTGTAATAGTGCTTATGTTCCAGCTGATAGCGACATATCGAGCTATAATAAGAAAACAACGACGCTATCAACACATCGCTATGACGATGCAGAAGCAACTTGTCTTTTATTGTCCCTCTGGCACGGCTGCGAGACTCTTTTTTTTAAGACATGTCTCATTCAATTCAAATTCAATTCAGAAAGTCTCTCGTCTCCTCGTCCGTCCACTTCCATCTGTCTTTGTTTTCTAATTTATTAAATGATTGCTCAAAGCATTTCAACGTTTTGTGTAGGTATATCGGTTCCAAAAATCCGTTCTCAGTTTTGATTAATTACTAATAATTGATATTGACCTTGAATAACCAGAATCAGTCCATCCTTAGTGTTAATAAATGGGTACTTGAGTTTATCTGACAGAGCTGTTGGGGGTAAAGTTGGGACACTACATACTGCATGAGCATGATTTCACACAAATTCCATCAAGTAAAACTGCATAAACTGGTGTGAATAAGCCTGTAAGTGTGTTCTTTCCTTGTCTGTATGTGTGTTCTTTCTTTGTCTGTATGTGTGTTCCTTCCTTGTCTGTATGTGTGTTCTTTCCTTGTCTGTAAGTGTGTTCTTTCCTTGTCTGTATGTGTGTTCCTTCCTTGTCTGTAAGTGTGTTCTTTCCTTGTCTGTATGTGTGTTCCTTCCTTGTCTGTAAGTGTGTTCTTTCCTTTTCTGTAAGTGTGTTCTTTCCTTGTCTGTATGTGTGTTCCTTCCTTGTCTGTAAGTGTGTTCTTTCCTTGTCTGTAAGTGTGTTCTTTCCTTGTCTGTAAGTGTGTTCTTTCCTTGTCTGTAAGTGTGTTCTTTCCTTGTCTGTAAGTGTGTTCTTTCCTTTTCTGTAAGTGTGTTCTTTCCTTGTCTGTAAGTGTGTTCTTTCCTTGTCTGTATGTGTGTTCTTTCCTTGTCTGTAAGTGTGTTCTTTCCTTGTCTGTAAGTGTGTTCTTTCCTTGTCTGTATGTGTGTTCCTTCCTTGTCTGTAAGTGTGTTCTTTCCTTGTCTGTATGTGTGTTCCTTCCTTGTCTGTAAGTGTGTTCTTTCCTTGTCTGTATGTGTGTTCTTTCCTTGTCTGTAAGTGTGTTCTTTCCTTGTCTGTAAGTGTGTTCCTTCCTTGTCTGTAAGTGTGTTCTTTCCTTGTCTGTAAGTGTGTTCTTTCCTTGTCTGTAAGTGTGTTCTTTCCTTGTCTGTATGTGTGTTCTTTCCTTGTCTGTAAGTGTGTTCTTTCCTTGTCTGTAAGTGTGTTCCTTCCTTGTCTGTAAGTGTGTTCTTTCCTTGTCTGTAAGTGTGTTCTTTCCTTGTCTGTAAGTGTGTTCCTTCCTTGTCTGTATGTGTGTTCCTTCCTTGTCTGTAAGTGTGTTCCTTCCTTGTCTGTAAGTGTGTTCTTTCCTTGTCTGTAAGTGTGTTCTTTCCTTGTCTGTAAGTGTGTTCTTTCCTTGTCTGTATGTGTGTTCTTTCCTTGTCTGTAAGTGTGTTCTTTCCTTGTCTGTATGTGTGTTCCTTCCTTGTCTGTAAGTGTGTTCCTTCCTTGTCTGTAAGTGTGTTCTTTCCTTGTCTGTAAGTGTGTTCTTTCCTTGTCTGTAAGTGTGTTCTTTCCTTGTCTGTATGTGTGTTCTTTCCTTGTCTGTAAGTGTGTTCTTTCCTTGTCTGTATGTGTGTTCCTTCCTTGTCTGTAAGTGTGTTCCTTCCTTGTCTGTAAGTGTGTTCTTTCCTTGTCTGTAAGTGTGTTCTTTCCTTGTCTGTAAGTGTGTTCTTTCCTTGTCTGTATGTGTGTTCTTTCCTTGTCTGTAAGTGTGTTCTTTCCTTGTCTGTATGTGTGTTCCTTCCTTGTCTGTAAGTGTGTTCTTTCCTTGTCTGTAAGTGTGTTCTTTCCTTGTCTGTAAGTGTGTTCTTTCCTTGTCTGTAAGTGTGTTCTTTCCTTGTCTGTATGTGTGTTCTTTCCTTGTCTGTATGTGTGTTCTTTCCTTGTCTGTAAGTGTGTTCTTTCCTTGTCTGTATGTGTGTTCCTTCCTTGTCTGTAAGTGTGTTCTTTCCTTGTCTGTAAGTGTGTTCTTTCCTTGTCTGTAAGTGTGTTCCTTCCTTGTCTGTAAGTGTGTTCTTTCCTTGTTTCAGGCTTTAACCCACGATGGGACTGTAGCTTTAACTTTACCGTCCATGTTCCTGACCTGGCTCTGGTTCGCTTCCTGGTGGAGGACCATGACTATACCTCAAGCAATGACTTCCTAGGACAATACACCCTGCCTTTTACAAGTCTTCGTACAGGTGCGTGTGGTAGATTTTAGATTCTCTGCTCGAGCCCGAACCCGAACTTGAGCCAATATTTCCCGCCACTATCCTCGGTCTCCCAGATAATCCTCCTTAGTCTTAGTCCCAGCTAATCCTGCCGTGGACTGACCAAAGCTGGAGAAAGTGTTATCTAGCTGATGGAATATTACCTAGCTATTGAGCTCCCAACAAAGATAGTATAGAAGTGTGATGTCTCACTCTGTAGCTTGTAGATTTTCATTTATTGCGATTCTAGAAGTGTTGCAATTTGATAGTATTGAGTATTGCGATTTTCTTTTCCTTCTTTAACAAAAACAAAAGTTGCATATTGCACTTCTAGAGACAATATATCATGAGACATTTCTAAAAAAGTGATTGTTTGCTAAAAAAGAATGCATATGTCAGTTGGTCAGTCTGACATGGATTTCATTTGTTAAGAGGAACGAAACATGGATTTTCTGCTTTCACTCTGTTTTGCTGGAAACGGATATGATGTAGTCGTTGTTGGCAGGTACCGTAGAAACAGAACATATTTAGGCGAATCATTGATAAGAATAAATAAATTAAAAACATTGATTCTAAGGAAAATAAGGGATTTTTAAAACCGTCGCAAAAATTCACGATACTTACGTTTTTTAAAAGATTCTTTCCCCAACCCCTAATAAATGGTAATTCGCTCTCTTGACCTTTCCTTTATTTTATCTCTCTCTGCAGGATATCGTCATGTCCGACTGCTCAAGATGGATGGCTCCAGTCTCTCGCCCTCCTCGCTCTTCATCCATCTTAAGGTCACCCCATGTCAGAGCAGTCCCTCAAAATCCTCAGCTAAGTCCCCGGCCAAATCTCCAGCCAAAAATCCCTAACCCCATCGTTATCCCATAGCAACATAAAGCATGAAGGCCTCCATGGGAAGACGCCTGGACATACTCTATCTGCCTGGATCCAGGAAAAAAAAAATCTAGACCCTAATTTCTAAAACGTAACGGTTATAACCTTGTCCTACAAATGTTGCAGCTATATCCTCGACCTGTCTGTTTTACGGAGAAAAAGGATTTTGTTGTTTTTAATCGCCTCATCTAAAAGAGATTTTCAGAGCAGAAACTTGAGAACTTAATGACAACCCAATGAAGCAGTCCACATATATTATTATCTACGAGATCATGACCAAAGTTTGGAGCTACACATATTTTGTCTCTACATTTTGAACATACAAGACTCGTAGCTAAAGTCTCAGACCTTCCGAAGGAAGGACTTTTTTGACTATAAGTCTTGTATTTTTAGTGTATTTTATCTGAATAGTCTATAAATTCCTGCTGGTATGTGATTGAAAACATTACTTGGGTAGGGTAGAAAGCCTACAAGTAAGTGGAGGCTTTATAAATGGTATATGTAAGGGAGACATCATCTATAAACTATCCTCTGATATTCAGATGTACATTGACAGAACTATTCGTCGCTGTAATCAGTCCTGCTGTCCGTGACGTAATCCCGTCCTAATGCGACTCTACTGTACAACACAAAGGACTAAATCGACACAATACATTCTGTACACAAACACACGCTAAAGTTCAGCTGAAGCTAAAATGTGGCTTTTGGAAAGGAGGGTTTGGCGGATGGTCGAACCTCGGATTGAAGAGGAACAATGCGGATTCCGTTCTGTTTGTGGAACAACAGATCAGATCTTCACTCTTGCAAGGATCCTGGAGGGAGCCTGGGAGTATGCCCAACCAGTCTACATTTGTTTTGTGGATCTGGAGATGGCGCATGACCGGGTCCCCTCAGAGATACTGTGGGAGGTGCTGCGGGAGTATGGGGTGAGGGGGTCCATTCTCAGGGCCATCCAATCTCTGTATGACCAAAGCGAGAGCTGTGTCCGGGTTCTCGGCAGTAAGTCAGACTCGTTCCAAGTGAGGGTTGGCCTCCACCAGGGCTGCGCTTTGTCACCAATCCTGTTTGTAATATTTATGGAGAGGATATCGAGGCGTAGTCGGGGTGGGGAGGGGTTGCAGTTTGGCGGGCTGAGGATCTCATTGCTGCTTTTTGCAGATGATGTGGTCCTGATGGCATCATCGGTCTGTGACCTTCAGCACTCACTGGATCGGTTCGCAGCCGAGTGTGAAGCGGCTAGGATGAGGATCAGCACCTCTAAATCTGAGGCCACGGTTCTCAGCAGGGAACTGATGGTGGGGAATAAGTTCTTACCCCAAGTGATGGAGTTTAAATACCTTGGGGTCTTGTTCGCGAGTGAGGGGACCATGGAGCAGGAGATTGGTCGGAGAATTGGAGCAGCGGGGGTGGTATTACATTCCGTTTATCGCACCGTTGACCGTCTGAGCAAGAAGGCAAAGCTCTCGATCTACCGGTCAGCGTTTGTTCCTACCCTCACCTATGGTCATGAAGGCTGGGTCATGACCGAAAGAACGAGATCCAGGGTACAAGCGGGCGAAATGGGTTTCTTCAGGAGGGTGGCTGGCTTCTCCCTTAGAGATCGGGTAAGAAGCTCAGTCATCCGAGAGGAGCTCGGAGTAGAGCCGCTGCTCCTTCACGTCGAAAGGAGCCAGTTGAGGTGGTTCGGGGATATGGTAAGGATGCCTCCTGGGGGCCTCCCTAGGGAGGTGTTCCAGGCACGTCCAGCTGGGATGAGGCCTTGGGGAAGACCCAGGACTAGGTAGAGAGATTATATCTCCAACCTGGCCTGGGAACGCCTCGGGATCCCCCTGTCGGAGCTGGTTGATGTGGCTCGGGAAAGAAGTTTGGGGTCCCCTGCTGGAGCTGCTGCCCCCGCGACCCAGTACCGGATAGGCGGATGGATGGATGGATGGATGGATGAAAAATACAAACACGGCGTCATTCCCATTCGTGCCATTTTTGCATCTTAAAAAATACAAAAACCTAGTCGTTCATGGGGCGTTTGTTAGTTGCGGCTAAACAAAATAGGTCTGTCTGCCTACTGGCTATGAACACATTTGCCTAAACTGTGGTTGGATGACTTTTGAGATTTATTAATTTGAGAGAATTGAAATACATTCAGATTAAAAACAGAACTGCATTAAAAAAGGTCAGGGTTGGTGGGGGCATATTGTTTCAATTCAATTTATAGTGTCAAATCATAAAAGAAGTTACCTCAGGACACTTTACACATAGAGTAGGTCTAGACCACGCAGGTACCAGGTACCAGTCAGACAATAAAACAAAAAAACACAACGTGAAGCGTGAATCAGACACCAAAACACTGCACAGCGATTTATAATACTGTGTGCCAAGATCGATACAGTATAGTATCACAATATTTTCCATAGCAATACTGTATCAATACACAGACGCCAAGTGTGGATCTTTTATTATATATGTGTTGGTCAGTTTGTCCCATTTTGCAGCAATGACAGTGAAGAACAGAACAGAGAAATGTTTCTTTTTAGATGAAACAGATGTTGACAGTTTCCTTTTGGGGACATTATTTGAAATTGGGAAAAATTAGTAATGAATTACAATATATTGCAAAATATTGCAATAGATTTAAAATCGCAAAAATATCGTATTGTGACATAAGTATCATGATGATATCGCATTGTGATGATATCGTATCGTGATGAAATTGTACCGGGACGATATCGTATCGTGATGCTATCGTATTGGGACGATATCGTATGGTGACGATATTGTATCGGGACGATATCATACCGGGATGATATTGTACCGGGATGATATCATACCGGGATGATCGGATTGTGACGATATCGTATCGTGCTGATATCGTATCGGGACGCTATCGTATCGTGATGATATCATATCGTGATGCTATTGTATCGTGATGCTATTGTATCGTGATGCTATCGTATCGGGATGATATCGTATCGGGATGATATTGTATCGTGATGATATCGTTTCGGGAGGATATCGTATCGTGAGGCCTCTGGTGATTCCCACCTCCAGCAAACAGTGGAATTACTCTATTCATATATGACGTACTCTACCAGGAATCCACACAGCTGTGCCAGTGGTGGCTTTACTGAAATAAATGAGGGGGGTGGGCCTAAGCTTTTTAATGCAGACCTCATGTTGTCCTCAGTCAAATCAAGTGGATATCTTTGTCCTGGCAGCCGTCGATAGTAGGGATACCGATTATTAGTAGTTAATGAAACCAAAATGAAAATCTTTAAGTCAAACTTAAGAAATTGGAATGTATCAAACTCCAACACACACGTTCGTTTAAATGCTTTAAGTCATTGTTTAATTAAGCTGAAACTTTTTTTTTTAGAGTTCAGTGAAATATCTTCATGAGCAAATACTATTAATTCACAAGCAGCGAGCGATTGGCACTAAGATAGCACCATACAGTAACAGATATTCAGAAAGTGTTGTGGGTTGGACATTAAAGGGTAACTACCGTTTTTTTCCCACCTGGATAACAGTCTTTGACATTGGTCCAGTATTAAACGAGATCGCTGCAGTCGGCAGCTGAGAAACAAGCTACAATGGAAGTTAATAGGGTAATTTTGCAACTTGTATTTACCGTAAAACCCACTTCATTCAAAGTCGACAGAAACAAAATAAAACTATGAAAAGCCGTTTTGGGTCGTCTTTCACCTTTTCCAACCATCACAACTCTAGTTTTGGTTGAAATAAACATAGTTTACCGATTTACAGGTGAAGATATGCTGGCTCTATACACGCTAAAAGTATTGCTTTTTTAAATGGAGTCTGGTGGGTTTAGCGCTAGCGACTTCAGAGCTGCTTCTGGTTCTCTGACTGGTCTCAAAGAGGTTTTAAAGGTCTATCACTGAAAGGATCCTTTCTATAATGTTATCAGCCTCATATAATAGTAATCTGAGGCTGTCAGTGGCAAAACTAGCACTTTTATGAAGGTAAATACAAGCTGGACAGTTGTCCTATTAACTTACATTGTAGCTTGTTTCTCCGCTGCCGACTGCAGCGATCTCTCTTAATACTGGACCAATGTCAAAGACTGTTCTTCCCATCAGTCACTTAGACACAAAAATAGGGTTCAGGGTGGGTCCGGGGTGAAAAACACAGTAGTTACCCTTTAGGTCAGATTCAGTGGTGAGTGAAACCGAAGCAGAGGGACAGACACAGAGCTGTAGACGAGCCTAAGTAGAACGCTTTTCAATTCATTAACGTTATCAGTTATGAGGCAAATACAGACAATCTGACAATGGCCGATTCAAACAATCTGCAAACTGACAAAAAATGGCCCGATAATAATCTGTCTATCCCTAGTGTGTAGGTTTATTGACAGGGTTTTGTCCTGTCAACAATCCAAATGGGACGTCTAGGAAGCATTCCTCTGCTGCAGCTGCTTAAGGAAATGTCATGGGGAACGCAAAGAGGGAATTTCAAACTAAACTTTGGAAGATGCCCATTCAATTTGTCTAGCTTATGTAGCTAAAGCCTCATATTAGCTGTAGCCTTCTTGCACTGGAGTCACATAAGGAAGGATCTGTTCACAGCCAGAACAGGGAGAATAACTACAACCAATAACTCCATCGACATACAGTACACATGGCATGCAAGTATTGTATTTAAAATATCTGTGATAAAACATTCTAATTTCAAGGTTCACTTTTAAGCTTTTTATGGATCATATGATACTTAGTAACCAGGTTACTCAGAGAAACCATGTTAGCAGGAAATCTTAGGACTCGTTCATAGGCAGTGTAGTAACCTGGTTACTGTACAGGACCGTATCCTAACACAGCCCTCAGTGTCAGTGGTAACCTGATACTGGGTTTAAATGGGGTCTGGGTCCTTTTCTTACTTTTTTACATGTATGAATCAGAAATCTGTAAATCCACTCCAGAATGTGCAGAACTCAGCTGCCAGGCTTTTAACCAGAACCAAGATACTTGATGAAATCACTCCTGTTTTTAGCCTCTCTACACTGGCTGCCTGGCTAGAATAGATTTTACTGATCACTTTTAAGGCTTTTCATGCCCTCGCACCTACGTACAGTATATCTCAGACCTCCTGGTACTGTATACACGCCAGTACTTACTTTGAGATCCTGGGGCAAAGGTCTTTGGTCTGTTCCAGACTCCGGCTGAAAACTAAAGGGGACAGAGCATTTCCCTGAGGATATTGGATCAGCTGTCACTGATCTCTGTTAAATCCCTTTTAAACACATGACTGGCTTGTTTTGTTTGTTTTGTGAAGCACTTTTTAGCTCTCGTGTTGTCCTCGGGTCAAATTCACCCCTTTTTCCTATGTCAATGTTATTTTTAACTTCCTAATTTTTCATCTTTGGGGGGATTTTGATGGGTAATTTATTCAATTTTATAGCATTTGAAAAAGATTTTTTAAGTGGTTTCCAAACAGTATTGAGTAAAAGTTGACTTATTCCAGTCTGTGATTATCCATCAACATCCATTCCTTTAATTTTAGTCTAAATAATTCCTAATTTCTGCTTTTCTAAATAACATTAGGTATAATTTCCTAAAAATGAGGTTTATTGACCATAAATTCCAAAAATAACTGTAAAACTAAAGTTAATAAGTTAGTGTTACGTAGTGTTGAAAACGTCAAAAAAAGGGACAAAAATGTAAGAAAAAGATAATAAAAAAAAAAACATTGATTAAAAAGTGACGGGAAGATAACACAAGGATTAACATGGAGTTTGAAAAGTGCTCTATAAAAAATGATTATGTTATTATTATTATTATTATAAATGTGATTGCCCTAACACTATATTGCAAAAACGCTATATGGAAAAGAACAGTTCTATATAACAGATGTTACTGTAGATCTCTGTGATGAAGAAAGGTGTCTGCCTGTCTGACATATGCTGTACAAATGAAGAGCGTACTGGCACTTATATCCCATCCCAGTACTTTTTTTTAATTTTTTTTCTTAATGTAGCCTAGTTTATGTTAAATGGAAAACATATTTTGAAGAGATTACTTGTTTTATGTTTGATTCACAGTGACTGTATTTTAGCTCGACACAACCTACATTATATTTATGTATCCGTGAATGATAACACTATATTATTATAAGTAGCCAGCTAGAGATTGTTTTACAATGAATAAAATGTGCTCAGTTATGCAATAGGAAAAAATAATGATGTGCACTCGATAAATCTGCTGTCTTGCTGTTACCTTGTTAGAGTAGATAGTTGCAATGAGTTTTCTATGTTATATTTCACTGTGTGTTAAGATTTATACTGTATTGAGGAGATCCTAGCCACTGTGACAAACCACATTTCTATGTCAGACACCGCTCTATTTAGTCATGTAGCTTATGTTAAAGGGTACGTTTTGGTTTTTTTCAACCTATTTTCCTATGATTTTGTGTGAAAGTGACTGATATGAACAACAATCTTTGATGTTGGTGCAGTATTAAGCGTGACACAGGCCGGGCTGTAATGTAACCCTACGGGGCAAATGTTCATCCTCAATTTGGTCCACTTTATGGTTCTTTATTTTGCCACTGACAGGCTCAGATTAATATTCTAATTGTCTGATGACATTATGGAAAGGATCCCTTCAGAGATAGACCTTTAAAACCTCTTTGAGACCTTTCTGTTTAACCGGAAACGGCTCTGAGGTCGCTAGCGCTAAACCCACCAGACTCCATTTTAAAAACAGTACTTTTAGCGTGTACAGAGCCAACATATTTTCACAGGTGATTTGGTTTCTGTCCATTTCAAATCAAGTGTATTATAAGTTGCTTAAATTACTGTTTATTTACATGGAGTCTGGTGGGTTTAGCAAATAAAGCAGAAAGGTCGACCTCCTTAGAAATCCTTTCCATAATGTTGTCAGACACCGTTCCCATCAGTCACTTAGACACAGAAACATAAGGAAATTGGGTTGAAAAAACAGTAGTTGCCCTTTAAAGAAAATGTTTTTTACACAGTGTTGGTTTCATTGAGGAAGGACATGTTATTTTGTAGGTGCTGGTTTTCAAACATTCTTATTTGGTTGATTTACACATGAGAAAAAGATCATAGTGAGATAATCTCGCAGAGAATCTTATAAATTTAAGGACATTTTAATAAGGAACGGGTACTATGACGATGAAGAGAGCCTAATTCGATCAGTATTCATCTTCTAAATGTTAAAGGACCATCTTTGTCTGCTTTGTCAATTTGACATAATACATGATCAGAAAAGTTCTTATACAAAAATGCCAATTCTTAATAATCTCAAACAAATCAGCCCTGTGTCTGACAATATTCACACGTATCATACTTACATGTATCATGTAACATGTAAGTGGAACAACTCCATGTACGATTGTACACGACGTGTTTTTAACTGTAGCATTAATTTAAAAAAGAACTGTAATTCTACAATACCAAGCATTGAAAATGTTTTGGAATATTTTTCCTTTTAGCTTTCGTCCTTCACCAGCTCTATGGTACTCACCCTGATGTTACTTGTTGAAACAGGTACACCATGATGGAATAGGAATGGAATAAAGTGATTGCCATTTGAGTAAATTTTTTTTTTTAACAACAAAAAAACAAAATAAAAGTTCTGCAATATTATTATTATTATATTGCTCTTTCTTGCATTTTCTGGAGCTGTCCACCTTGAGCAGTCACACATGATGACATCCTGAGCTAATCAGTCCCTCCAGAAAAACGGGATTATGCGATCGCATAATTCCATTCATTCAAAAGTCTGCATATTTATGCGGGGGGGGCGCACTTTCACCGCATAAATTGCCGATTTCCGTGCAAAATAATGCGGGGCTTGCCTGATTTTGTAATCCCCGCATTTTTGATGCAAAAAAAAGTCAGATATCTTAGCAGGAAGTTGCAATTTTTGCAAGTTCCCACAATTCCATCACATAAAATTGCATAAATATCTCGCATATTCCATCGGATTTTTTAAGAAAACGTGCCACATAATGAAGGATTTTTGCCCGCAACAATCACAAAAAAACTCATTTTTCTGGAAGGACTGCCTAAAGGCAGGGGCGGGGCTAGAAGGGGGGCACAGGGTCTTCCTGCATCTCCCTACAACACATGTCAAACCCGAGGCCCGCGGGCCAAACCCGGCCCCTCGCAGAATTAGATTTTCACAATCAAGTTTGACGCTGCCGAGTTGTGCGCCAAACCAAAAAGATGGGAAACTGTTTTCAAACTCCAATTACGCCACACTCAAAACTGAATTTGGCAAAACTTTGAGACTCAGAAATTCCCCCAGAAGCAGAGAGTTTTCATAATGAAAAAAAAATGATCGAAAAAAGCAATATGCAATAATGCATCCGAAGATGTCAGGCCCTTGTTGTGATTTATCTTTTCCAGTGTGGCCCTTAGTGACAATGAGTTTAACAACCCTGCTGTCAGCCAATCAGCAGCATTATTAGATCTTGGTAGAAGCATGTTTCATGCTTATTGGCTCACTGACGCTAATGAGATCTACTCTTTAGGTATTGAAATTGGCATCTGAATAACGAGGCATTTTATGATATTTGATACTAAAGAGGCAATTTCGTTAAGTGCCTAAAATTCGCTACCCAGCCCTAGTCAGTAGAGCAAATGGTTATCAGCAACCTGGAACAAGGATTTGGTACTGTCCCATAATAGAGAGCCGAAGTCCCACATGCAAAATTATCTTTGAAATTTACACATCATTTGTGAAATGCATGGCACAGTTTCAACCGGACCAAAAAAATAATTATTATCACTCATTGACTCCCATTCATATATTTTTTTGAAAGATAGATCCCATGGACCGGAGGTTAAAGGGCGTGACTTTGGCACTCTATGGACAGTACAATCTCAGTCATGAACTTCCTTGAATCCGGTTTAAAACCTGTAAAGTGCATGGAGCCACATGGGTAATATTACTATTGAACTTTCAGACCTTTGACCTACAGAATGAGCCAGTGTTGGTGGATCCAGAGGAACAGGATAGGGATTTATGTGTTAGTGCTAGTCTCATAGCATTTGATGCATTGTGGGACAGTGGCCACCTAGGGGAGACACACTCCACATGCATCCAGATGTTGAACAAGTGTGCTATATGAGATGATCAGTGGTGGATACGTTATGTACTTAAGTACAAATTGGAGCTGCTTGTTCTTTACTTAAGTATTTTACGCAACGTTATGCTTCTACCCCACTACATCTCAGAGGCCAATGTTGTACTTTTTATTGCATTGTATACTGCAATTGTCTGACAGCTTTAATTACTTTCTGATTTCTATTTGTCATCCCTTTCCGTACAGTGAAGACCATGTATATATATATATATATATATATATATATATATATAAATATATATATATATATATATCTCCAACTTTGGAGACGTCTGTACCAAATTGCATTTCAAAGTTCAACACTTGTGATAAACTATAGGATGACGTTTAAGCAGTGTGTTGAGCAAAATTCTTTTTAAGCTAAATGAAGTCTTTAAAAAATGCATTTCATTGTTGTTTTTTTTGTTTTTTAAGATTCTTTTTAGGGCATTGAAGGCCTTTATTTTGACAGGACAGCTGAAGACATAAAAGGGGAGAGAGGGGGGGATGACATGCAGCTAAGGACCACAGGTTGGGGGTCAAACCCTGGCCCGCTGCATCGAGGAGTAAACCTCTTTATATGGGCGCCCACTCTACCAACTGAGCTACCCGGGCACCCTTTTCCTTTCGACACAATGCCTACACAAAAACATTAACGCCATAAAACTGAACCAGCAGATGATGGCAGTAGCTAGTCTGTAGGGAGTCGGGTTGGGAACCAGAGGGCACAGCCAAGGTGCTCTTGAGCTAAGCACCAAACCCTCAACAAGGCACTGAACCCTCAACTCTGACATCTCTCCATTTAGTGCATGTATAGGTACTGAGCATGTGTGTGTAATTCAGGCCTGTGTGTAATAACAACAGAGTGTAAAGTGTAATTTCCCCTTGCAGGCTTTATAAAGCATACATCATTATTAGCCTAAATAGCCTAAATGAGGCCTCCAGGTCATTTAGCATCCTCTGAAAAGCAACCGTTTATCTTATCAAGTTTTAAGGATTTCTTTAACGTGTTAGTTGAGCGTACAAACCCATAATATCCAGGTTTTTATTTTATTAGGAGGGACAGATGGGAAGGGGCTTTGGAGTGGAAAGAAAAACAGAAGTTTGGGGCATTTCGTCAAATGCACTGACGCTTTTTATTGCTTTTTGATACTTTTTTTCAACATTTTCTACATTTTTGTAACACTACCATCAGTACACTGTACACATCACTAACACCAATATATTACCACTATTTTTACACTATTTTCTTTTTTCGAACTATTTTCTTTTTTCGAATTCATGGTCAGGAAACCTCATTTATATGAAATTATATCATTTTTTTTGTCTTTTGTCAAAGTTTTTTTGGGGAAATAAAACACCCAAAATTCAATAAAGTAGTGAACTGATCCTTCGTTTAACTTGCAAGAAGCATTATACGGACCCATCGTAATATTTGGATAATTTGGATGAAAGAATCCCAAATTTCTGATGTAGAAACTTTTAAAAAAGGGACAAATTTGACCCCAGGACAACAGGAGGGTCAATTTATTTTTAGTCAATGCTATCAAAAACAAAACAGGCCTTATCTCTTAACAGTTTTACAAATAATTTCAAACAGCATACAAATAAAATATAATCAAAACATGAAGCAATAAAAACAAGAATATCAAATAAATGAATACATTAAAAAGACTTTACAAATGAACTACAATTTAATTATATTAAAATGAACATTTATGTCAAGTTGTTCAACAAGTCTCAAGGCACTTTTCCCACCTTTTTTAAAGACTGAAAAAAACATTTTTAATTCCTTTTTTAAAGCAAAAAATAAATAAAAAGCAACATGAATGAAATGTACATTTTCGTTTCCTTGTACTGAGTGAGTGCTGTCTGTTTTTTTTCTTCCAGATGTTTTTTGTCTTATTTTGCCTTTTGTATGCGTCTGTCTTTATATTGTTATTGTTATACTGAACATTTGCATAAATAAAATTTACGGGGGGAAAAAAAGGAAACGGAAACAATGGGAGACAAATGCCGTGACTGTTTCCAGAAAGTTCATCTTCATCGATGCTTTTCCTTTTTCTTTTTGAAGATTCACGTGGACAACAGTGTCATGTGACGTCTCCCCGCCAATCAGAGCCTCGCAATAAACAATTTGGCCCAAAACTCCAGGAAGTAAAGAGCTCCTGACATGTCAACATCGTTAACTGTCTATAGTCAAAAATAACTAACCTGTCTATTGTATATTTATCACCGCTTCTTAGCGTTTTGGTAGCGTGTAAGTTCCCTAAAATATTTGGGCGGGTTTTGCGCGCATATTTCATTGATAAACTCCGTTTTCAAACTTGCTGCTCAATGGCCAGTTCTTGTCCTACTGTAGCCGAGCTTGTTGCGGCTGCTCGCCGTCTGTACGTGCAGGTGTTCGGGGGAGAGGCTCCGCGGGTGGCGGTGTGTGCTCCCGGAAGAGTCAACCTGATAGGGGAGCACACTGACTACAACCAGGGATACGTACTTCCAATGGTAAAGTCATGACGCAGCACGAAACCTCGTTCAAACCATTGGCTGTATATTAACGGTCTATGGTTCAAACAGCTGGCACTTTTATGTTTGAATGTAATGCTTGTTGGCAGGCGTCTTATTACCATAGACTGTTAATATTAATAATATACAGTCTATGGTTATTACGACACAACTCTGGGCTCTTCCAAACATGTTAACCCTCGTGTTGTCGTCCCGTCGCCTATGCAACTTTAGTCTTTTTATTTTTATTTTTTTATTAGGTGAAAATGTACAACTTTTTCGTTTGACACATTTCCCGAGGTTTTTGTCACTTTTTGCGATGTTTTGGTGCCCCCCCCCCCCCACATTTTTGTCGTTTATTTGCAGTTTTTTAAGCTTTATTGTCAATTTTTAGTAGTAGTAGTATTTATTTAACTTGTGAAGAGCATTGTATGGAACCATCCACGTTGTTTTTCTTTGACAATTTGTTTGAAAGAAACCCAAATTTCTAATATAGAAATTAGGAGGAGGGTTAACCACTGATGGGGGGACAAATATTGCAGATGGGGTGGCCCAATTCTTTTGTTAAAGTCAAAGTATGTGTCAACCCATCTGAATTACTATTGTGGTGCTGCAGATATGTCCCAGCCTACATATTGTAGCCTACAGACCTCCTATCCTATAAATGATTTTCATTTTTTTGATTTTAATATTTTTCAATGAAAATGAGAATAATGATACAAAAATGACCATTCCCGCCAATACCGTGAATCATATCACAATCCCAATATAAGTTTAAAAAAAAAAAAAGGTATTTGAGTTCAGAGTTCACAAGTCAGAATTCAGAGAAAGATTTCTGAATTGTGAGCTTAAAGTCAGAATTTGACATTCCACACTAACATGTTATTTAGAAGGCGAAAACAGTATGTGACATTTTTCATTAGGCTATGCCCGAAACCTTAAATAAACCAATACTACATGATTTGCATACTATTTCCGGTAAAATATTACAGTTTGCGATACTGGATCAGACAATGTCCAATAAGGGCAGAACTTCCACTCTCTGGAAACTACCGGCTTCTGAACTGGTTGCAGTTCCACTCTTTGCACCACATTTGGTACAATAGGACTTAATAAGGAGTGAACAGGCTCCGTAGACGGGCTTTGACTGGACTCTACGGCGGCTTAAATATCCCACAATGCAATGCGGTAGTAAAGAACACGTTCATAGCAGACAAATGGACAGAAACCAAAGCAGCTCTGTAACATCAATAACACTCTAATTTACAGTTTTACATATTTATATGACTTTTGGTCTAGTAATTCACATCTCTCAGGAATGTAACCCTTATCTGATGATGCTGCTACAGCGGAGGTTGGCTGGGGTTACCGTGGTTACGTGTCTTCAATGTCAAGGAGGCTCTCAGGATGTGAGGTTGAAAATGACAGCTTAGTGCGTCCAAAAAGATACACACTACTGTTTACTTACGATTTAACAATAGTATACATTAGGGCTGCACGATTATGGCCAAAATTATAATCACGATTATTTTGATCAATATTGTGATCACGATTATTATCACGATTATTTGTTGATTTTAACCAAAACTGATTTTTTTGTCACATAGGCTATTTATAACTGCTTTCACATCATTATTATGTTACATTCCTCTTATGCTGTAGTCGTATATTGTACATACATACAGCTGCAACACATATCTGAGCTAAATTGCCTGGGATATATATTTTTAAAAATGTATCTCTGTGAAAGCTCCTTCACTTGTTTTCAACAATAACTGATTAAAAGAGTTAGGGAGAGAGAGGGAGTGTGATGGACGTACTCACAGAGAGACGGCTGACTCATTATGAATGGGTCCAGCAGGCTCCGTCTCACGCTATTACTCTACGAACTGAAGTTAGTTGCATTCAATAACTTCTTCTGTGTTTTTCGCCGTGGAAACACTGGTACAAATACAGGTTTGCCTCTCATGCTTAACAATATACAGCTGTGTTAAAACTGGACAATGTCAGAAGCGTGGACCGGTGTTTTGGTGGAACACCGGTGCTGGTCGCCGCTCTGTCTCTGTTGCTGGGGAGCCTGTGTGAGGGAATGGGGGCCGGGCTGCGCGAGAGTAAGAGGAGAGAGCCAAACACAGGCACGGCTTTACAGGAGAAATGGGTCATGTAACGTAAAATTAAACCATATCGATATTAACAACATTGCTTTCTTTGTGGAGAGGCAGCGGATGCGACCTAGAGGGAAAATATTACTCGCGCCCTAGAGCCCTGTGAGCTAACAGACACCAACTAGCACCCTAGAGCCCTGTGAGCTAACAGACACTGACTAGCGCCCTAGAGCCCTGTGAGCTAACAGACACTGACTAGCACCCTAGAGCCCTGTGAGCTAACAGACACTGACTAGCACCTTAGAGCCCTGTGAGCTAACAGACACTGACTAGCACCTTAGAGCCCTGTGAGCTAACAGACACTAACTAGCACCCTAGAGCCCTGTGAGCTAACAGACACCAACTAGCACCCTAGAGCCCTGTGAGCTAACAGACACTGACTAGCACCCTAGAGCCCTGTGAGCTAACAGACACCAACTAGCACCCTAGAGCCCTGTGAGCTAACAGACACTGACTAGCACCCTAGAGCCCTGTGAGCTAACAGACACTGACTAGCACCCTAGAGCCCTGTGAGCTAACAGACACCAACTAGCACCCTAGAGCCCTGTGAGCTAACAGACACTGACTAGCACCCTAGAGCCCTGTGAGCTAACAGACACTAACTAGCACTGGTCACTGCTGTTGTCTGAAAAACAACACAGACGGGACAAAATGTTGCGTTTACTGGTAAACTGGTAAACCTTGAGACCGACGTATAACCGACTGCTATCTGTTGAATTTTCTATAAACTATGCTGCGCGGTGCAGGAACAACTCTGGCTGGTACAGTTGTGGTCAAAAGTGTACATACACTTGTAGAAAATCACAATGTTATGGCTGTCTTGAGTCTTCAATAAGTTCTACAACTCTTATTTTTCTGTGATAGAGTGATCGGAACACATACATGTTTGTCACAAAAAACAGTCATAAAGTTTGGTTCTTTCATAAATTTATTATGGGTCTGCTGAAAATGTCACCAAATCTGCTGGGTCAAAAATATACATACAGCAACATTAGTATTTGGTTACATGTCCCTTGGCCATTTTCACGGCAACTAGGCGCTTTTGGTAGCCATCCACAAGGTCCTGGCAAGCTTCAGGTCGAATGTTTGACCACTCTTCTTGACAGAATTGGTGCAGTTCAGCTAAATTTGATGGTTTTCTTGCATGAACCTGTTTCTTTAGCACTGTCCACATGTTCTCAATGGGGTTTAAGTCAGGACTTTGGGAAGGCCATTCTAAAACCTTAATTCTAGCCTGGTTTAGCCATTCCTTTACCACTTTTGATGTGTGTTTTGGGTCATTGTCTTGTTGGAACACCCAACTGCGCCCAAGACCCAACCTTCGGGCTGATGGTTTTAAGTTTTCCTGCAGAATTTGGAGGTAATCCTCCTTCTTCATTATCCCATTTACTTTCTGCAAAGAACCAGTTCCACTGGCAGCAAAACATCCCCAGAGCATAATACTACCACCACCATGCTTGACAGTAGGCATGGTGTTCCTGGGATTAAAGGCCTCACCTTTTCTCCTCCAAACATATTGCTGGGTGCTGTGGCCAAACAGCTCAATTTTTGTTTCGTCTGACCAGAGAACTTTCCTCCAGAAGGTTTTATCTTTGTCCATGTGATCAGCAGCAAACTTCAGCCGAGTCTTAAGGTGCCTTTTCTGGAGCAAGGGCTTCTTTCTTGCACGGCAGCCTCTCAGTCCATGGCGATGTAAAACACGCTTGACTGTGGAGACTGACACCTGTGTTCCATCAGCTTCCAAATCCTTGCAGACCTGCTTCTTGGTGATTCTTGGTTGACTCTTGACCATCCTGACCAATCTCCTCTCGGCAGCATGTGATAGCTTGCGTTTTCTTCCTGATCGTGGCAGTGACACAACTGTTCCATGCACTTTATACTTGCGTATAAGTGTCTGCACAGTTGCTCTTGGGACCTGTAGCTGCTTTGAAATGGCTCCAAGTGACTTCCCTGACTTGTTCAAGTCAATAATTCGCTTTTTCAGATCCACACTGAGTTCCTTTGACTTTCCCATTGTAGCTTTTGTAGCTGAGTCTAATCACTGGGTCAAATGAGCCCTATTTAAATGGGCTCATGAGAAGTCAACAGCTGTAGTCAATCAGAATCACTTAGAAGAAGTGAAGAGGCCATGACATGAAGCTAATTTGATTGACACAACTCGCTACATCACCAAAATTGACATATTTTGTTGCTGTATGTATATTTTTGACCCAGCAGATTTGGTGACATTTTCAGCAGACCCATAATAAATTTATGAAAGAACCAAACTTTATGACTGTTTTTTGTGACAAACATGTATGTGTTCCGATCACTCTATCACAGAAAAATAAGAGTTGTAGAACTTATTGAAGACTCAAGACAGCCATAACATTGTGATTTTCTACAAGTGTATGTACACTTTTGACCACAACTGTACATGATCAGACAGTGGTTCACGGAGCGGTAGATGGGTTTTGCAAAAAAGCCCAGAGTGTTCTATTAAATGACTCATATAAAAAAAACAAAAAACCCTCGATCACGCAAATTTGATCGTGGGATCGTGATCTTGATTAAATTTCGATTAATTGTGCAGCCCTAGTATACATGTTGAGGATGTAGTGCAGAGTATGCGATTTCAGATGCAACCAATTGTTTTTGATTTAAAAAAATCCGTCTTTATTCTCAGAATTCTGACTTTAAACTCAGAACTCAAAGAAATGTTCACGTGTGGCACTAATCATCTTCCGTACTTTTGGTGGGTCACTTAAACAAGAGCAGAAGTTGAAGATTGGCACATGGACTGTTAGTTCCACATATAAGGGATAAGCAGAAAACATTATACTTCCTGTCTTTTAAATGGAGTGTATTTCCTCTCTGACATAAAGGGAAGGGATAACCACCCAGCTGTATGTGTTTTGTGTTTGGTGAGCCAGGCGCTGCCCCTGGTGACTGTGGTGGTAGGGAGTCAAACCTCTGGCCAGGATGTTACCGTGGTAACAGCAACAGAGGATGCTGATGAGCCTCGGAGGGTGGACTTCAGCCTGCCCAGTTATGGATCAGCGCTGTCTCCAGGGTTACCCAGCTGGGCAAACTATGTGAAGGGTGTGATACAGCATTACAGGGGTAAACAATTAAATAATGACTGTATCCATAGCTATAAAAACATTACCTGGAATTTATGTTTTTTAGGTATTATAATCTGGGGCGATTCTAGGATCAGAGCTTTAGGGGTACCTGGCACCCTTTTAACCTATTTTAAAAAAAACTGTAATTCTACTGTGTTGACTTTGCATGTTAACATAATTCTGGGCCATCATGGAAGGGAAAACACTGAATTTATCAACTAGAATGATGCCAATAATTCTGATAAAACTTATGTCAATGATGAGCAACAGGACCATTTCTACAAAGGTGCTGTGGTATTCCAAATGAAATGGTATCATTCAAATACAGGATTAAAAAAAAAAAAAAGGGGTGGCAGTTGCTTAGTCCGTAGGGAGTTGCCGGTTCAAGTCCCCGTATGGACAAAACTACGGAGTGTGGATTGGTGCTCTTGAGCCAGGCATCGTAACCCCCCCCCACCAACTGCTCAGGGTGCTGGTTCAGCTGGCAGCCCACTCTTCATTTTTGTGCATGAATAGTTCCTAAGCATGTGTGTAGTGATTACTAACAAAACGGAGTGTAAATTGTAATTTCCCAATTGAAGATCAATAAAACAGTAGAAAAGAAAAAAGAAAGATTAAATTGGGCTCTTAGGGTCAGTGTTAATATTTTCACTCAATGCAGAACACTGAACCTAACTTGTAGGGTGAGTGAAATATTTTCCCTCTGTCGCTCCAAAACAGACGTACATACTGTATATGACACTTTCTCTGTAGTCTACCGTTAGCTAGCTACCGTAAATGTAGGCAACTTTTAAAATGCCATGTTTTCCCTAATTTGTTGTTACTTGGTAATAGTGTAGTTATTTATTGTTACATTATTGTAGTTGTGTGTTAGGTGACTTAGGTTTGCTTATTATATATTTAAGTACTTTAAAATATTAATTTATTCTTATATTTAAATAATTTTTAATTTAAAAAAAATAAAAAAATAAAAGAGCCTTTCTTTGATGTTGTTTTTCAAGAATCGGTTTAGGAATCGGAATCGTTTTAAAAGTACTGGTTCAGCATTTGCCCATTTAGGTTTGAAACAGTTTAGCCGACATTGAAGGCATGTTACGACCACATCCCAACATGATAGTAGAACTGATCTCACGGGAGCTTGTCAAACACACACCTTTTTTTTTTTTAACAATTATGTTTTTTGGGGTGCGGGATTAAAAAAAAAAAAAAAAAAAGGACTAAAATCTGCCCCATGATTGTAAACGACAAAGTTAATATTGGGCGGCTGTGGGTCAGTGGTAGATAGTAGAGCGGTCGCCTGCCAATCAGAAGGTTGGTGGATTGATCCCTGGCCTATCTGATGAGAGGTGGTACGGCAACCTCGGCCACTGTGTGTGTGTGTGTGTGTGTGTGTGTGTATAAAAGCGCTATATAAAAAAAGTCCATTTAAATATTGCTACTACAGGAGTTAATTTTTCACCTCATACAGTTCATTCAGCCCTGTATGAGGTGAATGAGAACAATGGACAGCAGAAGCTCGTGTTATCAGGTAGGGCTGGGACGAAATGCTTTTGTCCCTATTAGATTCCATCACGATACATGGATGCCGATTTGATTTGTATTGCAATTTATTTTTTATTTATTGCAATTCTAGAAGTATTGCAATTTTATTTTCCTTCTTTAACAATAACAAAAGTTGAATAATGCACTTCTAGTTGAATGTGTGTGAGTGTTTATCTGATGAGCAGGTGGCACCTTGTACGGCAGCCTCGGCCACAGTGTATAAATGTGTGTGAATGGTGAATGTATCCTGTATGATGTAAAAGCGCTTTGAGTAGTCGTTAAGACTAGAAAAGCGCTATATAAATACAGCACATTTACATTTATTTCAAAGAATGCACATCACATGTCGGATAGTCTTGCTTTGCTAGACCTTCCTCCGCAGCGCTGCAGAGGAGGGTCTGGCTAGTCACAGCATTCCGGGATGGGAGAAAAATATGCTCTGGGTTATTTATTATATGGTAACCATAGTCCTCAGATAGTCTAGCTAGCTGTCAGAATTTACCCTGCAGAGATCTGAGGACCAGGTAACCATAGTCCTCAGATTGGACAGATAGTCTAGCTAGCTGTCTGGATTTACCCTGCAGAGATCTGAGGACCAGGTAACCATAGTCCTCAGAAATCCACCTGAGGTTAGAACGCCAACACAAAGAAAGAGGAAGCTATCCCAGAAGTGGAATGGCATCAATATAGATTACATGCCAGTCAGTCAGTCTGACATTTATTTTATTTATAAAGTGTAGAACTGCATTTGCTCCATTTTGCTGGTAAGGGATATGATGAAGTTGCCATCAGCGGTACCGTATAAACAGAAAATATTTAGGTCATTCATTTGTAAAAAATAAATTCTGGGGAAAAGAATTGAATTTTTTGTTTTTTTTCTCCCACCCCTATTATTCTGCCTCGGGTGGACACCACAGGATATTTATTCAACGTGTACTGTGTCTGTGCTTCAGCTCCTCCTGTCCCAGGTTTCAGGGCGGTGATAGCCAGCAGTGTCCCCCTGGGAGGAGGTCTGTCCAGCTCTGCCTCTCTGGAGGTGGCTTTCTATACATTCCTGCAGCAACTTCAGCCAGGTGAGAATCTGATTACAGTCCGACTCTTACATTCTGTATGGAATCTTCATTATATTAGAGATAGATGATAGAGCTATTGTCCGGGTGGGAGTGCTGTAAATATACTTGTGGGTCTGTGCTAGGGCTCAACAGAATATTCTCAGCCAGATATTGCAATTATGAGTAGTTTTTTGTTTTTTTTCAAAAGTTAATATTCACCGTGTAACACATAAAACATGTCATAACATAGGACACCATCCACACTGCTCTATATCTTTATGCGAGGAACATAGATAGGAATTTCCAGCAATAATTAATAATAATAAATAATGTATCCTTTATTAGTCCCACAAGGGGAAATTACAGTTTACACTCTGTTGTTATTACACACATTACACACAGGCCTGAATTACACACACATGCTCAATACCTATAATATGGTATCGGGAAGTATTGGAGTTTATGCACCGATCCAATACCAAGTAAAAAGCCCTTCAGAAAATTTACGTTAAAGTAGTTTATTCATGTTCTTTTTCTGTTATAACTGACAAACTGGATAATAAAAGAAAGTTCATTTTCTGTTTGTTCATGTTTCACAAAGTTTAACCTGAGCCAGACCGACAACAAATTACATCATATCACATACATGGATAGTAGTATACTGCTGTTAAAACATAATGAAATATATAACACACTGGTATTGGATCAGTACTCTGTATCGACCAATACGCAAGTTCAAGTATCTGAATCAGTATCGGGAAGCAAAAAATGGTATCTGACCGTCTCTATTCTAGGCCTTTATTTCTGAATGGACAGCTTAGACTCTAGAGACTCCTCTAGACTATTAGTGTTGACATATTGCTGCTTAATTAGAGCCTAAAGCACTTTGTTTCTATAACTATTTAGTTTGATTATCAGTTATAATACGAGCCTGGAGTTTTGGTATTTACTCTTCATCTTTCTATGTTTCAGATGACGGAGACAAGGTGTCCAAAGCAGTGGCCTGTCAGAAGGCAGAACACACTCATGCTGGTGTACCCTGTGGCATTATGGATCAGTTTGTGTCTGTTCTCGGCAGGGAAGGCCACGCTTTGCTCATTGACTGCAGGTAGTGGGAGTAGATTAATCCAACAGTCTTCGGTTAAATCCAGATGACTGTTTTGTCTCTTCTTTAGCCGCTTTCCGACCAGGTAGTTACAGGAACGGGGTTATAGGAATAATAGGAACTGGTAAGAGGGATAAGGTCTTTATAGTGTTAAAATCAGACAACAAACACACCAAAAAAGTATGAAATAAATACTCAATCTAATGTGTATAGCCTATGTCATAATTTAAACAAGTCTCTTAAAGAGAAACGGGTAGTTCTCTCTCCCCCTCGTGTGTGTGTGTGTGTGTGTGTGTGTGTGTGTGTGTGTGTGTGTGTGTGTGTGTGTGTGTGTGTGTGTGTGTGTGTGTGTGTGTGTTGATCTTATGATGGTCGTGTGTTGTGATATTTCACCAAATGATACGTTGACGGCGAAATAAAAGCCTCTTATTTACAAGAGCGGTCTGAGAGACCTCCAGCTTACAGCGAGGTCTCCGAGCATGACTAGCCAAGTGATGAGCTAGCGGCCCTGGCAGGCCCTAGCTGGCTGCCGCTTCACTTTATGGAGCTTCTCAACTCCAAAAACTTTGAAGCAAAATGTCAATTCAGCAGCAATTTTTGCCTATATTTGAAATCTAAATAGTTCTGTGTGAATCAGTCCTTCATGGTCAAATAGCAGCCAGGAAACCACTGCTAAGGAGAGGCAACAAGCTGAAGAGATTTGTTTGGGCCAAGAAACACAAGGAATGGACATTAGACCAGTGGAAGTCTGGGCTTTGGTCTGATGAGTCCAAGTTTGAGATTTTTAATGGCCGACAAAAAAAGAATTTAATGACAAATAAATGATTCTGATAAATGAATATTTAAAAAATAAAATCAAAACGGATGGTCAACCATGTTATGAGTGATGGCGTTGCATAGTCTGTCCACCAGAGGACGCTCTACAGCGTCCCTGTTAGTGATGGCGTTGCATAGTCTGTCCACCAGAGGACGCTCTACAACATCCCTGTTAGTGATGGCGTTGCATAGTCTGTCCACCAGAGGACGCTCTACAGCGTCCCTGTTAGTGATGGCGTTGCATAGTCTGTGATAGTGATGGCGTTGCATAGTCTGTCCACCAGAGGACGCTCTACAGCGTCCCTGTTAGTGATGGCGTTGCATAGTCTGTCCACCAGAGGACGCTCTCCCTGTTAGTGATGGCGTTGCATAGTCTGTCCACCAGAGGACGTCCCTGTTAGTAATGGCCATAGTCTGTCCACCAGAGGACGCTCTACAGCGTCCCTGTTAGTGTTGGCGTTTCATAGTCTGTCCACCAGAGGACGCTCTACAGCATCCCTGTTAGTGTTGGCGCATAGTCTGTCCACCAGAGGACGCTCTACAGTCCCTGTTAGTGTTGGCGCATAGTCTGTGAGCCCTGTTAGTGTTGGCGTTGCATAGTCTGTGGACGCTCTACAGCCCTGTTAGTGATGGCGTTGCATAGTCTGTCCACCAGAGGACGCGTCCCTGTTAGTGATGGCGTTGCATAGTCTGTCCACCAGAGGACCTGTTAGTGTTGGCGTTTCATAGTCTGTCCACCAGAGGACGCTCTACAGCATCCCTGTTAGTGTTGGCGTTTCATAGTCTGTCCACCAGAGGACGCTCTACAGCGTCCCTGTTAGTGTTGGCGTTTCATAGTCTGTCCACCAGAGGACGCTCTACAGCGTCCCGGTTAGTGTTGGCGTTGCATAGTCTGTCCACCAGAGGATGCTCTACAGCGTCCCTGTTAGTGATGGCGTTGCATAGTCTGTCCACCAGAGGACACTCTACAACGTCCCTGTTAGTGATGGCGTTGCATAGTCTGTCCACCAGAGGACGCTCTACAACGTCCCTGTTGGCAACACTGATTATTTTTTTGTTATTGTGTTTTTGTTCAAAGGACTTTAAATTTAATATCTTAAGTTTGTATTTTTATACATTTTATTCATCAGAACTTTAACATATTTTGATGTTCCTCTGTTACATAATAAAACAAATTATTATCATATTATTTTAGTGAGAACTCATAAATATCTACAAATAACTAATGTCTGATGGTACAATGTGTTTGCTCATTGGCTCAGAAGGCTAATTGATGATTAGAAAACCCTTGTGCAATCATGTTCACACATCTGAAAACAGTTTAGGTCGTTACAGAAGCTACAAAACTGACCTTCCTTTGAGCAGATTGAGTTTCTGGAGCATCACATTTGTGGGGTCAATTAAACGCTCAAAATGGCCAGAAAAAGAGAACTTTCATCTGAAACTCGACAGTCTATTCTTGTCCTTAGAAATGAAGGCTATTCCATGCGAGACATTGCTAAGAAATTGAAGATTTCCTACAACGGTGTGTACTACTCCCTTCAGAGGACAGCACAAACAGGCTCTAACCAGAGTAGAAAAAGAAGTGGGAGGCCGCGTTGCACAACTGAGCAAGAAGATAAGTACATTAGAGTCTCTAGTTTGAGAAACAGACGCCTCACAGGTCCCCAACTGGCATCTTCATTAAATAGTACCCGCAAAACACCAGTGTCAACATGTACAGTGAAGAGGCGGCTGCGGGATTCTGGGCTTCAGGGCAGAGTGGCAAAGAAAAGCCATATCTGAGACTGGCCAATAAAAGAAAAAGATTAAGATGGGCAAAAGAACACAGACATTGGACAGAGGAAGACTGGAAAAAGTGTTGTGGACGGATGAATCCAAGTTTGAGGTGTTTGGATCACAAAGAAGAACGTTTGTGAGAGACAGAACAAATGAAAAGATGCTGGAAGAATGCCTGACGCCATCTGTTAAGCATGGTGGAGGTAATATGATGGTCTGGGGTTGCTTTGGTGCTGGTAAGGTGGGAGATTTGTACAGGGTAAAGGGATTCTGAATAAGGAAGGCTATCACTCCATTTTGCAACGCCATGCCATACCCAGTGGACAGCGCTTGATTGGAGCCAATTTCATCCTACAACAGGACAATGACCCTAAACACACCTCCAAATTGTGCAAGAACTATTTAGAGCAGAAGCAGGCAGCTGGTATTCTATCGGTAATGGAGTGGCCAGCGCAGTCACCAGATCTGAACCCCATTGAGCTGTTGTGGGAGCAGCTTGACCGTATGGTACCAAGAAGTGCCCATCCAACCAATCCAACTTGTGGGAGCTGCTTCTGGAAGCGTGGGGTGCAATTTCTCCAGATTACCTCAACAAATTAACAGCTAGAATGCCAAAGGTCTGCAATGCTGTAATTGCTGCAAATGGAGGATTCTTTGACGAAAGCAAAGTTTGATGTAAAAAAAATCTTATTTCAAATACAAATCATTATTTCTAACCTTGTCAATGTCTTGACTCTATTTTGTATTCATTTCACAACGTATGGTGGTGAATAAGTGTGACTTTTCAGGAAAACACAAAATTGTTTGGGTGACCCCAAACTTTTGAACGGTAGTGTATATATATATATATTATATTATATTATATTGGCCGATATGTCAGATTTTTAAGTAACCAAATATTTGTATTGGTTTTAAACATTTTACTAAATATTCACATTCAATCAATCGCGGTCTTTACGATTGGCTAATTACATTCATTGAAATCGTGATTCCGATTTAAAAACGAATAATCGCTTAGCCCTAGCGTAACGTACAATTTTGTTTGTCAAATTGTCAGAAATAACTAGTAAATGCATAGACTTCTGTCAAATAAGGTAACACAGACC
The DNA here is from genome assembly GCA_013375575.1 of Percina caprodes. Classification (NCBI taxonomy): domain Eukaryota; kingdom Metazoa; phylum Chordata; class Actinopteri; order Perciformes; family Percidae; genus Percina; species Percina caprodes. Next base: position 222,284 of record JABXJD010000111.1, on the reverse strand, counting down.
ATTTGCCTCTACTACTGTACGTGGAATGATCATGCCTACTGCCGTGCGAAGTCCCCCCAGAATGGACCATTCTGAGCAAGGAAAAACCCTGATTTACATCCAACGTTGTCAATCTTGTGCTTCTTTGTGGTTTGCCTCAGGTCCCTGGAGGCCACCCCTGTCCCTCTGGCAGATCCAGGCCTGGTCATTCTCATCACCAACTCCAATGTGAAACACTCTCTGACTGGCAGTGAGTACCCCATGAGACGCAGACAGTGTGAGGAGGCGGCCTCCATCCTGGGGAAAGCCAGTCTCAGAGATGCCACCATGAAGGATTTGGAGGGTGGGAAGTATATTTTTTATAATCCTTTGCTGATCCATTCCATTGATGTAATCCTGTCTTGACCTTTCTTTTTTCCTGCCCTTTCATCTTGTGTTGTGTTGGAAAAAAATGCAAGATTAATTAACTGCACTGCCCTGCAGTACTTGTCCTATTTGCAGTATATTAAATCCTTTTGGACCTAATTATTTTGCAGTGAAATGACACTTGTCTGTCTGCTCTGACAGCGCTGCATCAGCGCTCTGTGCATGTCGTCGCACGGACCGCTGAACATTGGCGCTCGGCTTTGCGAATAGACTATTAATTTAAAGCTTTTACTCTTAAACGCAAAAGGCACGTCCACTTTAATGTAAATTTAAACATATCTGTGGGTCAAGGTCAGTGCCTCGCTGTGTTGTATTAACTCTGAAACTTTCTCTTTGAGTCCCTCACAATTTGCGTGATGGTGTGGCGTGCTGGCGTTGTATATTAACAAGTTCTTAAACCTCAGCCCTCCACAACACCAATGGGCCTCATATCCTGAGCAATAAAGTCGACAATTCCTTCCGTGATATTATTTTTGCGTTTGGATGATATCTTAACTTTATAGCTTAACCAGCGTGGTCTGGGGGGGTCTGGGGAACGCTACCGTCGCTGCGGGTGGGTGCACCTGTAGTTATAAAACGATTATTAGACTATGAAATATGCCAATTCTGATATGTTAATATAGCCTACTCAAAACAGACAGGGCAACCTAACGCAGACAAGTTAGCTCACCGTTTTTAGGTGATACGCCATGTTTGTAGTCAGCTGCGATATGCAAACTGTTGCTTGCAAACTTTGCATTCAACCTTTTTTTCCGTTATCTATTTTTGTAAAATGCTGCCACACTGGCGACGTCTTCGCGATGGTAGAGGAGGACTGACTGGAAATTAAACGCTCACAATTAAATATTCAGCAAACCACTAAAACAAGGCTTAATAGTACTTTAATCAATCTGTCTCCAGTGAGTTGGGCTAATCCAAAAAACAAGGGGGGTGTTTTGAAGACAGACTGTTACCTGTGAAGCAGGGGTGCTCTGAAAACACCCCCATTAGCAGTTAGTGCTTTCCAACCATAGACCGTTACGGTCTATGCTTCCACCTGAGGAAATTAACACGGCAAAAAATCGACCAATCAGAATTTTGGTCGAATCAATTCTCCAACATATATCACTTATACTCTAGTCTACATCCATATATCCATAACGTTCCACTTCTGGGATTGCTTTGTTGATGCCCTGCTACCGTACAACCAACACAACAATGGATACAGTCAACATATAAACGGCTCCCTTTTGTGGGCCAAGCCTTCGTGTTCTGATAAAATGAGATGATGATGCATGAATTGATATTGTTCTAAATCATCTTTTCTGATGCCAACATGTTTCCACATGACGGACACTGCGTTTTTTTTGTCTCACAAGCGGACTCGTGTCCATGATGCTTTCCATGCGGCTGACTGGTCCGGGCGAAGTCACGTGACTACACACGCGGTAGAATGTTTTTAAGGAGAATGTAGGGCTATCAACAGGAATAAATCATCAAAACTATTGTCAAGGGAAAAATACGTCAATAACTGCTTTGGAATTTTCTATTAATTGTCCAGCCCTACTTTCAATCACAGTCGAGTTGCATAACTTGTAACTTCCTTGTCAACACGTTATGTAATCATTGTGACTTCTGAAAATCTGAAAACCGGTTAGCTCAGTTGGTAGAGCGGGCGCCCAAATACAGGGGTTTACTCCTTGACGCAGCGGGCCCGGGTTTGTCTCTGACCTACGTCCCTTTGCTGCATCCCCCCCCCCTCTCTCTCCTTTTATTTCTTCAGCTGTCCTATCAATAAAGGCCTAAAATCACCAAAAAATAATCTTTAAAAATAAGCATAATTAGGACCGAAATGCCACTTTTAAGATTGACCGTATTCTAGTTTTCGGTTAAATTGCCTTTTGAATGGGACTGCTAGGCGCTACTATGATCGCATCAAAATCACTATTTTTAAAAACACTAAGAAGGCTCAACACAACATGAAACTTTGCTCCAAGTATCACCAGGGGCTCTACACGTGAACTCAGCATCGAGCACATTGTTTGTGTACACAGAGTTTACTAAAAAGAATGGTTTTGAACTACTCACTGTAGCTGTTTGTTGTTTACGCTCTCCGCCATCTCGCTAGTCAAAAAGTGTCAATCTCCATACGGATGAACAGACTTCATAGTAGAGCCCGAAAAAGTGTATATTTAAAAAAATCGGCCATTATAAATGCTTTAAAAAAAAAAATTTTTAAATAAATATTCATTCATCAGAATAATTTCTACTGACAAATGATTCTGATAAATGAATATTTAAAAAACAATATCGGACGGTCAATGTTATGAGTGTTGTTGTTGAAGCAGGAGCTTAAAGAGTTAATGGAACTGCGGTCAGAAGAACTTAAAATTCCCTAAATTGGTCCAGTCGGAACATGAGAAAAAAAGGATCTAGGAATTAGAGCCCGACTGATATATCGGATATTAGGCATTTCCCGAACTTTCCCAAATCTGTATTGGCATTTGTAATGGCCGACAAAAAAAAAATGATTCTGAAAACAAAACAATAAACAGTAATTTTAGCAACTTATAAAACATTTACTTCAAAGTCAAAAGAAACAAAATAAAACTGTAAAAAGACGTTTTGGGTCGTCTTTCCACTTTCCTAACCATCACTAGTTTTGGTTGAAATCAACACTTAGTTTATTTATTTACAGTACATGTGAAAATATGTTGGCTCTATACACCCTTATAATTATATATATATTTTTTAAATGTAGTCTGGTGAGTTTAGTACTAGCGACCTCAGAGCTGTTTCTGGTTAAACAGAAAGTTTTAAAAATGCCTATCTCTAGAGGGACACTTAGAATAATAATCTGAGCCTGTTAGTGGCAAAATAAAGAACATTTAGTGGACCAAATTGCCGATGAACATTTGCCCCGTAGGGTTGCATTGCCTGTGGCTGCCGGTTACAGCGTTCACACTTAATACTGGACCAATTTCCAAGATTGTTGTTCCTATCAGTCACTCACACAAAAACATAGAAAAATAGAGCCTAGGTTTAAAAAACAACAACAACTTCCCTTTTAAATCAACACTATGTAACTTTTAAGCGCAAGCTGTAGTTCCAATCAGACAACCTGTAGGGGGGCAGAAGCGGCGGGTAGCGTGAGCTGTAGTTCCAATGAGACAACCTGTAGGGGGGCCGAAGCGGCGGGTAGCGTGAGCTGTAGTTCCAATGAGACAACCTGTAGGGGGGCCGAAGCGGCGGGTAGCGTGAGCTGTAGTTCCAATGAGACAACCTGTAGGGGGTGGGGGCCAAAGCGAGATAAGTTATAGTGTTGCTTTAATGGATGCTTGCGCATGGTGTTTTACAAGTTGTTTTTTTCAAATACTCCCATTCGCACGTGTCATGTGAAGCTTAGGACAGCGTGTGTGCACGTGAAGCCCCCGAAAATCTAACGTTCCTTCTTTTAATCGCAGCTTTTGCGATTTGAAAATCATATTCTATCACATTGCGATGTGGACTTGGAATTAGATTCATCATTCAGGCCTAGCAGCTAATTAGAACACAACAGGGATCAGAAAGGATTCATGTATTTATTTTTAAACACAGATTACATCAGCCGTGGTTGAAATTGATCCGGTCTGTTTTGCCTGACTTTAAAGCATAAAGTTTAAGTTACATCACCCAATACATCTTCCTAGCCAACTTCATTCCAACTAATTGCCGCTAGTTTTATACTTATTTATGAAAACCCAGAAATTATAAATTATTTTGACTAATGGTTAAGATCAGAGGGCCGTATGTTGATGCATATTCACAGACTGTTTTCGTGAATGGAGCTATCCTGGTTATTTTTGGACAATTTCATGGAAAGAAACCCATTTTTTTTTTTTTTTACATAGAAACTTTGAAAAATCTATCTATTTATCTATCATTTCAGAGGCAAGGGACCGACTGGATGATGTAACCTGTCGAAGAGCTCGTCATGTGATTGAGGAGATAGAAAGAACTGTCCGAGCTGCGGAAGCCCTGAAGAGAGGAGCCTACAAAGAGTTTGGCAAGCTAATGGTGGAGAGCCACAACTCCCTCAGGTACAGTTGAAGCAGCTGTATCACATACGAAAGAGGATTATTATCATATCTGTTTAACCCTGAGTCACTGTTTAGGACAGCTTGTGGTAACTTCAGGTTTTGTAATTGGCTGATGCAGACATCCACAACTCCTGTTAAATTGAATTAATACAACAGTAATATACCTGACGTTTGTTTTTTAAATGCAGTGAGGCTAAAGGAGCATTTATACACTGTGTCTGGGAGTGTGACAAAATGAAAGCATTCTGGAGTGAGGTGATCAATAAAACTATGTTCATCTTGTCTGTGACCCTAAGATGATTTTTCTCCTGCTGTATCCATAAATCTGAATCTGAAACCAACAGAATGTAAATGTATTGATTTTGCTATACTATACTGGACTATACTGCTGTACTGGACTGTAGCTCTCATTTGGTAAATGAGGTTTATGGTTGTTTTAAAATTGTAATTGCAATGCAAAATGAATAGAAACATTGTTTAAAAACAACTTGATGTACATGTTTCAGAGACTTGTATGAGGTGAGCTGCAGGGAGCTGGATGAGCTGGTGTGTGCAGCTATGGAGGTGGAGGGGGTGTTTGGCAGCCGGATGACCGGTGGAGGATTCGGTGGATGCACCGTGACTTTGCTACAGGCCCCTGCTATTGACAGGACTATACTCCATATACAGGTTAAAACAAACACACACACACACACACACACACACACACACACACACACACATTCATGCATGCAGACACTGTATACTGTAGAGATCATGTGTACTGTATGTAAATGATCAGGATTATCATAAACAAATAAAGTTGAAATAAAGCTGGTAAATGCAAACAGATATGCTGTTGAAGAAAATCAGTGCCTTTACACGCACAGCCAGGTTTGCCAGTTCTGGCCATATACATGTGCGGAGAAGAGTGGCATGAATGACTGAGTAACTCCACCCCGTGTACAGTAGGTGGCGCTCTGACAACATACATCTGTTCAGGATAAGGCTTTTTCTTCTGGTTGATCTATGCCAATGAGCCATTTAGCAGGCAAGCTAGCTAATTAGCCAGCCAACTGGCCACTAAATTAGTAAAATTTAAAAACTTAAGGCTTCATATTATTATTATTATTATTATTATTATTATTATTATTATTGTCTTTAACCAGTGTGGCATGAATGGTGTTTACATGGCATTTGAGAAGTCGGAGTATTGCCTTATCCCAAGTATACTCGGGTTATTAAACTGCATGTAAACGCATTGTTGAAGGTATGTATGCTGCCTTACTGGGAGTAAACTTCATCTATATGTATTCAGTTGTATAAAAAATGTACCATGAGGGAAACTAGCTAGCTAACTAGCTTTCACCAAAATATAATAAATAAATAAATACACCTTCACTTAACCAACGTTGCCTCCTCAACATCTTCTTAGCTCGCAAGTTAGCTGCCAGCAAAACTAAGATTCAGATTTGAGTTATTAAACTATGTCAAGAGAGGACTTTTGAGATGAACGGGGTTGCCTTAATAGGAAACGTGACACGCGTCTGGAACTTATTCATTTCTGTCTGGCTTTTCTCCATAATTCCACAGTAGATATGGACATGTTGGGCATCCCTAGGAAGGTGAGGAGCTGTAGTATGTGAATCAGCTTTCACATTCAACGGGAAACCACATTTGCCCGTTTGGGAGTCGTGCAAAGTCAGGAACTTTAGCAATAAAATGGTCAAAATCTTGATTTGTTTGTGCTGTATTTTCTCCATAATTCCACAGTAGATAAGCCTTTTCATACTACTCGCTATGGCGTAAATTCACACGCAATCGCAAGGTACTGTAAGTCAATGTAGGCCAAACGGCGTTGCAAAACACACTAAAAAGCGAGTATGCGTCTTGATAACACGCCAATAATGACATATACGAATTGATGTGTCATACATACGCCGTTTCATGACATCAGTCTGAAAAAATGTGAAAAGGGCAACAAATGTTTTTTGTCAGAAATTTCGTTGATGCTTCAGACTGTGAAAACACATGATCTTTAAAATCTTTGAAACCTTTCCTCTCATATATCCCTGTGTTTTTTTCACCTCACTCTACTGCTTTTAGTTGAAATCATATTTAATATCATCAGGTTTGTGTTTGTAGTATTTATTCAACTTTATTATTCTCATCCTGCAACATAATACAACCGCTGCAACAAAGTCACTTTTGCTGCCATTTAGTTGGGAAATTACCTTTTCTGTTTTTCACGATTCTGTTCCCTGGAAAATCTTTGCATTCCGAAGGGTATTTGTAATGAAAAGTTGTCTGAGGACATAGTTCATTTGTTCACAGGGGGATAAAAGCGCAGCTCAGTCTTCTGTCTGTCACTTTAAGGGGTGCATTTCTGACAAATTGCCCAGTCCCCCGTGTCAAGCTGAGACAGCTTTTGTGTGTGTGTGTGTGTGTGTGTGTGTGTGGAGAATAAAAGCGAGCTCGCGGAGCCAGAAGTGTCCAGTTATTAGCATGCCGGTCTGGTCACTGTGGCCCTGCTGTCTTTCAGCTTTAGCGCAGTCAGACTGTAGGCCTGCTGTTAGCTGACACCACTCAGAATCCTACTGGCGACACATCAACAAAGATGTCAAATCAACCGCAGAAAAATCTCGGGTAACGCCTGCATTTATAAGGATGACATCTTTGCTTGGCATCAATTCGAAGGAAAAGAGCATCAGCCTTGTATATGTTTGAAACTTTGGTTTTATAAATCATCAGCTTTGGAAACGGACTTGGCAGAGTTCCTCGCATCTTTCCTAACTTGGCCGTATCCTGGCTACTACTGCTGTGGCTTGCTAACTGTCAAAGGAAAACAAGTCTTACTTGGAAACAAAAGAAGCACTTCCACAGCCCCTCAGTCCTCAGCATTCCTGAGCAGAGCAGAAGGATCCTTGTCCTCCCAATAACAACTTCAGAGAAGGTTTCACAGGATCCAAAGCCACAGGCTTTGCTACCAAAATGCTGAACCTCAACTCACCGGACGACAACAGCAACAGGAACTCCCTCCAGGACCCGGTGTCATTGAACGTCGGTGGAGAAATTTACACTACAACCCTGGACACGCTGACCCGCTGCCGTGACTCGATGCTAGGTGCCATGTTCACGGGACAAATCCCCGTACTTAGAGATAACCGAGGGAATGTTTTCATAGACCGTGACGGTAAAGTGTTCAGGTACATTCTGAACTACCTGCGCTCCAGCTCCCTGGACCTGCCGGATGGCTTTTCAGAGCTGGCCCTGCTGCGCAGAGAGGTGGATTTCTTCCAGATACGCCCCCTGCTGGAGGAGATGTGCCGCTATGAGGCATTAATGCCTCTCAGCCTTAGAGGAGGGCCGCTAGGAGCCATGATAATGGTTAATGTTGATTCCAAGGTATGTTATTTTTTTAGTTATAGCAACGTGTCAGTTTGACAATTAATCAAGTCAATGGGCCTCATGGAAGAACCATAAATGTGTCCTTCAGTGGCACGTACGAGTACTTTAAGATAACTTGTTGCGACAAGCAAGTACAAACAAAGTTCACGAGTGGTCCAGATCAACACATTCTCACTCCCGTCGCGTCAAGAAAGCAACGCTTGGTCAGGTGCCTTTGGCTTTGTTATTGATGCAAAAAGTCTCCTTTAGTGAGTGGGGGGCCTAGAGGTTAAAGAAACAAGCTTGTGACCGGGAAGTCACCGCTTCAGTCCCCAGACCAACAGGATAAAATCTGTGGGGGGGATGAAAGAGCAGCACTTGTCCCTCCTAACCGCTCCAGTGGGACTGCTCAGTGGCCAGCAGGTCAGACTGTGAATGTACTGGGAAACTTCCAGGTATGAATGTGTAACTATGTAAACAAGACAGCTCATTGTTAAAGATAAATGTATATTATGCTTAAGTAAATGAAACCTCAATTAATAAAACGGATTAAAATATTATTATTGTTTAAAAATAAATCATCAGGAGAGTCCAGTACAGCCAGACTCTGGATAATAAAACTGAGATTAGCTCTCATATTCAAATTTATGTCATACTTGTTTAACGGTTGTTTGGTAAATTGCTCTTAGACACATTTAGAGAGGATTAGAATTTTTATTCTCAATTCCTATCCTTTTGGTACTGGTGATTTTCCTTTGGGGCTGGCTGAAACCTCCTTGAAGGGTCCCCAAACATTTCTCAATGCAGGACTCGCTACCGTTGTCTCTTTTAATACTACATCATCTTACAGTGCCGCGGTGAAGCTGCTGCTCTGCCCGGTGCGTTCCATACAGACGCTAAAGGGAGATGTTTGCGTCGGTATCTTACGCTGAAAGCCACTGCCCAAGCGTTCGTATTTTACGAGTTGGGAGGGAGCAGGTTGATCTGTCGTCATGAACAGACAAAAACCCTCTCACTCCGACAGCTGCCTCAGGGCCTTTATGCAGGTCGCTGACAGGGGAACATAACCAAGTCATTATAATAGCTGACATCATCTACTGTGTATTATTCTCTTCCCTCTTTATTCCTGTCCCCCCCACAGTACAGCGCTGCTCTGAGAACACAGCGTTGGCAGGAGGGGTTTAACGATGCATCGATCTGGATCGATATATCGATTCAATCAAGTGTAGTTTGTTTTCAATGTCTGGAAGAGCTTAGTAATGAAATTGTCAGAATATATTTTAGTTATTTTTTGTAAATTTATATATAAGATTGTGTTAAATGGGCTTATGTATTGTCTTGGAGCGGTCGCAGGCCGAATTGAATCAAAATTGACACTGCATTGTGGGACACTTTGTGATATCAGTAAATATTGTACCGTTGTCATAAGAATCGATAAAATATCGTATTGTGACAAAACGTGTTTACACCTATTAACACTGCTAAACTTCTTCTGTTTTCATCTGCTGATTCCTGACAGCAGATCTTGCAATGGGAAATTCTTTATTCTCTGGGGTAAATTTTCATTCACAAAAAACACGTTTGTCCAGTTAAGAATGTTTGGTGAATGGGACTTTGAACATTTGTACGAGCAGTCCTTAAACAAAAAGGATTTTAGATAAGAATAAGAAAATGTTTTTGCATGAGGCCCATTGTTTGAGTTTTAATTAAGATTAGATATTGACTATGGAGTAGACTGGGTAAATCCAGCCCGATCTGCCGGCGATTGGATGTCGCCCAGACTGGAAACCTGTACATTTTTCTATCCTGCTTCCGTTACAAATTTGCGGGAACCAATCACAAACTGGCTTATCCACCTGGCGCACGATTGGCAGGTTTAACACGATGACGATAGAGAAGCTACGGCCAATGATCGAAGGCAAGCAACTTTTTGTTTACATTCAACATGGCGGCCACCGAAGGGCAGCAAACCTGTTGATTCCGCTGTAGCTTCTGCGTCACCCGGATCGTCTGATTGGTTGAAGGACTATCCAATTGCATACAGAATCATCTGAACTATGCCTGTTGATCACGCCTCTTGTGCAGAGAAAATACAGAGCAGACTATTGTTCAGTCTAAAACGATTGAGCTTGGTCTGGTGATAGCCAGACTACCTACAATTTGTATGTGGCAGTTTTTCCACATTTGTTGTAGAATTATTAAGCTGCCTGTGGAAAGTAAAAGGAGTGTTATGAGACTTATTCCCGGAAAAATGATTTTAAAAAGCAGTGCACCCATGTAGGGTTAGGCACTATGATGTTCCTCTGGTTATTTGATCTATACAGGTGCTTTCAGACAGCAAGCAGTTACAGTGAACTTTGTTCTGTATTTTTAGTTGACATCGCAGGGGGCAAAGCCACTGCTGTCTGTTGATGTGTACTTTGTTGTACTATTTATATATATTTTTTTAGAGAAAGTGAACTCAGAACTCAGTTAAACAACTGTTGTTGTTCACAAGCTAAAGAACTGAGAGATAAAAAAAAAAGGATTTCACTGAATATTTGAACAATGTTAACTGCTCTGCTGACATGTAAAACATCAAAAATATAACAGATATACCATGAAATATTATGATACTATTTTAGGGCCATATCGCCAACCCCTAATACACGGCCGTGTTCACAAGAGCATTATGTTGACAGTGGCTTTGCTCCTGCATACTGCTTTTTTATATAGTGGCAGCTAAGGTTAGACAATCGTTTCTGTTTTCGTATCGTCCAATTGTGGTTACTTGAGACGCCGATTAATCACCTTAATAGAGGGAAAAAAATGGTCTTTTGTAGGTAGACATACAATCCGAATGGCAATTGGCAACTAAAGTTGGAAACGTGTCTTTTTTTTGACGAGGGCCCGGCTATTACCAGTCATAGACTGATGGCAGCATTCACGTAGAGCCCAATAGATTCTCTGATAACGGTATTGTGGATGGAATTGCAAAATTGAGAATTTAAAAAGGCTTTAAGACAGATTCCATATGGCCATGCATAAAGTCTGTTCTGAAAGCTAACTGGAGATTTGAAAATATGACTACATCTATGTTTCCAACCAAGCTGCCCCACTGTATCTTTAGTTTAAAAAACATAACTTAAAAATACATTAAAAAAGGAAGCAAGGAAACCGTGGTGGCATATAAAGGGCTGATGTAGCTGATAATCATACGGCAGGAGGTAGAGTGTAGGCTGTGCTTATCTTTTCACAGCTTTTTGGAACAGTACAGCCCCCTTTCTATCTGGATTCTGTCACAACAATCAATGTGCAATGCAGGTTGGTACATGGGGTGTAGTGTTTAAGTGCTGCACAGTACTTAGATTCAGGCCGGCCAAAGCAGCATATGCCAAATTGAATTTGAGCGGAACCAACGCCGAACCCACCATTGGTGTTTGGATTATTTTTTTTTTTACCCATATCCCTTGCTCCGGCAACAGTGTGAATTTCCCCATTCTGGGATTGTAAAAGGATTTTGAATCTTGAATGTTTGGAAGAACCAATTTGGAAGAAATGGAGGTGGCGGCAGCAACGGCTCTCTTTCTGAAAGTACCTTTTAATGGGTTTCTAAATTTAACATCCAGAAAATGTAATATCTCAAAATGCCTATCCATAAACTATAGAAGGCATTGGACCCTAACAATCAAAGATCTGGAGGCTCCAAACTGAGCTGATGCACAGACTGAAAGAGTCAGATTTGGTTTGAAAGGAATAATTCACTAAAACACTTTGGGAAACACGGTTATTAGTTTTCTTGCTGAGAGTTAGATGAGAAGATTAACACCCCTCTCTGTCAATCTTCTCATATAACTCTTGGTTAGAAAGTCAAAGTGTGTGCGTGCACTTTAAGAGACATGGACAGACCGGTTCTTTGTTTGTGTACACTCTGCAGAATGTGTAGTCAGCATATTCTGCCCTCTCATTCCAGGTTCGCGTTCTCCACTTTAACTTGCGCCATGGGCCCGAAAACTATGAGCTTCGCACGTGCTCTGTGCGCGCCTTCACCGTTGACCTCTTTTGTACCTGGGGAGCCTTCCTGGCCCTTATTTGTGAGCACTTCTCCTACAGAACATCGCGGGGTCTCACTAGCCCCCATCCATGCAATCCAAGGCAGAACAGGCTGAAGCTGGAGTGGGTGCCCAGGCCCGACAAACTCCCGCAGGACCAGTACGACAAGCAGCGCTACCAGGGGCTCGCTGTCTCCAACACCGAGCTGACTCAGTTGGATGACATCGTGAACGTGCACCGGAACCCCTGCGATATCACCGACATGCAGGGGTTTGTGGAGGAGCTGCTGAAGGTGTCTCTGGCTGAAGGGTTCAAGGTTGATCTGGTGACTCCTGACCCCACGGAAATTCTTAACTGCACCTCACTTCGACTTGTCAAGTGCTGAGCTCTGGGCTAAAGAACATGTTAAACTGTGGTTTGGCTCTCTTTAGTCACAACTGATCCAGTTCTCTAGTTAGTTAGAGTTAGGTTTAACCTTTTAATCTGGAAAGCAAAATGATACGGAAAATGCCATTTGTCTGTGGTCTCCGTGTCCTGTATTCTGTCTTAGTTTTTATCAAAACGGTAACTAATAAGCTGTGTTCAATTTACAAGTGCTGACACGTCATATACACATATTGACATTTACATGGAACATTTAGATGTAACAGACCTTTTCAGCCTTGATATCTAAAACATTGCTGGCTTCATCTATCTGTTAAAGGAATTGCTTTAAATTTAGTTTATTGGATTACACATATACAAATACTACATATTAACATATTATCTACACATAATCAATAAAAGATGTGATGGAGAGATTCAAAAAACCTTGCAGAGGAGTGTAATCTTGGCACCCCCCAATGCATACTCCAATTAAAATAGAGTAAAATACTGATAGTGAAAGAGGGGGAAAAGCCAAAACTAAAATTACACACAAGATCAAATGAACAGAATAAATATAAAAGGTAATATAATGGGCTTTCAAACATAGATGCCTGTTATGGAAATGTTTTATGCTAAATGCAATGTAGTGGCGGTCCTGGAGAAATTAATTTCATGAAGGAACCAGAATGTTCCAGAAACCCACACTAATATGCAACTTAGTCTCGCATTGCCAGACCCTCCACATCGCTGCGGAGGAGGGTCTGGCTAGTCAACATAGCATTCTGGGATAGGAGGAAAACATGCTCTGGTTGAGTAGCATTTCTTTAAACCAATCGCAATCTTCTTGGGCGGTGCTAAGCTCCGGACGGAGCCCCGGTGCCTCTGCAAAATAGTCTCGGGAAGGAACTTGTTTTGGTGGAACATGTGTACGTTGAAAAGTTTTAGTCGTGCAACAGAGAACTCAGATTGGACAGATAGTCTAGCTAGCTGTCTGAATTTACTCTGCAGAGATCTGAAGAGCAGGTAACTATAGTTACGTTCCGAGTAACGATACAACAACGTCACAGAACTTAAGTACGGGGGAGTGACAGGCTGCGAATGGAAATGGAAAGAAGGACAAGAAATAGTTTTAACATGTACTTTAAAATGTTACCTAACTGCGTAGCGAGTTATAGGAGCTTAGCTAGCTGGAAGCTTCATTGAGACATTCAGAGTTCATGTTAGTCCTACAGCTGTCAGTTAGCTTCGACGTTATGTATTGCCTTCTAGTAGCTGTATTCTTAGTAACGTGACAATTGGCAAGAAATGGGTTATTTATAAATCACTAAAATAGTAGTGACGGAACAGTTTGGTTATTTATGCCGTTAGCATCGTAGCTAACACCATTGTTACTTGGCTAGCTAGTCTATGACATTGTTTTGGCTGTGCTTTCTAACGTGATGTCATTGTGACATGAACAGAGCCGCTTCACTACCCTTGTTAGATAATGTTTCATTATAAAGTTCTTTGATTTGTGATTGTCGCGGTGTGCTTGTGGTGGAATGTCATGGAAACGGAGAGCGGCGTGCCAGAAAGGCAATGCGCCGTGACGTAGGCTGATGATGGAAGTCCCTCTAGTGGACAGAACCTGTTACAACAACCACTTGCTTATAGTGGCATTGACAATAAATAAGTGAGTAGTGTATTACATATAAATAACAGGCTGCAATTCAGCATCAAATATTCAAATATTATTCAAATATTTAAAAAAATAGCAAATGATATGTGTATGGTATTATAGAGGAAGACTGACAGCTCTATTATGTAGTTCGTATTTTACTGGCATACTTTGTTTGAAGATAAAGTTTGTTACTTGGTTTTCTACATAGTATACATACACAACATGAATGGAAAGAATGGGTTCACAATGGGTTAATTAATGGGTTTTTTCGAGTTTTTGTCTTGTTTGTCAACTATTAAAAACATGCATCCATACACATTAGGATTTGCTTATTTCTAGTATTACATCATGATTAATTGAACCAGAGAAGGTTTAGAACCGAGACGCCCAAACTCAAAGTAGTTTCCTCTATCTGTGTCACGGGGGCTCCGCAACTGCCGCGCCTCTTTAGGAGACTATATGTATTCCAATGGGAGAAATGAATGGGAACACACATTTTGAGAGATTCTTTTGCCATATAGTCACTAAAGTAAATATTGGAGCCATGTTTCAGAAGCCACAAATATCCAGACCATTGACACGAAAATGCCAGTTTTCAGACTGACTCATCAGGAGAAAATTAACTTTGTTTGAGTCCTGTTTGTCTCCGGACCAAACTCTCACGCCCTGATAAAGCTAATCCCCCTGATGCTAAATATATTTTAGCTGTGTAAATGTCTAACATTAGCAGAAGAAAATATTAAATTATAGAAATGTAACCTTTTCATTCATCTCACCCAGTAAGAGCGTTTGCCCCATGTTGGCTGAGTCCTGCAGCGGCCTGGGTTCGAATCTGACCTGTGGCCCATTGCTCACATGAGTTATGTGTAATTGTAGTCTGATTGGTTGAAGAGGAACGGTTTCTAGTTGTGGAAACAAACCTAGTGGGTCTTTCCTCTTGCTCTCTCTCTCTGAGCTTCCTTCCTAGGCAACACGTCCTCATATGACCGAATATGTTTGAGAGATGTGAGGAGCATGACTGGCTCTGCAGGCCTTCTGGGTGGACAGCCTGCTTCTATCATGGTTATTCACATTCTGCACAGGGGCCATCAGTATGCTCACATATAGCTTGAATAGCTCTCCGATTTAATAAATGGTTTCAGATGTATTATTGGTTGAAGGTAGCGCTTAGATCGGGCCCAAAAAATCAAGCCCAAGCCCGTTGTGTCCAAGACCGGCTCGGCCCGACTCATTAACTGTAATTATGAGCTCGAAGCCAATTTAAATCCAAATTTTTTTAAATATGTGGGCCGCTATAACTGACTGAAAAAAATGCTTGATCAAGGGCCCCAACCGGCCCGGCACAAGGATAGTGGGAAATAACGGCTGGGTCGGGTTAGGCCGGCCTCGGGCAGAGAATCTAAACTCTAGTTGAAGGTAGAGATGTTCTGATACCGATATCAGTACCTGAAAAGCCTCCGATACCGCCTAATATGCTGGCATCGGAATCTGCAATTACTGGAGTTTATGCAAGCCGATACTACGTAATTTAGCCCCGAAGACAATCTACTTTTAAGTTTATTTAAGTTCTTTTTCCGTAATGACTCGCTGTCAAACTGGATGATTTAAAAAAATAAATAAATAAAAAGTTCTGAGGTGTTTGTGTTTGTCCATGTTTCACAAACAGGGTTTCTGCGTGGTTTCAAAAAGTCTTAATTTTAAAATTTCAAAATCAAAATTTTAGGCCTTAAAAAGTCTTAAATTAGCTGAAATATTTTGTTCCAAGTCTTAAATAATTTCAAACAGGTCTTGATGTTCCTACGTCACTGTAACGCTACCTCTACAGCTTATTAAAATGTTGTTGTTGTAGATCTTTCTGTCGCTAGTCCAAATATAATTTGCTGTGTTACGACATGAGATGATTGAACATTAGACCAACATGCAACTTATATAGCAACCAATTTAGACACCAGTCCTATAATGCCAATGACAAAATCTGGGAATTGTTTCAGACGTCGACTACGTTTACATACGTAATATTTCGGTTTTTGCCCTTATTCCAAAAAGAGGATATTCCGACTACGTTGTTTCCATGGCTAATGAAAGTGAATAGTCCACTAATATTCACGTTTACATGTCGCCGTGCAAAAATGTTTTTACAAAGTTTACCCGGGGTGGAGGACTTGTTGGACCGTGTGAACACAGCGTCCCTCTTTCATTCCTTCAACCAGCTTCTTGAAGAGGTCACCGTAGCGATGTGTGCACAGATCCAAAAACCTGTTGATATCCAAGTCTTTGATAATGTTTGAAAGTAGCAGTGTTGTTTCTTCTTATTAGGTCTGCAGCCCTGCAAACTATTGGCTGGTTGGTTTGTCTTCAGTAACTATAACAACGCACAGAGCTGACCATAAACCGTAAACAGGCAAGAGGCCGTAAACTGTCACAAACCGCAGTAAAAACCCTAACCTGACAAGCCAGATCATTCAGATTCCCTCTGCACGCAATAGGATAGCGCTACAGCCAACCAGAGCAACGCTGGTTGCGTCTAGATTTCTGGGCTAGTAAAACCCTGACTGAGACGCAGATTCTGGATGCGCTGTCTACATGTCCAAAGAATGCCTCTAAAACCAGAATAATACCAGAATACCCCACATGTCTTAATCAGAAAATGCCATGTTCTCAAAAAGGCCTTATTTGGAATCTCCAACTGGGAAGTGCTGTGTACATGATCATATTTGTAATATTGTCATTGTTGGAATAATTGTGGAATATTGGTGTGCAGTTAAACGTACTTGCTGTTTCCGGACTCTGACTTTGTTTTTTTTGATGTTGTGATATAGGTAGGTCCTAAATTTTATTCATAAAGGTCTTAAAAAGTCTTAGCTTTGACTTGGTGAAACTTGTAGAAACCCTGACAAAGAGTAAGAAACAACAAATCACACCCATACAGGGCTATTAATATACAACTGTTTAAAATATGTCTTTTAACACGCTGGTTTTGGATCAGTACAAGTTCAGGTATCGGAAAGCAAAAAATTGTATTGAACTGTCTAGTTGAAGGTTACCATGGTGGTTTTATGTACTTGTGTGTGTGTGTGTGTGTGTGTGTGTGTGTGTGTGTGTGTGTGTGTGTGTGTTTATTCTTTCCGTAACAGGAGCGATACAGTGGAACTCCGACGTTCTATGTCACAACTCCTTCAGAGGGAGCTCGGGCTCTCAGTCTGCCCTGACCTCTGTCAACACACCTCTGCTATATCACTGATTAATTCCTCTTTACAGGCATTTCTTTCTGATGTTGCTTCTTCATTTTCCCTATTCAAGTTAAAATGATATGCTGATATGCATACTGGAGCTGATTGAAAAGCATTCTGTTAATGTGGGAAAAGTGCCTTCACAGTAAAACATTGCTCTCTGGTAACATTTGTATTGTCAGATTATTTAGTTTGTTTCAGTTATGCAATATTTTATCATCTTCTTGAAAACATGTAGCAACTGTTTGTATAATTCTGACTGAACATGCACTGTGAAAATACAGGCTTCTTTTGGGAATAAATCAAGTAAAGAAAATGTGAGACTTTTTAAATGAAATTATTCTTAAATCATTTTTTATGAATTATTATGAACATGTGTAGTGTGAAAAGGTTCTCTGGTAGTGATGAACACACAGAGAACTATCATCAGCTCTGCAGCTCCACGCAGCTTTTTTAGCCTCTTCTGGCTTCTTGTTGTAGACAGCTTTTTTGTTAACCTCATTTCCAGCACCAGCAGGCGCCTGTTTTCAACAAAAAAAGGCTATAATAAATCCACTGTACACTACCTGCTAAGAGGCAAACAGCAGACAGACACAGCTGCTGAATATTCATCTTTCTTGGTGTTTGTGTGTTTTTATTGGGCCCTGCCAGGGGACTGCAGATGTAAATTTGCCTTTTTTGTTGTTTTTTTTTGCATCAAATGGTAACATTTATGTTTGAAATTGTACATGGTCCCTAGTAAATAAAATAAACTAAAAAAAAAACAACCTTTGTAGGGCAATAAAATACCAGGAGTGTGTTTCGTCAGCTTGATTTGAAGTTCTTCAGCCCGATATTGGCCAAAAATGAAGTGACGCACACTTTGCACATTCTGCTCAATGCTGGGCAGAGTTATGATGAAAATGAATGTCGATAAATGAAATATACTAATACAACTGTTACTGCACAGCTCATACTGAAGGTTTAAGTTACCCCCCTTACAACAGATAGGAGGGTCAATCAAACACAGAATGTAACTAAGTATGTTTACTCAAGTACTAAACTTAAAGGTCCCATGACATGAAAATTTCACTTTGAGTTTTTTTTACATTAATATGAGTTCCCCCAGCCTGCCTGTGGCCCCCCAGTGTCTAGAAATGATGATAGGTGTAAACCGAGCCCTGGGTATCCTGCTCTGCCTTTGAGAAAATGAAAGCTTAGATGGGCTGATATGGAATATTGCCCCTTATGAGGTCATAAGGGGCAAGGTTTCCTCCTTTCCTCCTTTCTCTGCTTTGCCCGCCCAGAGAATTTGGCCGCCCATGAGAGAGAGACATCATGGCTTTCAAACGAGCAAAGTGGCAGTTGGTCAAGGCCGCACCCCCAGCCTCCACCTTGCCCCGCAATTTACGAAGGTAAACGACAGCACGCCACACGACCACGGAACGGAGCGGACTTGTTGTCCAGCTTGTCAAAAAAAAAAAAAAAAAAGTGGAATCACACAGCCGTCCCCTGGGCCTTGGCCGTGTGGAAAGCCAAGGCAACGTGATTTGATGACTGTCCCAATCCCATTTCTAACTGTCTGAGCCCATGTGGCCTCACACACTCACTCACTTAGCACCTGAGGTCCTTAGTCCTCAGGGCTCACTTTGAAATTGGGCCAACGTAACACACGTGGCACGCCCTCAAACTCTGCTTCTGACTGGCTAGTAGTCCTTACCTAAGTACTGTCAGGGCACGCCTTCATACTCTTCTTCTGACTGGCTAGTAGTCCTTACCTAGGTACTGTCAAGGCACGCTCTCATACTCTGCTTCTGACTGGCTAGTAGTCCTTACCTAGGTACTGTCAGGGCACGCTCTCATACTCTGCTTCTGACTGGCTAGTAGTCCTTACCTAGGTACTGTCAGGGCACGCTCTCATACTCTGCTTCTGACTGGCTAGTAGTCCTTACCTAGGTACTGTCAGGGCACGCTCTCATACTCTGCTTCTGACTGGCTAGTAGTCCTTACCTAGGTACTGTCAGGGCACGCTCTCATACTCTGCTTCTGACTGGTTAGTAGTCCTTACCTAGGTACTGTCAGGGCACGCTCTCATACTCTGCTTCTGACTGGCTAGTAGTGACTTGCAACAAAGACGGAATAGAAGTGAGATGTCTCATTTTGTAGCTAAAACAAAGGCTCAACGCACATGGTGAAAAGAGGAGCTGCAGCAATGTGCAGTACAACAAAAATATGGTGTTTTTTGAAAATTATACCATGTTAACCAATTCCGATATAACCTCTAAATACAATTATGAACTTGAAAATGAGCAGAATATGGGTGCGTTAAGTAAAGGATCTGAATACTTCTTCCACCGCTGGTACTCCCACACAGTTTTAAGATGTCTAATCAGGCAGATTAAGTAAAAAAAAAAAAAAAAGCCAAGGGTATGTGTCTTGTGTCTTTAAATAATTTTCGGAAGTTTATTTTAGTGAAGCCGCTGTTTTTAGATAACTGCCTTACTTTTGTGCTTTTCTTTTAAAGGAGAAGTCTTGTTTCCAAGTTATCAGCCAGCCTTTGTTCAAAATGAAATGCTCAAGATGTTTGGACAGGTTAGATGTAATGTCCTCTAATAACTTTCCATTTTATTTTTATGTGAATATAAATGTAGTGAATGACTGCAACTGTTTTCTATTATGGATGCTGCTTTTAAAATGCTGTACAAAACAGATGGTAAGACAAGTTTAAAGCTCATACAGAACGAGATACTCAAACATGTTCTGCTTCATTTTGCTGAAAATACGGATAGTAGGTATATTTTCAGATAGACTGATGGTGAAAAACCACTGATTTATGTTTATTTATATTTTGGAATAGAAGCTAAAGTGGGGCGGAACTTATTCTCTCGGTAGGATTTTAATGAAGTGCACTTGAATGCATCACAAGGGAGGAGTTAGCAAAACAGTGAAGTTTAGCCTAGCAGGAAACACCGAGGCTACCACCACAGCGGTGGAAAAAGAAAGCACCAGTCAGTCCCAGTTTTAGTTTTTTTTTTTTTTACCGGGGCTCATTCCTGATATTATTTCTGGAAATACGCTGTCGCGTGGATCCTGGGAGTACTCGCTTACGGTCTGGGCACATTTTCTACGACTTTATATGAGGAGCGAGCTCTTAGCCAACTAAATCCCCCGACACTGGCCAGGGTGGACTCCTATCCAGCGGCAGTTAACGGTGGACGTCGGCTGAGCAACGGCTGTTTTGAATCAGGTGGGTTGGGAGCTGGTGCCCACAGGTGTTTCCTTGCTTGCGAGCCAGTTGGCTAACAGTTAAACTAACGTTACCGTGTTCATCATAGCCAACAATTTTTTTTCTTCGACCCCTGAACGGCTCTAACTCAAGCTAACTAAAGTTGCTAGTTTAGCCGGACATAATTCTTTCATTTGCTCACTGGCTTACATATCTCATAAACATATTCCACTGACAAAACGCATGCGTGGGGGGGTCACTAACACACAACCGTTATGTTTTACAGCTTGTACTGTGCATTAATAGTTTTCTTGTTAAATTTCAGTTATGCCGACTGTACCTTTTAATGTTACCATATTGCCTGAATGACTTGAAACAACTCGTCATTCATGTTCTGAAAAAAAAAGCCAACATTAAATTGACTTTTTTTCTGTACAAACATTGATAAGGATACGTTTTTAGATAAGCGTATTCTGGTTTGCTAACCGCTGGATACTGTAAATTAACAGTAAATAATGCGCCCAGACAACTAACGTCAACTAGCTGAAGAAACGTTAGGCGTTAGCACACACCTGGGCATAATGACGGCAACTTGAAGCCGTTCATTTAGCTTTAAGACACGAGTCCAGTAGCGAAAAGTACCGTGTTAAAGTAAAGTGGTGTAACCTATTCTGTCAGTCGTACCGAAGAAACCGTGGCGTGTTGGTGTGTACCCAGGTGAGAAGTAGTTGCATGGCAGTGTTGCATAATTACGGAAACGTATAACTTGAGCAAGGTGTGTCTCCCTAGCAGGTACATTAGTAAGCCCTTTTGAGTCAACGGTCTGGTTTCAAGCGTGAGTAATCTGTGTGTGTTGGGGAAGGGGGTGTGTGTGTGTGTGTGTGTGTATATATATGAGCAAGAAGCGTTTTGACCGGTTTGGCTAGTTTCAGGTAAATTCACAACAAAATGACAACCCGTAGAATAAAAATACATTTACATTACGTAGCCCTACTCACATTGTACCCATTCAACTAAATCAAGCTACAGCTAACTCTTAATTAGCTTAGTTGTAATTCTCAAATGTGTGACTATACATGTGAGTCATCGTGTGTCAACCCAATAAACCGTTAATATTTTTTAGTCGTCCATCTCTGATTAACTTGGACAGACAAAAGTAGTATACTGTTAAGAACAAGTAGAAAAACAGGACAGGATACTGAAGGACACAGGCCTTGTCCTTCCAACTCCACCTGCATCAAGACTAGCCAAACAAAAAGCCTTTGTTCTCAGTAGATTTGGTGCTACTACTACTATGGTAAAGTCCACCTGTGACTGTTATGGAGGCAAAATAATGGCCACTCCCAAATGTAGGGCAAGCACTTTTATTTTAGAGGAGTAGGCATGAGAAAAAGCAGGATGTTTGTTGTACAAACAATGCAAGTTGGTTAGAGTTGACCAATATTATTTTTTTGAACAATTCTTTCAACAGGAAAGTTAATTTGTATAATTCAATTTTATTTATAGTATCAATTCATAACAAGAGTTGTCTCGAGACACTTTATAGATCTAGCAGGTCTAGACCCCACTCCATAATTTACAAGGACCCAACAGTTCTAGTAGTTCCCTCCAGAGCAAGCAACAGTGCGACAGTGGCGAGGATAAAACTTCCTTTTAGGCAGAAACCTCGGACAGACCCAGACCCAGACTCTTGGTAGGTGGTGTCTCACGACCGGTTGGGGTTAGAATAACCTTGCACCGGTGAGATGTCACAAGAGGCGTACCTTGCTTGTTAACTTCAAACGGAGCATTGGGTTCAGACTGTCACGCTGTGTTTAGCCCTGTTAACTGTTAACTTGATTCCTGTTTCACCTCTCCCAATGTGCAACACATTAGCCGGCAGGAAAATAAGCCTTTCCTGCGGTTTGCTAATGGGATGGCATAGGAAGTAGAATTGATTTAGGATGTCCTGTTGCTCATCAGGCTTTACAGCATCAACCTCATGAAAATGTATATGTGTTATGGATAAAATGAATTATAACAAATCTTCCAAAAATGAGGATAAATCAATACAGAAAGCCACTCTTAATGTAGCATGATCATGCATAGAGACTAATGTGTATGTGCATATCATTTGGCAATTATTTTTTCTTCTATGCTTCTATTTCCCCCTCTCCCACATGCATTTTGGCAATTACTCATGTATAAACCCAGAGAGACAGGTGACTGTGTATATTTTGGATATGTAGAGCCTAAAGACAAGGAGTGGTTTGACAGCAACATGTTTCGCATTTCTTTTTCCACATTAAAAATGCGATGGTATCTCTCTCTGGTGACACTCAGTTTTTTTTGTTTTAATTAGTGCTGTCAAACAATGAAAATATTTTTAAGCGCATAATGTCGTAGTTAACTCGCAGTTAATCGCGATTAATTGCACATTTTTACCTATTCTAAATGTTATGGCTATATATTCAACAACGGATGTGTGAGATAAAGCTGTTTTCACACACAGGTAATTCACTTCCAGTTCTTTGCTAAAACTTAAAATAATTTTAACGTTATTGTGCAACCTTGCACCTACTTTCCCCTGTTGGCGAGTGACGCACATTAACATCCCATGGTCTCTTGAATGTAGCTCCTTCGTAGTAACTAGCGGTTAAAACCAACGGCGAAGAGGAGCTCCATGCTACAGAGCGGCGGATGCTAGTTGTTTAAGCTGCTACAGACCTCCGTCACAGCTCGGTTGTATCCGCAGCGTTCAGTAGATGTGTTGAGCCGCAAAAGAGTTCCTCATCACCACCTCTGGTGCCCCGCATTGTGCTCCGCCTCTAGTGCCCCACATAGTACTCCGCCTCTGGTGTCCCGCATTGTGCTCCGCCTCTAGTGCCGCACATAGTACTCTGCCTCTAGTGCCCCACATAGTACTCTGCATGGTGCTCCGCCTCTAGTGCCCCACATAGTACTCCGCATGGTGCTCCGCTCTAGTGCCCCACATAGTACTCCGCATGTTGCTCCGCCTCTAGTGCCCCACATAGTACTCT
This sequence comes from Percina caprodes, assembly GCA_013375575.1. Lineage (NCBI taxonomy): Eukaryota > Metazoa > Chordata > Actinopteri > Perciformes > Percidae > Percina > Percina caprodes. The sequence goes on along the minus strand of JABXJD010000111.1, from coordinate 198,942 downwards.
GCATGGTGCTCCGCCTCTAGTGCCCCACATAGTACTCCGCATGGTGCTCCGCCTCTAGTGCCCCACATAGTACTCCGCATGTTGCTCCGCCTCTAGTGCCCCACATAGTACTCCGCATGGTGCTCCGCCTCTGGTGCCCCGCCACTGGTGCCCCGCATAGTGCTCCGCCTCTGGTGCTCCGCCTCTGGTGCTCCGCCACTGGTGCTCCGCCTCTGGTGCCCCGCTCCTTCAGGTCAACGGTTTTAGCTGCGGGTCATTTCGTCGGAGATTACGTTTCAGGAAGTAATGAAACGACTAGTGTGCGCTGTGCCTGTTTCGTTTCCGGTCTAGCTAGATCCGTTATGTTGTAGTTTTTCCAACATTACTAGTTGTTGCGACAGCATGTGAAAAAACTACAAAGTTTTCTAGGCCAAAAGAACGTTAATCTCGCAATTTAAAAAATTGACACCGTTAAAATGGGTTTGCGTTAACGCGTTTAACTGCCAGCACTAGTTTTTATCACGCCAAGCAAACGCTGACACAGCCGGTCACCAGGGAATCAGGACACTACCTGATCCGTAACATCAGGGCTCTGACTCCCCCCTCACCATCAGTGCTATCCTGTAGAAGACAGTGTTTTCCCTGGGTTCATTGAAGACTTAGGTGCGCATAATTTGGCGGAGAGTTTTCGGAGTCTTTCCTCAAGAACATGTGATGTTTTTCAATAAAGAATATCCAACATGACATCATGACTTTGCATAAACATACGCTCCCACTTTCTTAAGCCAAGTGGCGTGTTATCATTTGGAGCTATCTCTGTGTGTGTATCCGTGTGTGTGTCCACACTCAGTACAGTGGACGATAACATACACGCCACGTGTTATTGTGAGAAGAAAGCAACACATAGGGACACGATCCCCGGTCTCCTGGGTGAAAGTCCTGGGTTTTACGCAGATGTTCGCCCTTTCATACTACTCGCAACGGCTAAAAGTTACACGCGATCGCAAGGTACTGTAAGTCAATGTAGGCCAATAGCGAGTATGCGTCTTGATAACACGCCAATGATGGCATACGAATTGGCGTGTCATACATATGCCGTTTCATGAGATCAGTCTGCCATGTCTCTAAAACACTGGGAAAGCTAGTGCAAATAAAAAATAAAATAAGTAAATGGCACTCGAAAAGCTCAAAGAAAAGTTGTTATAGAAGTCAAACTACAATCACAAGAGCTTTTTTTATTTTCTTCTTCTCTCTCTCTCTCTCTTTGCCACATTTCACATTCGTTAATCTCAGGTGCTGCACCTGAGACTTACAGTGGTAAGGAGAACCCTGGAAGCTGTCCTGTATTCTGTTGGTCAGACAAGGGGGCTGCTTTTAAAGTCCTTTTAAGTGAATTGCAGTTGGCCTAATATGTTCCACTGTCAGGGATAGTCTAAGCTTGACTAGTGGGTCCTGATCACCCCTCCTCTTCTCCTGGGTCTCCCTGGTTCTGATTACAGGAAAGAGGGAGTGAGTTGGTGGGAGTTGCGATATCCTGCCTGCCACACCCAAAACTGACAAGATCTCCTGTCTGTTTTTGTTAGGGACAGTGGAAGGAAGCGTTTGTTTGCTGACAGACTCCTCCTAGTGCTCTGTCTTGTTTGCTGCATTCTTCTGTCCAGATACGTCCTTCCATTTCACATGTGTTGGCCGGTGCTTGGTCTTCTTAACCAGGTGTCGGCATGCAACACACCTGATGGTTTCTGCTTCGTGCTGCTCCCGTGCCCCCTCTCACTGCACTGACCTGACACAAATCACGTCCTAACCAGCACACAATCCCACGCTGAGTTGAGAGCGCTCATTTCCGCCACCACAACCAAGAATAGCTTGGTGATGTCCCGCTCAAGAACACACAGAGGTGTCAGGCTGTACTCTTTCAGTTTTTGTTTGGCGTCTTATCAACTGTGGGGGCGTGTGTTTGTGTGTGAGCAGGTTTTTTTGTGATCAAACCATTTTTGCATGCCAGTTCTATCAGTTACCAGCTGCTGTAAAACAGGTTCTGCTCTACCTGTGAAGTTTTTTATTTATTTTTTAAATGTATTGCAGCATTTATTGACACCATAAATATGAATGTGTCTATACTTTTGACTATGATTTTAGATGTCAGTCAGCGAGGGGGCTGATTTATTATTATGCCTTTTCATTTCCTGTGTGGCAGCGAGTGCCAGCGTAGCTGCTGATTGTAGTTGATCAGAAGAATGTTTTGGATGCCAGGCATTTCCCTCTGAAGCACTATGCTCGCTATGCCGTTGACAGACGCCGTCCATGTAGCAGCTCTGCTGGTCGAGCCGCCTTCTCTTGAGGTTGTTATTGTCTTGTCCTGGCATGTTTATGCACATTTCTTCCTTCATTGACTCCCTTCTCAACTGAGATGGCTTTGGTTGATATGCTGGGAATTTGATGACATCACTGAACCGTGGGATGAAACTGAGAGTGAACACCTTTTTTAAGTGAAGGGCATTTGGGATGGCAGATTGTAGAGTGGAGAGAACCCCTTTAGGCAGACTGAGCTGCTGAATGGGCCTGTGTGAGAAGAGTCAATAGGCCAGTGTAATATGCTATCAAAGGTAAATAGTGTGCTACCTTATCCTGTCCAGAGATGAGCTCACTGTAGATCAAACAGCGTGACCAATGTGACGAAAGGCGTGCAGCGTTCACTGTCATTTACCGCAAACTTGTTTCCCAACACAAGTTCATGCTTACCTACTGCTAAGTGGAATTCCTGGGAAAATCCATATGTGGCAGTAGAACTAGGGCATGTTGCTGTGCGGTGCTCTGCTGAAACCGGCCTGATCTGCTTCTGTCTCTCACTGCTGACCTGCCATTGTTCTTCTGATTAACCTGAAACTAACAGGTACTTCCCTGTCCCAATAACAACCTTGTCCACACTCTAGTTAATGTAAATGAACCTTTTCTGTGTACACACACACACACACACACACACACACACACACACACACACAGATTCACATTGTTTCCTGCCAAACAAGTCTCTCTGTAAAGATAAGATGTTGAAGAAGATAATTGTTGTCAAATATATAATATGGCAAACTTGACAAATTCCATACAGTATTCATAGCAGAGTAATAATACCCATGAGTGACTCTACCATACTTTGGGATTTTTTTTTTTTTTTAATGCAAGATAAGCTTAGCTGGAGCCTTTTTAAAAACACTGAGCACCAGCTAGAGAACGACTTTTTTGTGAGAACCAAACCGTAAACTTGTAAAGTATAATGTCCTGCAAAAGGCTATGTTTATGGCAAAGTGTTGTCTTTGTTTCCATATAGTTATCAGCCAGATAACATTTTCTAATATGGATATGTGAAGCATTTTGTAATGAAACTCAAACCAGTTGAACTTTTACTATACTAGTCAAATAACTCTATACACAACCAACAGTGTGTTAGTCTGTCTCTCAGCACTTTTCTTCTTCTCTACCCTGTCTGTGGCTCACAGCCCCAAGCCCACTGATTCCTAATAAAGATGGGGATCTCTTAAAAGACTAGTTTGACATTTTGGTAAATACCCATTTTTGCATTATTGCTGAAGCTTGGGTAACAGGATCTACATACTAGAGCCCAACCGATATATCTGCGGGCTGATATTAGGCATTTCCTGATCTATTGGCATCGGCATTTATAATGGCCAATAAAAAAAGAAATCGGAATCATTTTATGACAAATGATTGATAAATAAAATATTTAAAAAATGAAATAAAAACAAAGACGGTCAACACTCTTGGCCTTGCATAGTTAGTCCACCAGAGGCTGCGCTCCGTTTGTATTTTTATACATTTTATTTATCAGAACTTTAATATATTTTGATGTTCTGTTGTGACAAAACAAATGATCATATTTTAGTGAGAACTCATAAATAACAAGTAACTAATGTAAGGGGAATCTGTTTTGTTACGCATTTCTGGATTAGTTTTTTTTTTTAAATATACTGTATATTGACATATCTAATTTTACAACTATTTGGTTATTTAAAAATCCGACAAATGATTCTGCTGTTTCCTTGATTCTGATTGGTCAATCATGCCATTCTACAGTCTGTTATTTCTGTATAGCAGGCCGTTGTCACGGAATGAGTGCTGATCATAGACTCTGGAAGATCATTTTATAGTTAATTGAATATTTTGTTAAATTTGCGTTCATACTGCTGATCAGGTGGTCACAAAGTGAGAGCGTGAGGAAACAGGGCTCGCTAACGGCACTAATGTCAACAGTGGAAACAGCATGTTAGCTCCATGTTTAGCTCACTCAACGGTAGCCCTGCACGATTAATATAAATATAAAATCGCGATCTTGATTCACCCTGTTCACAATTTATTTTATTTGTTTTAATGACATTTAATTTTGGGACCCGAATGCATCACAAACGCTACTACTTTGTTCAGTGAGTTTTAAACACAGACTGTAAAACAGGTTTCAAAGTGCTCCTGAGCGCTGCACTGCTCTCCCTTCTCTTCAACGAGGCCTCTGTGTTTACAGGCTTGTGGTGATGCACGATGTGCTCTAGTTGCCAAAAAATGTGTTTGGAAGTGCCAGTTTGTATAAACGCTACCTTGGCCACAGGTAAGTTAGTCTGTTGTAGAAACGTGGCCGACTGAACGTCACTCCGCTGTCAGCCTCCTTCGCTGTTTAAATAATGTTAGTAGGTTGGCAGACGGATTTCAGCGAGGCAAGACTTCTTAAAGGTCCCACCACATGGTGCTCTTTGGATGCTTTTATATAGACCTTAGTGGTCCCTAATACTGTATCTGAAGTCTCTTCTATATAGGCCTTAGTGGTCCCCTAATACTGTATCTGAAGTCTCTTTTATATAGACCTTAGTGGTCCCCTAATACTGTATCTGAAGTCTCTTTTATATAGACCTTAGTGGTCCCCTAATACTGTATCTGAAGTCTCTTTCCCAAAATTCAGCCTTTGTGCAGAATTCCAGTCACTAGAGCCAGTCCCACAATGAGTTTTCCTTAGTATGTGCAATTTCTTAATCTGTAGCTTTTTGGGGGGCAAGGTGGAGGCTGGGGGTGTGGCCTTGACCAACTGCCACTTTGCTTGTTTGAAAGCCATGATGTCTCTCTCATGGGTGGGCCAAGTTCTCTGGGTGGGCAAAGCAGAGAAAGGGGAGGTAACCTTGCCCCTTATGACGTCACAAGGGGCAAGATTCCAGATTGGCCCATCTGAGCTTTCATTTTCTCAAAGGCAGAGCAGGATACCCAGGGCTCGGTTTACACCTATCACCAGTTTCTAGACACTGGGAGGCCACTGGCAGGCTGGGGGAACTCATATTAATGTTAAAAAAAACTCAGTGGTTAGCCGTGGGTAGCTACCTTAGGCTTACTGACGTATAGGTAAGATAATCACGATCAACATTTTTTTTTTTTTGTTCACAAAAAGGCTGATTTATATATAATAAATTATATTTGCCAATAATAGAAAGATGATGGATATCTATTGATCCCAATAAAATGGGAAATTATAGAATATGTCTGATTCAAGGTAAGACATTGTGGTTTCTGAAAACTTTCAAAAATGAACAATAACTTGGTGGCCCCTCCCTGCAGTAACAGGCCCGAACCTCTGTTGAAGATCTCTGCCCTAAAGCAAGCAAGGTCACACAGCAAGTCTGTCCACGTGTACAGGTCTACTCCTGGTCTGGGAGCTCCCCTGCATGTGTCTCATAGAAGATAAAGACACCCATTCCATTCAAATCTGTTGTATGGTTATCAACATTTAAAAGTGCCGTGCCTCTGCTCGTTGAACTTTCAGTTGAGGATTCTCGGCCACAGCCAGACTACAAGATTTTGAGAGAGAGTTGAGGAGGAGGTTAATCTGTCTGAACGGACAGCCCTAAACATCACTGCAGTTCACATAATTGGGATGTTCATTCCCAGCCTTGGCCCTTGATAAGTAGCTGGTGTAGAAATAACACGCGAGTGTGTTTTTAATGACTGTGTAATTTGTGCTCTGTCTGTCAGGTTACTTGAAAGGCCACAATTAATCCAGTTGGAGAGAACCAACTGTGGGATTAGGATGTCTCAAGGCGGCAGAGAGAAACTGATGGCTGTGTTTTTTTCTTCTCATTCACAGGATGAACGCAAGCTTGCTTTCCATACTGGTTTATCTTTGCTGTTTACATGTATGCATACGTGAGTTTTCAGCAGATTCCTCACGTAGCCCTTAGATGCCGTAGTGTTTGGGAAGCGGACCTCCCACTCTGCCATTGTCAGCAGAGCTTACGGCTCTGAGCTCCCTCTTTCTGCTCTGCTGCTTCTCCTGGGAGTCTCTCGCTCTCTCGCTCTCTCTCTCCGCTCTCGGAATACATGTAACCTGCTGCAACAACAGTCATGTTAGTTGTTGATCAACCTCCAGTTGTGTACTGTATCATCACAATATCAACTGGCGCAATATACACATTGTTTGAGACTGCAACACATAGATAGACACAAACAGATTTTTTTTTTTTTTTATTAGTTGAAAGAAAGTATTGTGATAATTAACGTTATCGCATATCGTGCAACCTTACGCTCAACCACGTGAGTTACCATGGGATCATTGCACAAAAGCAGAATTTATAAATCCAGGATAACCGATAAAGCCAGGCTTGCCCAACAGTTATTGATGCTAAAATGGAGTTAGGCTAATTATTTGCAGAAATGAACAGTTGCTTTAAAAGTTAGAAGACAGCCTAATGTTAGGCAGGACATCTACCGTGAAGATCAGTTACAACCTGCTAGAATAGATCTGCTTTCTTCCTCGTGTATATGGACATAGAAAAGAATGACACAGAAGAAATTGCACTCTGAAACCTAGGAACTATAAAGATAATTAAGTGATAAATATATTAACACTGTAAACATGACTAACACAATGTATTCATCAGAATATAAAATATAAGGTCGAAAACCATGATGTATGTACAGTAGCTGCAACTATATAGTTACCGTCAGGGTGGGAAATTAACCCGTTTGCCCACCAGTATGTTATTCTTTTTTATTGTTAATACATATTTTATTAATAAAGGCAAATAAAAAGTGATGTCTCTGTGAGACCATGGTAAAAGTGTTTGGTTATATTCTACTGTACTTGTAGGCCTACGTGTTAAATGAACAAAACCAAAAAATATTGACTCATCTCTCAGAAACACAGCATCAAACAGTCCCTCCAGGATTTGACTTGATTTGGGGAGAAAAAAAATTAGTACTGATCGGATACCAGTGTGTACTTTTGGGGCTGTATTTTATTGTTTTAACAACCGTATACTACTGTCCCTGTATGGATGTGATATGATTTCTATCTTTGTTCATGTTTCACAAAAGTTTAACCTGAGCCACACTGACAAACAGTGAACGCCACAGAACTATTTTTTTTATCATCCAGTTTGACAGTCAGTTATAACCTCAAAAGAACATAAACTAAACGTAGATTTTCATTATTTTTCTAATGTGGTATCGGGTCGGTGCATAAACTCTAGGGGTGGGAATCACCAGACACCTCCTGGTACGATATCATCACAATACTTACTGTATGCCACGGTATATTATTGCAGTGTTCTGTGATATATTGCAATTTATTTATAACCTTTTTTTCCAACTTCTAATTTTTGCCAGTTTCAAATGAAAAAAGAAGATACATTTGTTTGTTCATCTCACTTCAATTGTATTGCTGCAAAATGGGACAAACTGACCAACACATATTTAATAAAAATAATAATAATAGATCCATACTTTGCTCCTCCAACACAACAAGCGCCTGGTGCTTGCGTAAACCAAAACTTGCTCATATTAAATTGGGAAGCGATGATCTGATTTGAAACCAAAATCCTCCAAACGATTCCAAGAAAGAAGTGATTCTACTGGAATTGTCCTTTTTTGAACCGATTCCCAACCCTAAGAGTGATGAAATGGAACTTCAGCAGGAGACAAATGTGTCTAGTTGAGGAATTGAATCAGCCTTCATACCCTTTCGGAGCAGTGTCGGAGCCCAGTCAGTCACCAGAGTAGGGTTGGCTTTTTCTTTGCGGAAGCTGCAGTTGGAAATGTGTGACACAGCCCAGCAGTGAGTCAAGCAAGCACCGCTGACAGGAGGAATAACAGAACTATGAAAATGAGCTGCTTTAAAACGGGGAAACTGGGTCTCGTGGCGCGGCCCTTTTGTCACAGACTTGTGACACCGTGGATCATATGTCTCACTGCAGCGGAGTGTTCCATTCCCTCCGGCTGAAACATTGTGCCCTAAGCTGCCTTCTCCTACATAGTTGAGTGTCAGTGAGCAAAGGAGCCAGCGAGCAGACGAGGAGGCTCAGAGGCCTTCACGCTGCTCGCTGGTTCACGTGGTGGAGGTTAGCCGCTCACTCTCAACGATGTGCAGCTTTTAGCCACCTGTGTACTACAGTGTGTGTGTGTGTGTGTGTGTGTGTGTGTGTGTGTGTGTGTCTCTCTGCGTCTGTCTCTGTGCCTTTCTCTCTGTGTCTCTGTCTGTGTATGTCTCTGTGTGTGTGTGTGTCTCTCTCTCTCTGTGTCTGTCTGTGTGTGTGTGTGTGTGTGTGTGTGTGTGTGTGTGTGTGTCTCTCTCTGTCTGTCTTTCTGTGTGTGTGTGTGTGTGTGTCTGTCTTTCTGTGTGTGTGTGTGTGTGTGTGTGTGTGTGTGTGTGTGTCTCTCTCTGTCTGTCTTTCTGTGTGTGTGTCTGTCTCTCTCTCTCTCTCTGTGTGTCTCTGTCTGTGCCTTTATCTCTGTGTCTCTTTCTCTGTCTGTCTGTCTGTCTGTCTGTCTGTCTGTCTGTCTGTCTGTCTGTCTGTCTGTCTGTCTGTCTCTTTCTCTTTCTCTCTGTGTGTCTGTCTCTCTCTCTCTCTGTCCGTCCTTATCTTTTGGGAGGGTGCAGCACCCAGAAGTACTCTTCCTCTAGAATTCCTTTCATCTTGGGTGTTTCAGCTCCCTGAGGCTCCATAGATTCCAGGCTTTGGGCTGGCCGATATGGAGACTAGTAAGGCTGGCTATTACAGCTGGCCAATATATCGATATTATATCGTGACATGAGACTAGATATCGTCTTCGATTTTGAATATCATAATATGGCATAAGTGTTGTCTTTTCTTGGTTTTAAAGACTGCATTCCTACTTGGAATCAGTTAAAAAAAATTATAATTCCAGTAAAATCGTTTCTTTATTGGAATCGTTTGAAAGATTTTGGTTTCAAATCCGACCATCGCTTCCCAATTTAATATGCGCAAGTTTTGGTTTACGTAAGCAGCCAGGCGCTTGTGTTGCAGCGCAGTGTGCGGCGCTCTAGTGTGGCTTTATTATTTTTTTACATTGAAGAAGCTCTGTAAACCTGCAACCCACCATTCAGTCAAAAAGGAAACGTTCCTCTTATTTGTGTAATAAGCATGTGACCCGTTTCAACTTGCTTTTATCTGTCATCAATAAAGGTATTATTCATATTATTTTGTAGCGCTTTAAGTAAATTCTGAGTGTCTTTTGTGAAATGTTGCAGCCTTTCATGATGTGTTTATGGCACCAGTTGATATTGAGGTGACGATTTAAAAAAAAAAAACAACCCATATTGCGGTGTTTTCCCTGGGTTTTTTGAAGACGTGGGTGTGTATATGTGTATAAAAAGCATACATTTTGCATCCTTTTGGACCATTATTGCCACCAAATGATGGTGAGCCTCTCTGTGGGATAACATTGCACCTTGGTAGAATATTAAAATGTCACGGTTGACCTTACTATTGATAGCCCACTGGTGCTAATGGCACTTTATATTTTATGATGTAGATATGGTTGGTTTTGTGTATTGTTGTTGTTGTGTGTTGTCTGATTTATCTGATGAGCTGTATGGTGCAAGACGAATTTCCAAAAGGATGAATAAATGTATCTGTATCTAAAACGCTGGAAAAGCTATAGCTGATAATTAATAACTTAAAAAGCTTAACGACAAAACTTGCTAAAGACGTTAACTGGCGACCAGTGTTGGGGTAGTCACTTAGAAAGTAGTGTTTACTCATTACTTCTTCAAAAAAAGTAATCTGTTACTTTTCTTAGTTACCCCCTATGGAAAGTAACTTTTTACATTACTCATTGCTTTTAACCCTCATGTTGTCCTCGGGTGTTATTGACCCGTTTTCCTATATCAATGTTCTTTTTAATTACCCAAAATAACATGATTGATTCCACACAACGCAATTCAATTTTATAGCATTTGAAAAAAAACCATTGAAGTGGTATTGAGTAAAAGTTGACATATTCCAGTCTGTGATTATCATCAACATACGTTCCTTTAATTTTAGTCTAAATAATTCCTAATTTCTGCTTTTCTAACTCGAACATTAGGTATAATTTCCTATGAATGGGGTTTATTGATCATAGATTCCAAAAATAACTGTAAAAATTAAGTTAATAGTGTTGTCAAAAGTGACAAAGCGTCAAGTCTTGAAAAAAGGGACAAAAAGTAAGACGATGTTAAACATCGATTTTTAAAAAGCCTCAAAAGTGTTCAATTTGGCCGGGAAGACAACACGAGGGTTAAAAGCAGGCATCTCCGGCAGAGACGAGGAGAGTTAATTATACAAGAACTATCTTTGGCCATAAAGCCTCTGTGGTTTATCAGTGAAGTGTCTGAACTACACTGCAGACTGGATCCTCTACTCAGAGTGACGGCTGATTCATTATGAACAACTCCAGCGTGGGTTATCGGCGTTACACGGTGTTAGTGGATGCAATGGCTCTATCTATTTTACACCCAACACTGCTGGGGACCAACTACAATCATTAGAGCTGAGTTTTTCTAAGAATAATTCACCTATTTTACATTAATTCGGCTTAGGTGCTGCCAAAAACAGCTTGGGTGCTGCACCTAAACCTTATAATGGCAGGAAGAACCATGTATTGTGCAGCTCTACACTAAAGCTGTGTCAAGTACAGGTAGGAATGACTAGATCACTTCTTAAACCTAGACTCGCATGTGAACTCGCAATCAACCGTCTTTCAAACATCTCTTTTGTGCAATGCATAAAAAACATGTCGCGAGGTCTGCTGAGAACAAAATGAACTGCAGGATTCCTAAATGAACGCTGTGTCATTGTCTCGCCGCTTGTTTCCTCCCCTGCAGCGTGCGTCAGTGGGCCTGCAGGCTCCACGCTGGTGCTGAGACAGGATGAAGAGGTTCAGGCGACACGGCCAGGAGTCCCAGAGAGATCGACTCAAACAGGAACTCTTCCAGTTCAACAAGGCAAGTGAACCCCGACACACAGCCAGTAATCGTGTGTGTGTGTGTGTGTGTGTGTGTGTGTGTGCTTCCTCTGTCAGCTCTAGCCACTGGAAAGAAATAAGAGGAGAAATCAGGCCAATCACAACAGTTGGTCAGTCTGATGTCATGTTGCCTCATTACTATTCATGAGCTCTCCCAGTTGCGCTGGGTAAAGGATGCTGACAGCCAGGCTCTCATTGGCTAGCTGGTTGAATATTAATGAGAACTGGCCCAAATGGAGCAAAGTCTTCCTACAGGATTTCTATACCACGCTAGAATGGCTTGAAACAAGGTAACCAAGGTAACCACGGAATACATGTGGCAGGGCACCTTTAAGTAAAAGTTTGTATGTTCAAACAGGCAGCAGGTGGCTAAGTGGTTAGCACTTCTGCCTCACAGCAAGAAGGCTCTTGGTTCCAGTCCTGGTCGTTCCCGTGCCTTTCTGTGTGGAGTTTGTATGTTTCCCCCGTGTTTACGTGGGTTTCCTCCAGGTGCTCCGGTTTCTTCCCACCATAATAACACGCGTGCTGGGTAACTAGGACTACAATTGAAAATTAGCCGATTGGCTAACACTGAAATTTACAGAAATGTTGATTAATGTTCCTAATCAAATAATGAGTATCATCAGATATCATTACAAGTTAAAGAGCTTGAACTGGAAAGAATTCAGTCAATCAACTTATTGTTAAATTGGCTATTTGTTTCAGCTGTAGCAAAATGCCTGTTCGTTGTTGTAGATTATTGTAGATTAATTCATAATAAAAATATTGTATTTTATAAACTAAATGTTTTGTGTGCAAACATCTTAATAAAGTAACTAAAGCTTTCAGATTAATGGAGTGCAGTAAAAAATACAAAGTAACTAAGCTGTCAGATTAATGTAGTGCAGTAAAAAGTACAAAGTAACTAGTAATTAAAGCTGTCAGATAAATGTAGTGCAGTAAAAAGTACAACATTTCACTCATTTAAACCACCTCGGGCTTAACGCTAGTTAACATAACGTTAATGTTACAGCAGGTAACTTTAGCCTACCCTTAGCTAGTAAGTTAGCTGACTAAACGCGGTTAAAATGCTGAGAGCTAATCGGTGTAAAGTATGACGGTATTTCAATGGAAAGGATTCCAACCCCGAGACATACAACAGTCTGCAGCTAAAGACACAGAGGGGCCTAGCGGTGGGAGATTAGTGTTGCGTTTGGACTCTGCTCCAGAAACTTGTGTTGCCTTCAGTGTTGTTGTAAAAGCCCCTTCTGCCATCTAATGTTTCTTCCTTTTGTCGTTTAACCGCAAATGACAGGAATCATTTTTTAGTCATTTCATTCAGTTAAAAATCGTGAGTCGAGTGTATTATTACACCCCTAATTAAACTAAAAAAGAGGACTGCAGAATGGGTCGCAGCTTCATCTGTCTACACAGGATTTACCAGTTGTTACCTGGTGTTTACAATAGCTTGTTAAGCTCCTGCTTTGTCATTTTGTGTTTACACCGACACACCGGCTTAAGATGCTGTGGTTACATCAGCTATTTTCCTCCTCCTCTGAGCGATAGTCATTTGAGTGATAATTCACAGGAAGGTATCTAAATTAGAAAACTCATGCTAAATATAAACTCTTCAGTGGGTCCTGTTTATATGCTCTGCAGTGAAAAAGAGATGTTCTATAATGTGCAAGAGCAGATGAAAGCAGTTGCACGCAACACCTAAAACCACAGGCCAGATGTATTGTATTTAAATAGGACTTTACCATAGACACCCAAAGCGTTTCGGGGGGGGCAGCAGCACTACTACTGCCACCACCTCTTTATGACCGCCTAGGACGGCTTCCGATACGATATCACGATACGATATTATTGCAATTTTAAACATATTGCAGTAATCTGTGATTATATTGCAATTCATAACCTTTTTCTCAACTTACAATTTTTCCCAATATCAAATTATGTCCCCAAAAGGAAACTTTGTCAACATGTGTTTTATCTAAAAATATACATTCCTGTTTGTTCATCTCACTTCAGTTGTATAGATCCATACTTAGTGCCTGTGTATCGATGCAGTATTGCCACTGAAAATATCGTAATACTATGCTGTATCTTTATTTATTTTTTTCCTCACCCCTAATGTCGCCAGACACTCACCACACATTAGCTTGGGGGGTGGGGGTGGTGGTAACATGTTTTCAGTGGCGGAGAAAGCCCACGCACACACGGGGAGAACATGCAAACTCCACACAGAAAGGCCCGGGACAACCAGGGTTCGATCACTGTGAGGCCACAGTGCCAACCATTGGGCCACCGTGCTGCTGTATAAATGATTCATGCACACAAAAACATGCATACATAATTTCAGACGTAAACTAGTTTTCATTTAAAAAACAGAACACAAAGATGATTTACGAAGCTGACACATACTTCAGACCAAGTCAACTCTGTTTAAGAGCAAGCTGAGGGCACTATGATAAGGTGTTTAGGTTGCTAGCTAATTTCACTAGTGGAGGGTTAGGATTCAGTCAGTCAAATCTATCTATAAACTTAATTTTGATTAATTCATTTTGTGCGTTCATGAGTTTCATCTTTTTAATTTTCACTGGAGGCATTCTTTTTTTTTTTTGCATGGGGCTAGAATCTTTTCATTTTGGCTTTTATTGTGAAGTACTAATAAAGTCAGACTGTAAGCTGAACCCATGATTACCCATGATGGCTATCACTGCTGCTGTTGGCTCATATGTACATGTGAGAAATGAATGATAATTCAGCTGCTATATATGGCCGGCCATAGCTGTGTGGAATGGTCGTATATGACAGCTGCTGTTGCTGTGTTGGAGGGCAGAATGTGAACCTGGTGAAACTTGGCTTCTTCTTTGCTGTTGCCAGGTAAAGACTGGTGGATCATACGGAGTAAAAAATCACTTTTCTGGGATTTGGGGTGTTACTTTATGTCTCTGGTGATTCCACACGCCTCCAAACTTGGAAAAAAACCATCCATGCTGTTTTGAGTGAGATACGAGTGATGCGGTGGAGTCAATAGGTTTCCATTAAAGTCAATGTGTGTAATTTTACTGAGTCCTGAGTGGCTGCGTCCCGGCTCTGTCCCAGCTCCAGCGATCCCCAGCCCTCCGGAGCAGATACACAGAGCTGGTGTTTTTGCCGGAGAGCTCCACAGCAGTTCAGCACAGGTCAGATTATGCGGTACAGGAAGTCGAGCACAGAAATGAAATAAAACATGCACTACACCTTGAAAATGTCATTATGGGGTTGGTGGAAATCCAATGTTTTTTATTTATTTATGGACAGAGTTTTATACATCTGGACCGTGGAGAATACTAAATATGCGGAAAGAGGAAGATGTTCCAAAGTGACTGACTGACTGACTGACATGTTTACATGAAGTATTTTTTTATCCTTATTGATTATTCAACAATTAACTGAACAAGAACTTTATCAAAACACTGCTGTGTCACATGAATAATACTATTCTATTCACAGCCACGGCAGAGGAAGTGACCGAGGGTAGGTTTAAGACGGCAGGATTCATATTTTCTATGTTATCTGCAGTCCTTCCGTCCACAAGCTGTTATCTGCGCTGTTTTCCTGCAGTCTCCTATCCTGTCCTGACATTGTCTCTGCTATCAAAGCTCTGTCTCACCCCACCCCTGTCTGTCCCCTCTCTCCTCTTCAGACAGTGGAGCATGGATTCCCACACCAGCCCAGCGCTCTGGGCTACAGTCCATCCCTGCAGCTGCTGGCCATCGGCACCCGCTCCGGGGCCATCAAACTGTATCCTTCACTCTACCTGTGTGTAAGGAGTTGTCAGGGAGGGATCCAAGTGGCATGTTTGAACCTGAGGCAGGCAGCGCTAATGAACGGCTGTGACGCTGCTAAATCCTCTTTGCCGTTCACATGGGTACGTGGTTCAGGTGTTTCATTTTTCCCACGCTGTTGCTCAACGCCGGCTGGCATTCTCAGACAGTGGAGTCTGTGTCTGCCATAGCCTTTCGCACAATTCTGCTCATTGACAGCGCAGCGGAGCCAGTCGGTACACTCTCCCCATTGACAGAGACACACACTGGTTTTGATAACCGCAGTGACTTCTCTCGTTAGGGTAATCCAGTCGTACAATGCAGCAGATTGTTCCTGGATAAAACTGCAAGAGGGCACAGATGGAACGAAAATCTTTCAATGAATTTCAGAGGCAAAGTGCGGGATGTTTTAATGCCCTTTTTATGTAGCACACAAAAGCATTTGATAATATGATTCCCCCATAGGGCTGGTGTTGTTTTGTCTTCACTGAGGTCATCCTCCAGTGCACAGCAACGCTTTGCTCACTCGACACTTGAGCATTATGGGATATTAAAGTCAAGGGTATTAAAGTCCACTGTTCATGCTGATCGACAGCCGGCTCACAGGGTCCTGACAAAGTTATAATTAGCAGCTAGGTTTCATTCAGGTATTTTGGTACGGAGATGGATCCCTTTTTTAACTGAGGTAAATCACCATGGTAACCTATGCCGCATTTGAGCATGTTTATTACAGAAGATCCCATCAAAATGTGAAGGTGTGAACCTCCCTGCACACCGACCAATCGGCTAACTGGGAAAAATGTAGTCATCATTCCTACATCATGGGCAAAATGACTCAGTGACAAGGAATAAAGAGCAATAGTCATTTTTATAGTCTAGCTAGCTGTCTGGATTTACCCTGCAGAGATCTGAGGACCAGTTAACCATAGTCCTCTGAAGTCCGGCGGCACCTGAACAATCCCCCAAGTGTAACGTCTTCGATATAGACTAGGTGGAGGTAGATAGTCCTACAGCCCAGTATCTCCTTAAGCTCCGGCCTTATTAACGTGAACAGATAAGCGACTCATAAGATGGCCACAGAAATGGTCTTGCTTGCTTGAGCTCATCTTACTAACCCTTTTACTCAGACGTTTACGTTATAGCATGCTAGTGAACCTGCAAGACTTCAGGAGAGCAGGCATATAGTTGATTTCCCATTCCTAATGAGGGACTCATAGCCACATACGTCACTCTCTAACATCAACTTCATAAAGCACAACCAATGTTTGAAAAATAGACAATTCAGCATACATTTTGCAGTGCAGACTGACAGGCAACTGGAGAGTTCCACACCTTGTAAAACTGTTTGTTGTGAAAAATGTGTCTTATCACTTTATGACCAATAGGACTGTCACAAATCACAAATCCAGTCTGTCCTTAACCAGTGGTCAGGTATGGAGCTCCAGGCGTGGAGTTCATGGGTCTACATGATGAGAATGCTGCCGTCACACAGGTGCACTTCCTCCCCCGCCAGGTACAGTCAAAGAACATATATATCAGCATTTCTGCTTTTTAAAGTAGCCTGCCTTGTTTATCATACAGAAGGAGACAGGCACTGATTTCTCTGCTAGCCACAAAGTGAATGCCTTTTTAATAGCCTTCTGGACAGGGTGGATTGATTGTGTCTCATGTTTAGGTTGAATTGGTGACTCTGCTGGATGACAACAGTCTTCACATGTGGACTTTAAGAGCTCACAAGGGACTCTCTGAACTTCTGGAGATAGGACGCTTCACACTCACTGGGCCACCGGGGTAAAACACACAGTCACACTCTGACAGCTTTCCCCTTTCTTGACCCTTTTTCAGTGCAGGTAGTTCTCAAGGAGCCTTTTTAAGTTAACTTCCAAATTGTACCTACATTTAAAGCAAATTAATTGGTTCCGGATTGGTTTCAGGGATGCAGTTTCTGCCCCCCAAAAGTTCCTGATCCTGAGATAGTAATTTCTAATCGTGTTTATAAAGACCGAGCTGACTGATCAAACACAGGCTTCCAGACTGGAAAATGATTTAGTTTCTACGGCTCTTTAGTTCTTGCCTCTTTAGTCAACCCAATTCCCCAATTCATATTCTCAAATGTGAGGATTGCAGGGTTTTCCCCAGTCTAGTTATAAGGCCCGGTGGCAAGTGTCTTTATTTTTGACGAAAGCCCGGCTGGGGCCAATCACAGCCTGATGGCGGCATTAATCTGGAGCCTAAGAGTTTCTGTGATGACAGTCATGGACGGAATCGTGAAATTTAGAATTCAAAGAAGCTATAAGACAGATTCCACAGGGCCTTTCATTTAGTCAGTGCTGAAAGCTAACTGCCAATTTGTAAATTTCCCTACGTCTGTTTCCAGCTGAGCCGCCCCACTGTAACTGTAGTTTAATAAACATCTTAAAAATACATTCACCATGTTTCCCCCAGTAGCTTAGGCCTGGTGGGGGCAACTTACAGAACTTGCAATACACTGGTGGAAACCCTGGATTGTATGCATTAATTGTATGCATTTTTGTCATATTATGGAAAAATAAGTAGGTTTTGGACATTTGGATTAATTAATTAATAAAAAAAGTTGTAGTAATAATTCACCTGGGGATTTTAGAAATTATAACTTGCACTGTTCACTATTTTCTGACATTTTATTGAAAAAATAATGGTCACATTCAGAGATACTCGTTAGCTGTAGCCCTGCTTTGTACATACGGCAGCTGTCCTTCATTCCTCCAAGTGATCTCACCTCTGTTGTCTTCTTCTCCCCCTCCTCCTCCTCAGCGCCCCTCCAAGTGTGACCAGAGTGACGGCAGTGCTGGCCCACTCCTCGGGGGAGCTGCTGCTGTTGGGGACAGAAGGAGGACACGTCTTCGTCGTTGAAGTCCCAGGGTTCAGAGAGCTGGAAGAGAGGAACATTAGTCTGGACCAAGTGGCGAGCAGGTCGGCAACCACGACACACCATTGTCATAATAATGAGGCCCATGCATTTTGAGGGATTTCTGTGCAACGGTCCCCAGTGGATGACAGTAGTCTACAACTCAACAGCATTCATAGCATCCGTTGTCAATGTGTCCAGGAGCTCACTCAAATCTTTGTCTAGCCAACAATATCGCAGATTACGTTACAAGATGAATTGGGGTGGATGTTGTCTTTCACAGACTTGATTTTCACAGGCTATTGAAAAAATAGAAAACAAACACTCCTGCAACACGGAAAGTGATATTATTTTGGTTGAATTATTTAGGAATGTGTTCCATTTTAGCACGATATCCACCAAAATGTTGGTACTTTTGTAAATGTTGTGCTTACCATTTCAGTTTTTGTTCTGCTATAGTGGCGCTCCACCCAAAGCCACTCTGTCCATCTCAGATTTCACTGGCTTTCCTACAATTGCTCACCACTCGCTCTGGGGAAAAAATATTTCTCTTTTATAATAAAAAAACAATAACTTCCCATTTTTTTTGTGGTAATTGTGCTTTTGTTTAGATGTGCCAAATTGTGATTATATACAGTAAACAAAAGCACAATTATAACAATCTAAACAGAGGGGTTGGCAGTTGCGTTCAAATATCAACAATCTTTGTGCAGAATCACTTCCTGCACCTTTTTAAGACCTTAGCTAATGTTAGCAATTAATTGCAATTAAACAAAGGAACTGCGGTATTGTGTTAAAAAAAAAAAAATTTAAAAATATGATGTAATACTTGTTACAGGCCTTGTTCCGTCTCCAGTCTTCCTGATGCGTGTCTCTTTCATTCTTTCCTCTCCCCCTTGTTTATCCTCTTTCCCCGGTCTCCTCCAGTGTACCAGACGACTACATCGGCCGCAGGAATCTGGAACACGTAGAGGCCTTACAGGAGAACCCGGTCAACCCGAACCAGGTTGTTATTGGCTACGGACGAGGTCTCATGGTCATCTGGGATCTGGAGAAACAGCGTGCTGTCCACCACATCCCTGCCACACAGGTAACTGTTCTATAGCTCGGTGTGGAGCCCGTGACCTGAATACCAGCACGTCCTGGATAAGCTGTGGTTAAGACCAGCGTGCTTAATCTTGGCATTTGCCTCTTTGTATTTTCCATGTAACCGTAGCAACTGGAGAGTGTTTGGTGGACAGAGGACGGAGGCTACATTCTCAGTTCACACAGCGATGGGAGTTACTGCCAATGGATGGTGAGTGGCGAGGGCGATGACGAGGATAAATCCGACATTCCTTATGGTGAGCATAAAAAAAGTGTCCGCTGCATATTTCTCTTTGCTGCATGAAATGTGGAGGCTGATGATGGCTTGTCTTTCATTGCTGTAGGACACTTCCCCTGCAAGGCCATTTCCAAAATAGTTCAGCTACCTACAGAAGAAGGGTGAGTTTGCTTTATTCACCAGTGGGATGTGTGACATCTGTTCTCCCTCAGTGGAAGTGGTTTCTTACGTCCTCACCGTTCTAATGTTTAACTTATTACCCAGGTCTGTCACATGGCCTGTTGTTGCACATTAATCTGTGTGTGTGTGTGTGTGTGTGTGTGTGTGTGTGTGTGTGTGTGTGTGTGTGTGTAGGCCTCCGTTCCTCCTGTTCAGCGGCGGTATGCCCAGAGCCAGCTACGGGGACAGACACTGTATCACAGTGATCCACAGTAAAACACACGTGGCTCTGGACTTCACCTCCAGGATCATCGACTTCTTCACCATCAGAGACGGACCGCAGCACACAGGCAGGCAACACACACACCCATCCATTTTATTTTTTCCCTCAATTTGGAAGGAACCATGTCACCAAGCCTTCTGCAGTGATCTGATTTCTGCTACATTGAAATGCAAATTTGAAATTGCTCTGTCAAGGGGAAACAAATCTCACGCGAAAAGAAAAAAAAAACACAGCAGGCCTGCGGCGTAAAGTTGAGACAGACTTGAGAACTTTTAGAGAAACGCAACCCCACGTCACGCTGCGGTGGCCAATCACGGAACCAGAGATCAGACCAGTCGGTGTGTTTCGAGGCGGTGGGAGAGTCCCGTACAGCAAACTGGGAACATCACTGTCACTATCGCCGCCCAGTCGCTGCCAGGAAAATGTTTAGAACACCAACACACAAGCACTTAAGTGCCTGTGTGTTTGTGTAACAGCGGACTGTTTCCTGTCGCTCTGTCTCGCTCGTCTCTTTTCTTTCTCTCGCCGTAAAATCAAGCTGCCTTCACGTGATCTGACTGAAACAGTAACTGTGAAATGTCTACTTGTACTACATTGTTTTTTTTTTGTTACACATCAAACTCTGTTTACTCAGTTTGCTATCAGGCAGGCCCGACTACCAAAAGATTTCATCTTGCATAGTTTTGCTATTCAAAATGTTATAACAGACATTTTTGGTTTGGCTTTCAAAGAAGTGGGTTGGATCACTTGTTTAAACTGGGTCTTTGTTTTAGTGTGATTCTTTTTTTCTTCAGATATTTACAACTTTTTTCGATGTTCTCAGCTACTAACACAGCACTGTAGAGAGCAGTCTAGACAAGCAAGACCAGAGCTGGGCGATAAAGAAAAAAAATTATTTTGATATTAGACCAAATAAATTGATGGTGACTATGGTTGGCTATTGGTGCTTTGAAAAAATGTTTACATAGTATTAGTTATATTCTAAATGTTCACCAATAATGCGGATATAATAACTAAGTGGGTAAAGGCAAAGAGTTAGTTTAACAGCTAGTTAGTCTGGGATGTTTAATAGGGGTGTACCATTCAGAAAATGTCACGATTCAATATCGATTTTCGATTCGAAAACGATTCACAGTATGTAAATGTTACTCTGTCTGTCTGTCGGTCATGTGGATTGGTTTGATTGATGTACAGTATGTTGTGTCTGTCAAACAGTTAGACTCCATGTCTTCTCTTTTCCAGCAATGCCTTGATTAAAAAAAAAAAAAGATCTGTTGTCCGTGGTGTTTTAAAAAAAGATGTATACCATTGACTGGATACAGTTGTGGTCAAAAGTGTACATACACTTGTAGAAAATCACAATGTTATGGCTGTCTTGAGTCTTCAATAAGTTCTACAACTCTTATTTTTCTGTGATAGAGTGATCGGAACACATACATGTTTGTCACAAAAAACAGTCATAAAGTTTGGTTCTTTCATAAATTTATTATGGGTCTGCTGAAAATGTCACCAAATCTGCTGGGTCAAAAATATACATACAGCAACATTAGTATTTGGTTACATGTCCCTTGGCCATTTTCACGGCAACTAGGCGCTTTTGGTAGCCATCCACAAGGTCCTGGCAAGCTTCAGGTCGAATGTTTGACCACTCTTCTTGACAGAATTGGTGCAGTTCAGCTAAATTTGATGGTTTTCTTGCATGAACCTGTTTCTTTAGCACTGTCCACATGTTCTCAATGGGGTTTAAGTCAGGACTTTGGGAAGGCCATTCTAAAACCTTAATTCTAGCCTGGTTTAGCCATTCCTTTACCACTTTTGATGTGTGTTTTGGGTCATTGTCTTGTTGGAACACCCAACTGCGCCCAAGACCCAACCTTCGGGCTGATGGTTTTAAGTTTTCCTGCAGAATTTGGAGGTAATCCTCCTTCTTCATTATCCCATTTACTTTCTGCAAAGAACCAGTTCCACTGGCAGCAAAACATCCCCAGAGCATAATACTACCACCACCATGCTTGACAGTAGGCATGGTGTTCCTGGGATTAAAGGCCTCACCTTTTCTCCTCCAAACATATTGCTGGGTGCTGTGGCCAAACAGCTCAATTTTTGTTTCGTCTGACCAGAGAACTTTCCTCCAGAAGGTTTTATCTTTGTCCATGTGATCAGCAGCAAACTTCAGCCGAGTCTTAAGGTGCCTTTTCTGGAGCAAGGGCTTCTTTCTTGCACGGCAGCCTCTCAGTCCATGGCGATGTAAAACACGCTTGACTGTGGAGACTGACACCTGTGTTCCATCAGCTTCCAAATCCTTGCAGACCTGCTTCTTGGTGATTCTTGGTTGACTCTTGACCATCCTGACCAATCTCCTCTCGGCAGCATGTGATAGCTTGCGTTTTCTTCCTGATCGTGGCAGTGACACAACTGTTCCATGCACTTTATACTTGCGTATAAGTGTCTGCACAGTTGCTCTTGGGACCTGTAGCTGCTTTGAAATGGCTCCAAGTGACTTCCCTGACTTGTTCAAGTCAATAATTCGCTTTTTCAGATCCACACTGAGTTCCTTTGACTTTCCCATTGTAGCTTTTGTAGCTGAGTCTAATCACTGGGTCAAATGAGCCCTATTTAAATGGGCTCATGAGAAGTCAACAGCTGTAGTCAATCAGAATCACTTAGAAGAAGTGAAGAGGCCATGACATGAAGCTAATTTGATTGACACAACTCGCTACATCACCAAAATTGACATATTTTGTTGCTGTATGTATATTTTTGACCCAGCAGATTTGGTGACATTTTCAGCAGACCCATAATAAATTTATGAAAGAACCAAACTTTATGACTGTTTTTTGTGACAAACATGTATGTGTTCCGATCACTCTATCACAGAAAAATAAGAGTTGTAGAACTTATTGAAGACTCAAGACAGCCATAACATTGTGATTTTCTACAAGTGTATGTACACTTTTGACCACAACTGTAGTCTCGCTGTTTTACTTCCTGCCCGGATGTCCGACCACTGCGGATCTTCAGTGGAAGGGAGAGCCAAGCATCGACTTGAATGGCAGCGATTGCTCGCTGGGGTCGGGCACCTCCGTAACACCCGGTGGTAAATGGGGGTAAGGGCCACGCACCCCCTGCTGAAGATCTCTGATCTAAACTCTCTCCCTCTGCAGGAGACCCCAGTGCGCTGGTGGTGCTGGTGGAGGAGGAGCTGGTGGTGATTGACCTGCAGACAGAGGGCTGGCCCGTCATCCAGACACCGTACCTGGTTCCCCTCCACAGCTCGGCCATCACCTGCTCCCACCACGTCTCCGCCATCCCCCTCAAACTGTGGGAGAGGGTCATCGCCGCTGGAGAACTGCAGAACACCCACTACTCTAAAAAGGTAGGCCTGGTTTTTTAAGTTTAAGTTCCAAGGGTCCCTTTTCTGACAAGTCAGACCCACCCAGATGTTGGGTCTGAGAACTCCCCATTGGCACGGCTCAATCCAAGGGGCGGGATAAATGGTTGTCTGTCAAATTCCCTCTACACGCAATAGGATAGCGCAACAACCAACCAGAGCAACGCTGGTTGATAGATTGGGGTGGCAGTAGCTCAGTCTGTAGGGAGTTGGGCTGGGAACCGGAGGGTCGTTGGTTCAAGTCCCCGTACGGATGGTGGTGGACTGATAGCTGGAGAGGTGCCAGTTCACCTCCTGGGCACTGCCAAGGTGCTCTTGAGCAAGGCACCGAACCCCCAACTGCTCGGGGCGCCCCCCTCACTCTGACATCTCTCCATTAGTGCATGTATAGGACCTGAGCATGTGTGTGTAATTCAGACCTGTGTGTAATAACAACAGAGTGTAAAGTGTAGTTTCCCCTTGTGGGATTAATAAAGTATAATAAAATAAAAAATATGTTCAACTTTAACCTCCGAACACATCTTCCTTTTATAAGAATGACTTAACTCCAAGTCTTCCAGAGTCGCGGCCAAAGTCGATTGGAAAGAACTGAACGATTGACTGTAGGTCCTTCATTTAAAAAAAATACAAAGAATTCCATTGGGTTTATTTTTACTCACTTTGTGCCATCCCTTTGTGTTGATTGTCAGGATTTTTCAGTGCTTTTGTAACATCACAAGGAATTTCACATAAACATTGGTACAAATTGTTAATGACTATTTTTCCATACGGGTGACTTTTAAGCCGTAATTGTATGAAACCTAATTACTTTCTTTGAACATTTTAGTCTCATCTCATCAACATTACCATTGTTGGAAAAATGTTCCTAAATGATACCTTACATGTCATTTAGCTGATGCTTTTTATCCAAAGCAATTTACAATTGCTCTGTGTCAGATGTTGCCCGCCTCTGGAGGAACTAGGGGTTTAGTGTCTTGGCTGATGTATCACAGTGGGAATCGAACCCAGGTCTCCCATACCAAAGGCATGGGTCATATGCACTGCGCCATCACCACCCTGTTTCAGACTTTGACAGACTCCGAGTTCACTGTTTGACCAGAGCCATGGGTGCGGTATACCACGGATGTAAATAAATGGGACATTTGGATTTTCCAACTAGGTTTAGGGCTCCATGAACCTCTTACAGTATGTTTAAGCTCAACACCAATCCAAATATGCTGGGAGAAATCTGCGTGTTACTTTTACCCAGATCCAAACCTGTATGTGACTCTCCTCCCACTCTAAAGCTGTTCATCATATATGGTATGCTGCATTCTGAATTTGAACAGATTCCTTAATTTCTGGTTGAACAGATGGCATTAAGGAGGTATTATTGCTAAACTTTTCATTTCCCCTCTCTTCCATGCAGCCATGGCCAATAACAGGAGGCCAGAACCTGGCCCCAGACCCTCCGCAGAGAGACCTGCTGCTCACAGGGTCAGTTCTGAACTCAAACAAATAAAGCCCAGTTCAGACCAAAGATTCACCTGATCCGTCCCGTCTCAGCTCAGCTCAACTCAAACCAGCTGATGGTGACGCTACAACTCAGCTGTTCAAGTCTCCAGAGGCTGGTTTCAGAACATACGGGGCGTCACCTGTTTCAACAGCCCATAGAGAAGTCAGCTGGTAAAGTCAGTTGCAATAAAAAAGATCCACAATCCACTTTATTTTGGTTATAAACTGTTAAGGCTCAACGTGTGCCCGTGAGCGCGTACTGTGGAGCGAGCTAGAGAGGGAGCGCCCAGCGACTCTGAGAAATTAAACTGATTTTGCCAATTAATCTCTTGTAGAAATGCAACTGTAGCAAATCTACTACCAATATCCACATTCATATTTAGATGCAAGTAATGATATATTCAGCTACAACAAAGCCTCGCAGTCGGAAGTTAGGACGGAAGTGCAAAGAGTCGTTCCTATGGAGATAGTCTCATTCGTTTGAACTGGCAGAGTTCAGAACGCTGCAGACCGACATGTTGCAACTTTAGTTGTCTCTTCGCCGATCTTTGGTCTGAACTGGGCTTAACATACTGTGTATTGAAACATTTCTTTGACAGATTTAACAATATCAAGTATTTGTGTGTGTAGGCATGAGGACGGGACAGTGCGTTTCTGGGATGCATCGGGAGTCTGTCTGTATCCCATGTACAAGTTAAGCACCGCTGGAGTGTTCCACACAGATGCGGACCCCAATGATAACATGCACCAAGGCACTGAAGGAGAGTGGCCGCCATTCAGAAAGGTGTGTGTCTGTTATAAAAAAGTGCTTTGACAAGCTGTTACACTCAAGGTCCTCTTACAAACCTTTTTCTGGAGCTTGCAAGCACAACTTTCAGTTGGAAAAAAGCTTTGGAAAACTGGGTAAAATTTTTGTGTCAAACCACTGTTTGTAAGGTCAAGAATGAATTGTGTCAATGAGATAGATAGATAGATAGATAGATAGATAGATAGATAGATAGATAGATAGATAGATAGATAGATAGATAGATAGATAGATAGATAGATAGATAAAATAAGACAGACAGACATCTGGAGTGACTTTGTCAAATCTGAGATAGTGATATTTACCTTCAACCAACAATGATCATGTTTGCCGATTTACAGTTAAAAATGATACTTAATTATACATTTTTATTTTATAAAGTCTCTATCCACTACACAGCCCTTTTAAAGAAAACACCCGAGGACAAATAGTTCCTAAGTTACCACGTTGCAAAGGCTGTTTTTTAAACTTAATGGAGAACAATGAGACCAGAACAGCATCACCGCTCTGTTTTAAACAAATCCTCCGGATCTACAGCTTGTTACCGTGTCGCTCCTGTTTTATTTTACGCTCACTACCAAACCTGTCTTCACCTGTTCAACTGACTTTAACAGATTTTTTACAGATGTGTGAACTAACCACAGACAGTTGGTGCATGGGATCGCAGCACTGCGCGGCTGGGAGTGAACAGAGTAAACCCTGGAATAGATATTTGGCGTCATTTTTAAATGAACAGGAAACCCTAATGTATGAAACCGCCAATTAGGTGCCAGAACGCCGTTCCGGATAACTCTGGCCACTTTTAACCCATGCGTGTCATCGAAGACTGGCGGGTTAAGCCGTCCTACACACTTAGTATGCCAGGCAGACGCACAGCTGACTCACCTGGCTTGTCGGTCGCATAAGCGTTCCAGGAAAGTGGCTGCATGTGTCCACACAATGCATGCAACATCCTGGCTGTGCGACCGGTACAATGGCCGCAGCTGTCTGCAGACGCGGACGGTGTGTCCAGGCCTCCCGGACGGGTGAACTGGGCTCTGTTGCCTGCTTGTCTGTTTACAGTTAATGATCAGTTAACGAGGGCCAGTCTGAAAAAATAAAGAAAATTTATAACTGAAAGCCTCTGTTACAAAACTGGAGGTTGAGTTTGTAATGTGTGGGTGTTAATCAGTGAGGATCTAACAAAGAAACTGTTTAGTGGCATCATGGGAAATGTAGGATCCATGTTTTTTGGAGCTCGACTCATACTACGGACACAAATTCCGGATATCTCTACGTATGCTACTTTGACTATTTCTTTTTCTGTCTGTCTCATAGAAGTGTCCTAACTTTTGTACAAGTACAATACTAAATTGCTGACATACCTTTTTTTTTTTTTTCTTTTTTTGTAATTTAAATTTTTTTTATTTTTTATTATTGTCCAGGTTGGCTGTTTTGACCCCTACAGTGATGACCCGAGGCTCGGCGTTCAGAAGATCCACCTTTGTAAATACAGTGGTTATCTGACTATAGCTGGCACAGCTGGACAGGTGAGATCCCTGTTGACCTACGGCTATAAACACTCAAGAAGCTTAAAGATAAAACTTAAAATAAGTCCAACTCCAATCATTGGATCTGAGAAAATTCTTTTTTTATTTACATTCATTCATCAAGGCTCAACATTAAGTCTTGTCCGCTTGTGGAAGAGAAATTTACCTGCCCCACTGGACAAGTTAAAACTCAAACAAAATAAAATGCCGTGTTATTTCACGTTATGTGCCACGCACTAGTAGGGACCGAATAACGTAGGAGGACGGATTCACTTTAAATAAAGATACACTGATTACAAGTTTTAGGCCGATTCCAATTTTTCATTGAGTCTGACCAGCCGATTGCGATTTTATTTTTTATTTTTTTCTAACACAAATATTTATTTTCTATCTTTTCTTTAATAGAAAATTTTATATTTTGCATAGAACGTTTTTTGAATAGATAATCGATCTCTATAAAATAGAACTATATAAATTAATCCTGGTGTGGAATGTTATGGAAGAACCATTTCCTTCTTTTCACATTCAATATCCAACTAAAAAAATGTTGATATATCAAGCAAACTAACCTTCTGTGGGCCTTTGTATGAAAACAGGTAATGGCAATTAAATAATATATAAAAAATAAAATATAGCCTTGCAGTAAAATGATATTTCTCAAAACACACACACACCGGCCTGTTTTGAACGTCAACAGTAATGTTACCTGAAAACAGCGTGTAGTTCCCCTTTTGGCAAGTTTGCTTTATTTGTCATTTTGCATAAATATGAACAATGTTGTCAACAGGCTTATCTGCCAACGGAACAATCCAGCAAATAGACGGTACCCTAGGTGCGTTACCGGAAACAGATGATTTAACGTCACCGCTCATTCTACACACGGTTTAGCAACAAAACAACGCTGAGGGAGGATTACTACGTTTTTAATGTTGGTTTTGAGCGGTATTTATCCCCAATGACCTGATTTGGGCTTTTTTTTTCTTTTTTTTTAACCTATCTGCATTCACCCCAGTTACCTTACGTACATCAGCTTGTAATGATCGCTGCCTTTAGTCTCACACACCTTGTTCCACAAACGCACCACCAGACTGCCTGGATGCTGGCACTTTCAAACCAAGATGGGAGGGTGTCTGTTCAGAGTGTCTCGTAGCTTGTAGCCCTTGGCAACAATTTAAAAAGTTCGTCTTTCTTAGTCCCTGGATTTTTATGGAAGCAGATTATTGTAATTCTCCACACTTCTTCCGTAATTCCACCAGGAAACCACGCTTTCAGGCTTTTCTATTATCTGAGCAAATATAAGTGTTGGATCGGGACTAAGGATCGGCAGATATTGAATATTTAAAAAAGGGGGGAGGGGGGTCAAAATTGCTGATTGGGACGTCCCTAGTTCTGATATTATGTCATATCAAAGTCGGAATAAAAATCTGACCGTTCATCTTCATTTCTCTCCCGTTTGATTCATCTGACTGCTTATGTGCCTTGACCTGCCAGCAATTAACTTGGTAAAGGCAGTATTATTATGATTATGATTAATATTAGGGCTGGCACCATTATCTTTTGTCCTTCTTAGATTCCTTCATGATACATGAGTGCTTGTTTGATTTTGTATTGCAATTTTCATGTATTGCGATTTTCTTTTCCTTCTTTAAGAAAAACAAAAGTTGAATTAACCAATACTTAGAGACATTACATCATGAGACATTTTCCAGAAACGGATTGTTTATTGAGGCTGTCAGTTTATTTAATTTGTAAAGAAGAACATAACATGGATTTTCTGCATTCTCTGCTTTTGCTCCGTTTTGCTTGAAACATATGATGTAATCACCATAGAAACGGAACATATTTAAGTGAAAGAATCATTGGTAAAAATGAAAAAATATTGATTCTGGAGAAAAGAATAGGTTTTATATATTGTCACCAAAAAAATCATAATGCAAACGATTTTCGGTTGTTGTTTTTTTCCCTACCCCTAATTTTGATTGACAGGATTGGCGGCATAACCATGAAAATAAGACCCAGGTTCACTAAATGTTCTATGGTTTTGTCTAAATCCACCTTAAGGGATATGCATGACAAAGATAACATTTGATGAAGTATGAAGAGGGAACTTGTATATCTGTGATGTTTCCTCTATTCTCTGGCACGTGCACTTCTGTTTAGGGCTTATTAGAGCGAGAGGTCAGTCCGGTGTAGACTTGCTATGGGAAGTTTTTATTACCAACTTGACTCCCCACTAGCACTCCACACAGTTGCACAAACACAGGCAGAGGTCACAGGGTGAGGGTTCAGTGTCCCGCATGGGACTGAGTCAGTGTCTTTTTATTTATTTTTTTAGGGCTGCACGATATGAGGAAAATATCAAATTGCGATTTTTGACCCAGAATTCACGATTACCATTCGATATGTGAAAGTTTAGCTAAAGTTCAATATTTCCTGTGTAACAGATAAAATATGCCATGGAGCATTATAACATAAGACACGATCATAAAGGGCTCTATATTCTTATACAAGGATGAGAACATAGATGTGAATTGCCAGTAATAAGGGTTTTCCTTTCAATAAGTGTGGAACATTGAACAGTCAAACACAGAACATTTATCACCAAAGCTAAAGTTATAATAATGAAAAACAACTCCCATAACAAATATCAGTGCAACATATTAACATATTACACATTCTATGTCCTGTTAAATAAAGGAATGAAAAAAAATAAAAAAAAGATCCACTGAAAATAGGACATTTCTGTGAACAATGGATGATTATTATCATTATTCCAGCATTTATCTAATCTAAAAAACAGTCTTAAATATAATAATAAAAAGAAGAAGAGGAAAAAAAGTTACACCAAATGTTACACCGAACATTTAACTACACATTGACATTCGATTAATCACGGTCTTTATGATTCCGCAGCCCTAGGCCTTGTCCTCAGCTTGATAATGGCTGTGTTGTGCATACTTACCCGTGTTCTGCTGTGTCTGGTGTTTGTCTCTCCAGATCCTGGTGCTGGAACTGAACGATGAGGCAGCGGAGCAGACCGTGGAGGCTAAAGTGGTGGATCTGCTGCAAGGCCAAGAGGGCTTCCGCTGGAAGGTAACGAGCAGTGTTGGACTGCAAAAACCAATGCGTGACTCATGACTTCCATCATTTTAAAGCTTCACTCATCACTCCCTGAAAGCAGTAATAACTTGCAGTGCCAGTTAAAGTATATTACTTTCCCCTTGTGTCATTAGAATTTTTTGTACTAGTCTACTGGAGATCAATGACAGTACATTTTCAGGATAATTGCCTTAAATCCGGCAGATGTCCCTCACCTTCCTCCTTCTGTGTGTTGCTGTTCTTAAAGGTCACATGACATGCTGCTCTTTGGATACTTTTACATAGACCTTAGTGGTCCCCTAATACTGTATCTGAAGTCTCTTTTATGTAGACCTTAGTGGTCCCCTAATACTGTATCTGAAGTCTATTTTATATAGACCTTAGTGGTCTCCTAATACTGTATCTGAAGTCTCTTTTATATAGGCCTTAGTGGTCACCTAATACTGTATCTGAAGTCTTTTATATAGGCCTTAGTGGTCCCCTAATACTGTATCTGAAGTCTCTTTTATGTAGACCCTAGTGGTCCTCTAATACTGTATCTGAAGTCTTTTATATAGACCTTGGTGGTCTAAATAGTTTCTATCTATATTCTCTTTCAACTAACAAATCTCTGAGCGCTGTGTAGATAGAGCTGGCAATGCGAGACTAGTACAGTACCAACCAAAAATAGAACTTTGCCAGCACCACCAGGGTTAAGGCGATCCAATCCATATGCTGCTGGTTTTCTTGTTGATTAGGGCCACGCTCGGCTGGACGTGCGAGAGGAGCCGGTGCTGTTTCCTCCAGGCTTCCAGCCTTTTGCTCTGGTCCAGTGCCAGCCGCCTGCCGTGGTCACCGCCCTCACCCTGCACTCGGAGTGGAAGCTGGTAGCTTTTGGCACCAGCCACGGCTTTGGCCTATACGATTACCAACAGAAGAGCAACGTCCTCATCAAGTAAGGAGCTGCAGAGGAATTAAAGCTGCATTTCGTACATAGGAATTCTCTGCATGTTTTCAGCAGTTGCCTACTAGCTGCCTGATAGCGTCCTTTTACAGCCACACGCCTTGTCTTTGCAGGTTTTTCTAAGTTGGTTTGTGGATTCAGTCTTTGTCACAAGCCTTCTTCTGAGTTCTTAGTCTCTTAAAGCTGCTTGAAGTGACTGAGACTGCACACATAAACATGTTTCCACATGCACTAGGTTTAAATGTATATCGTACACATTAGTGGTGAGACTTTATATTGTGACGCTCATGCATATCTGTATTCATTCTCCATTGCACACTGTTGTCCTCCGAACCTTTACTCAGTTTACTGTTGTGACATTTAAATGTTTGAGGACCGAATCATTTAATTATTGAATCTTGTGTTTTGTGACTTCCATCCAGAGAAAAAATGGCTTAAACACAACTTAGTGCTTTGGAGTGACACATAAGGTTTAGAACTGGGAATGCTTGTGGAATATTACCATCGGCACCACTAAAGTGATGGGGTTTTTAGATATGTCGCTGTCAAAAGAAGTACAAGAAGTATTGATGGAAAGTAGTCTGTTTGAATTTGTCTGAAGAAATGTCATTCAACCTTTTTGGCTGAATCGGAGAATCTCTGAGCTACAGGACACCCATGTGACTGTTTGAGATCTGCTGCTGCGTTACAGCGCTGGTTGTATCATTACTGTGATGAAAAGCGTTAAATCGGTCCTTCAGGTTATTTTGTACATCAACAGTGCATTTCCATGTGTTGACTCACTTTTTTTTTTTTTCTCCAATTGTAGGTGCACCCTCAACCCCAGTGACCAGCTGGCCATGGAGGGCCCTCTGTCCAGGGTGAAGAGCATAAAGAAATCCCTCCGACAGTCCTTTAGGAGAATCCGACGCAGCAGAGTCTCGCTGAGGAAACATCATGTCCACAACGCTGCCAAGGTAGCTCGCTAGCACTCTGCTCCTCTGGCCACCGGTTAATGAACTCAGTCTATATCCACAACCTTCCACTTCCGGCATGGCTATGGTGCCACTGGAAATTCTGCCGGATGTTCTTCTTTTTGGCCAGATGTCTGTCCCCTTCCTCTTTCTTTGTGTTGGTGTTCTAACTTCTGGTGGATTTCTAAGGACTATGGTTACCTGGTCCACAGATCTCTGCAGGGTTAATCCAGACAGCTAGCTAGACTATCTGTCCAATCTGAGGACTATAGTTACCTGGTCCTCAGATCTCTGCAGGGTTAATCCAAACAGCTAGCTAGACTATCTGTCCAATCTGAGTTTTCTGTTGATGACCAAAACTACTTTTGAACGTACACATGTTCCACCAAAACAAATTCCTTCCTGAGACTATTTAGAAGAGGCACCGTGGCTCCGTCCCGTACTTGGCACCGTCCAAGATGATTGTGATTGGTTTAGAAAAATGCCAATAAACCAGAGCGTGTTTTTCTCCCATCCCAGAATGCTGTGTGGGCTAGCCAGATCCTCCTCCGCAGTGCTGTGGAGGAAGGTCTGACTATTAAACTTGTGACAACACAGGTGTTATTGATTTGGGTCTGTCTGAACATTGCCTAAGATCCTTCTCGTCACCTCTTTCAAACTCTATTTTCTCTCTGGGTAGCTCCAGGAGGCCAACGCTCGTCTGGAGGCTGAACTGGCAGAGATGGAACTGGCTCCTGTTCAGAGGAAGATTGAGGCTCGCTCCTCGGACGACTCATTCACCGGTCTCGTACGGACCATCTACTTTGCTGACACCTTCCTCTCAGACAGTGAGTTACACCGTCAAACACAATGAGGCCCAAGCATTTAGGACATCCACAGTACTATACCTCAGGTTGTTCACATGTTTCCTCGTTGTCTTCTAGGTTCACATAGCACACCCTCCCTATGGGCAGGGACCAATGGCGGCTGTGTGTTTGCATACATGCTCCGCCTTCCTCCTGTAGAGCACAGGGCAGAAGAACCAGTAACTGCACAGCCGGGTGAGACAGAGTTTCTGATGTTTGGGGTAGGCTGCTTTCAGTGGTGGAAGAAATGTTTCGATCACTTACTTAAAAGTAGCCTACTAATACCACACTGTTACAAGTAATGCTCCTGCATAGTAAGTAAAAGTATTAAGGTTCATTCGGAAATGTGGTTAAAGGATGTTTCTTTTCCTCATTTCTTCCAGCTAAGGAGATCCAGCTGATGCACCGGGCTCCTGTTGTTGGGATAGTGGTGCTGGACGGTCACGGAGCTCCTCTTCCCGAGCCCCTAGAGGTGGCCCACGACCTGGCTCGCTCCCCAGACATGCAGGGCTCACACCACCTCCTGGTCATCTCTGAGGAGCAGTTTAAGGTCAGTTTAACACGGACTTTCAGACGGACAGACAGACCTCTCTCGCACACGCATACACAGACAGACAGACCTATTATAGCGAGAACTTATATAGTTATAGCGGTGCATCACTTTACAGCAGTTTAACAATGTGCAGTTGTATGTTTAAAATGTTTATTATTATTATTATTATTATTATTATTATTATTATTATTGAAAGGATTATTAGCTGATGCCGCAGCGGTCAGCTACTCTTCCGGGGGTCCACTCTAGACGCATAATACATTACCCATCACAGACATCCTATTACATCGCATCAATATGCAGTACACTTATCCACGACCACATACATACACATGCATGTATACACACGCAAACACACACACACACACACACACACACACACACACACACACTTCAAGCGGTCACACTCAGTATCTGTCACGTCGTTAGTAACACCCAATCTAAAACCTGTTGGCAAATTATTAAGGTCTGTATATGATAAAGTTCAGTAGAATTTAATTTATTCAAGACCCATGAAGGCCTTTTTATTAAATATTGTTCAAGACATTTAGGATATTCTGATGATTTAAAATTAAGATGTTAAAAGATTTAATGTATTGCTGCTGAACTATAATGGCATTTAATAGCACTCAACCGTCTGGGCAAAATACGTTCCACACTGCTAGTTGAGCTGACCGTGTGGTTGTGTGTTCAGGTGTTCACCCTACCCAAGGTGAGCGCTAAGATGAAGCTGAAGCTGACGGCGGTGGATGGCTCCAGAGTTCGGAGGGTAGGCGTGGCCTGGTTTGGCAGCAGTCGCTCAGAGGACTACGGCGAGAGCGGCCTGGTGGTTCTAACCAACCAGGGCGACGTCCACGTGGTGTCGCTACCGACGGTCAAGATGCAGGTCCATTACCCCTGCGTACGCCGGGAGGACGTCAGCGGCATCGCCTCCTGTGTCTTCACCAAGCACGGCCAGGGTAAACACATGGCTACACACACACACACACACACACACACACACACACACACACACACATATATATATACTTTTATACGGTACTTATGTAAGCATACGGTCTCTGTCTGTCTGTCTTTCAAATTCAAAGAGGCTTTATTAGCAGGACCACATTGACATATTATATAGTATTGCTAACGCTCATGGTACACCAGGGAAACATACATAGTTTTACATAGTTCTTTCTCTCTCCCTCCCCAGGCTGTCGTTCCTTACTACTTATTTAAGATACCTACAGTTTCTGCCTAATCTGTTTATTTTAATTTATTCTGGTCTGAAAGGGTTTTATATAATAAATGTTTCCCGTATGTTCGTACCCTACTTGTATTTACGCTATGTTATAACTGTAGTCTTTATGTATATACTGTTTTGTGTTTACATAGACCTTAGTGGTCCCTAATACTGTATCTGAAGTCTCTTTTTATATAGACCTTAGTGGTCCCTAATACTGTATCTGAAGTCTCTTTTTATATAGACCTTAGTGGTCCCTAATACTGTATCTGAAGTCTCTTTTTATATAGACCTAAGTGGTCCCCTAATACTGTATCTGAAGTCTCTTTTTATATAGACCTTAGTGGTCCCCTAATACTGGATCTGAAGTCTCTTTTTATATAGACCTAA
Organism: Percina caprodes; assembly: GCA_013375575.1. Classification (NCBI taxonomy): domain Eukaryota; kingdom Metazoa; phylum Chordata; class Actinopteri; order Perciformes; family Percidae; genus Percina; species Percina caprodes. The sequence continues at coordinate 163,994 of JABXJD010000111.1, read as the reverse complement.
GTGGTCCCCTAATACTGTATCTGAAGTCTCTTTTTATATAGACCTTAGTGGTCCCTAATACTGTATCTGAAGTCTCTTTTTATATAGACCTAAGTGGTCCCCTAATACTGTATCTGAAGTCTCTTTTTATATAGACCTTAGTGGTCCCTAATACTGTATCTGAAGTCTCTTTTTATATAGACCTTAGTGGTCCCTAATACTGTATCTGAAGTCTCTTTTTATATAGACCTTAGTGGTCCCCTAATACTGTATCTGAAGTCTCTTTTTATATAGACCTAAGTGGTCCCCTAATACTGTATGGTAGAGGCTGGGGGTGTGGCCTTGACCAACTGCCACTTTGCTCGTTTAAAAGCCATGATGTCTCTCTCATGGGTGGGCCCAATTCTCTGGGTGGGCAAAGCAGAGAAAGGGGAGGTAACAGATTGGTCCATCTGAGCTTTCATTTTCTCAAAGGCAGAGCAGGATACCCAGGGCTCGGTTTACACCTATCACCATTTCTAGCCACTGGGGGACCATAGACAGGCTGGGGGGACGCATATTAATTTTAAAAAAACCTTGAGACCTGCCATGAGATCTTTTTAAAATGTGTCTGAATTGTTTATTTTCATTTCTGGCCACTTACACAGCCCATCCATTATAGAATTATTCAATCATTCATTCTATACTTTTGAGGACCCCCCTCCCTAACCCTCAATGGTGATTTTTATTTATTTTTTTCTTAGCCCTCAGCCTTTACCATCACAACTACAGGCCTCACCCTAACATTCTCTTGCAAACATTATACAAAAAAAGTACGGGAATACACACACCCATGCCTCCAGTTTCACAGTGGTAAATAATGGCCTGTAAAGCCACAGCTGAGTGTGGTTCTTATGCATATTATGCCCCCAGTCCAGTGTTTAGCTTGACTATTACTCTAGCACCTGTGTCACCCAACTGGCAGATGCATCTGTTCCTCGGTTACATAGACTCTGGACATGAGACTGACAAGTCACTATAAAGTCCAGGCCCCCAGAAAAGTTGTTCAGCCTGGTGTCAAGTGTTTTTTTTAACAGGGCCCGGAGTCACAGCCTGATGGTACCGAATTCAATACTTCATAGGCACTGACTGAATTTCCTCTGCATCAAAAAATGTCTCATCATTAAATCCGTACATAAGGAGTAAATCTCATCAGAGTCATTGAGACAATTAGCACGCAGCGTGCTTATATTAAGATGTAATAATGTCTCTGATTGTCTGTTTGGTGTTACACATCGTAGAGACATGCAGGGTAGAGGTAGTCAGTGCTAAATGCTCATTTGAAAACACAGTATGACTACGTCTAAGTTTCCAACTGTGCTGCCCCACTGTATCTGTAGTTTAAGAAAACCTCTTGGACATTAAAAAAAAAAAAAAATTCCCCCGGAAAAAATATCCAAACCGTCTGTTTCTGTGCAATTTAATTACTGTGCAATATTTAATATTTAATAATTTCATAACTGTGCAATATTTAATATGCATATTTAACATGTGTATGACAATAAAGGCATCCTATTCTAGCTAACAAGAACCGTAGAAAACCAGAAACCGATACAAACTGAACTGTTTTAAATAATCTGAAATATGTTGATAGCATTTCCTAACTACATGCTACTTTACTTTTTTATGCACTCCTGCTAATTAAAAATAATGCATCTTTCATCTTTTTTGAATGCACATCGGAGGTGCAAAGATGAATCGATTTATCGATTAGTTGTCAACTATTAAATTAATCTATTAATCAGTTCAAGTCATTTGTAATAATAATAAATAAAAGTAAGATTTCTCTGATGTCAGCTTGTTAAATGTGAATATGTTTTTAGTTCCTTCTCTCCTCTGTGACAGGAAACTGAATTAAAAAAAAGTTTCTTTTTTTCTTTCTTTTTTTAAAACCCAAACGTAGCCACAGACTCCACGTTGGAATCCCCGCCTTCTTGAGCCAAAATGGTCGTTCTGTTTGAAACCCTCGGTGCTCTTGTCTCCCTTCAGGCTTCTACCTGATCTCTCCGTCCGAGTTTGAACGGTTCTCTCTGTCCACCCGCTGCGTGGTGGAGCCTCGCTCTCTGGTGGAGGTTCCTCTTCATCCAGGCTCCTCCAACAAACACCGGCCGCGGCCTGATGGAGCGTCGTCTGCTCATAGGTATGCACCCTCTGTGTTTCCGTAGGTTTTACTGTGGAAAGGAAACGATTTCTTTCAGTACCCTTGAGTTTTTGTCTTCTCTGTCCCTCTAGAAACACCAGACAAGGCAGCGAGGATGCAGGTAAAACTGTCCATCAGAGACTTCCCTAAATGCAAAAAGCCCAGCATCAGACTTTAACGTGCATGTGCCTCTGCCTGAGGGGGCACTACATGTCCAGATGTAGTGCTCTCTTCGATGTTGTTGAACTCTGCTTACGCTCTCTGTCTGTTTTTGTTTGTGGCTGTGTTGACGTGTCCTCTGCCTGCTGCCTGTGTTCCAGAAAGTGCAGCTAGACGTGTTATGGAGCATGCTTTGCTGAATGACGAGAGTGAGTACTTGAGACCAACTATGAAGTAGAAATATGATCCAGGAAGCCCCTAAGTTACTGTATTTAAAACCTTAAAGGGCAAACTGGACCCTATTTATTTTGTGTTTGTGTGTAAGTGACAAATGGGAACAAGGATCTTTGACATTGGTCCAGCATTAAGTGAGAACGCTGAAGCCAGCAGGTGCAGACCACGCCCCAATGTAACCCGGTTGGATCCCTACAGAGAGAGGCCTTTTTAAAACCTCTTTGAGACCTTTCTGTTTGACCAGAAACAGCTCTGAACTAAACCCACCAGACTCCATTTAAAAAAAAAATAAAAATAAAAAAACATAGTATTAGCGTGTATAGAGCCAACATATCTTCACATGTAAATCAGTACACTATGTGTTGATCTAAACATGAAACAGAGTTGTGATTGTTGGAAAAGTGGAAAGACGACCCAAAACGACTTTCATAGTTTCATTTTGTTTCTTTCGACTTTGAATGAAGTGTATCTTACAATACTAAAATTTCAAAGTTTCTTTACATCTGGTCTGGTGGGTTTACCAAATGCAATTTTGCAGATGTTTTCATGTTTTAAAAAAGGATCTTAGTCTTTAACAGAAACGTTGACCTCTTTAGAAATACTTTCCATAATGTTGTCGGACACAAAATGAATCTGAGCATGTCAGCGGAAAATTGAGCACTTTTGTGAAGGTAAATACAAGCTGCATAATTGTCCTATTAATTTACACTGTAGCTTTTGTTTTTCGCCGACTGCGGTCTCGCTTAATACTGGACCAATGTCAACCATTGTTGTTCCCCTTTAAAGTCTTAAAGCCTTGAGCTGTAATAGCACCACGTGCTGCCTCTCCTAACTGGTATGTCAGCTTTCTGCTCTCATTATTTACCAGACCCCCCCCACAGCAGTGTTGACCAAGTGTCATCCCAGCGCATGATGTGTATAACTTCCCTTTGACCCCAACAAGCTGAACCCAAACGGGACTCAGCTGCTGCTAAGTGTCTGATCGTGTTGAGATTCATTTTGATGTGTTATTGTCTTGCAGAAGTACTTCAAGAGATCCAGAAGTCACTAGAAGGAGACCAGGCGTAAGTTGTTATCAGCCACTGCTAATTCAGTCAGAGGGGGAGGATAATGCCTGCCTTTTAAATATGAATAGCTATTTACAGACTTACTTTACAATAATCCATGTAGGCAATAATTAATGTCAGTGTATATGGTGGAATGTGCCAGAGGCAACCAAATTTGGGCTCCCCCAAACCCCCAACTGGCTGGCTACGTCATATCTTCATGGAAAGCCCCAGGTTAGGATCTCTCATTAACTATTTTTAAGGCTGTACCAAACAATATTTAACAAAAGATCAAATGACTGAAGATGTAGCCTAGCTTTTAGCCAAGCCTAATACAGTGAGATGTCAAGGTTGTGTTTACGGCTTGTTGTGCTGTCCCCAAGTGGCCAAAAAAAATCAACGAATCCAGTTTTGAAAGTATTCAGCGAAACATAAGTGTATTTTGAATATGAACTGTGATGGTTCATATTCAAGCCTCAAGTGACAGTCGTATGATTGAGAGTTGACCATCTTAGGGTTAAAAATACTGTACTCAGCAGCAACAACTACAGACTTGGGCTAACAAGAGCCGGATATATATACCCAGTCTTATGTAGGACTTGGATTTTGGTCTGAAAACTCAAGTCATTTTGATAACTCCCATATGACATCAGCGTGGCAAAACCCCAACCAACAAAAAGTCATGTTGATGGAAGCTGTTGTGTGTTTGCTGCAGGTCATTCCTGGAGAATAATGTGAAGAGTGCTGTAGCTTAAGAGACATCTCTGGAAAGTTGAGGTGAGACTCAGGTATTGGCCCAAATTTATTTTTTATTACCTTTTTTTTTTGCTACTTAATGTTTAACAGTTTTTGGAATCAACCCAGTGTCTCTCTGTTGCCTCCTCCAGAGTGAACTCACATGTTGATGTGTATGAAGCGTACTGCAGCCTCCTGCTCGGCTCACACAACCACTACTGACCCCTGAACCCGTCGCCTCAGTGACTTACCCCCCATCCCCCCCTCCCCTTCAGATCCCAACCGCCCCTCGTAGAGAGACACCGAAAAGCTGTTGGCAGTTGTGCTTAATGAGCACCCCGCGCCTCCCTCACGATGCGGTTAGTGGGTGGGGGTAGAGACACCGCCTGTGCCTGAAGACCACGTGCTGTACCCAGATGATCACAGCGCGGTCACAGACCGTTTTTAGCCCAAAGCTACAAGCAACACATTCCTGACATGTGACCGGTGCCATAATTCATCCCTTCGACATCCAGCCAGCATCTCCTCTCTGCCATAGAGCAACCCCACCCCCTTCACTCCTGAACCCTTTCTCACCGCCGGCCTTTTCATGGGGATTGTGCCAGTAGAAACGGATCGTCCAATCAGCACGCTCTCTGCTGTGCAGCCATCTCCGCCCGCGGACACACAGCTGGAAGGAACGTGGACGAGGATTTCAGTAATGTTGATGAAAACATTTAGAGTTTCAACTGTGTGATTTGTGCCTGACATTTTTTTTATTTTTTTTTATTTGAAGAATATTTATATTGTGGGAGCCCATTTCTGCCAGGTAAAGAGTTAAAAAAAAAACAAAATTCATGTTTGAGATACTATGTTAAATTATGACCAGTGGAGGATTTTTTTTTTTTTATTTTTTAGTCAAAATATTTAGATCGTAAGTCAAAGTCTGGACTTTCTCAATATTTAGGTTTAATGGTCTAAGTATATGTAATATCTTAATTGGTATTATTGTTGTGCCATAATTGTGCTTAGTCATGAGTTTGATTTAGAATCTCAGTTTTGACTTACCATTTAAAATATTTTTTATTTAGTAAATCCCATACTTGACTAAATTTGACCCGCTATTATAGTTTTTACTCTGCGTCCTAACTTTTACGTAGTATCCTGTGATTTCGACTCGAAACTCTTTGCAACTCTTTATATTTTTATTAATTGGATGTAGTTTTTAGACCTAGCCCATTTTTCAGCTCAAAGTTGATGCATTTCATAATCTTGCCTCGGTAATGTTTTTCTTTTTGGGAATCCTTCCACGTCACCATTTTTTACCCTTTTCTTTGGTGTAAATGAGCTTCTATACTAGTCAGAAGAACTGTTGAGGGAAATGTTTTCACTGATGTCCCTGAAGAAAGAAAAAAGATGCAAACATTGTTTCACGTGTGTTGAACTTTTTTATTTGTTATTTTCAGTCATAATTTCCTAAAATGATTCAAAATATAATGTACCCCTGTATACTGCTAACACAGCCCCCCCCCTCCCCCTCCCGTCCACTCTATACTTTGTAACCGGCCATAGGTACTCCTCCGCTACTGCGGAGCTCACAGTGCTGTACTTCTTTTGGGGGAACAACTTTCTATGGGGTTTGGTTTTTAATTATTTTTAGATAAGCCCTTTTTATGCCAGCAATGAATAATGTAATTTAGGAATGTAATTGTAAGCTATTGTAGTGAAATGTGTTTAATATATACAGTATGTATGTGACTCAGTCTGTACCTGTGGGCCTGTTGTAACTGGGGTTGGCTGCTATTTAGATCGTACAAGGAAATATTTTGGTACTGTGTCTCAGAATGCTGGGTATTTAGCATCAGCCTAGAATATATTTTTGTAGTGAACTGATTAAGAACCCTAATTTTTTTTCTATTTTTATTTGTAACTTGACACTACAGTTTTCATGTGGATAATTATTACATGTTTTTTTCCCCAAGAATGAATGTGTCTGTCTTTTATTTTCTCAGTACAATGTCATCTTTATTTTGTAACCCGATGGTTTTCCACATCATTCATCTCTGCTGCACCGCAAAAAAAGAAATCCTTGACAGCATCGGAATGCTGTTTGAGTCTTCGTATGCTCCACTGAAACCTGGAAAAAAGGCGTAACGTGTAGATTCCCAACCCATCATTTTGGCCTGTCTGATTTATATTCCAAAACTAAGCGTTCTTTTACAATTTCTGCTTTTTTTCTCCCTTAAAGCCCAGCTATAATCTTGGTCTTTGTGAGCCGCAGCGGCCAGACCATCTCTGGCAAAGTGGATCCAAGAGGGATCAGTTGTCATACATGCACAGCCAAGAGTTTTGCTCATCCATTATAGAATGAGGCGCTTTGTCCTGTAATTGCCTTGAGCCACCGAGGTCTTGCTGCAACCGGAGCTCTCTAAAGATCTAACAGCAGCCGCTCTGTTCAAGGATGGCCCTGCAAGACGAGGCATTGTCATGTGCAACCCAAAGACGTTAAATGAGCTAGATAATGGTGCCTGGGTGGAGAGCTTAATGTATTGTTATGGAGTCGCATAGAGCTGGTACTTCTCACACACACACACACTCAATCGTCTCACCTCATTCTCAATGTGAAAGTGTATTTCCCAGAAGGTTCAAACATTACTTTAGCGTAGTAGGGTATAGGGTATTCAACGTTTTTTAAGCAAAGGACCCCTTAGCCTTGAACCATGACGTTCCACTTCTGGGATTGCTCCGGGTCTGTCCCCTTCCTCTTTCTTTGTGTTGGCACCCTAACCTCTGGTGGATTATGGAGGACTATGGTGAACTGCTCCTCAGATCTCTGCAGGGTAAATCCAGACAGTTACAGTGCATATGTTAAGTATTGACGGCGCTTCACGTTTTCCACATTTTGTTATTCCAAGATGAATTAAATTTATTTTTTACCACATAATGACAACTTCAAAAAAAAGTTTGAGATTTTTGCAAATTTGAAGAAAACCAAAGAAATCACTTGTACATCAGTATTCACAGCCTTTGCTCAATACTTTGTTTTTGGACCTTTGAGAGCACTGTAGGGATGGTGTTGGCCAGCCCCCACCATGCTTCACTGTAGGGATGGTGTTGGCCAGCCCCCACCATGCTTCACTGTAGGGATGGTGTTGGCCAGCCCCCACCATGCTTCACTGTAGGGATGGTGTTGGCCAGCCCCCACCATGCTTTACTGTAGGGATGGTGTTGGCCAGCCCCCACCATGCTTCACTGTAGGGATGGTGTTGGCCAGCCCCCACCATGCTTTACTGTAGGGATGGTGTTGGCCAGCCCCCACCATGCTTCACTGTAGGGATGGTGTTGGCCAGCCCCCACCATGCTTCACTGTAGGGATGGTGTTGGCCAGGTGAGGAGCGGTGCCTGGTGTCCTCCAAACATAACGCTTGGCATTCACACCAAAGAGTCCGATCTTTGTCTAATTGGACCAGAGAATTTAGTTTCTTATGGTCTGAGAGTCTTTCAGGTGCCCCCTGGCAGACTCCAGGTGGGCTGCCATGTGCCTGTTACTAAGGACTGGCTTTTCATAAAAGTTATTTACAGAAACCCAACAATCTATGGCAGATATTTATCTGGACCCTTCCCCAGATCTGTGACTCGAGACAATCCTGTCTTGTGGTCTACAGACCATTCCTTCAACTTCACGCTTGTTTTGTGGTCTGACGAACTGTGGGACCTTCTATAGACCGGTGTGTGTCTTTCCAAATCATGTCCAACCAACTGAATTTACCACAGGTGGACTCCAGTTAAGATGTAGAAACATCTCAAAGTGAATACTGATGTACAAGTGATTTCTTCATTCGTTTTTATTTATTTTTTAATGAATTTGCAAAAATCTCAAACTTTTTAAGTTGTCATGTTTTGAAGGAAAAAAAATGAATCCATTTTGGAACAAGTCTGTAACATAAAATTTCTCAAAAAGAATACTTTCCGTACGCACTGGAGCTAGAATATCTGTCCAATCGGAGCTTACTCTCGCACGACTAAAACTACTTATTAACGTTCATGTTCCATCAAAACAAGTTCCTTCCAGAGGCTATTTAGCAGCGGCACCGTGGCTCTGTCCAGCGCTTAGCACCACCCAAGATGATTGTGATTGGTTTAAAGAAATGCCGATTAAACCAGAGTTTTTCTCCCATCCATTGCTTGCTGTGTGGACTAGCCAGACCCTCTTCCGCAGCGCTGTGGAGGAAGGTCTAACAATGCGAGGCCAAAGACCCCTTAACTGAAAGATATGGATCAGGGACTCTACTGCATATATTGCATAAAATGAAGTTGCATATTAAACTGGGCCTACAGTAACGTGTAGCGCAGCCTAAAGCCATTATAAATGCCTTTTTGCATAGAATACTAAACTATTGAAATAGCCTAATAATTGTTTTTATGAATCAAGGTGTAATGTGAAACATACATGTGGCACAGGTAATCCTTGGAATGAACTGGATCTGTGGATGGCTACCTTAGTGACTACCTCACCCATGGGCCAGTACGCCTATCATTAGTGGGGATTTATATTTGGTAATATGTTGGATTCATATAAGGACTTAAACAACAAACATTAACAATTAGGAAGCCCCCTTGCATTGATTCTGAAGTATCTGAAATACTATAAGTATCTGAGTACTGCACAATGCTGATGGGATTAGGGTAAGAGAAGAGGGTTGGGTGCACGGATAGTGCGGAATATTAAAAAGAAAGTCCTAGTATACAGTGTTATTTTTCACTAAATGCATCCATGTCAATATTGCAGGGTTGACAATTGGTGCTTTCACAGCACACACTGAGGGAATCTTCCTTTCCCAGAGGAAAAAACCAGGTTATGACTCTCTTTTCTCTCTCTCTCTCTCCTCTCTTTCTCTCCCTCTCTCATCCATCAGCACCTATTGTTGTCCTCTCCAAGCAGCGCCTCTCACCTTTCCTCCCAAGCATTCAGCAGCTGGCCGTATAAACGCCAGACGAGCTGTATAACCTGCCAGGTAGAGCTGTATTATTCAGAAGGCACCTTGTGTTTGTGTGGGTGCACGCCAGCTCCCCTTTTTGTGGGGCTTTGTGTGTATGCATAAACAACACGCAAACTTTTTGGTGGGTGTGTATTGCATATTTAGCTGTGTGCCCTCCTGTATAATGTCAGTGGGTGGGATATTGGTGTGTTCTCCTCCTGAGCACGGGTGCACGTTTGAATCAGTGACAACAGCCCGTGAGGACAAGCCGGAGCACTTTGCAGCCCCCCAGCCATGCCTGGGTTTCACCTGAGAAGCCTGGTAAGCTATATTACACTGAAATGAGCTCTTGATGCTTTCCCCCCAGGGTGCACGTTTAGGCGGGTGTATAGGTAGCCTTTCACTGCCGTATAGATTAAACTGGCAGATAATCGCGGTTGAAGAAGGCAGAAGGCAAAGCAAAGTCGTTTTCATCCAGCATGGAATAGTGGAGATGCATTGCAGCCCTCAAATGCATCCTGGCAATGACTGTCACATAGTAAATCAAGTCAGGTGTTGTTAAACTCTGACCTGGGTGTCTTTAGCCTCAGAACAAGGCTCACGGACTTTAAAATGTGAAACCTGGTCTAGATGCTGATGGACTGAGCCAAGGACCTGGTTTCACTGAGTTTGACAGACATGTTGCTCAACTTACAGCCCTTAATTGTTAATTTTATTGAGTGGAGAACTTATGTGTGTGGTTGATAGATTTCAAATGTCTAATGGTTTACCTCAAATGACAAAATAAAGACAATATCCTGTTTTGTTTTTTAAATATTTGCTAGGTATTTTCAACCCTGGAGAACTGAAAGCATGCCACCGGTCAAGTCCCAAAGGAGAAACAATGCCACAAAGCCGAGGGCAGAGGCAACCAAAAAAGGAAATCAGGACAAAAATGTGAGACGGAATGGTTCCATAGCATCTCAGCCTCCCTCTAAAGTGCCTAATTGGAAACAACAAAGTACAGAGAATTCACTAACCCTGGAGGACAGAAAGACAGAGGAAGTGAAGAGCCATAGAAGGAATAAAGTAGATCAAAGTAAAAAGAGATGTGCAGAACCGAAAGAACCACAGACACAAGTGGGGAACACTTTAGGAAATACTGTGAATCGTAGATCACAACGTAACAAAGATAGTAAGACGGGCATTAACAAGACCCCCCAACTCAAGCCTGCACCAAAAGCAGCCACGCGAAGGAGGATCGACAACAAGCTCCATACTAAACCTGAAAACAAGAGACGTGACAATGTGACAGAGAGTGAGGCAGAGGAGGAATCGGAGAGCGATACGGGGAGCTCAGCGGAGGTGACAGAAGAGGAAACTAGTAACGATGAGAAAGAGGAGGAGCACGGCAGTAACGAGGAGCCATCCGAGACGCATGGGAGCGAGGAGGAGGCTGAGGCATCAGATACTCAAAGAGATACAGAAGAGACCGCAGACGAGGAATCGGACAAAGAGCTTCTAAAGGAAGCCAAGTCCAGAAGGGAACCAGTCACATCCAGTGAAGAAGAAGAAGAAGAAGAAGAGGAAAACAAGAAGGAAGTTGAAGAATCTGAGGCGGTCACCAGCGAGACAGGCGAAGACGAAGCGATATCCCAGGAGGACACCTCTGAAAAGCCAACCGCTGATAAAGCCCGCCGACGGCGCAGACAGACTCCACGTCCCTCGAAGCCGACGTACAAGATGTTTAAAAAAACAAAGGCAGATAAGCAAGCGGAGAAGGCTGAGAAGCAGAGAGCCAAAGCAGAGAAGCAGAGGTTAGAAAAGGAAGCCAAACAAAAAGCCAAGGAAGAAAAAAAGAACAAAAAGAAACCACAGAAGGACAAACCCGGTTCTGAGATCCAACCACCTAAAGGTCTTCCTATTAACAAGCCGGACTCAGCACAAAGCAAGACCCGTTTGGTAAACACAACAAAAAATATCAATGAGAGAGATGCTCCTGTAGAAACTGATCCAGAGGAGGAAGAGGAGGCGGCTGAACCCACATTGACCAAAGCCATTAAAGGCCAGAACAGAATTATGCTTCTCAAAGCCAAAGGTAAAGATCTCAAAGCCATTCTGGAGCCAGAGGAGCAGCAGGACGCTGGAAGTGTCGTCAAAGGGCGGCCCCAGAGCTTGCTCTTGGGCAAGCACAAAGCCAATAACACGGTAGAGAAGCCCGACGAGGAAATATCAGAGAACGAGGCCATTGACGGGGGGTCCAGCAAGCCAAAGGAACGTTTGATAGCACAAAAAAAAGGTATGAGCAATCTTCGCCGAATGTCTGGTTGGATTCAGAAAAAGATGCCCCGGGGGTTAAACATGAGAAAGAAGCTTTCTGCTTGGACTAAAGCCATCGGGGTTTCCCAGTGGCTCTCCCTGCGGAGGATTAAACAGAAACCTGCAGGGCCTACAAAATCTAAGGGCAATATCCTCAAACATAGGATGGCCATGAGAGTCGCTAGTAAAACCAGCTTGGCCAGTAAGAAAAACAAGAGCGCCTCCTGCGAAAAAATGGGCGAAGAGAATGCCACCCCCCAGGGAAAGACAGGGGAAGGAGGGGAGGAAGTGCTCCCAGCTGGTGAGAAAGGGGTAGAGGCCAAATACGCTGTGGTACTCCCCAGGATGAACAAACTGGGTAAGGCAAAGACAGCCGAGTCGCCTCAGGCAGATCCTGGACCTTCCACTCCATCAAGTACCACTGGACCATCAGGAGAACACACTACATCACAGCCAAAAGCCCCAAAACCAGGTGCCAGGCTCGTGCTCCCTGTCAAACCAGATCTCAGCCTACTGAAGTCCATCAAGAAGTCCTTTCCAGGAGGGTTAAAGTCCGGTGCAGATGTGTCAGAGAGGAGCCCTGGGTCCAGCGCTACACCGGAGGGATCATCCAGCACCGAGGACCGAAACAGGAGAGCTGCCCTCGACAACCAAGATGGAGTCAGTGTGCTACAGGCTGCAAGAGGGAAATTGGACCCCTCCAAGATCAACTTGTCCAAGATGTCCTTGGCAGGGGGAACAATAGGTGGTGGGCTGACTCGAGCCAAGGGACGTGATCCAGAGAGAAAGGCTGCAGCTGGGATACCCAACTCCACCACTCAGCCCTTTCAAAATGGGGAGGCAAGTGCTGTGATGTCAGGTGTCCGCTCCTTGTACGAAGAAGAGGCAGACAGGGAAGTTGCCCAGCTGATGGGTGAGGGGGGTATATATAAGAGCCCCCAACCAGAGGTGCACTGGGCTGGTAACCCACGGATGAGTGGAGACCCTCAGGTATGTGTTACATATTTGGTGGTTTAAACACTCTTCATTTAAACACTGGTATTGTCTGGAATTATGAGTACTCTGTCCCTTATAAAAATTTTAGAGAATTAACAAGAGAGGAAGTGTGACCAAATGCAGGCGAATCGGTGTGATTCATGTGTCTTTACTGTGTGGGGGATCAGGACTGGCTGCGAGCCGAGAACCTGTTGCCCCACCAGACAGTGGAGAAACTTACTAAGAGGACCGTCTATGATGATGGGGGCCAGGCCAAGACCGTTCCTGCACATAATGGCAGGGGCCCCTGGGAATCAGAGGACCCCACCCAGGAGATGCTGGAGAGTCGACTGGTCAGCACACAGGTATTGATACTGCATTCTGGAAAAAGTAAAATGCAAAACAAGTTTGAGACTAGCTTTACTCACCCCCTTTTTCCACTGGATAGACTGTGCAGTCCATGACCCATTGTTCAGACTCTGACTGACCTGAGGACCTTGTGGAGATTCCGGTTATTTTCCGTCACGTCTTCCTATCCTTTCACCTATCAACCTTCATGAATTAGTTTCATAATGCCCTGGGTTATTCCATTATTCAAATATTTGGCTAAAGTTGAAATATTTTGACTCATGCAGACACATCTTTGCCTCAAATCATACTTTGTCTCTAGAGATTCCACTCATCCTCCCAAACTGCCCATTAGATTATCAGATATCTTTGCCTGTAAAGCTGGCACCACGCCACTGCGATTCATCCTCTGGTGACAGAGTTGGTATTTTCTGACTGTTGTAGGGGAAAGCACAAAGCATGTCCAATAATTAATAAATGTTGTCCTGTCGTCATGGTTTTTTTACCAGGATAATCAGTATCAATACCACCTGTGTGCAGAATCTAAAGAGCAAGCTGTCTGATTGTGACACTAGAGAAAAACCAACCACAGTGTGCATTTGTCCACACAGTCAACAGAGGGGGTCTCAGGGGTCTTCAATGTTTTAAGCCATGGTCTCATTAACTGAGAGAAACGTAGCAGGGACCCCCTACTACATGGATAAAATGTCTAAAATTAAGTTGCACATTAAACTTAGTGAGAGGCCACAAATAGGCTGATGTTAATGTTGTAAAAAAAAAAAACTTTGTAAACCCTGCTGCGGTAATTCTGAGGACCCCCTAAGGGTCCCGGACCCTGTTGAAGATCTCTGCTGTAAAGTATTAGTTGTCCTGATTGCTGCAGATGCAGTAGTACCATGGTGACTACTGTAGTTGTGTCTATTGTGGTCTACCTTGTCGTGATGGGACTCACCAATCATGAATGGCAGCACTGCCGACAACCCTGGTCACTACCTGGAACTCGGTTTTAGTATCGGCTCCTGACGGGTGCCCAAATAAACAGTAGGTCTAGGAACTTGTCTCCAAAGCAGGCAGTGAACAGGCGAACCGAACCAGTGACGATGGGTACACCTTTATGTGATATTTCAGTAAGTTCCTGCAGTGGAAAAAGCCTGATGGTGACACTACACTTTATTAGTGTCAAAACCACATTTCACAGCAAAATGGCCAGTACTTGTCCAGATGACTTGATCTGGGACAAAGTGTTGTTTTTTACAGATATTTTTTATTGAAGTCTTTTTTATATGTATTATTGCACAAACCCGGCAAACTGAAGTACAGACATACAGAATCCGAACCCCTCACCAACCCCCACCCTCAACCCTGGTACAGAAAAATGAAATAACCATTGCATGAGTTCACCTTTGGTTACATCTGAAAATCAAAATAAAGTACAATCAAGTGCTGAATGAGGTCCCAAATAGTTATAAAATCATAGAAGTTGGGTAGACATAATATCAGAGGGGAGCAAGTTATACACAGATTTACTAGTTACACTTATGTAATGATGGTAGTAAGGCCCAGAAGGAGCTCCATATCTTTTCATACTTCTCTGGGTTCCTCCTCACAGTCAATAAGATTGTTTTAGGTGTGCTGTAGGAGATTAGTTCATTTAACCATTGTCTCTGCGATGGAGGAGACTCTGACTTCCAATCCTGCAAAATACACTTTTTACCAGCTGTACCCCGCAAGTAATATGAAATATGTTTTTATTAAAGCTCGCAACAAGAATCTGGATGCCTCCCAGGATCCATATCCTCGGCTCGGAGGGGATCTTGACATTTGTAGGTTTTGAAGTCATACTGAGACTGTGTCATTTGACTAATTTCTCACTTTACTTTTTTTACAAGTAGCATTTTCCTATAAAAACATAACCTCCAATTCGGAAAAGTTAACCTATTGTTGACTAGGGGTTGGAACGTCAGCATATCAGTTCTGCTTCATCACTTGTAGCCGGTTTGCACACAAGACAATAGGACATCAAAGACTTGCTGCTGTTTTATTTATTCCCTAGTCTGTGCAGATACAATAGAGCAAACACACGGCAGCACGCTGCTGTGAGACTGCAGTATATCAGCTATCACACTGCTGCGAGTGGATTGGTTACCTGCTGTGGAAAGGTTATGAGTGGAGTGGAACATTAGCAGCAGGGAAGTGCAGAAACAAAACACATCTTAAACCATAAAGGGCTCTGGCAAAGGCTTGTGTATTTTTTTTAAATTCTTATTTTTTTCCATTAAATGTAATGTTAGCCAGACTAGAAGATGGCTGTGGAGTGAAGGTAAGGGCAAAGTTGTCTGAAGTTGATGGTCCCGGCAGAAGGGAGGACGGCGAGGCTTTAAATCTCACTCTAGTCCTCATAGCTGCTCATGTCACGGCCTTTTTGCAGGTGCTGATGCCTGGCAGCACAAGAGCCGTAGAGGTGGATGAGGTGGAGGATCTGTCCCAGCTGGAGTAAGTTGATGCACGCACTCACACACACATGCTACAGTATATATATGCAATTTTCAACCTCTTGCCTAATGTTCTTAGAGAGGTGTGCGAGAGCTCTGTGCTCCTGAATCTGAAGAAGAGGTTCCACCGTGACTGTATTTATGTAAGTCTCATCACTGACCTCACACTGTGACCGTTTTAAAGTTGGCAAAACAGTCTTTTACTTCCATGCTGTTATTATAATTTTATGTTAAAGCCATAGTGTGCAACTATTTGATATGAATGAGTGTCCAGTATATCCAAGCCATGGTCCACTAAGGTCTTTATAAAAGAGACTTCAGATACAGTATTAGGGGACCACTAACGTCTTTATAAAAGAGACTTCAGATACAGTATTAGGGGACCACTAACGTCTTTATAAAAGAGACTTCAGATACAGTATTAGGGGACCACTAAGGTCTATATAAAAGAGACTTCAGATACAGTATTAGGGGACCACTAAGGTCTATATAAAAGAGACTTTGGATACAGTATTAGGGGACCACTAAGGTCCATATAAAAGAGACTTCAGATACAGTATTAGGGGACCACTAAGGTCTATATAAAAGAGACTTCAGATACAGTATTAGGGGACCACTAAGGTCTATATAAAAGAGACTTCAGGTACAGTATTAGGGACCACTAAGGTCTATATAAAAGAGACTTCAGATACAGTATTAGGGACCACTAAGGTCTATATAAAAGAGACTTCAGATACAGTATTAGGGCCACTAAGGTCTATATAAAAGAGACTTCAGATACAGTATTAGGGGGCCACTAAGGTCTATATAAAAGAGACTTCAGATACAGTATTATGGGACCACTAAGGTCTTTATAAAAGAGACTTCAGATACAGTATTAGGGGACCACTAAGGTCTATATAAAAGAGACTTCAGATACAGTATTAGGGGACCACTAAGGTCTATATAAAAGAGACTTCAAATACAGTATTAGGGGACCACTAAGGTCTATATAAAAGCATCCAAAGAGCACCATGTCATGGGACATATAAATGAATGAACGTTCAGTATATCCAAGCCATTGCCAAATCAGTTGATGCAAAGCTAATTAAGCCTGGAGACAGAAAAAGAGTTAGCAAAAAAAACCCGGAGTAAGCTCCATCCACTGAGGAAGACCATGACAACCGGGTGAAAGCTCCAGAAAGACTTCTAAAGGGGAACCTTGAGTTAAGATTTCTTTTATTCTAAGTCAGACATTGTGGCGATCATCATTTTTTTTAGATGAAAAACAACGAATCACAGATAAATAGTAATGCGCTACGACAACTCAACAGCTATCAGTATTGCAGACTGTTATCTATGCAAAATGAGATTCCCCCCGCCTCCACCCCCTCCCACCTTTCTAAATAATTATTTTCAGTTTGCTTATCCTCTGAATGACTGTCCTTTTTTTAATTTTTTATTCCCAGACTTACATCGGAAACATGCTGCTGTCCATTAACCCCTTCACGCCTCTTAACATCTACACAGAGGAGCTGAGACAGAGATACCAGGGCAAAGAGCAGCACAGAAACCCACCGTGAGATAACAACCCCCACACTGCCGTGCATCATTCTGCTTTCTCTTACAGCTCCATGTGTCTCACAGAAGGTTTCAGTCCCTTCAGGACATCTGTCCACCTCCTTCATTTGTTTTTCATGACTAACGTTTGACTTTCTGTTCTCTGCGTCAGCCATGTGTACGCCATAGCCGACGCTGCTTTCAGCCAGTCTCAAGCCTCCACGCAGGAGCAGTGCATCATCATAAGGTACTGACAAGAACACCGACTTCATCACGTGTAGTCTGTTTCTATTCAGTTCGGTCCAATTCTGGGTTTTCTCTTTCTGCCTCAGGTTTTACACAAACAACCTGACATGACTGGCTGACATGTTCCTTCATCACCATGAACACACACACACACACACACACACACACACACACACACACACACACACACACACACACACACACACACACACACACACACACAGTAATTTATTTTTGACTAATTTCTACACACACTGTCCTGTTGTCACCAAATGTGGATCAATCCACCACTGAAAATAGTCCCCAACAAAAGCACTGTTTCCACCTGTTTCAGTAATGTTTGACTAACCCTCCTGTTGACATTTTTGTCCCTTTTTCAGACTTTTTTTAGTTTATACTACCACCACCTTACTAGTTTTACTCCTTTTTGGAATCCATGGTCAATAACCCTCATTTATATAGAATTATACCTAATATTTGAGTTAAAAAAGCCGAAATTATGAATTATTTTGACTGATAGTTAAGATCAGAGGAATGAAAGTGATCAGTTGTATTTGCAAAGAGCGTTGTATGGAATCCAATCCATTTTTTTGTGGTAATTTGGTTAAAAAGAAACTCATATTTCAGATATAGACATTTTTAAAGGGGTCAAATTTGACCCAAGGACAATAGGAGGGTTACATCTACATTGTCCAGCTGCTTTAGAAAAAATGACTGAACCTTTTAAAATATATATATTTTTAAACAGTTATATAAAGATATAAAGATTTGCATCCTCAGTCGTTGTGTTGTTGGCATCTGTTAGCATTCATTAGCATGGGCTAAATGCTAATGTCGGCATACTAACTGATAATAAAAATAAGCATTTAGCTCAAAGCCTCACACAGCTGCTAGCGTCACCGTGGACCTTTTTTTTTCTTTTTTCTTCCATATTTCATGTTACTTACCACCACAGCAAGGACCTTTTGTTGTATGTCGTCTGAATTTTAAGCTACGTCATATGTCGGGTGATTTTTATTTCTTGTGTAGTGGCCAGAGTGGGTCAGGGAAGACTGAAGCTACCAAGCTGATAGTCCACTACCTCAGCTCCATGTATCAGGGCAGAAACGACAACCTGCGACAGGTAATTCGCTGTGGAAAACACAAAGGACCGCCATCGTTAACGTGAGATTTGATCAGTTTGCACCAGTAAAAACCATTAGCGGACCGTGCATCTTTCAGTCCTCCACACTCTTTTGCCTTTGATTTGCTTTCTTTCTCTTCCAGCCAATGGAGGTCTTTCCCATCCTGGAGAGTTTCGGGAATGCCAAGACCATCCTCAACGACAACTCCAGCCGCTTTGGCAAGTACCTCCACATCCACATTCTCCAGTGAGTCCACCTGATGATAGACATATCCTTAATGTTTCACCACATGTTGCTCCCCCTGATGAAAAATTGGCTCCAGCTGTTTTAATTGTTGACTCTTTCTCATCTTGGTTGACAGTGGAGTTGTTGTAGGGACCTCGTTGTCCAGATATCTCCTTGAGAAGTCCAGGGTTGTCTTCCAGGTGAGGACATTGAGTGAGGTGTGCTGTGTGTTCAACCGTTATATTTACTGGAGAGGCATATTTCAGGTTCAAATCTATTACGAGACACATTTGTGAGGGGGAAAAGAACACAGCTACTTTGCTTTGGCACCTACAGCGTGACTAGCTGCTAGACCATTTGTCACTGCTATACTTGTGTGATTGCCTATTTGTTTAATATGTCACAGAGAAAGTCTTTTACTGGCTGAGTGGTTTTGCTTCTTGGAAGGCCCAGCTTTCCCACCTTGATAGAGGATACCTCCATCTAAATACCTGATCAAATAGCTTTTCAATCCCCAGTTATTAGATAGATAGATAGATAGATGTAACATGGAATAAGGTATAAGATATATATGTTATGACCATAGCCTAGGTGATGTATGAGGGCTAATGGTCGGTCTGTCCACCACTGTGGTCCATAATTAATCTTAGCAAGTGGGACGCCGTGAAATTAGAGGTGGAATTACAATGACTCGGGTGATCCCTTAACTTTTCCTCTAGCGCCAGCAGCAGGTCAAACAATTCAGTTATCAAGTGGAAAATCTCATCACCATGAGGTTGACTTTTTTGTTTTAACTCAACCGTTTGGTACAGACATTCGTGGTTCCCAGAGGATGAATCTGAATGACAGTGGTGATCCACTGACTAGCAATTTTTTGGCTCTGATTAAAATGTCTTGACAAATATTTGATGGATTGTCGTTGAATTTGGTTCAGACATTCATGATCCCCATAGGATAAATTCTGATAATGAATAACCTGACTTTTTCTCTGGTACCATCATCAGGACAACATTGTAATTTGTCCAATGGTTTGGGTTATGACCAAATATCTAAAAAAACTAAAGTTCTTGAGACATACAGTACAAATGGTGGAGAATAGGTTTCCATGGTTTCATTTTCAAAAAACACCATATGTTTGTTGTACTGCACATTGCTGCAGATCCTGTTCTCACCCTGTGTGTTTAGGTCTCTGTTTTAGCTACAGAGTGAGATATATCCCTTCTATACTATCTTTGTTGGGAGTTGCACATGCTCAGTAGCTCGGTAAGATCCCATCAGCTAGATAACTCTTTCTCCAGCTTTGGTCAGTCCAAGGCAGGATTAGCTGGGAGACTTCTTCTAGACAAGGGCCACTTGTGGAATACCTGCAGAACAGGGACAGGAAGTAGTTCTTTTGGAGATTGTGGTCAACTAGTGGCTGTTGGAGCAGTGTTTTGCCATTGAGAACGAGCTAGCATGCTACGGTTAACCACCTCGTCTCTAGTGATGTAGAAAGCCGTGCAGATGTTGAACAGCTCACCCGGAGACTGAAGACACAGGACATTCAGAAACCGGATCTCACTAAAAACAGCATGGATGGATTTTTTTCCAAGTTTGTATGCATGTGGAAGCACCAGAGACACAAAATAACACCCCAAATCCCAGAAAAAAACAGTTTTTTCATAATATGGGCACTTTAAGTTCCAATCAAAACTGTGTCTAATTAAAGCATCACAGAATATAATCTTGTGTCTTTGTTACATTGAATTATATTTTCTACATTCTTTTCTACTGGTGTGGAGTGTAACTAAGTGAACACTACAGCTTGTGATTTGTATGTTGCAGTGTTTCATTATCATTAATGAATGTCACCGTGTAGTTCTTGTCTCAAATCCCTTGGAGGCTTCTTTAAATAAATAAAAAACAAAAAAAATCCCTTGTAGGCCAATGAGGAGAGGAACTACCATGTGTTCTATGAGCTGCTGGCAGGTATGAACGACTGGGACAAACAGGAGGTCTACCTGCAAGGAGCCGAGACCTATTACTACCTAAACCAAGTACAGCACATCACACATCAATGAACACAGAACTATTCTCCATTTTTGGTTTTCCCTTTCCTCTTTACACATTATGCATGTTACACATTTCTTTTGTCCCTGTGCTGCTCCAGGGTGGAGCCTGTGAATTGAAGGGGAAGCAGGACAAACAGGACTTCCAGCTTTTAGTTCATTGCTTTGAGACCATCGGGCTGCATGCTGACCAGATCTCCACCGTGTGGGCCATCCTCTCCTCCATCCTGCAACTCGGCAACGTCTGCTTTAGCTCATACGAGTGTGTGTGTGTGTGTGTGTGTGTGTGTGTGTGTGTGTGTGTGAGAGACACTGATCAGACATCCTTCAGACGTGATATCATACGTCCATTGGTGTTTTTGCTTCAGAGCGAGTCATTTGAGGTGGCTCGTATCTTAAGCGAGACTGAGACCAGGAGGGTTGGCTCCTTGTTGCAGATTTCCTCCGAGGCCCTGCAGACTGTCATCACTCACAGAGTCACAGTCAGTAGCCTTCCATGCACCAGTCATGCCTCCTGCTGACTTATCATCCATATTTTCTGATAAGGCTTCTCATCCACAGGAGACGACCTACGACAGGATCTACTGCCCTCTGTCTGTGGAAAGTGCCATAGAATCCAGGTAAGAAAATATCCATAAAATGATGACTGGATGACGGACTGGGTGTAAGCACAACTAGCAGACAAGTCTCTGAAACCAAAATATAAATAAATAAATCACTTGGAATCACTTATTTCCTGCCATTTGTCCATCCATATAGTGATCCACCCATCCATTTTTCTGTCCCGTTGCAGTGCAGCAGACTAAAGACAGTAGCCTGTGTCCTCGCAAACCATGTGCTGTAGCTCAGAGATCTTCAAAAGGGGGTCCGGGACCTCAGAATCACACAGAGGGGGCACCAAATTATTAATATTTTGAAGTTTTTTTTACAAAAATGAAAATGTCTCAACATTAACATCAGTCTTTGTGAAAAAAAAAAAAACATTAATGGTAATGTAATCACCATGATAGCCTCCACAGTCAATAAGGATTCACTGTAATGAAATGTGACTGAAATGTATGTTTAACATTAAAACAATTTATAAAATCATACAAACAATTATTTTTTTAACAGCTTAGTATTCTATGCACTAAAAAGGTAAAGGCATTAGGCCGCCCTACACATTATTGTAGGCCCAGTATAATATGCCACTTAATTGTATACAATATACTGTAGTAGGGGGTCCTTGCTCCGTCTCTTTCAGTTAAGGGGTCCTTGGCTTAAAAACTGTTGAGGACCCCTGCTGGGTCATCTTGAGAGGATCCCAGATTAAATAGGATATGGAATCACTACAGTGTGTCTTCTGGGTTTGCCTTATCATGACCCTTCCAGCTGGATTTACCTGGATTACCTCCACTAGGAGCCACCTAGGAGGTCTAACATGTCCAAACTGCCTCAACTTTTCACGGTTACAAGGAAGAGACTCAAGGAGAGAGGAGTCAAGGAAGAGACTTAAGGACAGAGGAGTTGAGGAAGAGAATCAAGGACAGAGGAGTTGAGGAAGAGAATCAAGGACAGAGGAGTTGAGGAAGAGATTCAAGGACAGAGGACTTGAGGAAGAGATTCAAGGACAGAGGACTTGAGGAAGAGACTCAAGAACAGAGGACTTGAGGAAGAGACTCAAGGACAGAGGAGTTGAGGAAGAGACTCAAGGACAAAGGAGTTGAGGAGGAGAAGCAAGGCAAGTAGTCAAGGAAGAGACTCAAGGAGAGAGGAGTTGAGGAAGAGAATCAAAGACAGAGGAGTTGAGGAAGAGACTCAAGGACAGAGGAGTTGAGGAAGATAATAAAAGGACAGAGGAGTTAAGGAAGAGAATAAAAGGAGAGAGGAGTTGAGGAAGAGATTCAAGGACAGTGGACTTGAGGAAGAGATTCAAGGACAGAGGAGTTGAGGAAGAGACTCAAGGAAAAAGGAATTGAGGAAGAGAAGCAAGGCGAGTAGTCGAGAAGAGACTAAAGGAGAGAGGAGTTGAGGAAGAGAATCAAAGACAGAGGACTTGAAATAGAGACTCAATTCAAGTAACACCTTTGTCCTTGCAGAGATGCCATTGCCAAAGCCTTATACTCAGTGCTGTTTGACTGGCTGTTGGAGCAGATCAATGACTGGCTGAGCCCCACTGAGATGGACAGCACAGTGGGCGTAGTCGACATCTACGGGTTTGAGGTTGGTATTCTGCACCATGTACCAAGACTATGTCCTTACCGGAGCGGCATAGGTTCAATTCCAGCCCTGGCCCTTTACTGCCCTCTCTCTCTCTCCCCTACCTCTACTGTCTCTCTAAAGCAGCGGTGAAAGAAGTATTAAGATCCTTTACTTAAGTAAAAGTTTTTATACCAGACTGTAAAAATACTTACTGGTACAAATAAAAGTCCTGCATTAAAAATGTTACTTAAGTAAAAGTATGTAAATATCATCGGTAACATGTACTTAAAGTATTAAGAGTAAAAGTATACTCAATGCAGAAGCCTCCTCCCATAGTAGAAAGAGTAAAGGATCCAAGCAGCTGTGTGTTTAATGACATCATCATCTCAGCTCATCTTGTTGCTATGGTTACTTCATAATAAGACATCAGATTACATAAACTACCTGTGGTTAGTGTGCAGGAATTTTAATGTGTAAAGTAACTAGTAATTAAAGTAACTAGTAACTAATGTAACTAGTAGCTAAAGTAACTAGTAACTTAAGCTGTCAGATGAATGTAGTGGATTAACTAAAGTAACTAGTAGCTAAAGTAACTAGTAACTAACGCTGTCAGATGAATGTGGTGGAGTAACTGAAGTAACTAGTAACTAAAGTAACTAGTAATAAAGCTGTCAGATGAATGTAGTGGAGTAACTAAAGTAACCAGTAACTAAAGTAACTAGTAACTAAAGCTGTCAGATGAATGTGGTGGAGTAACTAAAGTAACTAGTAACTAAAGCTGTCAGATGAGTAAAAAGTAGAATATTTCTCTCTGAAATGTAGCGGAGTAGAAGTAGAATGTGGCATGGAAAGAAACAACTCAAGTAAAGTACAATTACCTCAAATGTACTGTATACTAAGTACAGTGCATGAGTAAATGTACTTAGTTCCATTACAGCACTGTGTACATGCTATGACTCTAATATGTCTATGAAGGTAAATATGGTGCAAATGTGAGAGGGTGTGGATGCGATGTGGGCACTTTTAGAATATGATTTGAGAGCTGGAACTGGAACACTGGCGGTGAGCTCCAGGTCCTGCAGCCGCGGACGGACCGCTGCAGTGGGGCTCGGCCAGCGTGGAAACATCGCTAGAAAGCTCCGCTGCCGACCTCGACCTGATCTGATCGCCATCGGGACACGGAGAGCTCCAGACCCGGTAGCAGCAGTACAACCCCCCTGGAGCTCACCGCCAGTGTTGGTGAAATATCAAGGCAGCTTAGCCACTCTACGCTCTCTCACATTTGCACCATATTTACTTTCATATATGTCTAACTAATAGGACTGTGTGTGTGTGTGTGTGTGTGTGTGTGTGTGTGTGTGTGTGTGTGTGTGTGTGTGTGTGTGTGTGTGTGTGTGTTTTCCTGCAGGACCTGGGAGTGAACAGCTTTGAGCAGCTGTGTATCAATTTTGCCAATGAGCAGCTGCAACACTTTGTCAACAAGGCAGTGATCTCCCAGGAGCAGGTAAGTGGGCTGTGTGCTACAGATCATTGGCCATTTTAGAGCCTTTTTAATATACACACACACACATATATATATATATATATATATATATATATATATATATATATATATATATATATATTCTTCTGAATGCTATGTCGAGCCAGTTTAATGGAACACTGCTAGGCAAGAGCTTCCTTTCCAGGGTGTTTTGTGCATTGGGTTTCTTGTTTCTGTTGATGGGAAATGTGTTTATTCTGATGTTAATTTAGTGTGGGACCAGTTGCTTTTGCAACCAGATATTTATGGGCTACTGTTCCATATTTGCTGTCCCGTATCCAATCTTGATCACAACCTATTGTATATGGCATTCTCTCTGGCTGTGTTTTACATGTTTTGTGTGTTGAGGGACTTAACTTTGGATGCACTATTGTTAGGATTTAGCGAAATGCTACTGGGTTTTCAGTAGCAAGATCCACATGTACTCACACTTTGAGCGCAGCTTTTTTGATAATGGGTGATCTCTCATTTTTAGTTTGGATTTGTGGCGGACTGAATGCTCCTCACAAACGAGCCAGCACTCTGGGCTTACTAAAAAAGAGAAATGTTAACATTGCATTATTACAGGAGACACATTTACTGCAGGTGGACGTTGGCTGTTTAGCCAATAGATTCTATCACACAATTGCCTCCTCATCAGCGAGCTTAAAAGCAAAAGGAGTAGCCATTGTTGTCAAACTGAACCTCCCACTTAAAGTGTTGTCCTCCTGGTCTGATGTTACAGGCAGGATTGTGATCCCACAACAGAGTTTGGTGCCAGAAAAATTGTGTTTGTGTCAGTTTACGCGCCTAATGTTTTTCATGGCAATTTCTATAATACGCTCAGTAATCAAATGCTGGAGTTAACAGACTGTTTATTTTTTTTTTTTTTTTTATTGTTGGTGCAGATTTCAATACTTTGTGGGACCCAAATACTGATCGGTCGAACGGGAAGGCCACTAGAGACCAGGATCAGGCTACAAATGCTCTGAAGTCATGGGCCAGCAGCTTGGGTCTTGTAGATATTTGGCATACAGTTAATCCCACCTGTAAGGATTATTCCTTTTTCTCAGATAGACATAAATCCTTTTCCAGAATAGATTATCTTTTGCATCCCCTCAATTATTTCATTCAATAGATAAAGCGGTGTTTCTTCCAATGGCATTGTCTGACCATAAAGGGGTCCTTTACGCCTTCACAATTGGCCAATTGTCTCAACGTGCGGTTAGATGGCACTTTAATACTTCTTTACTGAAAAATGAATCCTATATCACTGTTTATTGCAGAATTCCAGATATTTGCAGAAACTAATTTTGGCTCTGTAGAAGACCCCAGGATACTGTGGGAAGCAATAAAAGGTTTTATTAGGAGCAATACCATACTATTCTTTTGGCCTCACACCTTTTCTTGTATCATGGCCGATGAAGCTGCTAAACCTTGAAGCTGAATTCACCAGATTAGACTCACTGTTACAAACTAATTTTACTGACCGGATTGCTTTAGAACGGTCATTAGTCAAGAAAGAAATAAACAATGTTCTGAAACAGAAATCTGAATTCCTCATGCATTGAGCAAGACAGCGCTGTTACCTAGTCACCTTCTCGCTATGAGATTAAGATCCAGTGATTATTTTGCAGACATTCCCGCTATTAAATCTTCTGATAACAATATTAGAACTTACCCTGCTGAAATAAATAAATCCTTTCAGACATTTTATTCCAATCTGTATGAATCTGAGGTCACATTGGATAAATCCCACTGTGACAGCTGGTTAAATCAGTTTGACTTGCCTCCGTTATCAGCAGAGGAATCAGCTAGCTTGGACAAATTCATTTCTATTTGGGAATTAAAATTGGCAGTACAGAATATGCAAAAAGGAAAATCTCCAGGCTTTGATGGGATCCCCCTTGGATTTTATGGAACATTTTGGGAACAGTTAGGCCCTTTTCTTCTCAACATGATTAACTTCTCTATTGAAAAGGGTGCCTTCATTTCCTCACTCTTGAAAAAGGATAAGGATCCTACAGAGTGTTCTAGCTATTGACCTCTGAGCCCACTTAACGCTGACATAAAAATCTTTGCAAAGCTCCTGGCCCACCGTTTGGAGTCTCATATGTCAAAATTAGTGAACTCTGAACAAACCGGATTCATAAAAACAAGACTAGCAGCAGGTAATGTTAGATGCCTTCTTCACATTGTGGATGCGGCGGAGGACAGTAAGATGCCAATGTCACTTCTTTCTTTTGATGCAATGAAAGCCTTTGACAGACTTGTGTGGCCATTTTTATGGTCAGTTTTAGAGGTGATGGGCAGCTTTGTATTCTAATCCCTTAGCCCGAGTCTTAACCGGACGCACCTCCTTCTCTTTATTTCCAGTCACTAGATCTTCCTGCCAAGGTTGCCCCTTGAGTCCTGCATTATTTGTCCGCTCTCTAGAGCCGCTGGCTCAAGCCATTCGCCAATCGATTAGGGTGTCACCAATATGCATTCGTAGTACACAGCATCACGTCTCGTTATTTGCAGACAATGTTTTGGTCTTTTTAGAGAACCCCTCTCAGTCTCTTCCTCACACTTCTATCATTATGTGAGGAGTATGAAAGGTTATCAGGCTTTAAAGTGAACTGGTCAAAGTCTGCACTGCTTCATTTAAATGATTCTGCCCGCAATGCAACCATCTCTGCCAACGTCCCCATTGTTAAGCAGTTTAAATATTCAGGCATTGAGGTCTTCCCCTGCTAAACCAGATTATTAAACATAATTATTCTGTTGCTCTGAATAGCGTTTTGAAGGATATGGAAAAATGGATAGGTATCCTGAGGTCGAATCAAGCCCTTATCTCAGTGGTTAAAATGAATGTTTTACCCAGGGTCAATTTTGTGAGATCTATGCCACCTCTCTCCCCTCCTGCTGGCTATTGGCGTAAATTACAATCAGCGGTATCCAAATTTGTCTGGAAAGGCTTAAGATGTCTACTCTACAGAGGAGGATGGTGGCCTTTCAGTTCCCAACTTTAAACATTATTTCTGGTCCTTTGTGTTAAGACCCCTCCTCACCTGGTTTAACCCAGATATGTCTGTTTGCAGGCATACCTTAGAAGATGCTATGACAGAGCCTTGGTCACTCCATAACGTTCTCTTTGCCAATGTTTCTAACAAACAGTGCCAGCTATTTTTTGGCCCCATTATCTCTCATCAAAACTTGGGGATTAGTTGAAACATACTGCCGTGTAGCTTGTAACTGGCACACTTTTTCCCCATTATTCAATAATACAGCACTACTGATTGGTGTGAGGCCAATAACTGCGGGGAACGAAGGGGAGTTCATTGTCTAAAAGACGTTTTTGGAGAAGTTGGCTTGTTACCTTTGTCTGACTTACAAAATGCACTCAGTCTGCCACGTTTGTATTTTTTCTTTTACCTGCACTTAAAGTCGGCACACAAAAAGTTCGGTGTTATTTACTGTGCAGCCTAAAAACTGTGGTATGGTATCCAGGCTTGATCCGTTCTTAGTGATATCTGGCCGCTGTGCCCTTCCTGTTGAGAGGATCTGGGCGAGTGATTGCCCAGGCCCCGCTCTCGACTGGCATGATGTATGGTCTAACATTCCAGAAGTATCTCGCAATCCAGATCATCAGCAGATTCACTACAATTTCATACATAGGATTATACACTCACCTATATGATTATTAAGAAAACCATACTAATACTGTGTTTGACCCCCTTTCGCCTTCAGAACTGCCTTAATTTTTCGTGGCATTGATTCAACAAGGTGCTGAAAGCATTCTTTAGAAATGTTGGCCCATATTGATAGGATAGCATCTTGCAGTTGATGGAGATTTGTGGGATGCACATCCAGGGCACGAAGCTCCCGTTCCACCACATCCCAAAGATGCTCTATTGGGTTGAGATCTGGTGACTGTGGGGGCCATTTTAGTCCAGTGAACTCATTGTCATGTTCAAGAAACCAATTTGAAATGATTTGAGCTTTGTGACATGGTGCATTATCCTGCGGGAAGTAGCCATCAGAAGATGGGTACATGGTGGCCATAAAGGAATGGACATGGTCAGAAACAATGGTCAGGTAGGCCGGGGCATTTAAACCATGCCCAATTGGCACTAAGGGGCCTAAAGTGTGCCAAGAAAACATCCCCCACACCATTACACCACCACCAGCCTGCACAGTGGTAACAAGGCATGATGGATCCATGTTCTCATTCTGTTTACGCCAAATTCTGACTCTACCATCTGAAGGTCTCAACAGAAATCGAGACTCATCAGACCAGGCAACATTTTTCCAGTCTTCAACTGTCCAATTTTGGTGAGCTCTTGCAAATTGTAGCCTCTTTTTCCTATTTGTAGTGGAGATGAGTGGTACCCGGTGGGGTCTTCTGCTGTTGTAGCCCATCCGCCTCAAAGTTGTGCGTGTTGTGGCTTCACAAATGCTTTGCTGCTACCTCGGTTGTAACGAGTGGTTATTTCAGTCAAAGTTGCTCTTTTATCAGCTTGAATAAGTCGGCCCGTTCTCCTCTGACCTCTAGCATCAACAAGGCATTTTCGCCCACAGGACTGCTGCATACTGGATGTTTTTCCATTTTCACACCATTCTTTGTAAACCCTAGAAATGGTTGTGCGTGTAAATCCCAGTAACTGAGCAGATTGTGAAATACTCAGACCGTTCCGTCTGGCACCAACAACCATGCCACGCTCAAAATGTCTTAAATCACCTTTCTTTCCCATTCTGACATTCAGTTTGGAGGTCAGGAGGTGGTCTGGACCAGGACCACACCCCTAAATGCATTGAAGCAACTGCCATGTGATTGGTTGATTAGATAATTGCATTAATGAGAAATTGAACAGGTGTTCCTAATAATCCTTTAGGTGAGTGTATCTCACCCCCTTGAAAATGCATCACATGAAAAATAATTAACAGTCCTTTATGCACTTTCTGCCCAATTAATGCTCAAGGTACAGTTCTTCATATGTTCTTGGAGTGCTCTCCTGTCGGTCAGTTCTTGAACAATATTGCATCCAAAATTTCCACCTTGATTAATGTTACTGTGCCCGTTACTGTCAACATTTTGATTCTGAATGACCTGATTCT
Source organism: Percina caprodes (assembly GCA_013375575.1). Lineage (NCBI taxonomy): Eukaryota > Metazoa > Chordata > Actinopteri > Perciformes > Percidae > Percina > Percina caprodes. The sequence goes on along the minus strand of JABXJD010000111.1, from coordinate 134,606 downwards.
GAATGTCAGCCTTCCAGCTCTCTAAAGCTCAAAAACGTGCTGTGTTTGCTGGACTTTCAGCTGCTAAGAGGATGATTGCAACCCGTTGGAAGCCACCTCATGACTTATGTGTTCGTTCATGGATCCTTTTTTTTTTGGATGTCACGTACATGGAACTTTCAATGGCTTGTGTGGGTGGAGTCCTTGAAGGCAACGCTGTAACCTTTTCTTCTGTTTGTTTGTGTGTGTTTCTGCATGTGTTGTTTTGTCTCCCTCCCTCCCGTTTTTTCCTCTCTGGGTTTGTTGTGGCCCTGGGACGCGTTGCTATGTCTCAGCATGTTGTTTGTAGTTGTTCGTGTTTACATTTTTGTTCTGAATATAAAATAAAAATGAAAAAAGATTTTTAAAAAAACACCCAAAAGAATTCAATGAAAGTAATCATTAATTTAATCCATGTTATTTTGGGGCAATTTGGTTGAAAGAAATCCATATTTCTGATATAAAACACTTTGAAACGGGTCAATTTGACCCGAGGACAACACGAGAGTTAAAAATTGGGCAATTAGAACTAAGAACTTATATTCCTTCAACAAATGCCTTCACACACTTATACTGAGTGTAGTGTGCCATGTTACTGTGTGTGTTGCCTGCAGGAGGAGTACAGTGCAGAACAGATCCAGTGGTATCCGATGCCTCTCAAGAACTTACACTCCTGTCTGGAGCTGATCTCGTCCAGACCGCACGGCATACTCCGCATACTGGACGATCAGACCTGCCTCCCCCAGGTGCACACACACACATACTGACATTTAATTTTAATTTATTTATCTTGCTTCGAAGACTAAATGCCCAACCCAAACCTGGCCTACTACTACAATGCATCATTGTCCTCACCATGATGGGTTACAACTGAAATTGGTCCTCACAAAGATAGAAATACAAGCCTCCCCCCACCCCCATTATAAACACACACACACATGCACACGACAGAAAGCACTGGAACATACACTAGAAAGACCAAGGCTGACAAAGTAACCTGTTACTTTGCCAGGCAATGTGATAAGTTCTTAAAAACAAAGGACAATATATCATTTTCTCACTTTTGACATCCTCTATCAAAACTTTGATGAACAGAGGAAATACCCTCCTACTACTTCCTTATATGACAGCATACCATGGTTATTAGCATATAACCAGAGATTTTGCTCAAATTTAGAAGTGTTAATGTAACAGTGATATTATGAATACATTGATTGAGAATACATAGGTTAAAAGGTATTTAAAAATGTGCAAGTTAAAAGGCTGTAATTCATTGCACTGCTTGGTTAAAAGGATGGTTAATTATTTCTTTGAGTTAAAATACTCCTATGATCTCTTGAAAAAAAATCATTACAACATTGCACTTGAGCGAAGCAACATTGTGTCTGTGTGTTTTATTCTATTTCCCCCTTTGACAGACAAGGGCACCACATTAAGACACCATGTTTCTATTTGGTTCTACATCGGACCTGGAGGGAGCGTAACAGAAAGTGAATGTGTATGTGTTTTCAGTCTTGTCATTCGTCAGTATTGTTTTTTTCATTAGGCCACTGATCACACCTTCCTCCAGAAGTGCCACTATCACCATGGGAACAGCCCCTTCTATGCCAAGCCCAAGAACCCACTGCCAGTCTTCACTGTCTATCACTATGCTGGAGCTGTCACTTATCAGGTATCAGCAATCATAATTCGGGGGCAGTGCCACTAATGATTGTGCCTCCCCTTTGCCCCCCCTCCCCCCCCCTTCTTGCCCAACCCCTGAGCTCACTGCTATATTCAACAGATTTGTCAAACAGCAGCCAGTGCTGCAAGAACAATTTTATTAAAAAATAAAATCTTTGACTTTTTTTTCCAGGTTCATAATTTCCTGAATAAGAACCACGACCAGTTCAGGACAGAAGTGGTAGAGCTTTTTGCCAGGAGTCGGCTAAAGGTAAACTATTATGAATCTTCACCCCCCCCCCCCAGACCTGCCCAATACAGTAAAACTGCACATTATAGAGTGGCCTTTTATTGTGGCCAGCCTAAGGCACACCTGTGCATTAATCAGCATCTTGACATGAGGTGGATGGATTATCTCGGCAAAGGAGAAGTGCTCACTAACACAGATTTAGACAGATTTGTGAACAATATTTGAGAAAAATAAGCCTTTTGTGTACATAGAAAAAGTGTTGCGTTCATAATTTTGTTCAGTATATTTTGCTTTGGTGATTAGAGTGTGCGTCCATCCTTTTCTTTGCCACTGTAAAATACACAAAAAACCCAATTAGCAAGCACAAGAAAATGAAATATAAAAGTGTTAATGTGTTATTAGGTGTGGCTAATGTAAGAGTATAATATAGGGCCAGTACCAATGGTGGAATGTAACTAAGTACATTTACTCAATGTTCTTCAGTCCAAATGTTGAGCTTACTTTACTTGCTTACTTTTCTTTTCATGTCATTTTCTACTTCTACTCCGCTACATTTCAAAGAGAAATATTGTACTTTTTACTAGACTACATTCATCTGACAGCTTTAGTTACTTTACAAATGAAGATTTTGCATACATAACACATGTAATGTTACCCTAAAATATACAGGTCTACAACTACAGCTGAAATGTGTGTGTGTGTGTGTGTGTTTTGTTCCAGTAAGTACACTTTCCTGATGATAGTTACACATTACAAGATTTTCAATGCAGGACTTTGCAGTGTGGAATTAGTACTTTTACTGAAGTAAAGGGCCTGGAAAATTCTTCCGCCACTATCCAGTACATAATACAAAATGGATCAGTTTGAAAATATTGCATATATCAACATAAAATATAATATATAATATAATAATCAGTTGCTCCAAAAACATACTTACTCATGTCAACTCATTGATTTTGACAGTTTATCTGTGAATTTGCATGTTTGTCAGATGGTGTCCGTGCTGTTCCGGAAGGTTCAGGATGGTTACATTCAGCAGCGAGAGCTTGGGTGGAGAGGGAAGGGGCTCCGCCAGCTGCCCTCTACTGCTGCGTCCCACTTCCTTCAGTCGCTGAATGAACTCACCGCTCGCCTGGACAGGTACCGACACACAGAGCACACTGGTCCTGAGCTGCCGTTACCAAATCCAACTAAGGAAAGTAAAAAAAACCCAAAAAAAACAACAACTGGGGATTTGGTTTAGGAACTGGAGGGTCGCAGGTTCAAGTCCACATACGGACCAAAGTACGGTGGTGGACTGGTGGCTGGAGAGGTGCCAGTTCAAGGCTCTTGAGCAAGGCAACGAACCCCCAACTGCTTCGGGGTGCTTTTCCATGTGCAGCCCCCCACTCTGGCATCTCTCCTTTAGTGCATGTATAGGTACTTAGTGTGTGTGTGTGTGTGTGTGTGTGTGTGTGTGTGTGTGTGTGTGTGTGTGTGCGTGTGTGTGTAATTCAGGCCTGTGTGTGATAACAAGTTAAGTGTGATAAAGTATACATTAGAAAAAGTGTCACTTGAACAGATTGGAGATGACATTCCACTTCCGGGATTGCTCCGGTGATACCGAGTACCGACCCGAGATCAGTGTGTCATATGTTTTAACAGTAGAATCCTTCTAATCCTGTATGGATGTGATATGATTACTATCTTTGTTCTACGGTCCGGTTCAGGTTAAACTTTTTGTGAAACATGAACAAACGCAAACTAAGAATGCCAAAGAATTTTCTTTTATTATGTGGTTTGACCGTTTGATTGGCAGCGCATTGCAGTACTTGCCGATACCAGGACGTGAAGAAATCGGGTTCCGTTACCTCGCGCGAGCATGGACGCCTGGCCAATTGTAGTGCGCAAAGGTTATTGAAGGGCGGGTCTTGCCTAGAACTGCAGTGGGTTCCATAAGAACAGCGTCAATCACACATAGGCTACTGATTAATACTCATTCCAGATGCTTGAAATTCGCAATGCCTCTATAAATACCATTTAAGTAGTCTCAACTTGTATGTATGTTTATCCATTATTTTCCTTTGTATTTTGTATTATTATTTATCATTTAGTTTTTTTAGATATTCTGTGTGTGTGTGCTGTGTGTCTGATTTGCTGCTCTAACACTGAAATATCCCTATTTGCTATCAATAATGTCAATCTAATCCAAATATCTCAATTCACTTCTATAAAACAGCCACAGATGCTGCTCAGCCTTTCTTCCCATGCATGTGGGTCTATGGTTTGAGTTTACAACTGAATAAAAACCAGAATTTACATCAAGTCTACCCCTTTATAAATATACACATCAATAACACGTACAGTATGCAGCCATACATTTCTACTCACATACTCATTAAAAAAGAGCCATCCAGCCATGATCTACGTAAGTGCCTATGATAAACTCATAATTTACAGCACATTGCACAGCCGACAGCAAACTCCAGAGACTTCAGTCTGTCCAAACGGTCTGCCGTAGGCCGCGTTGCTGTCGTCAGTCTTTGTTCTGTTAATAACGTCTCCTGACGAATAACCTGTGTCAATGTTTTGTCCTTTAACTCATAGATGCAAAACCACTTTTATTCGTTGTCTGAAGCCAAACTACGTCAAGGTAACCCCAGATAACCCCCAGGTACTTTATACTATCCTAACATCAGTCGAAAATGTATGACCACGTACTGTCTCTCGCACGTCATCTGTCAGCTCCCTGGGATCTTTGACGTGGACTATGTGTTGGCCCAGCTGAGGCATGCTGGGATGTTGGAGACCATCCACATCAGGAAAGAGGGTTTCCCCATACGGATACCATACTCCTACTTCATTGAGAGGTGCTGCATACATACATAAAATCTCTGTCTGCACTATCACAAAAGTACTTTAAAGGTCCCATGGCATGGAAATTTCACTTTATGAGGTTTTTTTAACATTAATATGAGTTCCCCAGCCTGCCTATGGTCCCCTAGTGGCTAGAAATGGAGCCCTGGGTATCCTGCTCTGCCTTTGAGAAAATGAAAGCTCAGATGGGCCAATCTAGAATCTTGCCTCTCCTTTACCTCCCCTTTCTCTGCTTTGCCCACCCAGAGAATTTTACCCACTCATGAGAGAGAGACATCATGGATTTCAAATGAGCAAAGTGGCAGTTGGTTAAGACCACACCTCCAGCCTCCACCTTGCCCCCCCCTCTCCTCCTCAAAAGCTACAGACTCAGAAATGGTACATACTAAGGAAAGCTCATTGTGCGACTGGCTCTAGTGACTGGAATTCTGCACCAAGGCTGAATTTTGGGAAAGAGACTTCAGATACAGTATTAGGGGACCACTAAGGTCTATATAAAAGAGACTTCAGATACAGTATTAGGGGACCACTAAGGTCTATATAAAAGAGACTTCAGATACAGTATTAGGGGACCACTAAGGTCTATATAAAAGAGACTTCAGATACAGTATTAGGGGACCACTAAGGTCTATATAAAAGAGACTTCAGATACAGTATTAGGGGACCACTAAGGTCTATATAAAAGAGACTTCAGATACAGTATTAGGGACCACTAAGGTCTATATAAAAGAGACTTCAGATACAGTATTAGGGACCACTAAGGCCTATATAAAAGAGACTTCAGACACAGTATTAGGGACCACTAAGGTCTATATTAAAGAGACTTCAGATACAGTATTAGGGGACCACTAAGGTCTATATAAAAGAGACTTCAGATACAGTATTAGGGGACCACTAAGGTCTATATAAAAGAGACTTCAGACACAGTATTAGGGACCACTAAGGTCTATATTAAAGAGACTTCAGATACAGTATTAGGGGACCACTAAAGTCTATATAAAAGAGACTTCAGATACAGTATTAGGGGACCACTAAAGTCTATATAAAAGAGACTTCAGATACAGTATTAGGGGACCACTAAAGTCTATATAAAAGCATCCAAAAAGCAGCATGTCATGGGACCTTTAATGTTTATTATTATGCTTTCACCTTTTACTTCTCTTGTCTTATTTTCCTCGCCTTGCCTTTTTTTTTGCAAATTGCACTGGCATTTAGGAATCTGGAGTGCTAACCCCCCCAAACTGCAAAATAAGACAACCCAGTCAGTTTTTATGGGCTACCTAGACCAGATTCAAGTCGTTCAGATTCTGCTCCCCTTCTTATGTTGGCTGGGTAATGTGCTGGAATTATTTCTTGGTGACCAACAGCTTCACAGAGTCTCGTCATCATAGTGTTGTAGCCAGGTTTGATCCTGTCTGTCAGTGTTCTGTTGAACGGAGATTTGTTCTTCTACAACATGGAGATCGCTTTTGGCTCAAAAACCCAAAACGTAAAAGATGTAAATTTAGCCTGAGAAAAGCTTTGTGTTGTGTTTGGCAGATACGGGGTTCTGCTGAGCCAGCGGCTGAGTGGGGTGTCAAACAAAGAGCAGTCGCTGGCTCTGCTGGACATGGTGGGTGCCGAGGAGGGACAGTACCAGCTGGGACTCACCAAGGTGCCAAACTGCCCACTCATGACTCTACTGATTAAAAAGTCTGTACTGTCCACCATCACGTTAAGATGTATGTGTGCGTCTTTGTTAGCTGTTCCTCAAGGAGCTTCTGTACCAGCAGCTGGAGGAAAAGTGGAACAGCACCCAGACCTGGGCTGCCGTCACCATCCAGAGGAACATCAGAGGCTTCCTCTGCAGGAGGAACTTCAGGTTCTTCAAGGAGAAAGCAATCGTCATCCAGAGCCACATCCGGGGACACCAGGCCAGGTACGGAAAGGAGGAAGACCAGACAGGAGAGTATCCAATCCAAATGTTCTATATACGTTTTTAATGACAAAACAACATAATAGAATAATAATAATAAATGACATGCAGCCCTTTGCTTAGCCTTAACCCTTAGCTGTCCTATTAAATAAAGGCCTAAAATGCCACAAAAAAAATAATGATCTAAAAAAAGTCATGAAATATGTAATTTCCTGCCGCTATGGGGTCTCTCAATCAAAACAATGGATGTAAATACAGACTTTTGTGGTTGTTGGGAAGTGGCATTATGGGAGTTGTAGTTTTCATTGTAAACCACAATTGCCGATTAAAATATATCTGTTTATCCATTACAGTTTATCCACGTTACATTTAGTAACGTCTATTAATAAAAAATAGCTGCAGTGTCCCCCGCATAATTAGGTTTTGAGATTTCTTTTTGTTATCATTGCCTGGAACACACAAAAGCTGCCGTTTACTGCAGAGGCGTGTGTGAAAGGGGGGGCGGACGGGATTTTGGGGAAGGAGGGGCACGGCTGGACATACCTACTCTAAAGGGATGCTTACATTTACCCAACTTGAAAACCCCTTTAATAGGTCACCTTTCACTCATAGTGGCAACACTGAGCTGTGAAAAAGAGGCATTATCAGCACAATGTCTAATAATATTATAATATGCATAATCAATAGTATGGCATCATATTTCATCATATTTGTTGTATTTTGTGAGTAAAATCTGAATCTGCAATATATCCAGTAACATTTCGCCGTCAGTTAAATATTAATAATACAAGAAGAAGAAGAAGAAGAATTATAATAATAATAACTTTATTTGTTTAGCACCTTTAAAAATAAAGGTTTACAAAGTGCTTTGCCAGAGGAAACAAAAGCACATTCAAAACTCAAATACACAAATCAATACACATACCTATATGAGTATATGATATTGTAATAGTGAAAACAGAAGATGGGGCAGCTCAAAAGGACGGAAAAAAATCATTAAAGAGAATGACGCTTCAAAGATAAAGAGAAGATAAAGAGATTATAGTCATGCAGTGTTTTCCTCTGAGGTAGAAAAGAGATTGAGATCTCAAAACCCTTAAACACTTCATTTCTCAAGTTATGGTGCAGATCTACTTATTTGTGTAAAGGAGATTATGATAGGTTTTTGGGTTTGGTTGCAGTGGCCAGTTTTGATTATTGGGGGGTATAAATTACACCTATGGATACAACTAAGCCCTTTTTTAATTTCTTTTAACTTTTTTTATTGATTCCATTCAGCATTGTCCCCTTAGCATTTAACATCCACATATACAGAGCACGCCAATATTTCACAACAGGGGTCAAACGCATAAATAGACACAATTTTACAATTAAACCCAAAACTCCGTAGACTTGAAATGACAACTAAGCACTTTTTCCAGTGTATAGCTATTCGGGGTCCTTTACCACGGCCCCCAGGCAGTTGCCTACCTAAAATCTGCTCTTGGTGTCCCCGTCCCCCCGTCCCCCCATGAACCAACGTGTATTTCAATGGTGTTTGTGATGGTAAGTAGCTGTGACTGAGGTCAGTTCAATGTGATGCACTAACGGGAAGCACTAAGTATGAATAAGATGTGTTTGTGTGTTGCCGACCCGTGTCGTTTCCTAGGAAACACTACAAGCGTCTGAAGCAGTCCTTCACCCAGTTCTGGGCGGTGATGATGATAACCAGGGACACCATCAAGAGACGCCATTGGAGGAAGGTACATATGAGAGAGATAAAGACGGTTGGTCGGGTTGGCTTGGCAACTTTATATTTGTTGCCTTTATTGTGCTATAAATCTTTGCACCATTACACAATACCAGCAGCTTAACACTACAGCATGAGGAAATGTGTATCCATACTCAGCGATAACGCCCTCACATCCATGTTTGGGGTCAAAGTGTAATTTTTTTTCTTCTTCATTTGCTCTCAAATGATCCACCGGTAGTGTTGCCTGTGTTGTTGTGGCAATGGGACATTTCTGTCAATACGCCAGAGTTAGCCAAAAGGCTATTTTTCATCTGCAGTCCCTAGACAGATTGTAACAAGTCACCCTAAAAAAGTAAAATTATATAGTTACAGAACAGCATAACAATTCTAACACATTATACATTGGGTAAAAAGTACAACTATTAAAGTTAAATAATTCCCAATTATGTTCCCAATTTGTCTCGTTACCTTTAGAAATGTACTGTACGTGAATGGGATTTCACTTGTGGCACTAATCAAACCTTTTTTCACATGTAAAAATCAAATGACTGTGTAATGTGTGGTGTCGCTCATATTGACACACCCACAGTGAATTATCCTCAACTCTGCACTTCCCCTCAGCTCTACGGAGACCTTTAGCTCCCTTCAGACCTTTGCGTTGGTGTATGGATCACAATTGAATCAATCTTTGATCCAATAAACCCGTAATTCCACCTGCTCAGCAGCAAACGGCAGACAGACACAGTCAGAGACTAGCTGGTGAACAGAGTGGAGCATTTAGCAGCTAAACAGACAAATGGTTGGCGTCACTGTGTCCACGCTCGGACAATTATTGGCTAACGTTCTGTGAAAATACCTGTTAAAATACGAATATAAATGATCAGTTAATTGAATGGCCTAAAACTAAAGTGTGACTTCTTACCTTTCTAATGGTATATAGTTTTAACTGTGTACTTTAGCTTTTACTTTACAAGAGCCGGCTAAATACGCTATCGCCGGCAAATTAGCCGTGCGCTACCATTGGCCGTAACCAGACACCGCTATCTCCTCGCTGTAGACACTGGGCCTCGCTGGGAATTAAGTCCACAGGAGACTATAGAGACGTAATAGACAGTTAACTATAGAAAGTCCAATCAATGCTGTCAAAACTACCGGATCTTACTTCTGTCCTTCACAATAAAATACCATGCTTCAACAACTCTGAATTATGCAATGCAAAGACCTCTATCTATCTATCTATCTATCTATCTATCTATCTATCTATCTATCTATCTATCTATCTATCTATCTATCTATCTATCTATCTATCTATCTATCTATCTATCTATCTATCTATCTATCTATCTAATTTCACACAGTAAAACAGTACTAAAATAGAAACTTTTTAGAGGGAAAGATCGTCGCCTGAGCGTTCGTACGTCTTTCCCTCATCAAAGTCACTGTCATACACTAATTAGACATTCATACTTAAATTCATACGTAGATTGTTAAATGGGGATAGATCAATTCCGCTAACATTTTGGTGATGGTCGGAAATGCAAAGTACCGCAAAAAAGACCGGAAAGTGCGTCAGGTCGGAAGTGTCCGCATATGGCCAGTAGAAACGAGTGGTGTCCCAACGCTGATCTCGGGAATGGACAGAGACCAAACCAGAGCTAAAAGTAGAGTCAATGATGCTTACTACCTATATGGTCACAAACATGCTAATGTTGCCCTGTCTAGTCATTGTAAATAGATATATTTATATTTATTAGATGATGACACAGCAGTATTGTTCGTGTTCTTCATTTCTGTAAAGTTGACATGTGGGGTGTCTTTAGTTAACAAATTATTAGTACACAGTATGAACAACCTATAAGTGAAATCATATAAACCAGGTCAAGACTTTTCCAAAGGATTTTCTTGAAAAATGAAAGAAAAGTAAGTGAGAAATGGAAGCTAAAGAGGTAAATGTATGACTGCTGGGCCCATAATCCACTGGGTGTGTTCATTCTTGTACATATGTTACTATTAGCAACAGTTTCCTTCTATAAGATTTCATTCCATTCCTTTAACTAGCTGTCTTATCTTGCATTAATCATGGCACTTGGGCACACGTGCACGTGCGCACACACACACACACACACACACACACACACACACACACACACACACACACACACACACACTCTCTGGTCTTGGACTTCAACCCCTCTCAGTGAAATTTGAAGCAGCTCTACATCTCTCCTTCCGCCTTCTGCAACCTTTCTGTCTTACTTCCAGCTCCACAGCTCTAACAGGTAGGCTGCCTTTTCCTTTTACCCTCTGCATCAGAACAGATGCAAAAAAAAAATGTCTTCAGCCCGTTTAGATTCTATTGGGGAACTAGTTTGCACCATGAATACAGTAGAAACTATGGCTTGTTAGAGTCTGTTTCAGGTTTCAAAACAGTCTAGGGACACTTCTTCCAGCTGCTGCTTCCTGTGTGTCATCTCTTTTTTTTTTACTTTCTCGCCTCAGCTGGCAACTAAACTGACAATTGTGTTCTTTTTGTTAGTCCTTTTTCTTTTGTTTTATCCCAGTGCCATCTTCCATGTGGTTATTGTTTTATGAGGCTTGGACTATGAACAGTAGGTGCTCTCAGGCTAACAGGCCTATGCCAGCTCTTCAGGTTAGAATAATAATAGTCATGAGCTGTACCTTAGAATAATTAGTGAAAGTAACTAAACAACAATCTTTGGAGTTTGACAGATACATTTTGGCCTAAATGTGACCGTCAGTGTCATCCACCTATGATGATGTTTGACTAATGACATATTTCTTAATAGAACTGATTCATTCTCACTGCTCGTCTATGACCGTCTTGACATTCAGTCAAATTCCACTAAAGGTCCCATAGATAGCACACAGTGGGTTCTGTGAGTTGTATGTAATGGCTTAGGAAGCTTTCTGTGTTGCTGTGTGTTGTACAGTAACTACTGGAAATGAAGACAGTGTTGACTTGGTACTCTTGGTACAGTTTAATTTTTGAAATGAATTGTCAGTGTAATCCAAAGAGCCAGTCAGTGCACTGCAGATCAAATTAGTTTTCATGTAACAGACAGGCTCACAGTTCAGTTCTCATCCCGGGCTTGGAGAGTACAATATAATATCACATGTTATCCTATGACATAAACTGTGCATGTGGAGATGAAAAGTTAGCGGCCAAATGATTTATCCACTTGGTACCATGAAATTCAAAGCAATCTATCTAATATATTTAATTCTGGAGTGGCACAGTAGACCGTCTCACAGGAAGAGGCTTTATGGGTTTGCATGGTCTCCTCTTGTTCTGTTTTTCACCAACAGCCCACAGACAGTGAAGTTAAGTTGAGTCACTCTAAACTGCCTGTAGATGTGAATGGGTTTGTCTGTTTTTATTACACCTGGTTCCAGTAGTGGGAAAATTACTCAAATTCTTAATTATAAGAAACAATACCACAATGTAAACAATGCTCCATTACAAGTAAAAGTCATGCATTCACAAGTGTACTTAAGTAAAGGTATCAGAAAGAAGGAAGAATCACAATTAAAAGTATGACCTACATTAGTGTTTAGTAGTACATTATCACTATTTATGTATTTATAAGTGAGTAAAATATGTTTATAGAGCACTTTTCACAGAAATAATAGGTAATTAGATTTTGAAAGAGTCCACAGAAACAGCAGGCTGGAAGGGTGAACGCGGAGCAAAGAATCTCGATCACCGAGTGCGGGGGACTTGACACGTTAGAGCAAAGAGAGCGAGCTGAGGAATACGGGAGAAGTAGTTCAGCGACATATGTAGATGCCTAACAGTGAGGATTTTGAACTGAACCCAGTATGCGACAGGGAGCCAGGGAAGTGACCTAAGTACCGGGGTAATGTGAGATCGACCATATTTGACCTAGTGAGTTGTCCTGCAGCAGCAATTTAGTCCAGTTGGAAGTTATCTAAACCACCTAATGTACAGTTTTCCTCTATGGCAATCAATGTACCATATTTTATCGTAGAGTAAATATTAAGTTCATTTTTGTGTTTAAATGACACTGTATACAAAGTAACTAGCCACTAAAGCTGTGATATACAGTGGAGTGAAAAGTACAGTTTATCTCTGAAAAGTAGTGAAGTAGAATAGTAGATAATAATTATAGTTGTCCATAAAGTGTCCATATTATGAAAATAAATCACGTTATTTTGTGTCTCTGGTGCTTCCAGATGCATAAAAAAACTATCTTTGCTGAATTTAGTGAGATCCGGTTTCTAAATATCATCTGTCTTCAGTCTCCGGGTGAGCTGTTCAACATCTGCACGGCTTTCTACGTCACTAGCCGAGACGAGGTGGCTAACTGTAGCATGCTAGCTCGTTCTCAATGGCAAAACACTGCTCCGACAGCTACTAGTTGACCATAATCTCCAAAAGAACTACTTCCTGTCCCTGTTCTGCAGGTTTAAGTGGCCCTCGTCTAGAGGAAGTCTCCCAGCTAATACTGCCTTGGACTGACCAAAGCTGGAGAAAGAGTTATCTAGCTGATGGGATCTTACCGAGCTACTGAGCATGTGCAGCTCCCAACAAAGATAGTATAGAAGTGAGATGTCTCACTCTGGAGCTAAAACAGAGACCCAAACACACAGGGTGAGAACAGGATCTGCAGCAATGTGCAGTACAACAAACATATGGTGTTATTTTGAAAATGACCATGGAAACCTATTCTGGTACAACCTCAAAATACAATTATGAACCTGAAAAGGAGCAGAATATGGGTGCTTTAAAGTCCCCCCTCCACCCCAAAATGTGATTTTCTTATGTATATGTCCCCTAAAGTGTCAGACCTTGGTTATACTGAATTGTATCTGTGAAAAGTTTGTCACCAGAGAGGTGTTTTCACATTCCTCTTCTAAAGGTGGACATGTCCGTGCACTTCTCCGAAATCTGAGATTCCGACATATCCTGGGCAAGCTTGATTAGGTACGTCACCAATCTATAAACCAATCGCTGTCTAATACTTAAAAGCCAGCAAAGAAACCTGAAACCTCCAGCTCAGAGCGGACTCTCAGCCCACTGCCAGTTACAAGCTTACAAGCTTAAAAAACAACATAAAAGATGTTCATGCTGTATGACCAGCTGCCTCCTGTCTAAACCCATGAAGCCATGGCTCCATCGCCGATGGTTCTAGTCACCTATTTTATTTAACTAGTTAGGCCGTTGAGAACAGGTTCTCATTTGCAACGGCGACCTGGCCAAGAAAAGCAAACGTACAGTTTCACATTCAATACAGCACAAGAAGTCAGAACACAATAGGCTACATAAAGTGCAGATTAAGTAGGCATTACAAAGCCGGTGCAAAGTGATGGATAGGCGAGAGGGATATGGTAATAACACATGAACAGACTCTGTCTACCACTGCAACACTGCTGAGACATAGTAAAGAGTCAAAGACACAGTTAGTGCAAGTTGTGGTCTATTTAGTGATGTAGATCAGTTACAATGTAATATATATCAACAGACAGTCTATATCAATGCTGATTGTAGTAAAGAGTCAGTATACAGTTAGTGGTCTATACAATAGTGGTCTAGGTAGTGAGGTAGATAAGTAATAACACAATAGGCATGATGCTAAGGTAGATGCTAGAATGTAGTCACCGAACTAGAGTCAGCCATGATGGACGGGGCGAGGCCAGATCCAGAATTTCTCACTGAGGGAGAAAGAATGGATGTGCTTCCAGCCACTTTTTAGACTTTTATTTTACTCTTTATGTGGGTAAACCATGTTACACTCAATACGGATCGGAGCTTTAGAAACGAACAAATGTGTCTTGAGTGGGGACTTTAAGGACTTGAGTAAATGCATACAATCCACCGCTGCCTTGTTCACTGTGGACCAAAGATTTGAATCCGATATGAAAAGTCAAGGCATACATAAGGAGTGATGTTTTCCTGTACCAGATGTATCAAGATATTCCTTTGGATAAGTGATACCTTTGATGCTGCTCTGGGCAATCAATAATGTAAGATTCATCCTCCGGAGACCAAGACTGTCTGTGTACATATATTACACATTCCTATCATGTTATAGCAGCCTATCCAGTAATTGTGTATTTAAGTCTGGACCAAAGTGGTGGACCGACTGCGATCACTAGAGCAGTAGCAAAAAGTGGCCCCTGAGATAAGTCCGGCCCTCCAGCAAAAGTATTTAGACCCCTTAGAAATCCTTTACAGGATTATTTTTTTTTACCATTCTAATCTAGAAAATGTTATTACAAGGCTCATTTAAATCCTAATAAATATAACCTCATAACATCTGATACTGGGCCCAAACAAAGAGAAGCATGCAAACAGATAACGTGTCAAGCAATTTGACCAGTGCATGTTTCCAAAAAATCAGATAAATTCCCAGACACATTGACTACATTTACATACGTAATATTCTGGGTTTTTGCCCTTTTCCAAAAAATATGATATTCTGAGTAAGCTGTGTACATGGCTAATGAAAGTGAATATTCCACTAATATTCCCGTTTACATGTCGCCGTGCAAAATCAGAATCTATATATTTTTTTTTCATTCCTTCAACCAGCTTCTTGAAGAGGTTGCCGTAGCGATGTGTGCGCATATCCAAAAGCCCGTTGATATCCAAGTCTCTGATGATGTTTAAAAGCGGCTGTGTTTCTTCTTCTTATCGGGTCTGCGGCCCTGCAAACTGTTGGCTGGTTGGTTTGTGTACAGTAACCATGGCGACGCACGGAGCTGGCCGTAAGTCGTAAACGGACACAAGACCGTAAACTGTCACAAACTGCAGTAAAAACCCTAACTGAGATGCAGATTCTGAATGCGCTGTGTACATGTCCAAAGAATGCCTCTATAACCAGAATAATACCAGAATACCCCACGTGTCTTAATCAGAAAATACTATGTTCTGAAAAAGGCCTTATTTGGAATCTCCAACTGGAACATGCCATGTTTATGACCTGTAACAAATTCTCAATATTGTCATATTCAGAATAATAGTGGAGTATTGGTGTGCAAAGGTGCTCAATGATGATATAACCATCTTCACAACAGTACTTTTGACATTTTAATCATGTGTGGATAACATATCAAAAACACCTCTGGTGGCGTAGAGCAGCAGTGAACATATATTTGCATATATGTGTATGTTTTTGGCCAAATGAATATAGACATAACCTGCTTTAACCCTGTCATCTTAAACGTACTAAGGGAAATAATCCGTCGTCAGATGCCTTCCTATAAATAACCGTCTTATACTTGAAGTCAATACTCAGGAAACAAAAGATATTAAAAAGAAATACAAACTATCGGCCTGTGTTAAACCAAGCTCATCTTAATGTAGTAGTGGTGTCTTAATGTTGTGATCTTATTGTTGGTACTATTGTTGTGGTGTTTTAATTAGGCATCAACCCATACTGGTTTTTCAGGGCCAATACCAATTATTTGGAACCAATTTCCATCTATCCATCCATCTATCTATCTTCATCCGCTTATCCGGTATCGGGTCGCGGGGGCAGCAGCTCCAGCAGCGGACCCCAAACTTCCCTTCCCCGAGCAACATCAACCAGCTCCGACTGGGGGATCCCGAGGCGTCCCAGGCCAGGTTGGAGATATAATCTCTCTACCTAGTCCTGGGTCTTCCCCGAGGCCTCCTCCCAGCTGGACGTGCCTGGAACACCTCCCTAGGGAGGCGCCCTGGAGGCATCCTCACCAGATGCCCGAACCACCTCAACTGGCTCCTTTCGACGTGAAGGAGCAGCGGCTCTACTCCGAGCTCCTCTCGGATGACTGAGCTTCTTACCCTACCTCTAAGGGAGACGCCAGCCCCCCCCCTGAGGAAACCCATTTTGGTCGCTTGTACCCTGGATCTCGTTCTTTCGGTCAGGCACATTTTATTTAAATAACAATCAAAATGCTGCATTATTGACTTTAGACCAGGTTTTTGTTGGTCAAATGGTGCGATCGCTTCCTGCTACCTCAAGATAGCAATACGCCCAGAATGCTCCCGAACACGCCGCCCTGTAAGACCAGCACGCCCGTGGGCGCACAGATGGGCGCAGGTGCATTTGCTATTTTAACGACATGGCTACTGGATGCTCTTAAAATAGCAAAGATTTGGTCGGGCTTTGCACCGGATGCACGATAGGGCCCGAAGGTAGATAGTGTCAAGTGAAACTGAAGCAGAGGGACAGACACAGAGCTGTAGCCGAGCCAAAAGTAGGACACGTTTTAATTAATTTATCTGTAACTTCATCAGGCAAATAAAACGCTGATGAAGATAATCTGCAAACTACCAAAAAACAGGCTGATAATCAGCCAGGGCCGATAATTGGTCTATTCAGTCTATTGTCGCGTTATTGTGGTCTTGTCTTCATGTTGTGGTTGTTGTTGTTGTTTTGGGCGAATTATAATACCTTGAAATTTGATTGTTGTCCTTCACTGCTGCGTTGGCGTTTTGATATTCCCTTGTTAGGTTCCCCTTCTAGGGTTTCTTCTTCTTAGGTTTCGGGCATCTGGTGAGGATGCCTCCTGGGCGCCTCCCTAGGGAGGTGTTCCAGGCACGTCCAGCTGGGAGGAGGCCTCGGGGAAGACCCAGGACTAGGTGGAGAGATTATATCTCCAACCTGGCCTCGGGATCCCCCAGTCGGAGCTAGTTGATGTGGCCCGGGAAAGGGAAGTTTGGGGTCCCCTGCTGGAGCTGCTTCCCCCGCGACCCGACACCGGATAAGCGGTCGAAGATGGATGGATGGATGGATGGATGGATGGATGGATGGATGTTCCCCTTCTGACAGAGATGGTACTCTCGGTTTCCTGCCCGGGGACTCCTGATGAGAATGAGCTCCTAGCTAACTCTGATCCTGCTCAGGTGCTGTGCTTTGCCCCTGTCATTTAAATTAATAAAAAAAAAAAAAAAGAGAACCCCCCACCACCACCACCAGGAAACAATGCAAAGAGGCATAGAGCACTTCTCCAATGAACGCATGGATATTTACCATGTGCACTGATTGCAAACTGATTGTTTCTATTCTCCCTAAAGTTGGTACCACATGATGTCGTTTTCACAGGAAACAAACTTGGAACTTATTAACAAATGATGCCAGTGAGCTTGAGGGTGCGTTTTAAACGTTTTAATAAGTTATTAATTTGTGAAACACTTGTTTGGTTTGGGAGGGTTAGCCACTGTAAATCCTCCCATGGAGGCAGCGCAGGGCTGGGCTGCCTGTGTGTTTGGAGATACCCATTCTCTTGAGTTATCGGAGTTGTTTCAACTTCTTTCAACACTTTTGCCACTTTTTTTTCAATGTTGCAATTTCACTAACTTATTAACTTTATTTGTACAGCTATTTTTGGAATTTATGGTCAATAAACATAATTTATAGGAAATTATACATAATGTTTGGGTTGGAAAAGCAGAAATTAGGAATTATTTCGACTAAAATTAAAAGAATGCATGTTGATGGATAATCACAGACTGGAATATGTCAACTTTTACTCAACACTAAAAATAAAAAACACTTTAATATTTTTTCAAAATCTATAAAATTGAATAAGACGCCCCAAAATTAAAAGTAGAGATTTGTACTTGCCAAAGAGCGTTGTGTGGAATCAATCATGTTATTTTGGGGAATTAAAAAGAACATTGATATAGGAAAACGGGTCAATTTGACCCGAGGGCAACATGAGGGTTAAATGACATTTTTACATAACGCCGCCACCCTAGCCCTCTCACAGGCCCACTCCTGACTAGACGGCAGCCCTTCATTCTTCCATCCTCTTAAAATAATCTGTCTGGCTATCACTAGCTTCTTATGTGCTTATCCATCCCGCTTAGGACTGACCCATCTCCCAGAACAAATCATCTCGGGCTGAATGGAACCTGGGTCTCTGCAGTTGATATAGTTTATCATGTATTTTATTTTTGTAGTTTATTTGTCAGAGCCAATGCAGCACATTCATAATTGTCACAGTCAAAGCCAAAACAATATGTGTAGATGCATCCATCCATCCATCCATCTTCGTCTGCTTATCCGGTATCGGGTCGCGGGGGCAGCAGCTCCAGCAGGGGACCCCAAACTTCCCTTCCCCGAGCCACATCAACCAGCTCCGACTGGGGGATCCCGAGGTGTTCCCAGGCCAGGTTGGAGATATAATCTCTCCACCTAGTCCTGGGTCTTCCCCGAGGGCTCCTCCCAGCTGGACGTGCCTGGAACAGGGGGGGGCATCCTTACCAGATGCTAATTTGCAACCTCAGTCCCTGGTCAGGCCTTTCTAAAATCAATAATCCAGATTTAACACAGCCAGGCATTAAGCAAAGACAGTACATTACAACAGGGACAACAGAGTGTGCATGGGTGTGTGGACGTGCTCCTGTGTTTGTGGACCTGACTCAGTGGCTACGTGTTTGGTTATCTTTCAGCCAGTGCTTCACCTTTCTATTTAATGTTTTCAGTTTGGTATCCCAGTCCAAAATTCCTAGACATTATCACAGGACCATGTGCACACCCATTTTTTATCTGAACTGCATTCTTCTCAAGTATAGGCACTTGTCTGATAACTGTATCCTGGAAGATCAACAGTAGACTATAATACTGACCATGGAATATATTACAAATGTAGAAATACTGTAAATACTAGGGAGGACAGAGATGCATGGAATGGTTTTGATCAAAGTCATATGTGAGTGACGCTGCCCTGCTGCTTTTTGGTGACACCTCTCTGCAAGGTGTAAACCTGATAAAACAACAACAACAACCTTCTGGACTCTTGGAACTGCGTGTCCTGTTGAATGAGGCGGGGCAACGGGACTGTGGGTGTTCCAGGAGTATATAACAGGACGTGTATCTAAGAATAGGTCTGATTGAACACTCTGAGGCTGAGATGAGGGAGTGTTGAGTGTGCTTGATGTACTTAGATAACAGCAGTTAGCTTCAGGTGAAGGACGCTAAATCAAAAAGGAATAGGATGGTCACAGTGTAACAAGCAGTGGAATTGACTAACTGGCTGTGTATTTGTGTGTCAATTTTAAGGAATTTCACGAGAAGAACAAAGTAAAGGCAGTGGCGAAGACTAAGTCTGTCTCTCCAGGAATGGTAAGGGAATACAATGTAATACTACTGTAATAGAACGTACAGAAATCAACGTCAAGAGAGGGGAAAAAGGTCTGTTTTCTCCTGTGGTGGACACACTGTATATGTGGCCGTTAAGTTTGCTTCATGTTGTTTTCTGTTTAGGATGTGGGGCTGTTGGAGATCCCTGCTGAGCTGTCAGCCAGACTTCGCAGTGCAGCAGGTCAGCTTCATATAATCCTACAGTCTGCCCAGGAGCCCTCCATTCTCGCTTTATTCCAAACCCTTCACTCACTATTTCCTATAAATTAACCCTAGCTGGACTATCTGTCCAATCGGAGTTTTCTGTTGCACAACCAAAACTACTTTGGAAAACTTAGCCCCACCCAAGTTGATTGTGATTGGTTTAAAGAAATGCCAATAACCCAGAGCACGTTTTCCTCCCATCCCAGAATGCTGTGTGGACTAGCAAGACCCTCCTGGGCGGCGCTGTGGTAGAAGGTCTGGCAATGGGAGACTAATTAAATACTGAACTGTCAGAGATGGGTAGAGTAGCCAAAAATTGTACTCAAGTAAAAGTACTGTTACTTCAGAATAATATGACTCCAGTAAAAAGTACTCATCCATACCCCAAATTCAAAATATACAGTAAATCACTGTAAATTAAATGTTAATACCCATAATGCAATGTTTATTACAGTAATGAACCGGAAAAGAAAATGAGGGTATTTTACTGGCATTTAGTGGTAACTGTAGAAATTACAGCAAAGTCCGACAGTGTCTGATTTTTTATTTATTTATTTATTTATTTATTTTAAGACAAGCATTCATTCAGACAGACAAAAATACAAATTATAGTTCATTTAATCAATCAAATAAATTAAAATGAATTACCTAAAATAATCCAAACATTCGCCTAGCCACAGCAAAAAGATAAAAAAACGAATTTAGGAAAATTACCGTTAAAAACAATGACGAGTAGAATACCAAAGAGGTAAAAAGAGAAGTAAGGAGCTGATTGTGGCCTGATGTATCAGAGTAACAGAACAGCTTCTTCTTCACAAACCAAGTAAAAGTAAAAAGTATAGTGATTTAAAACTACTCCTACACTACTCGATACAAAACTTAACCCTCATGTTGTCCTCGGGTCAAATTTGACCCGTTTTCAGCTTTTTCAGTACAAAAGAAAAGGGCCTTCGAAATAAAATAAGCACCCACAACATTGAAAAAAGGACAAAAATGTCAGAAAAAGCGATGGTAGTGTTGACAAAAAAAAAATCATGGATGACGGGGAGACAACACAAGGGGTTAAAGTAGTAAGGAGTAAATGTAACTCGTTACTACTCACCTCTGTGAACTATATAGGGAAGGCCCAAACAAGATTTTAGACACTAAACGGAATATTTTCAAAATATTGTTGCGTCAGTAGATGCCCCGTTTTTGTGTGTGTGACCAGATGTAAATGTACCGAAACAAAAAAACTATACTTATACTTAAACCACTTACATTAATAAAAGAAAGCCCAGGTGCCCGGGTAGCACACCTGGTAGAGCGTGCGCCCATATATTGATCCCATATATGTGTAAATATATGAATGTGAATAGAACTTTTGAATATATATATTTTTCATTGAATATAGATGTATTAGCCCTGTAGACTTATTATTTTGTAGCTAATTTATTTTATAGGGTAGAAAGGGTTAGGAGTACATAAGTTTTACTTCCTTTTTGCATGTGTAAATAGAGGTTTTTAACCCTCCTGTTGTCCTCGGGTCAAATTTGACCCCTTTTCCAAAAAGTTCCTATTTCTTGTAGTTAAATAAATAATCTAAATCTAAACTACTTTCATGGAATTTGGGTGTTTTGTCAATTTTATAGCATTTGGAGAAAAGAAAACAACTGGTAAAAGAACTGCCCAAAAAAGTGTCAAAATGTTGAAAAATGTCAATAAATAAATAAAAAAATAAAAATAAAATAAAGTGACAAAAATGTGAAAGGATGCCGACAAAAGTAACAAAAATGTCAAAAAAGTGACAATTTGTATTAAAAAAAACCCCCAAAAAAATAAACTTTAAAAAGTTGAGGAAAAACCCACGAAAATTTCAAAAGGCTCAGAAAAAGTCGACAAAATCATCGGGGGAAAGACACAAAAGGGTCGAAAAAGACGACCATAACCTTGATAAAAGGGTTTTAATTTTAAATTTTGACTCAGAAAAATACAATTTTCCAGGTTGGCGGGAAGACAATTACTGGAAATAATGGAATTTTATTTTTTTCTGATGTTTTACTTTATTTACATGTTCAAAATAAAGATATCAGTCAATATAGAGGTTTACTCTACACTACGACCTTTGCTACATGTCCCCCCTTCAGCTGTTCATTACAAATAAAGGCCTAAAATGCTCAAAAAACAATCCAAAAATAAATTAAGAAAAAGCCCACTCCATTTTCTTCTTCAGTTTCCGTTGGTCCTTCTGCTCCTTCTCTTCCTCAGCCGTGTTGCATTGTGGTCTACGGGAGTAAAACGTAGTCTGCATTATATGTAGCCTACCCTCAAATTAGTTGTGCATTGTGGGTATGTGAATGAAATCAACACACACCGGCTGTGTGTTTTCTCAGTTTGTGATTTGTTGTTTGGTCTCTGTCCACCAGGGCAGCAGCATGCCTCAGGGGTCACAGAGGTGGCCCCCCCACAGGTCAAGGCAGAACACAAGCTCAGCCTGCCCCTGGATGTAGACAGATACCCATTCTCTCGCTATGCCAAGTCCATATTAAAGGTGAGTAAGTTTGGGCCACACAAATATTCATATCCCATCGAAATTATGTCCATTTGAACTAGTCAGTTATATTCCGGTTTGTGTTGTATATGGCCTACTGTTTTGTGAAGTTGAACTTATTTCAATAAATCAAACCTTAGAAAGAAGGGTAACTCCAGTACGTTTCAGAAAGAGAGGTAACTTAACCTCAGTCAGTTACTATGGTAACTGAGCCTATGAAACTAACCTGGTTGGGAGCAGGTTTTCTTCTCTTTCTCCTCCCTCTGACACAGTGCTCTCTCATTTCTTTATTCATTCATTCATTCTGTTTCTGGCGTATTTTAACGCAGTTTATTTGCATGAATAAAAAAAAAAAAAAAAACGTTATATTTCTCTAAACATGGCTTGTCCTTTTGTCGACAATCCCCTTGATGAAGCTGTATTACTTTTCAGGGAGTTAAACATATGTTGGGAGATATATTGAGGCCCGACTATAGATATATTTTAATATCCAGATTCCAAAACTACCTAACCCTTCCCAGTCTATCAGATATGTAGATACCTTGTCCGTCCTCATATCGCTAACGTCACTGTTACAACCTTTAAGTTTTATGCCTAGGGGAAGCTAGGAAGTAACACAAATCATAAACTCTAATAAAAGGAGTACAACAAGTATTTTTTAATTACTATATATATATATATATATATGTATATGTGATGTTGAACAAAAAAGGGTAATAAAACAGTTGGAAAACCAAGAATAGAAGCTGTAAAAAACATCAGGGTCTCCAAGGCCAAAACAAACAAAAACCCATACTACCTGAAAAGAAAATGGCAACTGAACTACAGAGTCAAACCAAAATACACAGTACTATTCTCCCTGACTGTCCACAAAACAGGAGAAAATGGGGGTAAAAACTAATGGCAGAGAACCCTTACCAGCTTCAGATAACAATTGAATAATTTCCCAAATTATATGCACCAGCAGAGAGTAGTACACCAACTACTACAAGCATGACAGGAAGTTGAGGCAAGAGGAAAGGGTGGGGTCTTGGACCTGGGAGCAGCCTCACTGATAACCGGATTGAAAACACCTGTGGATGATCAGGCCCTCAAGGGTGGCACACTTGAAACACAAAAGCAAAATTGCTCTCTTCCCAAAAAGAGGCCAGAGCAGCATTAGAGAACGTAACACCCCTTGACCTACATTACTTGCGGCACCTAAACATTACAAAGACAAGCAATGGGCGCCAAACACACATGAGAAGATCGAAAAGTCACACACGAGACAAAGTATCAGCAACAACATTGTCAACACCTTTCTTGTGTCTTATGTCTAGATTAAACTCTTGAACTAGTAATGCCCTGCGAATCAGCCTCTGATTATGGTTGTGGAGAAAAACCAGGGGGTTGTGGTCGGTGTATACCACGACGGCATTGGTGCTGGAACCCACATACACTTAAAAATGTTGCAAGGCAAGGAGCAAAGCCGAGGCTTCCTTCTCAATAGTGGAATAATTAAGCTGATGGCGCTTAAACTTAACCGAGAAGTAGGAGACAGGATGGCTAATGTTGTTGGGACCATCTTGCAGCAGCACTGCTCCGGCTCCAGTAGCACTTGCATCCACCTCGATCTTGAACGGCTTAGTGAAGTCCGGGGCGGCCAGTACCGGAGCACTACAGGGAATAGACTTAGCACATTCAAAGGCATGATGGCACTCACTGGTCCACACAAAAGGTTGGATTGGGAGTGAGAGGGGCTACCACCACAGAAAAGTTTGGGCAGAAACACCCAGCCATTCCTAGGAACCGCCGAAGCTCACGTCTAGTTGTGGGCACAGGGTAAGACAGAATGGCCTCCACCTTCGCAGATACAGGGCGCACCTGCCCACCGCCAACCTGCTTCCCAAGGTAGGTCACAACGGCCTTCCCAAACTCACATTTGGCCAGGTTGAGGGTCAGAAAGGCTTGATCTAAACGGGCAAACACAGTCATTAATGTGGCCATGTGATCAGACCAACAGGAGGAGTACACCACAACATCATCCAGGTATACATTACAATTAGGCACATCACCAAGCACCAGGCTCACAAGCCGTTGAAAAGTCGCTGGCGCATTGCACATTCCAAACGCCATTACTGTATACTGGGAGAAATGGTCAGGGGTGACAAAGGCAAAAATCTCAGACGCCCTAGGAGTCAGAGGAACCTGCCGGTATCCCTTCAGCAAATCCAACTTTGTGATGTAGGTAGTTGCACCTATACTATCCACACAGTCATCCATGCGTGGCAAAGGAAAGGAGTCCGGCACCGTGACTGCATTAACTTTACGGAAGTCGGTGCAAAAACGAGGAGAACCATCTGACTTAGGCGTTAACAGACAGGGAGAACTCCAAGAGCTACGACTAGGCTTAGCGTAGCCATTTTCAAGTAGGTACTGCACCTCCTTCTTCATCTGCTCTCTTTTTGGCAAAGGGCACCAATAAGCGTGCTGCTTGATGGGGGGAGTATTGCTGACATCAATATCATGCTCCAGTACAGCGGTGCATGAAGGCACATCTCCAAAAAGGGTGGGAAAGTATCCAGTTTGTCTAGGATTGCCGAATTTGGCAACCAACAACCTTGCTGTAGGTCGTCACGCAGCTTCACTGGAATTGACGTAACAGTCACCCATCGTGGACATGCTCTACATCCCAGCACATTCTTTCTGTCGCATTATTTTTTGCAAACAGCAGTTTTCTTTACAGCATTGGTGATGCAGAGCATATTAGTAAAGCCACTGTATGAAGAGCAATCAGAAAAGTGTGCCTCGCTCTGAAACGTTTATTAAACGTGTTTATAGTGTTGCAGATGAATGATGTTAAACCCTTTTGAAATAAATGGGTATACATTCTAAATCTGTTAATGACATGCTGCAGCCTCACAATGGGATTAGTAGTACTTTTTCGACGGCAGGATTGCAACCAAGCTGGAACGTACGCAGTGAGTTGAGCAGCGTTTTTCTCTCATGCTAATTCTTGCTCTTTTGCAGCGGCAAAACTCAGAGTTTCCCATCTCAGGGTTAATCAACTCTTTTTTTTTTCTCCTGAAAAATGGGATGTCAATGGCAAATAACTCCGAAAACAAGCAAAGAAAGTTACGGCAAAAGAGACGTAACGCAACACTGAAATTACTCCTTTTTCCCCAGCTGTATCACTTATTGTGGCAAATATGATAGCAAACTGTTGCCTGTTTACACACAAGGGGGTAATAAGCCTCTCTCCACAACGCGTAGCTCCTATGACGCCATTTTGATGCTAACAAGCCATCACCTGCCATTAGCATTCCATTGACTCCCATTCATTTTGGCGTCACTTTGACAGCAAATAACAGTACATCTGAAGTGTAAAGGCTCTATTTGTCCGTTGTTTATTTCTAAAGAAACACAACAATGTATAAAAGGCTCCGTTACCTTGTAGCTCATGTTATGCCTCCGTAGCAGACGTCATGTTGTTCTTTTCCTAAACCCAACCGTCCTGTTCTTCTTTTCCTAAACCCAACTGTCCCGTTCTTCTTTTCCTAAACCCAACTGTCCCGTTCTTCTTTTCCTAAACCCAACGGTCCGGTTCTTCTTTTCCTAAACACAACTGTCCCGTTTTTCTTTTCCTAAACCCAACCGTCCCGTTCTTCTTTTCCTAAACCCAACCCATTGTTGTCCCACCTGCCCACGGCCTTTTCCTTAAGTTAAGGGGCCATGTTTATTTCATCAAAATCTGTGAGATTAGGTTGTCAGTTTCATACGGAGACATGTTAAGATTCATTCATTTATTCATTCAAAAAAGGAAATAGGATGAGATGTGTGTCCGTACTGTGAGCCAACATCGAAAAATATAGATAACCTCACAAGCATTAGGAAATAGTGTTTCAATCGTTTCAAAAAAGGATGATTTAAAACATGGAGAAAAAAGATTAGAAATAGAATACATTAAGATGACTTTAGAAGGTGTATTATCCTTTACAATGCTCAAACAATAACATTCAACATACTCAGGTGAGTGGATGAGAGAAGATGGATTGTATTTCTTCTTTCTTTGTGAGTTTCCCAATGTTGTGACCTCCTCAGGATACATGGTGCCAGCCTCAGGGCTACCCCCTCCAGAGATCCCTCACCCCCCTGGAGCCTGAAGATGCCAGGACTGCACTGGAGATTTACAAACTGGTATATGAGTGGTGTTGTAGCCATTTAGACATGTACTGTGTGTGTGTGTGTGTGTGTGTGTGTGTGTGTGTGTGTGTGTGTGTGTGTGTGTGTGTGTGTGTGTGTGTGTGTGTGTGTGTGTGTGTGTGTGTGTGTGTGTGTGTGTGTGTGTGTGTGCTAATCAGAGGTTAGAAAGGGAATCACAGGTGAGAAGGGGATTGAATAGGTGTTATTAAATGCATTTATTAAATAAAGGATTAACCATGGGCTCATATAGACTAATAGAAGTCTCTTTTTATAGGCCTTAGTGGTCCCTAATACTGTATCTGAAGTCTCTTTTATATAGACCTTAGTGGTCCCCTAATACTGTATCTGAAGTCTCTTTTATATAGGCCTTAGTGGTCCCAATACTGTATCTGAAGTCTCTTTATATAGGCCTTAGTGGTCCCCAATACTGTATCTGAAGCTTTTATATAGACCTTAGTGGTCCTAATACTGTATCTGAAGTCTCTTATATATGGACCTTAGTGGTCCCCAAATACTGTATCTGAAGTGTGTATATAGACCTTAGTGGTCCCCAAATACTGTATCTGAAGTCTCTTTATATAGACCTTAGTGGTGTTAATACTGTATCTGAAGTCTATATAGACCTTAGTGGTCCCAAATACTGTATCTGAAGTCTCTTTTATATAGACCTTAGTGGTCCCCTAATACTGTATCTGAAGTCTCTTTTATATAGACCTTAGTGGTCCCCTAATACTGTATCTGAAGTCTCTTTTATATAGACCTTAGTGGTCCCCTAATACTGTATCTGAAGTTTCTTTTATATAGACCTTAGTGGTCCCCTAATACTGTATCTAAAGTCTCTTTTATATAGACCTTAGTGGTCCCCTAATACTGTATCTGAAGAATTCCAGCCACTAGAGCCAGTCCCACAATGAGCTTTCCTTAGTATGTGCCATTTCTGAGTCTGTAGCTTTTGAGGAGGGGGGGGCAAGGTGGAGGCTGGGGGTGTGGCCTTGACCAACTGCCACTTTGCTCGTTTGAAAGCCATGATGTCTCTCTCTCATGGGGGCAAATTCTTTGGGAGGGCAAAGCAGAGAAAGGGGAGGTAACCTTGCCCCTTATGACCTCATAAGGGGCAAGATTCCAGATCGGCCCATCTGAGCTTTCATTTTCTCAAAGGCAGAGCAGGATACCCAGGGCTCGGTTTACACCTATCACCATTTCTAGCCACTGGGGGATATATTAATGTTAAAAAACCTTGTTTCAAAAAAATGGTTTCAAATTCCCTCCAGTGGCATTTTTTGTGGTCACATTGCGACTACAGGTGTGATTAGATTAGATTGTGTAGATTACATTACATTGGTTGTATTTTCATGTCTTCTTTTTTTGATTTTCAATCCGTTTCTCCTCAGATCTTGCGGTTTACAGGTGAGTCGGACCTCAGCGGCTGGCAGGAGCAGATGCTGGGTAACTTCATCGTGGAGAGGGGTCAGAGCCGGCCGGCGCTGCGGGACGAGATCCTGGCCCAGCTGGTTTACCACCTGTGGGGCCTGCAGGAGGAGCAGGACAGTCTGAGGGGCTGGCTGCTGCTGGCCTGCTGCCTCAGTGCCTTCACCCCCTCACCAACACTGGACAAACCCCTGCTCAAGTAGGTGCTACGCTTTGGTTACACGGTACAGCTACAGCTACAGTCTCACAGTATCTAACTGGTTAAATGTCATATGGGATCATACTGTAAATGGCAATGGAGTCAGTTGAGGTGGTTCAGGCATCTGCTAAGGATAACTTCTGGGCGCCTCCCTAGGGAGGTGTTCCAGGCACGTCGAGCTGGGAGGAGGCCTCGGGGAAGACCCAGGACTAGGTGGAGGGATTATATCTCCAACCTGGCCTGGGAACGCCTCGGGATCCCCCAGTCAGAGCTAGTTAATATGGCTCGGGGAAAGGGAAGTTTGGGGTCCCCTGCTGGAGCTGCTGCCCCCGCGACCCGATGCCGGATAAGCGGATGAAGACGGATGGATGGATGAATACATGGTGACTGAGACCAGCGCTGCATCTCATAGCTCTGAAATTGCCTCCCCAACTCCTCCATTTGCCTCCCTTCCTCACACACACATATCCAAGAAATAATAAATAGGATAGAATACAAGCACAAGTATTCAAAAAATGAAGATAAAACAAATACAAAGGCAAGAATGTAAAAACGTATATACACGTTGGAAATAAAAATGTACAAGGTTTTACTTACATAAATATAAAAACCTATGTTTGTGCAAGTTGGACTTAGTGCGGTATTGTGATGTTCATGAGTGTTATCTAACACTTGTTGTATTGCCTGTGGTAGGAATCATTTCTTTTAGCAGTCAGTGTGACACCGAAGCTGTTGGATAAACTATTCACTAAAACACTATCTGTCTGAACATGACTCAGTCTGCAGTGCTCCCTGTGCAGGTATGTGTCTGACCACGGTCCAGGGGAGTACCGCTCACTGTGCCAACACAAACTACTGACATCTCTGCAGCTCCCGGCTCCCACAGCCCGCATCTACCCCCCCACCCAGCTGGAGTGGACCACTAACCAGAGGAAGGGTAGCATGCTGCTGGACGTGCACACCTTTAACGGTGAGACCAACAGAAACTACTTTACCATGGAAACAGAAAAATAGGCTTGCTCTCCCACCTTTACCTCGCTGCTGACTTGTCACTATACACTAATATTGAGTCTCTATTTTTAACTTATTGTGTACTGACACATTAGATCAGATAGCCCCCTTAAAGTAGTGTACTGCTAGTGAACTGCTCCTTGTATACTGGTGTTGTCCCCTCTGGTTTCAAGCATGCAGTGGTGCTTCTTAAAAAACCCAATCTTGACCCCAATGACCCTAGTAATTATAGACCCATCTCTAAATTATCTTTTATTTCTAAAATCCTGGAAAAGGTACTTTTCCAGAAGATTTCCTCTTTCCTGAATAGTTTTAATACATTGGATAAATTCCAATCAGGCTTCAGAGCCCTCCACAGCACAGAATCCGCCCTACCCTTTATCATGACATCTTACTTACCATTGACTCTGGACCATGTGCATTGCTCATCCCCCAGACCTCAGCGCTGCTTTCAACACCATTGACCATGGCATTTTTACTCTCTTGCTTTTAACTCCCACTTTATTTATTTATTTTTATGTTTTAGGTTTCAGAGTTATGAATTTAATTCAACTTTTTTATTTTTTTTTGTATTTGCAAATTCTGTTCCATTGTTGTTTTACAACATGTTACATTATTTGACTTTAATTTTGCCTAACTCTATTCATGGAACCTTGCACATTTGTGTATGTTTCTTTAAGGCGTACTGATTCTGACTCCCATGCTCTATCTGTAAAGCACTTTGGGTCAACTGTTGTGCATTTAAATGTGAAAATGATCTGCTGTTATAATAATAACAACCTATAACCTATAATAACCCTTGTTTTTTTTTTTTTTCTCTCAGATGAGAAGCTGACAACTGAGGTGGAGTCCTGGACCACAGGAGAGCAGCTAGCTTCATGGCTCCTTCATTTCAGGTACTTCTGAACATGTGATACATCGACCTGGATCGATATTTTTCAATTCAACGATATGTGGTATCAGTCTGTGTAATGTCTTGTGGCGAGCTATGTGGAAAGAATCACTTTTTTTACTGTTGTTCTACACACACTCGATGCACAGAGGCCCCCAATCTGACCCCCCTGTCTCAGTCATTTTTGGGGTATTTGTCTCTGTTGTGTCTATTGTATTGTGTCTGTATATTCTCTGCTGTATGTTAATTGTTATTGGGCCCCCTCCGAAAAGCTTTTAGCAGCTCATTTGGTGTTCCCCTTTTCACGCCGCCTACATATGACCATTGTACCGTCTGAAATTGTGTTTTAATGATACTATAATGATGTGTTAATAAAGTGAATCCGAACAATGCAATGTAAAAATAGCAATACAAATCATTTCCGACGCGCTTTTATTTTTAAATTCCCATTTATATCCATTCTTTTTGGTAAAAATCTCTTCTTTTCATTCTCTTCTTTTTATTGAAAAGATTACTCTTTTGTTTGTTGTTTGTTTAAACGTCTGGAAAGAGCTCTTTAATAAAATTGTCGAATCATATTTTAGTTGCTGTTTGGGAGTCGATAACTGACTGTGTTGACTGGGCAAATGAAATTGTATCATCAATCAATGTCACCGATCGCGGGCCCTGAACTCAATCAAATTGAAATTGTATCGTGACTGACTTTGTGATGTCAAGAACACATGTAACACACTAAAATCCATAAAGCATAATAGGGTATCTTTAATGTTTCTATAAACTGCATTTGTATTCCCTGGTGTGTCCTGCTACATGTGATAGTTTTGTATCCCTGTGTCATAGAGGGGTGCCCGAGGCGGTGCAGGGCTGGTCAGTGTCTCTTATGACCGACGATGGCTGGTCAGATCTGGCCGGCTCGGACTTTGTCCTGGATCTTCTGGCTGGCGCTGAAGCTGAAGTGCTGCCACCACCAGGGACTCCCTCCTCTACAAACTCCGACTACCTGTTCAGCAGCCAGGGAGACAGGTACAGCACTGAACAAGGGACTAGTGTTTGGGGCCAATCCAGGATTGAAAGAGTTTCCTAATGCAATGTGTGTGTCTCTCTCCCTCTAGGATGCCAGCTACAGATCTGGATGACTTCATTCCACCGGCGCCTCCCATGCAAGCTCCTGGGCTGCCTCCTTTTGAGGGAAACCCCTGGGGAAGGGACTATCCTCAGGAAGGTAGGTGTGAAATGTTGAAGGCCGTACTGAATCCGTACTGAAACCTGTAAAAGGGCATTGGACATTACGTACTGAACCCGGTACTGAACCCCGTATTGAACCCCGTACTGAACCCCGTACTGAACCCTGTACTGAAACCTGTACTGAACCCCGTACTGAACTGAACCCTGTACTGAACCCCGTACTGAAACCTGTACTGAACCCCGTACTGAACCCTGTACTGAACCCTGTACTGAACCCCGTACTGAAACCTGTACTGAACCCCGTACTGAACCCTCGTACTGAACCCCGTACTGAAACCTGTACTACTGAACCCTGTACTGAACCCCGTACTGAACCCCGTACTGAATACTGAACCCTGTACTGAAGTGAACCCTGTACTGAACCCCGTACTGAACCCTGTACTGAAACTGCACCCCGTAGTGAACCCTGTACTGAACCCCGAACGTACTGAACCCAGTACTGCACCCTGCACTGCACCCTGTGGTCCACATGTCTCGTCAGAGCTGACCCTCCGATCTTTGATTGGTTTTATTAGGACCCTATTAGCTGTTGCAGAACATCAGCTGCTCCTCCTGGGGTCCACATAAAATATAAAACATTACAACAGATAACAGCCACAGGATATAAAAATAAGAGCAGTATAACTAGCATTATACTTTCTTACAAACATAACCATACATATTCCTCTTCATATACACTTATACATATTACACTAACTATATAAGCACGGCATATAGAAAAGTTAAATCTTACAACATATTTGTATACATATAAATATTCCTATATAAAAGTAGTTACAAAATATGGTTACAGACTGAGAGCCCTTAGATGAGCGCTTCTACACCCCCAATCTTCCAAACTAAAAGACTTATCTCTTATCAGCAGAACTCTCACCTCATTCATTCTCCAAAAACAGCAAAACAAGCTATTCTCTTGGTTTATCAGTTACTCTGGATTTGCTTTCACTCGATTGTGTTTCAAGTGACCGTGCTCAAGGTCTTGTAACTGAGACTGTTTTGAACTCAAATGTAATCAAGCGACTTCACATTGTCCTAACTCAAGGCTCGATTACCAACTGGGCAAAGCAGACAACTGCTCCCAGAGGCCCTCGACCCTCAGAGCCACTCAAAGGCCACGGGGCTGACACTGGCTTTGGTTTGTGGTAACTTTATTCACTGTAAACTGGTTTGGCACCACAACATTAAATATGACCTCAAATGACGAGGCTTGTTAACTGGGACCTGCAATATTATCTGATCCCAGCCCAGTCTGGTAAACAGGGTTTCTGTGGGCTCATATAATCAAAATTGTAGGCCTCACAAAGTCTTAAATTCACTTAAGTATTATGTTCTAGGTCTTAGTTTTAACATAATTTTAAACAGGTCTAACATGTGGTGGTTTCTGAACAGTATCCTGACTAAACGTTAACAGTCTGTGATTGTCCACGAAATCGTAACTACTTGTCTTCACTCAAAAATGCGGTATAATTTCATATAAATGAGGTTTATTGTTATAAATTCCAAAAAGAAGTGTAAAGCTAGTAGTAATAATCTGATGGTAGTGAAAACAAATGCACAACAAAACATTGAATAACCCTCATGTTGTCCTCGGGTCAAATTGA
Source organism: Percina caprodes (assembly GCA_013375575.1). NCBI lineage: Eukaryota > Metazoa > Chordata > Actinopteri > Perciformes > Percidae > Percina > Percina caprodes. Next base: position 101,767 of record JABXJD010000111.1, on the reverse strand, counting down.
CCCGTTGTCCTATATCAATGTTCTTTTTAATTCCCCAAAATAACATGATTGATTCCACACAACGCTCTTTTGCCAGTACAAATCTCTACTTTAATCAATTTTATAGCATTTGAAAAAAAAGAAATGAAGTGCTTTTGAAATAGTATTGAGTAAAAGTTGACATGTTCCAGTCTTTTAATTTAATTCCTTTAATTTTAGTCTAAATAATTCCTAATTTCTGCTTTTCTAACTCAAACATTGGGTATAATTTCCTATAAATGAGGTTTATTGACCATAAATTCCAAAAATAACTGTAAAACTATAGTTAATAGGTTAGTGTTACGCAGTGTTAAATGTAAAAAAAAAGTGACATGTAAGAAAAAGTTAAAAACATTGATAAAAAGCATCCATAAAGGTGTTGATTTTCAATTTTGATGGGAAGACAACACCTTTAAGGGATAAAGGGTTGTTTTTACCTGGTAGAACAAGAAGTTGCATGATCGACGGGAAGCCAACACACAGGTTGAATAAAAAGAGACAGGACCCATACACACAGCGGTGGTATAATGAGTAATTCTGACCCCGGCCCAGCTGTTCAGCTGTTCTAATCTCTCGTCTGCACCTATTTGCAGGCCGTGGGAGACAGATGGATGCCTACGTTGATGACTTGTTTGACCCTGTACTGGACCAAGGACCTCCGGTCAGTGATTTCATCGGCTTTACAGTATTTTATTATTTCATTAAACTGGAACTGTAATTAATGTAAATGCTATACTTGCCTGTCCTGAGTAAGTGATATAACACAGGATGTATTTTGCATGCTCATTAGTCTCTGGTGGATTGTGTATCTCTGGTTGTATCTTATTACTGGGTGTGTGTGTGTGTGTGTGTGTGTGTGTGTGTGTGTGTGTGTGTGTGCGTGCAGGACATGGAAAGAGTAGCCATGCTAAACCGCAGGATGAGAGGAGGAGGAGGGATTGGACCCATGTATGGATCTGGTAGGAAAGCTGGATCTCCTGCTCCATCTTTACAATACAGTCCACACCCTGTGCATTATAACCCCGTGGTGTATTCTATGATGCATTATAAAGCATTCTTAAATGGGCTGTACTCCTTTAGAAAACTATTATAGCAGTAACACATTTTTTTTTTTATATGTGAAGATATAGTGCAGTAAGTGCGGATATGGCTGTTATTCTGATAGTAGGTTATAACCTAGAGCACAGATCTTCAACAGGGGGTCCCTAAACCCTAAGGGGTCCTCAGAGTTACGGTAGGGGGGCCTCTAAATTATTCTTTGATGGTTAAAAAAAAAAATAAAATGAAATGTCTGAAAAAAAACATCAACATGAAACGATACATATTTATTAGTGTTGTCAGATAAATATGTTATTAACGTTTTCACATGCTGTTGCAACAACTAGTAACGTTAGAGTAACAATACCCACCGGATCCAGCTAGACCGGGGGGGTTGGGGTCTTGAACACTACAGTAGGCTATATGCCAATGTTGTTGTCTCTGTAGTCATATAAGACAACAATGCGATAAAACCAGGACACATTAAGAGAACAAGACAAAACGATCCATGTTCATCAGGCAGTGGTTTCAGTCCTGATCCTCCTCCACGGCGCCCTCCGTGACCGGATCTGAAGCATAACTTTTTCTTGTTGTTAGACGGTTTGGACTTCACCGGTCTCATTTTGGAATGAAGTCATTTAGTCTCTGTAAACTGTTTATTAGAACTGATGGTTCTGTTTTTCAGGAATGCCCATGACAATGCCAGGTTATCCTATGGGTAAGTGAGCAGGTCACCAAGAATACAAATGCCCTCAAGCCATGAATCCTTTTCATATCGATTGGCTGAAACAGTTTTCTAATTTTAACATTACTTTGTTGCCTCTGCTCAGGAATGGCGGTTAACCCTTCAATGCACAGCTATGGTGCAACTCCCATGATGCCAACCATGTCAGCCATGCCAACCATGCCAGGTATAAATGGAATCCTTCACCCAGTTAATTCAGAAAATGTAGAGACAATTCAAAATGGTACATAAAGCTCATTTAACAGAAGAGAAATACATCAAATAACATCCATATGCTCATATATCAACTTTGTGTGAAGAGTTTCTAGGCAGATGTATTGGATTACTTGTCATCACTGTTGAATGTGCAGATTTCTTAATGTCCAATCATATGTTTACTTGGAAAACAAATTGAGAATGTAAAGCAAAAGCAAACACAGTGACCGACAGTATTACATCTGCATTTCTGGCAGCAAAATGGACAATATGAATGAACTTGAAAATACAAAAAAAAAAGGAGCTCTGGTTTGGAAAAAAAATAGAGGACTTATTAGCAATGGAGCAAGCAGCTTATTACGCCCACCAACAAAAATCATACTGGAAAATTTCATTTGTGGACAGAAATATGGGCATATAAACTGTAATTGGAGAGGGGGAAACTCGATTTGGGAAGGATAAATACACGTCCGAGGTTTCTGCCTGTGAAAAGGAAGATTTTCCTCCCCACTGTCGCAACAAATGCTAACTCTTTTGGCTAATAGTTGGGTTCTTCTCCTACAGCCTAGACCTACTTTATCCCTGATGTGTCACGAGATAACTTCTTATATGATTTGACACAGTAAATAAAACTTAATATAATGGAATATGGACATTACATCCCCCAAAATATCTGTCATTGTAAATGTATTGCATGTGTTAAAGAGCCCTTATTATACTCCTTTTCAGCATCATATTTGTACTCTTGAGGTCTACTAGAATAGGTTTATATGATTTGATGTTCATACTGCCCATTGCTGCAGCTCCTCTGTCTGAAACACTGTCTGGGCTGCTCTTGCTCAGGCAGCACCAAAGGCCAGCACATATTAACAACTGGGCTAGAAAAAGCTACATTTGGAGGGAAATATATATAAAACACACTAAAAGCTGGGAAAAGCCTAAAAGGGGTCTCTTTAAATGTGGTGTTGTACGAGTTCCTTTGCTAGGGATTTCAATGTAGTTGATTACCTGAAAAACAGTTTGTGGTATGCCTCCCTACAGGCATGATGATGCCTCAGACTCCCATGCCGGCCCCGCCTGTTGCTGACCCCATGCAGATGGCAGCATCACAGCAGGCTCTCATCAACCAGCAAGCCTTTCTTATGGTGAGGACGAGCTCACTTAGCATACTTTTGTTATTTGCAGGGTGCAATTTTCTGGGGGGGGATGTGTAGGTTTTCCCCCTTTCTTATCTACATACCCCTGCCTCTGCTAAATTGTCAGATGACGGTGCTTTCAGGAGCCGCGGTAGTGGAGTTTAGCCTGAAAAAGTGAGCGTCACGCGGCGACAACAGTTAAGTTTAGGCACTAAAATGACTGCTTAAGTTCAGGAAAAAGATTCAAACACTCCCACAGAGAACAAACACACGTTTCCCGCGTGAAAATATTTAGTTTTCTCCTTGAAGTGAACGCCGGCTTTAAAGCACTTTGTTTTATGTAGACACCACGTTGTGCTGTTTCATTCTGAGATTATTTTCCATTGGATATTGAAGTTCATAAATGAGTGTTTTGGCATGGCTGGCCGAGTGGTTTTATATACCTGCTTATTTTTATTTTTATTTTTTACAAATCGCACCCTGGTTATTTGCCCCTCCGCTCACATCTTCATGTCCTAGCTCCCTCTCCAAGCTGCATTCCAGCTGTGTACCGTCACGTCCTCTCTCCTGGTCCCCTGCAGGCCCAGCAGATGACCATGCAGGCCATGACTCTGTCCCAGCAGCAGACACAGGAGCAGCAGAGGAAGCAGAAGGAGCAGGAGAGGAAGCAGAAGGAGCAGGAGAGAAAGCAGGAGAAGGAGAGACAGTGGAGACGAAAGTCCGAGCGACGATCGATGGAGCGCTCACGCTCCCCCTCCCCCTCCCCCTCCCGTCGAACTCCATCACCCCCACCTGCCAAGCCCAAAGCACCTGTACCTAAACCTGCCTCCAGCTACAGGAAGCCTGAGCCAGAGGTATTTCTGTATATAGATATATATATGTGTGTGTATATGTATATGTATATGTATATGTGTGTGTATATGTGTGTATGTATATGTGTGTATGTATATGTATATGTGTGTGTGTGTGTGTGTGTATGTATATGTGTGTGTATATTTATGTGTGTGTATATGTGTATATATATATATGTGTATCTGTATATATATATATGTGTATATATATATATTTTTATGTATGTATGTATGTATGTATGTATGTATGTATGTATTTATTTTGTAGCATACTCAATTTTTGATCTACTTTCCTAGTATGCCTGATTAAATTTTCAATTTTTTTTATAGTATCAAAACATTTTTTAGATTATTTGTATCTGCGTTTTATTTGCCTAAAAACTGCTAAAGTTAATAATTAAAAAGTGTTCTACTTTGGCTCAGCTACAGCTCTGTCTGTCCCTCTGCTCCGGTTCCACTCACCGCTGAGTCTGACAGTCACGTTGAGATAATTACACTATGAAGGATAATTTACCTTGTTACCGGAACTAGTAACGTAACAAAGGTGGCAGTATAGTGCTAGTTCCATTTTAGTACATGTTGCTGTCTGCACCGGGCAGAGCGTCCATAGTAAAGGAAGATAAAACGTTCTACTCTTGTCCCAAGGAATCCTTCCTCCTGCACGTATACATCCGAATATCCCTCGTTAGTTGAAGTTAACAATATATTAATTGTTGTTTTGGACCTGCACGTTGATAATACAGAAAGATAAAGAATACGGCAACCTGCTACTTTAGTTCTATAAATGTGAAGCACAGATATCACTGGTCCGTTCCCTCCTCGTGTTATGACGTGTTGTGTGCTCACGTCCATTGCTTCTACAGCCAGAGAGAGAAGTGGACTTAGCAGATCCAGATGACCTGCACTCTGTCAGAGAGAAGACGGAATACTTCCAGAAGATTGGTGAGTGACAAGCAACCATTAAGTCTCACATTGCCAGACCTTCCTTCACAGCGCTGCGGAGGAGGGTCTGATTGGATGGGAGAAACACGTGCTCTGGTTTATTTGTCGTTGATATAGACTTCATTTTTCCCTCTTTTTTTCGTTTCTATCAAACTGTCTCTCACATCAAATATATATATATAATACACAGACCACACTGATCCACCCCTTTGAGAATTGAAACACATGTTGTCAGCCACAAGGCCCTCCTCCCAGGTGGTGGAAGAAGTATTCCGATCATTTACTTTATTAAAAGTACTAATACCATATTGTAAAAACACTCTTTCAAGTAGAAGTCCTGCATTGGAAATGTTACAGTTTCATCAGGAAAATGAACCTTAAGGATTAAAAAAGAAAAATCAGAATAAAATCCTTGCATGAAAAAAAAAAGACTCCGCTAATGTACAAGTACCTAAAATGTGTACTTGAGTACAGTATTTGTTCTTCGTTACATTACACCACTGATCCTCCCATTACTCATAGTCATATACAGAGGAGGGTAGAGTAGCCCTGCTCAGGTACTGTTACTTCAGAATAATATGACTCGAGTAAAAGTAAAAAGTAGTCTTGCAAATAATTCCTTACTTACTGAGTAACTGTTGAGTAACGTGTGATTTATTTTTTAACACAAGCATTCAATTAGACAGACAAAAATACAAAATAATCATCTTTAGGCAAATTATAGTTCATCCAATCAATAAAATAAGTTAAAACGAATTAATTGAGAACACAATAGTTTAAATTAAAAATAATCCAACCTAAAAGACAAACGTGCTTTTGCCTAAATAAAATAAAGAAATTTAGGAAAATGACCGCTGTGTTAGTTAGTGAATTACAATGGGAAATTACAATGTATCTTGTTATTACACACAGGCCTGAACTACACACATGCTCAGTACCTATACATGCACTAATGGAGAGATGTCAGAGTGGGGGGGGGGCTGCCCATGGAAAGGTGCTCCGAGCAGTTGGGGGTTAGGTGCCTTGCTCAAAAGCACCTTGGCAGCGCCCAGGAGGTGAACTGGCACCTTTCCAGCTACCTACTTTGGTCCGTATGTGGACTTGAACCAGCGACCCTCCGGTTCCCAACCTAACTCCCTAAGGACTGAGCAACTGCGACCCACTATGAGGCCGGGGGGTTCCTCCTCGTCTGTGTTGCCAAGCCGACGGTTGATCCTGACTTTTTGTTGTGCTACGAATGTAAAGCTAACCCGTCCCGCCGCTGAGATCGAGTATGGTCACGTGACTGCACGACGACGTTTGATTGGTGAAACACAGTCACATGGTAGAGCCTTTAGCGGAAGTCTCTCTCTCTCTCTCTCTTTAACTGTCTACTTTTTGTCACATCCAGGAATGATGTGTGGACTAGCCAGACCCTCCTCCGCAGCGCCGTGGAGGAAGGTCCGGCAATGCGAGACTATGCTTATTATTAATCATTTTCCAATTCCCTAATTCCTCACCATCTCTCTCTTCTACTGTCCTCTAGGTTTTCAGCCCCCTCGTGAATCCAAAAGCCCAAAGCCTCGGCCAGCCCCCTCCAGCCCGCCCAGACCACAGCAACGCTCCCCGCCATTACCAGCTCCATCACCCCCGCCTACAGCACCAAAGCCTGAGGGTAAGATGATGAGCATTGGTTCAGGGGGGGGGGCAACCTGCGGCTCTCTGTCTGCTCCCGTGAGCCACTTCCTGTGTGGCTAGGGGCTGGGCATCTGACAATACTGCCAATAAATTTGCCAATAATTCTAAACAAAAAAAAAAATAATGGTGTCACGTAGAGCTGGAACAATTTCAATTTTCACTTTGTATTATACAATATAATTGTCTCTTGAAACTTGAAAATATTTTTTGAGTTATTACTGTTCCCAACAATGTTTTGAATGAATCCCGTGTACATCTTTCAGTTGTGTATATATCACAGCTATGTAACCCAGATAATGTAATAACACAGGAACACACCGTATGAAGTACACCACGCCTCTTTGTCGTCATAAAACATTGGATTCTTTTCTTAAATGAACAGTAAATTGACATTTCTCGTTAACAGTCATAACCTTAGCCTTGGCTAATGTAAGCAATGAATTGCAGTTAAACAAAGGAATGGCGATTATGCAAAACAAAATTGCAATTATACAATATATGTCATAATGAGGATAATGATTGATGCGGGATAAGTGACGCGTAGCGACTCTACTCTAGCCCAAAATGAGCAGAGTTGTACACGAAGAGGAAGTTTAGACTGCTTCTACTGAGTGGATCACGGCAGGAGGAGTCAGATTATTTGTTGATTTTAACCAAAACTAATTTTATTGTCACATAGGCTGTTTACAACTGCTTTCACATCCATATTATGCTACATTCCTCTTATATTGAAGTTGTATGTTGTATAGACATACAGCTGCAACACATGTAAAAGAAAATTAGCTATCTGAAATAAATAGCGTTGGATATTTTTATCATTTTCTTTTTTGAATGTATCTCTGAGATACAAGCGCCCTATACAAGCGAAAAGCGCCTTCACTTATTTTCAACAATAACTGATCAATAGAGCTAGGGAGAGAGAGGGAGAGTACGATGGACGTACTCACAGAGTGACGGCTGACTCATTATGAATGGGTCCAGCACGGGTCGAATGGGGGGTCAGCGGAGTTGCACACGTCGTGTGTATGAGATGTCTGGATCGTCACTGCGCTGCATTTTTATGAACTATGATATTCTGGCCATGGGTCACGTCTCTTGCCCAGGTCCAGCGGGCTCCGTCTCACACGCTGTTACTCTACCAACTGAAGTTAGTGGCATTCAATAACTTCTTCTGTGTTTATCACCGTGGCGGCAGCTAACAGACACTAACTAGCACCCTAGAGCCCTGTGAGCTAACAGACACTAACTAGCACCCTAGAGCCCTGTGTGCTAACAGACACTGACTAGCACCCTAGAGCCCTGTGAGCTAACAGACACTGACTAGCACCCTAGAGCCCTGTGAGCTAACAGACACTAACTAGCACCCTAGAGCCCCTAACAGACACTGACTAGCACCCTAGAGCCCTGTGAGCTAACAGACACTAACTAGCACCCTAGAGCCCTGTGAGCTAACAGACACTAACTAGCACCCTAGAGCCCTGTGAGCTAACAGACACTAACTAGCACCCTAGAGCCCTGTGAGCTAACAGACACTGACTAGCACCCTAGAGCCCTGTGAGCTAACAGACACTGACTAGCACCCTAGAGCCCTGTGAGCTAACTAGTGACTAGCAGCCCTAGAGCCCTGTGAGCTAACAGACACTAACTAGCACCTAGAGCCCTGTGAGCTAACAGACACTGACTAGCACCCTAGAGCCCTGTGAGCTAACAGACACTGACTAGCACCCTAGAGCCCTGTGAGCTAACAGACACTGACTAGCACCCTAGAGCCCTGTGAGCTAGCACCTTAGAGCCCTGTGAGCTAACAGACTAGCACCCTAGAGCCCTGTGAGCTAACAGCACCCTAGAGCCCTGTGAGCTAACAGACACTGACTAGCACCCTAGAGCCCTGTGAGCTAACAGACACTAACTAGCACCCTAGAGCCCTGTGAGCTAACAGACACTAACTAGCACCCTAGAGCCCTGTGAGCTAACAGACACTAACTAGCACTGGTCACTGCTGTTGTCTGAAAAACAACACAGATGGGACAAAATGTTGCGTTTACTGGTAAACTGGTAAACCTTGAGACCGACGTATAACCGACTGCTATCTGTTGAATTTTCTAGAAACTAAGCTGCGCGGTGCAGGAACAACTCTGGCTGGTACATGATCAGACAGTGGTTCACGGAGCGGTAGAGTGTTCCATGAAATGACGCATTTAAAATATCGCACGATCACGCAAACTTGATCGTGGGAGGCCAAAATCGTGATTCAAATTTGATTATTTGTGCAGCTCTATATTGTGACTGTCATTAGATCTGTAAGCCGCTGTTTTTACCTCTTCTTTTGTTGCTTTTAAAGCACCCATATTCTGCTCATTTTCAGGTTCATTATTGTATTTTGAGGTTGTACCAGAATAGGTTTCCATGGTTTTATTTTCAAAAAACACCATATTTTTGTTGTACTGCACATTGCTGCAGATCCTGTTTTCACCCTGTGTGTTTAGGTCTCTGTTTCAGCTACAGAGTGAGACATCTCACTAGTTTTAGCTACAGAGTGAGACATCTCACTTCTATACTGTCTTTGTTGGGAGCTGCACATGCTCAGTAGCTCGGTAAGATCCCATCAGCTAGATAACTTTCTCCAGCTTTGGTCAGTCCAAGGCAGGATTAGCTGGGAGACTTCTACTAGACCAGGGACACTTGTGGAATACCTGCACAACAGGGACAGGAAGTAGTTCTTTTGGAGACTCCCATGCTTAACAGTTGGACAGAGGTTCTTTTCATTAAATTCTGTGCCCTTTCTTCTCCAAACGTACCTTTGCCCAAAAAGTTGTATTATATATAATATATATTATATATTATTTTAACCTCATCGGTCCACAGAACTTGTTCCCACAATGCATCAGGCTTGTCTTTATATTAATTTTCTAGACAACTGCTCAGAAGAAGCCATGGTGCTGATTGTTGGGGGTCAGATGAGTCTGGGCATTAAAAACCTTAAGATTGACATCACCTGGTCTTTCCAGACGATGATTGAGAACAATCCATGACACGTCCCTCCAAAGGGGGGGTGCATGTTAGAAACTCTGCAGGATGCCCAAACTTTTGCAGACGCCATTTTTTTGTTTTCTGTTATTTATAAAGTGTAAATGATGGAAATAAAATCTAACTTTTTGGGACATATTATACAAATGTCTAATCTGTCATTTGATGCCTTTTGGAGATTTTTCCATCTTTTCTTGGCTTCTTTTATGCACATTAATACAAATTTTTACCTGGGGTGCCCAAACTTTCTCTCCCCACAGTAGAAACTGAAATTTTTAAACGGGGACATTCAGAAACCGGATCTCACTCAAAACAATCCCAGAAAACATGATTTTTTTGCTGTAAAATTAAATGTCTCAGAAATAATAATTCGACATCAACCCTTGTGTCAACCCACTGAAAATGAACACTTTTTTGTGTTTTTGTTAAATTGCTTTTTACATAAAATTTTCCCCATTTCCCTCCCCCACACTTTCACCAACTTACACCAACTTCTTACCACTAGTTTTAAACTTGTTTTAGAATTCTTACACCTGATTTTGGAGTTTAAAAGCAGAAATTAGGAATTATTGTGACTATTCCTACCTACAGATTGGTATGGTTTTATTTCAGTTAGCCTAATAGCTGGTTTGATTTGCATTGAGAGATGATTTTATGGAAAGTTCTCCATGCCAATCTGTAGGGGGGAAGGGTGCCCCCCACCCACCCCCCAGGATGCATAGTATCCTGATCCATGAAAATAACTGGCCTTTAAAATTAAAAATGTGCCTGCCTCTATGGAAATTTAACATAGTGAGTTAATAAGTAGTATACTTATGCCCCCTGTAGTTTAAGGAAGAACATTTATTTATTTACGATACATTATTCATTCACAAAGAAAATTGTTGTCCTTAAAAGTTGGATTTTTTCAAAAAAGTTTAATTAAGGTATTAAGATCATTTTCCAAAAGATTAGTTTTTTTATTCCTCTTTCTACACACACACAACTGACATTTCTAAACTGAACTAAAATGAATTGAATGAAGAGCATAAGCTATAGTTTCTGTCTCTCATTTCCCACAGTGAAGCGTTGCCACACCCCTCCAGCCAGAGAGGTGGACCCCCCAAAAGCAACACCTGCCCCGGCTCCTCTCACCAAGCCTCAGCCCCAACCCACCTCCAACATCCGGGAAATCATCAAAATGTATAACAGCCGACCCCAACCAGAACCCAAACCCTTTGAGCCTGTCAGGTCAGTTTCAGCGCTGCTCCCTACGAGGTCTCGACACACTTCCCCAAACGTTTCTGCTGATCTTACATCTTCTGCTGTTTCCTGCTTGCAAAGGCGTAGGTTTTTATGCAACAATTTGTGGTGCAATTGGCTTTATGTAAAGGAATTTATTATTCTCCTGTGTTATTCAAAACTTTCTGCATATTCAAAACATCACATGCGGTCCAATCAGCGAACAGAGGGAGTGGCTGAGAACGATGACGTTGAGGTTGTGCGCTAGTTTGAGTTGTAGTTCCATAATGGCGGCGGAGAAAGATGCGAGCAGATAGGACCAGGCTAATGGACTAGAGTCTGGTAGGACCGGAATAATGGACTAGAGTCTGGTAGGACCGGGCTAATGGACCAGAGTCTGGTAGGACTGGGCTAATGGAGCAGAGTCTGGTAGGACCGGGCTAATGGACCAGAGTCTGGTAGGACCAGGCTAATGGACCAGAGTCTGGTAGGACCAGGCTAATGGACCAGAGTCTGGTAGGACCGGAATAATGGACTAGAGTCTGGTAGGACCAGGCTAATGGACCAGAGTCTGGTAGGACCAGGCTAATGGACCAGAGTCTGGTAGGACCGGGCTAATGGACCAGAGTCTGGTAGGACCGGGCTAATGGACTAGGGTCTGGTAGGACCCCCCGACTCATTTCCTGCTTCTCCTTCTCTATAAACAACATGAAATCTAGGAGAGGGTCAAGTCTTCCTGCTACAGATTTTCCACTGTGGTCAGAAGGATAATCACCGCCACTCTCTCACTTTCTTCCTCACTCTACCACCCACTCCCCACACACACACACACACACACACACACACACACACACACAAACACACACACGCCGGCTCGAGGCCAACAACAACAAAGTAGAAACTTCAGGCCACTTACGTAGGCTACAGCGAAAGCTCTGCGTGAAGCCTCTACGCAACCATAAATATAAGCTGACATGTAACTAGGGATGGTTACCTTAGTAACTACCTCACCTATAGGTCAGTAAGCCCATCATCGGTGATACTGAGACAATTTGTTGATGTCAACCATACAGTATCGTCGCAATATCAACATTGAGGTATTTGGTCAAGAATATTGTGATTTGATTTTCTTTGACTTCCAGAAGATCTAGGCTTTTCCCATGGATGTCTAGTGTGCCTGGAGGATCCTGGTAGCCTCATTCACTAGAAATAATAACTTCTACCACGTCTTTGGGATTTACTGCTTTTATCCTCTTCACAGACCTCCTGCACGGCATTTCATAAAGAAGAATGACCCCAAAGAGGAAGCTCTGGCCAAACTAAAAAACATGGCACCAGTGCCACAACAACAGGTCAGGAAGGTCCGCAAAAGTCTAACTGCACCAACTAATAAGAAGTACCTTACCTTTATTCAATTTGATTCAATAAAATTCAACTCAAAGGTATTATCATTGACTTAATGTACAATGAAATGTAGGGCAGTGGGCACATATACACAGTAGATGAAAATCAAATGGACAATATCAACATTATCTACAGACTCAGGATACAGGAGAGCAGATGGGACCAAAAACATGGACAATGTCATTATACTATAAATATAAAATGCACATGGCATAGTAAATGGAAGAATACACATGTGCCAATGGCATTGCAAACATGTCAGAGAATCCTTACAGTGCAGTAACAGGTGGAGGATGGGGCAGAGGGGAGGGTGGGGGGTGTATGCTGTGATTCTAGAGAAATGCAAAGGTATTTTTTTAGTTATCTTTATTAGTCTGTCTCATATTGAGTATCTCTGTCTGGAATATGCCGTGTGCCACATCTTCCACTTCTTACTGCTTGCAAAGGAGAGTGTGCCGCCGCCAGTCATGCCTAAGGAGGCCCCCTCCCAGGACCCCCTCCCCAAGGCCTTCTGCTCCCTCCACCAGGGGGCCCCGCGTCATCTCCAGCAACATGAAGCAGAAACAGCGCTCCCTGGCGGACCTGTTCGGCTCGCAGCGCTCCCAGCACCCTTCGCCTGCTCCTCCAGAGTCGCCGCCGCCTCCTCCACACCCAGCACCCATCTTACAGAACATCCCCGACCCGCCTCCCACGGCCGCCCCGTCTCTCAGTGGGTGTTGCCCTCATTATGTTCTTTTTAGACCTTATGTCTATGTGCAGGGAACAAATTGTGAGAGTGGGGTTGTTTTTTGATCATGTACAACTAAACAATACCACCATGGATATAGAGCTACCGTAGACCAGAAAGGGGGAAATCCCCTGTAAGTTGCACCCTGTAAAAGACTAAAAGGCCTCTTATGTGATGTATTTTAGCTGACAATTGCTGCTAACTAGCATTCAAACCAACTTTATCTAATGTGAGGAGCTTCATGTCGGTCAGTGACCTTCATCTGCTGTTTATTAACTGTAGATATGATGCCAGATGTGGAGGGCGTGCGCTCCCAGCTCCACCGCTTCTCTGCTGGAGTTTTCTTCTCTTACTCCAACGTGCCAGGAAAACTGTTCCTGCGAAAAGAAGTAAGACACGCACAGGGACACACACACATACAACATGGATGCAGATGCAGAGACCCCTGGGCACAAAATGTCCAGCTGTAGTTTACAGGATTTACACAGACAGGCTACAGTTTATGTTCACAAACTGGAGGACAATATGTACACCTGATAGGTTGGGCAATATATTGATATTATATGGTTATCGTGATATTGCACTAGATATCATCTCAGATATCGTGTCTTTTTCCTGGTTTTAAAGGCTGCATTACAGTAAAGTGACGTCATTTTCTGTGTTACCAGACTGTTCTAGCTCTTTTATTATTTTAACCTTTACCCCCTTAGTCATTATATCCACATTACTCACGATATCTTAAATCTCATTGTGAAGATATTTTGTTAAAGCACCAATTGTCAACCCTATAATATCGTCACAATATCGACATCGAGGTATTAGGACAAGATTATCGCGATATCTGATTTTCTCCATATCGCCCAGCCCTCGGCTGAACTGCTAATCAGAATTCATTGGAATTGCAAATGGACAATTGTAGTAGCCCAAATCTCAGGCAAAAAAGCAGAGTGTGGGATCTTCCTTTTGCAAGACACCATCAGTTATTATGCGTCTCTCTTCTTTAGTTTTGGCCAATGTATTTTTTTTTTCCCAAACATCACGTCACCAACTGGAACGGAGTGTACAATAACTTTCAAATCTTCTTTTTTCCAGTGTAACTCATTTCTTCTGTTTAAATTGTATAGTAACGAGTAACTAAGATACTTAAGGGAAATGTAGTGGAGTAAAAGTTTCCAGAAATATAAATACCAAACTATAATATAAAGTACAGATATGTGAAAATTCCACTTAAGTACAGTGAAATACTTTGTTACATTACAACACTACACACATTTTCATGTGTTTGTGTGCAGGTGTTTTACCCCCGAGAGATGTTCAACCGGCCCTACGTTCTCAATCTGCTATGTGAACAGGTTAGTGGGTTGTCTGCAGGTGTCGTCATGTGTAACCTGATTACTGAGCACACACACACACACACACACACACACGTCGGCTCGAGGCCAACAACAACAAAGTAGAAACTTCAGGCCACTTAAGTAGGCTACAGCGAAAGCTCTGCGTGGAGCCTCTACACAACCTTAAATATAAGCTGACATGTAACTAGGGATGGTTACCTTAGTAACTACCTCAGTGACCGTCATCGGTGATACTGAGACAATTTGTTGATGTTGTAAAATTTCAAAAATGAACAGTAACTCTGAGGACCACCTAGGTAGGGCTGGGCAGTATATCGATGTTGTATGGATATCAAGAGATGAGACTAGATATCGGCTTAGATTTTGGATATACGGTAATATGGTAATATGGTAAGTGTGGTCTTTCTCTGGTTACAATAAAGTGATGTCATTTCCTGAACTTACCAGACTGTTCTAGCTGTTCTATTATTTACATTTACCCACTAAGTCATTAAATCATTTCTGGAGAATATTTATCAAAAATCTCATTGTGTAAATAACATTTTGTCAAAGCACCAACAGTCAACCATACAGTATCGTCGCAATATCAACATTACTTACTGAGCGCTCCTGTCATGTTTATCTAAAGTAGGCGTACTTTCTGATTATTGCTCATTATCTGCCTTGTACATCAGGAGACATCAAACTCTCAACATTGTCAGTGTGTGATGTGTGTTTTAGATCATGAGGGACACCTACTCTGACAGCTGTGTGAGGATCAGCAGAGAGGAGAGGAGGAAGATGAAGGACCTGCTGGGTGAGAGTTTTGACCCATCATCATAACGCTGGGTGCTTCAGTTGTTGCAGTGTTGATCAAAATGCAACCCGGTCCCAGTGATCTGTTGATGACGAGTTTCTCATTCATTTCGTGGTGGTCACCACAAAATGGGAATGTGGCCATTTCACAAACTGCCATGTGGGACAACAACATTTTTGTCACTTTTTCAATGTTGTGGGTGCTTTTTTGTATGTATTTGGTGTTTTTTGATATTTTTATTGTTGACATTTTCAGCGCGTATTGTGACGGCTCATTATTTGTGACAAAAAACAACAACAATGAACTGAAAATGGGTCAAATTTGACCCAAGGAACACATGAGGGTTAACAGGGCGAGCTAGCTACAGCTAATGTCTGAGATGAAAACACACCTAAGGCTCCTGTTCATGTTGCACAGACATTTTAATTGCATTTTGTGTCTGTTAAGAGACACAAAGGCACCAAAACCTGCCCCGAAAACTGCCGTTTTAGCTCAGTGGAAGCTCGTAGAGGTAGCTGCAGCTACTCAAGTTTGCCAGCACCGATTCAGGTCGGGTTTTTTTTTTTAATCGAAAGTACTCGCATATTTATGGCGATCAAGATTAACGTAAAAAATTTGCCGGACTATAAACACCTGTGTGGGTGTTTAGGGCCTTTCATCACTGAAATGCACACTGTATGCTAATTATTTCCTGATTCCTTACATTTTCAAATTGATTGGATATCCATTAGGTTAGGGGAATTTCAGTGGCAATACCATTTTTGCTTGGATATAAAAGAGATTCTCAGAAAACTTGTGCTGGGGATTATACAACCAAGAAGCAACCCTCAAATATTTCTTATATATTAATTAATCCGAATCAGCTTTTTTGGCCATGTTTGCGTTAACAAACAAGAAATTTGACTCTGGTTAATCTTTGCTCTCCAAGTGTAACACTCACTTAACAGAATTAAAAACAGAAAGGACAGTAAGAAATCTAAAAAAATATTGTTAAGTATACAGTATAACAATACAATAGAATTTACAATTGTACAAGAAATATACAATAACAATTATAGAGAGGGATGGATCCGGCAATATCAGGATAGGCTAAGATCTAAGATTTAAATATAAATATAGTGTAAGGCAGTTCAGTGCAATGGTACAAATTTTGTAATTGAAATATAAATGAGGTAGATAAGCAGAACAGTGTTGATTGAATGTGTTCGGTGTAAGGGGGTAATTTTGAGCGTTCAACAGAGTGACTGCCTGGGAAAAGAAGCGGCCTCTTCACAGTTTGTGACCAGGATGTGGGGGTCTGCAGAGATTTTTGCTGCCCTTTTCCTGACCCTGGGCCGGTTCAGGTCCTGGATGCAGGGAAGGTCATTCCTATTTGTATTAAGAATTGACTCCCAAAAAGGGGGTCTATTCACCACATCCAAGGTAAAAAGGCATATTTTAAAAGACCAGGATTTTATTAATCATTATCAGATCATTCAAACAAAGGTCGCTTTTAATTGGAGATCAGTTATTTTAACACAGCCCTTTTCTCAACATCATCCCATTTTCCCATTTGTACTCTAGCAAATTTCCATGTGGGAATGACTATAAGCACCATCCAGAACGACATCATGAAGAAGAGGATTGTGATTGCTGCTCGAGACAACTGGGAGAACTACTTCACCCGCCTGTTCCCTGTGAAGGTGAGCATGACAAGAAGAGATATGGCAAAGTTGGAGATAATTAAGAATGTGAAGCATCTCATTTAATAGTCTATATCGACAACGTTTAATCGCAGGAATTGTTCCGGTGCCGTCGAAATTCTGCCGGATGGCCCTAATTTTCGGCCGGATGTCCATCGCCCTTCTTGCTTTCTTTTAAACGGGCACACGTTCCACCTAAACAAGCCCTTTCCCGAGGCTCTTTTGCAGCGGCACCGTTGCTCCGTCCGGCGCTTAGCGCCACCCAAGACGATTGTGATTGGTTTAAAGAAATGCCAATAAACTAGAGCACGTTTTTCTCCCATCCCAGAATGCTGTGTGGACTAGCCAGACCCTCCTCGGCAGCGCAGTGGAGGAAGGTCTGGCAAAGCGATAATTATTATTGATATATAATTATAATATCTAATGATTTTATGACTTTGCGTGGCATTGCAGCCTTATTTGTTTAGCGTATTTTAGAGATGTCAGAGTAAGTGGGCTGCGACTGGTGAACAAGCTCCCTGAGCAGCTGGGGGCTTGGTGCCTTGCTCAAGAACACCTTGGCAGTGCCGAGGAGGTGAACAGTCCACTCTCCTTACTTTCGTCCATGCAGGGAGTTGAACCAGTGACCCTACGGTCCCCAAACCAACTCCCCCTGGACTGAGCAGGAATATAATAACAGTCTCCCCTGTGTATGTGTTGCAGTTGGACAGTGTGGACGCTCAGGTTTTGGGTGTGTCTCATCGTGGGATTCGTCTCCTGAAGATGGTCAGAGCATCAGGCATCAACCCCAAACACCTCCGTCTGCTCAGAAGCTACAGGTAAACCAGACTGGGATCAAAGACCGGCCCTGCATTTGCAACACCCCAGCCCTGTTTTTGTCAATAACCTAGCTTGGAAAATAATAACTCTGCCTTCCGAGTGTACCTTTCCATGCACTTTGCCGCAGTACGATCTTGAATATTTGTGACTGTATGCATAAAGTAGCTTAAATGAAGTTAACCCTTGTGTTGTCTTCCCGTTAACCATGAACTTGTTCTTCCAGGTCAAAATTGAAAATGAACCTTTTTTTTTGCTTTTCCCATGTTTGTCTTACTTTTTCTGCTTAATTTCTCACTTTTTCCACACTTTTGGCACTTTTTTTCAAAACCTGAGCTGGTTTAATGATAGATTTCACACTTATTCTTGGAATTCATGGTCAACAAAGCTCATTTATATCAAATTATACATACGTTTTTAGTTGAAAAGGCAGAAATTATGAATTATTTTGACTAATAGTTACGATCAGAGGAGGTTGAGTGGATCACAGATGGGTAGATGACAAAAAGTTTAGTCCAGATACTGTTTTGAAACCATTAAAAAAAGAATTAAAATGCTGTAAGATGAAATAAAACATCCAAATGATTCAATAAAAGTAATCATCCATGTTATTTTTGGGCAATTTGATTGAAAGAAATCCATATTTCTGATATAAACACTTTGAAACGGGTGAATTTGACCCAAGGGCAACACAAGGGTTAACCAAATTAAACTGCATTGAATCAAATTGGGCCCCGAAATTATCATCAGTGGCCCATAGGGGTCCATAGGTGGGCGGCCCTTCTGGCATTTGCCCAAATTCCAGATGGCCAGTCCGTCACCGGCCTACATACACAAACACTGCTGGAAAGTCCTTCCCTTCTCGGTGACATCCGTGGTTCCATGTAAACTGGATCAAGTCTCATCTCCAACACGGGAAGCTAGTTTTAGTTTTTATTTCGGTGTCATGCTGAATATTTGGCCCTAGAAAGGCAGCATTGGGGGCTCAGGCCTCCTCCGAATAATTATTGCCCCCCCCATCCATCCATTGGGCTATACTGCTGTCAATCTGATAGTTGGGTAGGTAGATAGCGATTTCCATTGGATACTTACTTCACAGCCCTTGTCACATGACCAATTAGGGTTTCTATGATGACTATCCAAAATTCTGGTATAATGGAACCAGTGCTGGAACTGTTGCAGGCTGAGCCTATGTAAAACAGGTATTGTAATGGATATACAATATACAATTACAATCAGGTTACCTCATAACCCTTCATTATTTTAGATTTTTTAAAGCTTTTTTGAAGCTCAACAGAGATGGACACTTTTTCAACTCATCATTGAGTTCATTCCATAATTTAACCCCAAAAACTAAAACACATTTATATTTACATTAGTCTCTTACTCACTTTTCTAGTTTCAAAGATAGAAAACTGTCTTCAATTATAATTACATCACCTTCATTGAAAATTAATAAAAATGAATACAAACGGGAAGGCCATTGTTCACACATTCTGTTATTATGATTTTAGAATACATTTTTTTAATAACACTGTCACAGACAATGCTACTCATTCTCTACTTTGTACTGCCTACCAAATGTAGTCCCTTTCAGGTTGATTCTTCTTCTAACTCAGGTCTGCATGTATGCAGTTTTGCAGAGTTGCTGTCCGTTGACCTGCAGGGTGCCGACAGAGTGCAACTGGAGCTGAAGAGTGAACCGTTGGTGCTGCAGTCACCCAGAGCTCCGCAAATCACTGCCATGATCCGCATTTTCCTCCAGGAGCTCGTCAGGGTAATTCTTCGCTCTTAAATCATCACGTCATCATCTTTCTGTGGGATGCTTTTCTAAAAATATTTTGGCCACGTGACATCATTTTAGTCCACATGCTGTATCGCCCTCATCCCTGCTTTCTAGGACTCAGGCCATGTGGTGGCCCTAAAGAGCTTCGTGACGGATGACAAAAGTCTGCTCAGATTCAGCAAGGGTGACATCATCAAACTGCAGCCAATGGAAGGACTTCAGCCAGGTGAGGTCATTAATTGGATGCTAGACATCTGTTTATGGTATTATTTTAGTAGGCTTGGGCTGGTGTTTTTCACACCTGTTTAATATCAAGCCAAACACTGGACCGGACCAGTATACTGAATTTTACCAATAGGTGTCGCACTTGTCTCAGCCGAGACATGAGAGAGCCCATAATGAGAGTGTAGTGACTCCAGTCCACTTGGTGGAGGTAATGGACCTTCAAGCCATAACTTTTTAACTGCAGTGTTAAGGCGTTGCATCGTATTTGTTAAATTGCCTCTTTCCATGGCTTGATAAAAGATAAAAATATGGCTTTAACAGCCTGAAAAATATTTCAAATATAGCTGAGTTGGAATGAATCTGGCTTAACAGGAGGATTCCTTTATAGAATATTCTGAAAAATAGTAAAAATATGGCATTACCAGCCTGACAAATACTTCAAATATAGCTTTAATTATACATGTAAGCCTGTAATTATAAAATTTTACATCAGAATGGTCCGATATTACCCGAGTGACATACTGGATATGTGTTGTCTCACCCTGAGTTGGAATGAATCTGGCTTAGGAGGTGGATTCATTTTTAGAGTATTCTGAAAAATAGTAAAATTATGGCTTTACCAGCCTGAAAAATATTTCAAATATAGTTTTATTTAGACATGTAAGCCTTTAATTATAAAATCCTACATCAGAATGGTCCGATATTACCCGAGTGACACACTAGGTATGTGTTGTCTCACCCTGAGTTGGAATGAATCTGGCTTAACAGGAGGATTCTTTTTAGAGTATTCTGAAAAATATTAAAAATATGGCTTAACCAGCCTGAAAAATGTTTCAAATATAGCTTTATTTAGACATTTAAGCAGTTGAAAAGGTTTCCAAATTGGCGCAGGTTATTTTTTTTTTTTAGACTAACTCTCCCATATATCATCCCATCACCTCAGAAACACAAGCACTTTCTAGTAACAAACGTCTGCCGTTCCCTCTCCAACCGCTAGTTTTCATCAGACACTAGCAGCTCCGTTAGTGTGTCTGTTAATCAACACACATAAGCCAGAAGAAAGCAAACACCCTGTCAAAAGATCAGCACATCTCCAAGTTAATTCTCTGACATATAACAGCTGATGCATGGGGGGAGAAATTACATCCTCTCCAATGAAGCAGCAAGACCAATCTTGTCAAGTTGTGCTTTTTGCAAGCGTCACAAAGGAAAAATGTGTAATCAAAGATGGCTGACCTGCCTAAAGAAAGAACTACCCCAGAATTACCTCCATTCAGAAATGTCGGGGTGGATTACTTTGGGCCAGTTGAGGTAAAACATATCCATTCCTATGTGAAATGTTATGTTTGAGCAAAGTCTCCTGTTGTGTTGCGCTTTCTTAATGTTTTAAAATTAGTGATTTTGATGGTATGATAGTAGCGCCCTAGCTCTCCCATTCAAAAGGCCATTTGACTGAAAACGAAAATAGAGTCAATTTTAAAAGTGGCGCTTCCGTCCTAATTCTGCTTTTAAACTAAAGTTTGACTCGGGTACATTCACAAAAAGACCCTAGGTTGCGTTTTGTGAGAGTTACACTTTAAGTGTTGGGCTGCTGGAAAGTTTGGTGAGCTAAGCTAATGTTACCAGGTACTATAGCCTTCGTTAAATTAAGCTTTACTACAGTAAAGCTAACTTTAGCCCCTAAATAAATGTAGTAAGCCATACATGGAAAAAGTAGTTTATTTCTAGCAAATTGTCTATAAATACATATAACAATACATGTCTGTGTATGGCGGTGGGGTCAGTGATTCAAGAGTTTTATTTCAGGCTGCAGCACAGCAAGATGAAATGGGGAATCTTGCCTTGTACGCTGGACCAGACCGGTGAAATCGACCCTACTCTAGTTTTTAGTTAAATATGCCTTATTATGTTTGTTGTTTAATGCAAATCAAAATCTCATATCATCACATCAAACAACATTTTTGTGTGCGTCCATTAGGCTGGCGTTTTGGGTCCAAAGGAGGTCGATCCGGTCTCTTCCCAGAGGACCTCACCCAGCCATCTGCGGCCCCGGACTACCACTGTATACACCTTGCACGACAAGATGACAGGAGGAAAAGCATGAGGGGCGCTAGACCTGCCAGTCCACCCAGGGGCCCGTCTTCAGGTCTCATCAGCAGACATATGGGCAGCACTGATTCAGGGCCGACCCACAGAGAGGCCTCTGCCCCAGCACCGGTTCAGAGATCAGTCCAGAGCTCACTCCAGGGCTCAGTCCTTGACTTGGAGATTCTCTCAGGCATGGCTGAGTTTGCCATGAAGTACTTCAGGTATGATAGAAGAATAATAGCTAAGTGGTGTTGTTGATTATCTTGATTTAAGTTCATAACTCTTCATGGCTTATTTTGGGCTACCATCATTTGTTTATTAAAGAGTGGGGACCACAGGTCTGCCAGCAACTGGAAGGAATTTTTCAGAGGCGGTTCAACACACAGGGGTAAGACTGTACAATCCCTCTAACATCATATATAGTGCTTCTTTAAATAAGGTGCTGTCCAGTGGTCTTAATGGTTCTGCTTGCAACTGGTTCAGATCATCTGTTGTTTTCTGTGGTTTCAAATCAAAGTCCCCAAATGGTTGTCAAAGGTGTCCTACAAGGATCAATATTAGGCCCTCCACAATTTACTATGAACATACTGTAAATAATTATCATTTCAATCTAATATTTTATACTAATGGTAGAATTAGCTCTACTGCAGAACAGGCCATCTTCAGAACACTTGCTTTTTACCTCCAGACCTCTTTTATTCATTTAAAGCTTCTTATAAACTTCAAAATGATACATAAAATAAATGTATTTCACAAAAGCATGGAGCGCTGATATTATTACTATAATCCAAACTCTTGAAATTATGAAATTAAAATATTTTCTTTCCTTTTTTTTTAAAGAATAATTTTGTGCATGTCTTTATTTGAAAGATGATAGTATAGTGGAACCCATGCACTTAGAAATGTGGTTACACCTTACTCAGAAATTAAAATTGTAATTGGATTGTTATATTGGAACAGAATAAGTCTTATTGATGTCCATTAGACTTCCTAATTAAATACAACTCTGACGGCATTGGGTTTTGATCATCCAGGTTCCCATACAGGAGTCCCTCATTCTGTACAGTGATCCTGAAATCAATGATTTATCTGTCCAGTGCTTCATGAGTGAGTGCATCCACACTAACCACACTAATGCACACCGAAACTACTGCTCTTCTGTTCCTCCGTCATCCTCACTTTTATCTGTCCTTCCAGACCTGATGCAGTTCATGGGTGACATGCCAATGAAGAAGAATAACACCCAGTCAGACTGCATGCGCCACATCCTACTGGTCAGTTCAAACAGTGTGTCTAACGGCCTGCATTTATAGAGCGCTTTTGAGTTTCTGCTGCTTACTGAGTGTGACGAACAAATGGACTTTTATAGAGTTTTTCTCTTCTGTTCAGTTAGGGAAGGAAAAGGAGCTGCTGAGAGATGAAATCTACTGCCAGGTCATCAAGCAAACCACCAACAACCCAACCCAGTAAGTGTGTCATTTATTTAGGATATGGGTAACATTTTCAATAAATCAATTCAAATAAATTCGTAAATAAACTGAATATCACTAAGTCAGTCTTAGCAGGCAGCTATCAGTTAAAACTGATATTTTCAACAAATGAAATTCATTCAGTCATTACAAATGCCTCTGTGCTCATAAAGTACAAAAATACGAAATGCTTTAAAGCTGAAGCTTAATAATGGATCAAATGACTATGGCTAATATGAACGTGGTCGGTTGTAGTGACATACCATAAACTGTATATTAATGGACCGAGCATGTGTGACGTTACCCATTGGTTTGTGGAGATCTGCTATCTGTCGTCGAGTTTGCTGCCGATTTTAGACGAGAGGGAGGAGAGAGGGAGGAGTCCTTACACTCTACGTTACACACTTTCACTGGCAATTGCATCATAGCCACGCCCTAAAACTCCCCCTGCTTTATCGCCGATTTTAAAATCAACGGGACCATAATTCAAAAAATGAACATCATACTGTGTTGCAGAAGACTTCAAACTAGAGATTGAGACCATAAACTTAAGGAGTCTCCCCCTGCTGGAATTCAGATAGAATGCAGGTTTAAGGAGTCCCCCCTGCAGGAATTCAGATAGAATGCAGGTTTAAGGAGTCTCCCCCTGCTGGAATTCAGATAGAATGCAGGTTTATGGAGCTGGAATTCAGATAGAATGCAGGTTTAAGGAGTCCCCCCTGCAGGAATTCAGATAGAATGCAGGTTTAAGGAGTCTCCCCCTGCTGGAATTCAGATAGAATGCAGGTTTATGGAGTCTTCCCCTGCTAGAATTCAGATAGAATGCAGGTTTAAGGAGTCTCCCCCTGCTAGAATTCAGATGAAATGCAGGTTTAAGGAGTCTCCCCCTGCTGGAATTCCAATAGAATGCAGGTTTAAGGCACTTCCGAACCGGATGCTCTGTCCATAAATATTAAAATATTAACAGTCTATGTGAAAGACCTATTCTTATTACCATCTCCCTCAGCTGCACAGAGCTTTTATTTCTTTTATTTCTTTTTGTTATTTTAGTTAGACAGATGACAGTGTAGATTGGAAAAGATGAGAGAGCGAGGCATGACATGCAGTTGCGCTAGCAGATGTAATCCTATGCTTAGATTATTCTTCTGTGAGACATGCAACGCATCTAATAATAACAATGTGTAAATGTGCAAAGGAGCAGCAGCTCTGTTCTGCTCTCTTTTCTCTTCACAGTAATCATTATCTCATTTATTATATGTTATTTCACCAATAGTCTATATCCTTGTTGTTCCACTTCTTGGATTGCTCCGGTGCTGCAGGAAATTCCGCCGGATGCATGTATATGTAAAGCATGCATATGCTTTCTTAGTGTTGCCGTTCTAACCTCTGGTGGATTTCTGAGGACTATGGTTACCTGGTCCTGCAGGAAAAATCCAGACACCTAGCTAGACTATCTGTCCAAGCTAAGTTTTCACACGACTATTTAGCAGGGGCACCGTGGCTATTCTAAGAACAGCTGATTTCTGGCACAGTGAACCACTTCAGCGGGCAGGGCGTTTTTTGTGCGTACTATGAAATCTTGCCGACGCCACTGATGACATGCAACAAAGGCACCCAAGGCCGGAATTGAACCCGGGAAGTTGTTGTATAAGTTATATGGCATGCGCTGGAATCACTCTGCTGCCAAGGCGCTCTTACAGAGCTTTTTAAAAAAAAAAATTTTTTTATATCTTTCAGCTCGCTGTTTTGGTTTCACAGCGTCATTTCCTGCAGCATTGGGTATGTTTAGTCATAGATTTCGGGGGGATGCAGAGGATATGTCTCCCAAAATATTTAGAAGACGTAGATTTAAATAACCCTCTCACCAAAAGAGGTCAAAATAACCGTTCAGGGGGCTCCAAACATGTATAGAAAACATTAACTGTGTCTACTTTAACATCCATCCATCCATCTTCATCCGCTTATCCGGTATCGGGTCGCGGGGGCAGCAGCTCCAGTAAGGGACCCCAAACTTCCCTTTCCCGAGCCACATCAACCAGCTCCGACTGGGGGATCCCGAGGCGTTCCCAGGCCAGGTTGGAGATATAATCTCTCCACCTAGTCCTGGGTCTTCCCCGAGGCCTCCTCCCAGCTGGACGTGCCTGGAACACCTCCCTAGGGAGGCGCCCTGGAGGCATCCTTACCAGATGCCCGAACCACCTCAACTGGCTCCTTTCGACGCGAAGGAGCAGCGGCTCTACTCCGAGCTCCTCTTGGATGACTGAGCTTCTCACCCTATCTCTAAGGGAGACGCCAGCCACCCTCCTGAGGAAACCCATTTCGGCCGCTTGTACCCTGGACCTCGTTCTTTCGGTCATGACCCAGCCTTCATGACCATAGGTGAGGGTAGGAACGAAAATTGCCCGGTAGATCGAGAGCTTTGCCTTCTGGCTCAGCTCTCTTTTCTGACAACGGTGCGATAAACTGAATGTAATACCGCACCAGCTGCTCTGATTCTCCGACCAATCTCACGCTCCATAGTCCCCTCACTCGCGAACAAGACCCCAAGGTACTTAAACTCCTTCACTTGGGGTAAGGACTCACTCCCTACCCGAAGAAAGCACTCCATCGGTTTCCTGCTGAGAACCATGGCCTCAGATTTAGAGGTGCTGATCCTCATCCCAGCCGCTTCACACTCGGCTGCGAACCGATCCAGTGAGTGCTGGAGGTCACAGGCCGATGACGTCATCAAGACCACATCATCTGCAAAAAGCAGCGATGAGATCCTGAGCCCACCGAACTGCAACCCCTCCCCGCCCCGACTACGCCTCAATATCCTGTCCATAAATATTACAAACAGGATTGGTGACAAAGCGCAGCCCTGGCGGAGGCCAACCCTCACCTGGAACGAGTCCGACTTACTGCCAAGAACCCGGACACAGCTCTCGCTTTGGTCATACAGAGATTGGATGGCCCTGAGAAGGGACCCCCTCACCCCATACTCCCGCAGCACCTCCCACAATTTCTCCCGGGGGACCTGGTCATACGCCTTCTCCAGATCCACAAAACACATGTAGACTGGTTGGGCATACTCCCAGGCCCCCTCCAAGATCCTTGCGAGAGTGAAGATCTGATCCGTTGTTCCACGGCCAGGACGGAATCCACATTGTTCCTCTTCAATCCGAGGTTCGACTATCGGCCGAACCCTCCTTTCCAGCACCCTGGAGTAGACTTTACCAGGGAGGCTGAGAAGTGTGATACCCCTGTAATTGGCACACACCCTCTGGTCCCCCTTTTTGAATAGGGGAACCACCACCCCGGTCTGCCACTCCTTAGGCACCGTCCCAGACTTCCACGCAATGTTGAAGAGGCGTGTCAACCAAGACATCCCCTCCACACCCAGAGCTTTCAGCATTTCTGGACGGATCTCATCAATCCCTGGGGCTTTGCCGCTGTGGAGTTGTTTGACTACCTCAGCGACTTCCACCAGGGAAATTGACGACAATCCCCCATCATCCTCCAGCTCTGCCTCTACCACAGAGGGCGTGTCGGCTGGATTTAGGAGTTCCTCAAAGTGCTCCTTCCACCGTTCTATTACCTCCCCAGTTGAGGTCAACAACGTCCCATCCATACTGTATACAGCTTGGATGATTCCTCGCTTCCCCCTCCTAAGGTGGCGAACGGTTTTCCAGAAGCACCTTGGTGCCGACCGAAAGTCCTTCTCCATGTCTTCTCCGAACTTCTCCCACACCCGCTGCTTTGCCTCTGTCACGGCAGAGGCTGCAGCCCTCGGGCCCGTCGGTACCCTGCAACTGCCTCCGAGTCCTCCGGGATAACATATCCCGGAAAGACTCCTTCTTCAGTCGGACGGCTTCCCTGACCACCGGTGTCCACCAGGGTGTTCGTGGGTTACCGCCCTTGAGGCACCTAAGACCCTATGACCACAGCTCGCCGCAGCTTCAGCAATGGAAACTTTGAACATTGTCCACTCAGGTTCAATGCCCCCAGCCTCCACAGGGATGCCCGAAAAGCTCCGCCGGAGGTGTGAGTTGAAAGTCCGTCGGACAGGGCCTCCTCCAGATGTTCCCAATTCACCCGCACTACCCGTTTGGGTTTACCAGGTCTGTCCAGAGTCTTCCCCCACCCCCTGACCCAACTCACCACCAGATGGTGATCAGTTGACAGCTCTGCCCCTCTCTTCACCCGAGTGTCCAAAACATACGGCCTCAGATCAGATGAAACGATTATAAAATCGATCAGTGACCTTTGACCTAGGGTGCTCTGGTACCACGTACACTTATGAGCATCCCTATGTTCGAACATGGTGTTTGTCATGGACAATCCATGACTAGCACAGAAGTCCAACAACAGACAACCACTCTGGTTTAGATCAGGGAGGCCGTTCCTCCCAATCACGCCTCTCCAAGTATCTCCATCATCACCCACGTGTGCGTTGAAGTCCCCCAGCAGGACTATGGAGTCCCCTACTGGAGCCTCATACAGGACTCCATTCAAGGTCTCCAAGAAGGCCGAATACTCCGAACTCTTGTTTGGTGCATATGCACAAACAACAGTCAGAGTTTTCCCCCCCATCACCCGCAGGCGTAGGGAGGCGACCCTCTCGTCCACCGGGGTAAACTCCAACGCAGCGGCGCTCAGCCGGGACTTGTGAGTATCCCCACACCCGCCCGGCGCCTCACACCATGGGCAACTCCAGAGTAGGACAGAGTCCAACCCCTATCCAGGAGTACGGTTCCAGAACCGAGACTGTGCGTAGAGGTAAGCCCCACCAGATCTAACTGGTAGCGCTCCACCTCCCGCACAAGTTCCGGCTCCTTCCCCCACAGAGAGGTGACATTCCAGGTCCCCAGAGCCAGCCTCTGCCGCCCGGGTCTGGTCCGTCGAAGCCCCTGACCTTCGCTGCCACCCATGTCGCAACGCACCCGACCCCTTTGGTTCCTCCCACAGGTGGTGGGCCCATGGGCAGGAGGGAGAGGTGCCACGTCGCTTATTCGGGCTGTGCCCGACCGGGCTCCGTGGCAAACCCGGCCACCAGGCGCTCGCTGTCGAGCCCACCGTCTGGGCCTGGCTCCAGACGGGGCTTCCTCCGGGCGGGGTCTCTCTATCCCTTCCGTGTTCTTCCATTAGGGTTTGTGAACCATTCTTTGTCTGGCCCCTCCCCCGAGACCTCTTTGCCATGGGAGACCCTACCAGGAACACAAAGCTCCAGACAACACAGCCCTCAGGTTCATAGGGACACACAAACCTCTCCACCATGATAAGGTGATGTTTCCCGGAGAGGTCTACTTTAACAGGAAGAGAAAAATAAAGATAGTTTCATTTAGTTTTAAACTTTGGAGGTTCTGGCATTGAAAAGGTCTCATTCTCTAACAGATTTGTTATTCAGATGTACATGATAATGAAAAAACACACGTGATGTTTTGAATATTCCGAAAGTTTTGAACAGTACCGGAGAGTAATAATTTCCTTTACATAAATAAAGACATTTGCACCACAACTTGATGCAGAAAAAAAATCACCAGGATGCTGGAAATGAAGTGTTTTTGATGCTCAAATACCCCACCCGACCCAATATTGAAACAAAAGCTACGCCATTGTCTGTAGCCAACACTACCCAGCACCAAGCAGCCCACAGACAAAGTTAGAGACTAGCTGGTAAACAGGGAAGACCATTTAGCAGCTACAATGCCAGATATTTGTCTCAGTAGTTGGTAGAGAGCATAACAGAGATAAAACAAAAGACTGAATATTGGACTTAAAGTGGCCAGAA
Organism: Percina caprodes; assembly: GCA_013375575.1. Taxonomy (NCBI): domain Eukaryota; kingdom Metazoa; phylum Chordata; class Actinopteri; order Perciformes; family Percidae; genus Percina; species Percina caprodes. Next base: position 72,799 of record JABXJD010000111.1, on the reverse strand, counting down.
ACACAACTTGACAGTAATGCTAATGTGTAAACAGACCCAACATCTTAGCTCCTTCAGTTTCAGTTTAGCTTGTTGCAGGGTTTTTGCCACACAGTGGTCAAAAAAGTTAGTAATATTTAAAAAAAAAAAAAAAAGTGCAAAGACACATGCTGTCTGCATTCATTTATCCTCCACAGAATGGTGTGGCATTCATTACAGAACTTGGCTCCATATTGCAGTAAAACGTGTGGTTTTCCTAAGCTCTGCTATTGTGAAAAATGTGTAATACACACTGTACAGTAAAATAGTTACTGTAATTTAGCATTTTAAGTTTAAGTAGAATTGTAAATGTTATTTTCTGTGTTGTGTTGTCTCCACAGATCTACCTGTACCCTCGGCTGGCGGCTGCTCAACATGATGACCGGCTTCTTCCCTTGCTCTGCTACTCTGCAGCCGTTTGTCACACGTCACCTGCGCGACATCTCTCAGGACTACGCACAGCCATACCAAGGTAGAAGAAACACAAGGCAATGCATACACAATACCAGGGTGCAATTTGTCAAAACCAAACATCATCATCATCAACCAGCATTAACAATCTAATGGAAAATAATCTCAGAATTAATGTATTTTGTCTCCACTGGGGATGAAAATAATTCAGCAGAGGCAGGGATATGTAGACCGGAAAGGGGGAAATCTCACCCTGCTCAATACCCCAAAGTCATTGTAATGGAATGTAATTGTAAAAATGCCTGCTTTATTCAGAGATATGTATATGATGTGTCTTTCAGTGCACCCACTCTTTATAACATAGCATGTGTCCTCAGAGCTGGCGTGTGTGTGTCAGGATAACCTTCAGCGATCTCTCAGTTTTGGCGGCCGCCGGAACATCCCCTCCCATGTAGAGATGGAGGCCATTCTGGCAAGTTCACCTGTCTTTCTTGGTGTATTTCTGTCCCATTCCATCATCCTTATCTGTATTTACGGCCGAACCGATTCTGAGTGTCTTGGCTTTCTTGCAGGCTGGCAAAACATCTCGACGTTTACCCATCCAGCTGCCAGGTGGAGTGGATTTCCCCATCAAGATACGCAGCTTCAGTGTAAGATTTATTCATACCTACTGATCTATGAACAAAACCTGAGTTCTTTTGTTTATTATCAATACCAACGTTGTTGTGTTTTGTATTTTTCCTCCAGATGGCAGCAGATGCGGTAACAGAGTTCTGTAAAGAAATGGGCATCTCAAATCTCACAGAATTCAAAGAGTTCTCCATCATCGCCAACCGACATGAAGGTAAATCAAACTGATAGTGTTTCTCATTAATATAGAATATAATATATATAGAATGTACAGTTTTGGCGTTTTTCCATTACATGGTACCAGCTCGGCTCGACACGGCCATGGTGTCCCGTCCTCCTTTTTCCATTGCAGATTAAGTAATGTCTCATGCATGAGGCGAGCGTGGCTGGTTGTCGTAGCGACGCCGCAGGAAACTGCCATGACCTAATGCGACACACACACACACAGAACGTGGAAGGTGTATGTTTGATTCTCTGCCAGAAGACACATTTAGTTTCAAAAGAAGCTGGAGGCAGCAAAAAAAATAAAAAATGCGATGATGACGTAGTGATTAGTAACGATTCTCTCCGACCAATCAGCACTCTGCAGGTTTTCACATCACCTTTTGGTATGGCCTCAGCTTGCTTGGAACTTCGACTGAGGAGATGGATGGATGGATGGATGGATGGATGGATGGATGGATGGATGCATGGATGGATGGATGCATGGATGGATGGATGCATGGATGGATGGATGGATATTTATTGATCCCAATAAATGGGAAATTATAGTGTTACAGCAGCAAAATCAGTCACACGGCACACAACATGAATATAAATGAAATAATAGGATACTACATACATACAATATTCATGAAATAATAATCACATTAGATAGGATAAAATACAAGAACAAATATTTAAAATATATACAAGTTGGGAATACAAAATGTGCAACTGCTTAACTAGTAATGATTACTAGTAGTAATACTAGTCACTAGATCACTATTAGTGATACTAAATAAAGTACCTGTTGGCAGGTACCAGGGACTTTTTTTCATAATGGAAAACCAAAATAGGCGACTAGAGTCGAGTAGGTACCATGTGATGGAAAAACGCCATCAGACTACAATGATTGGTAGATGTGAGACAGTCTTTGGTTAGCTAGTTGTATATGAGAAGTATTTATCCTGAGGTAAATGTGATTCCTTCTACTTTCACAGGTAGATGTGGTGTCTTCTCCACTCCGATAAAAGCAAAAATTCCATAACATCTAACTCTAAAAAAGATTTGTTTATTAGTTTGAAGTAGACAAATAAGAAGGGTCACGTCATCCAAACTGCATAATTATGCATTTTCTCACTAAGCTCTAGTAGTATCTATCAGAGGTAATAATAATAATAATAATAATAATAATAATAATAATAATACATTTTATTTGTAATGCACTTTACATTTAAACAAATCTCAAAGTGCGGTGCAAAGGAGTGGACTCAAGGCACATAACTTGGACTCGAGTCCGATTTTAAGATTTGAATCTGATGACTTAAGTTGAAGTGACTTGATATATCCATGCTGTCCAGCACAAAGATTAAAATGTATGTTATAAAAAGGTCTGTGACTGTCTTTACCCTCGTTTTATCAACATATTATCACGTCCATCTCGTAAAATACGGACGTTTGGTCAGGTGCCTTTGGCGCTGTTGTTTGTCGACGCTAAATGTCTCCATTAAAGTCATATATAAACGAGCTTGGTCGTCTCTTTTAGCATCATGTAACACGGCTTGGTCGTCTCCTTTAGCGTCATGTAACACGCGCTTGGCCGTCTCCTTTAGCATCATATAACATGCTTGGTCGTCTCCTTTAGCGTCATGTAACACGCTTGGTTGTCTCCTTTAGCGTCATAACACGCTTGGTTGTCTCCTTTAGCGTCATAACACGCTTGGTTGTCTCCTTCAGCGTCATATAACACGCTTGGTTGTCTCCTTCAGCGTCATATAACACGCTTGGTCGTCTCCTTCAGCGTCATATAACACGCTTGGTCGTCTCCTTCAGCGTCATAACATGCTTGGTTGTCTCCTTTAGCGTCATATAAACGCTTGGTTGTCTCCTTTAGCGTCATATAACACGCTTGGTTGTCTCCTTCAGCGTCATATAACACGCTTGGTCGTCTCCTTCAGCGTCATAACATGCTTGGTCGTCTCCTTTAGCGTCATAAAACACGCGCTTGGTCGTCTCCTTTAGCGTCATATAACACGCTTGGTCGTCTCCTTTAGCGTCATATAACACGCTTGGTCGTCTCCTTTAGCGTCATATAACACGCTTGGTCGTCTCCTTTAGCGTCATATAACACGCTTGGTTGTCTCCTTTAGCGTCATATAACATGCTTGGTCGTCTCCTTTAGCGTCATATAACACGCTTGGTCGTCTCCTTCAGCGTCATATAACACGCGCTTGGTCGTCTCCTTCAGCGTCATATAACACGCGCTTGGTTGTCTCCTTCAGCGTCATATAACACGCTTGGTCGTCTCCTTCAGCGTCATATAACACGCTTGGTCGTCTCCTTCAGCGTCATAACATGCTTGGTTGTCTCCTTTAGCGTCATATAAAACGCTTGGTTGTCTCCTTTAGCGTCATATAACACGCTTGGTTGTCTCCTTCAGCGTCATATAACACGCGTCTCCTTCAGCGTCATAACATGCTTGGTCGTCTCCTTTAGCGTCATAAAACACGCTTGGTCGTCTCCTTTAGCGTCATATAACACGCTTGGTCGTCTCCTTTAGCGTCATATAACACGCTTGGTCGTCTCCTTTAGCGTCATATAACACGCTTGGTCGTCTCCTTTAGCGTCATATAACACGCTTGGTTGTCTCCTTTAGCGTCATATAACATGCTTGGTCGTCTCCTTTAGCGTCATATAACACGCTTGGTCGTCTCCTTCAGCGTCATATAACACGCGCTTGGTCGTCTCCTTCAGCGTCATATAACACGCGCTTGGTCGTCTCCTTTAGCGTCATATAACACGCTTTGTCGGGAATATTGCTGTCCCTTTTGACGCTGTTAGGTTAAGGAAAAGGTTGTGGGTGGACGTTTCTGTGACACGCGGCAATAACAGGACAGTTAATGAAGAAAGCGACTTTGGGAAAGGTGCCACGCGGGAGACGATCCCCCGTCTCCTGGGTGAACACACACACACACACACACACACAGATACACACACACACACATACACATACACACACATACAATATCCTTCAGTCCAGCCACATTTACCTACCCCCTAAATTGATAAAAATTAATCCATTAGAAACAGGTACCAAGCTGGGGAAACGCCTTCAAACGTGAGGAAACGCTGAGGTATGACACTTCAAACCAAAATATGCCTAAACATATAAATATATAAAGGCTCTTAACAGTGGCTAATAAGTACATGAACTGTAGATCGTTAAAAAATAAATCCATAAAATACAGATACATAAATAAGTAGAATATGATGTTGGGGTGGCAGCAGAAATCTCATAGAGAAACCTGAGCATACTGTATAACTGACATAAGATATGGATCATTATTGATAGAGGGAACCTCTTATATGCCACATTAGAGCTGAGTTATTCAGATAAAATGATGAAAAGTGAGACAGATGAACAGATCAGTGTCCTGTGCTCCTCCTCTGTCAGATGGGATAATCCGTCCCCTCCATGCTGAGGAGTATCTGTTTGACTTCCTGCTGGATGACGGCTCCATCTTCCTGTCCCTGAGAAGACTGATGTGGAGACACCCTCTGTCCTTCAACAGTGATCTCTATGTGGAGTTCCACTACCAACAGGTGACAACCACACAGTGTAACTAAAGGTCTGGTAAAGCGACCTATAGTGACCAAGCGGTGGAGCCGTAGTAGCATAGTCCCGCCCACGCACCCGCACAACCAATCGCAAGCCATTCCCAGCTGTCAATCGTGGCGCTTCAACCCGATTTTACAGAATCAAAAACACTAACAAAAAACAATCAGACCAGAAAATGAACACTTGAATGAACATCAGCCTGATCAGAACCACCTAAAACGACTGAAATTTATTTGAAGTGTACTTAGATTTTTTTTAGTTTTTAGCCCATGTCCCATCTGCTAACACTGAGGGGGCGGGGCTTGTGACCTATACTGCAGCCAGCCACCAGGGGGCGATCCAGATGTTTTGGCTTCATGTGTCAAACGCCGGGCCACTGCAGATTTTGATCTGGCCCGCATATCAATTTAGGGTAAGGTGACCAGATTTCTCAGACAAAATCCGGGGACATTTTTTAGCTCAGAAGCGTATATACCTCCAAAACACGTCATGTTTTTATTTTTGTAAAACTTAAAATGGGGACACCAGACCTAGAGCTGTTCTCATTAGGGGCTGAGCCCCCCCCAAAAGGTCTGATCCTAGAATCACCCCTGCTGCTACTCCATACTCCACTTCACTACACCTCAGAGGGGAATATTTCAAGATAAAAAGTCCTAATATTTCAAAAATAAAAGTCCTAATATTTCAAGATAGAAAGTCCTAATATTTCAAGATAAAAACTCCAAATATTTCAAGATAGAAAGGTCATATTTCAAGATAAAAAGTCCTAATATTTCAAGATAAAAAGTCCTAATTTTCATAATGTTGTAATGTTTACTGAACTACATTTATCTGACATCTTTTGCTTTATTGCTTCAGGCTTGTTTCTGCAACAGCTCGTTGAGTATCGGATACAATAAAAACTATTGAGGAAATATTTTCAATCATCTTTCTTTAATTCCAACATCGGGTCTGTCAGTCACAATGAAATCCAGGGACATTTCCGGGGACAGATCCAGCCGGGGACAGGTCACCAAAACCGGGGACGTCTGGTCACCCTAATTTAGGGTCACAATAAATTTTGGCCCATCTACTTTTTGTTGCGTTTTCCAACATTTATGTCACTTTTTGCGACGTTTTTGTCACTTTCTCCGACCTTTTGGGCACTTCTTTTCTGTTGACTAAACTGTAAGTGAGAAGACCATATGATACGTTCAACAACACAGTCAACATGGCCGATTTTAGACCCTTTTTAGTGGGGCTGAAGATCTCCTAAATTTCATCTCAGCCCGCTAAAAATTATAATATTTTAAAAACTTTCGTGTGTGTGTGTGTGTGCTTGTAGCTCCTGGGTGACTACCTGAGTGGGTGGCTGTTGCTTGCTTCGACTGCAGGTGGTTCCTCATCCGTCCAGCAGATAGCAGAGCTGGCAGCCCTACAGCACGTGGCTCAGGGGCTGAAGGATCCGCCCTCACTGTGAGTCGCACACATAACACAACACCGATCAGTTTAGAAAAGGAACATGTTGGGAGACTGGACAGCTCAACAGAAATCCATCCAACACTAACGTACCACTGACATATAAAATACACAAATTCCTTAATGACAGACTAAACTCTCAAACTATCAAATGTGTAGACAGTGGCTTCTTTGATTCCTCCCACAATACATATGTGAATATACTCCATCTTTGAACCAGTTGATGTGGGATAACTGTGTTAAATGCTGAGCTGAAATCCATGAATATATTGTGGCTACTGTACATAGGAAAGATTCACCTGAAAGCTAGAGTCACTGATTTCCAAGGTAGTTTATTGTCGTTTTACACACACTCAATGCCCAGAGGCCATCAGTCTACCCCCGTGTCTCAGTCATGGTAACCCAAGAAATGTAAATCAACCTGAACACTAAATCACCCGAACAACATGGTAGCTTTGACCAACCGACTCTTTCCAATGTGCACTCATATCAGACTATCCTGATAATCTCCTTAGCACAAACACTGCCAGCCATTGTTTTGGACTCTATGGCCCAGTGGGCTTAGTTGTCCCAATGTCAAATTTCTAAGGGCGTGAGGGTTTGAGTACACACTTACCAAGCCCTTTTATTTATTTTTATATTTATTTGATTATGACAACGCACATTAATCAACATTTCTGTTAATGCACCAGTGTTAGCCAATTAGCCAGCATGTCCTAGCTGGCTAGTCCTACCTACCAGAAAGCACCCGGAGGAAACCCACGCAAACACGGGGAGAACGTACAAACTGTATTCGACACGGCTAGGCCCTGAACGACCTGGATTCGAACCAAGAGCCTTCTTGCTGTGAGGCAGAAGTGCCAACCACTTAGCCACCGTGTTGCCGTGCAGACTTCACCAAAGGGAATTACCCACAGTTCAAAGCGTTGTGACGTTTACGGCAACCATAGGGAAATCCGAAAATTACAAAGGTAAACAATTCAATTCAATTTTATTTAAAATATCCATTCATAACTAGAGTTATCTTGAGACACTTTACAGATAGAGTAGGTCTAGACCACACTCTATTATTTACAAAGATCCAACAATTCCAGTAATTTCCCCAAGAGCAAGCATTTAGTGTGACAGTGGCGAGGAACAGACCCAGGCTCTTGGTAACAGTCACAATAAAGATAATGGAACTATGACTAGAAATAGTAGTTGTAGTAGTTCATGGCGTAGCAGGGTGTAGCAGGGCGTAAGAGGACATTGCAGGGCGTAGCAGGGCACTGCAGGACGTAGCAGGGCGTAACAGGACATGTAGAATCCATCCGGTCACCTTTTCTCCGTCGGACAAAGATACGGCGGTTGGAACCAAAGATCTCAAACTTGGACTCATCAGACCAAAGCCCAGATTTCCACTGGTCTAATGTCCATTCCTTGTGTTTCTTGGCCCAAACAAATCTCTTCAGCCTGTTTCCTCTCGTTAGCAGTGGTTTCCTGGCTGCTATTTGACCATGAAGGCCTGATTCATGCAGTCTCCTCTTAACAGTTGTTCTAGAGATGTCTCTGCTGTTAGAACTCTATGTGGTATTCATCTGGTCTCTAATCTGAGCTGCTGTTAACTTGCGATTTCTGAGGCTGGTGACTCAGATGAACTTCTCCTCAGCAGCAGAGGTGACTCTTGGTCTTCCTTTCCTGGGGCGGTCCTCATGTGAGCCAGTTTCGTTGTAGCGCTTGATGGTTTTTGCTACTGCATTTGGGGACACGTTCAAAGATTTTGCAATTTTCCGGACCGACTGACCTTCATTTCTTAAAGTAAAGATGGCCACTCGTTTCTCTTGACTTAGCTGATTGGTTCTTGCCATAATATGAATTCTACCAGTTGTCCAATAGAACTGTCGGCTGTGTATCAACCTGACTTCTGCATAACACAACTGATGGTCCCAACTCCATTAATAAGGCAAGAAATTCCACTAATTAACCCTGACAAGGCACACCTGTGAAGTAAAAACCATTTCAGGTGACTACCTCATGAAGCTCATTGAGAGAACCCAAGGGTTTGTAGCACTATCAAAAAAGCAAAGGGGGGTACTTTGAAGAAACTAGAATATAAGACATGTTATTTCACACTTTTTTGTTAAGTACATAATTCCACATGTGTTCATTCATACTTTTGATGCCTTCAGTGATAATCTACAATGTAAATAGTCATGAAAATAAAGGAAATGCATTGAATGAGAAGGTGTGTTCAAACTTTTGGCCTGTATGTAAATATGTAAGTTTTCTTTTTTTGTGGTGTGTAAATATACATATGTAGGAAATTGTAACGAATTTGTCAAAGATATGATATAAAAATGAAGCCATTCATGATGATTACTATACAGAAGTGGATAAGGGGGGATTAAATAAGCTTCTGCTTCTTCCTATTACTTTTCAGACATGTTAAATACATATTTATTTCAGATTTGGTTTTGTCTTAATGTATTCTAAATGCTGATTGTATTTCTCTACTAGGTCGGAGATGAAGGACTACCTGCCCTCACAGGACGGCCTCAGCAGGAAATATGAAGAGATCCACTCCTTCTGTCTGGGCCAGATAGCTGCCATGCACACCCTCAGCCCTCAGGACGCCAAAATACAATTCATTGGTGGGTAGCTCCTCTCCTCTCCTCTCCTCTCCTCTCCTCTCCTCTTCTCTCCTCTCGATCATTATATTTGTCTGCATACTCTGTCTTTCAGAGTTTCTGAGCAGCCTGCCTCTGTTTGGCTCCAGTACTTTCTTGGCCCAGAAGGTGAGCCAGCGGGGCTGTCCCTCCCCATGCATGGTCAGCATCAGCCAGGAGGGGGTGCTGTTCCTTCACCCAAAAACACAGGTACTTTCAGCAGCCATAGCACTCAAACACTCTCCTACTACTACAACTTTAATGTCTGTGTCTGTAATATGTCTGTATTATTTTTATGGACTCAACATTGTCGGCTACAGCCAATGAACAGGCTACATGTTGTCAAAAGCCATGGCCGGCTGGCCTGGTCTTCTAGTAATGTTAGCAGTTAGCAGGGTTAGCATGGCGGCGTTAGCCAGGACCGTTCGGGACCACTTTACTGGCTGTGTCTCAATTGGTTTTGCGAGTAACCAACTCGGGTAACATTACTCTAACTGTATAATTCAATGTGAGTAGCTACACCAATGTTAAAGTGACATAAGATGCCCGTCCCTTGTAGCCGTGATAAATTAGCCTGAAGCTAATGCTTAGCTACCTGTTCAGGAGGAAATCGGCTGTCTCCATCTTTCAAATATTTACTCGGGGTTTGTAACGTCTCTTTTTAGGTCGAGTAGACTCTATCTCCGTTGATCCTTTTCGTTTGTTTGCTGCTTTCATGGCGGTACTAACGTTACAGCTGTAGCGCGCTGGCTTTACATTTTTACAGGTATATATATCTGGCAACCCGGCCTGGCTGCCAAACTGGCCAGTTGGTGACAATACAGACCTAAACACGAACAGAATATCCGTCACGGAACGAAAATTTCAAAAAGGAGAAAACCCTGGCATTAGCATTGTTGTCAGAAAACATAGTATTTCAACTTGTTTCCTTAATATCTGATGATGTATTTTTGAATGTATTACTGTAAATATATTACATATTGGACCTTTAAAAGAGATGGAATTCATGCCCTTTAAAAAGTACTTTTTTGTCTTTAATATCCTGTCTATTTTTAGATTTTTCCAGGATTTTCAGTAAGAAAAATATCTTACAGAAACATCCTCTGCTCAGGTTGTCAAAACTTCAATGTGAAGCTCTCCTAGAACTAAAAACCTTCCAGCAGCTGAAGTGAAGTGTATGACACGGATGCCCTACATGCGTACAACCACATGAAGATTAATGTTTCACAGACAGACTCACACACATTCAGAAAATACAAAAAATGTCCTAGAAATATTAAATAAATAAAATAAGATAGCAAAGATAAAAATGCCAGAATATACTTAGAGAGATGAAAAAGAATGTACATGTATATACAAGTGTATAATAGATTTTACAAGCTACAAAGATAGTATATGTAACAAAAGGAAATATGTATACTATTAAATCTGTAGTAACAAGTAGCATAATAGTGCATGTCTTTGTTCTGCAGGAGCGAGTGTTTGTGATTCCTCTGGTGGACGTGCAGTCCATGCGCACCCTCCGTCCCAAGAAACAAAGCAAAGTGCCAGCTGTGGACATCAACTATGGCAACCCAAGCCGACCCAAAACAGTCACGCTTCATCTCAAACAGGTAGCAACTTACAGTTGTGTGTACGTATTCATGTTGTGTAGTGCTGTCTATTCTGAGGTTCTTTCTTACAATCTGAGTCGGATTTTTTGACTTTTGGCTACAAATCTGGATTCACACCATGAAAGTAGAGAAAGTCTCATAATGATGGGATCCAAATATTAATGCTGTTCCTAATTTCTCTGTAGCATTGTGTGTGTGTGTGTGTGTGTGTGTGTGTGTGTGTGTGTGTGTGTGTGTGTGTGTGTGTGTGTGTGTGTGTGTGTGTGTGTGTGTGTGTGTTCTCGTTTAACTACATTAGGGGGTGGCAGTAGCTCAGTCTGTAGGGAGTTGGGTTGGGAACCGGAGGGTCGCAGATTCAAGTCCCCATGCGGACCAAAGTAGAGTGTGGATTGGTGGCTGGAAAGATGCCACTTCACCTCCTGGGCACTTGAGCAAGGCACCGTACCCCCACAACCGCTCAGGGCGCTGGTCCAGCTGGCAGCCCACTCACTCTGACATCTCTCCATTTGTATGAATAGGTCCTGAGCATGTGTGTGTATTTCAGGCCTGTGTGTAGTGATTTCTAACAAAAAGTGTACACAGAGTGTGCATTGGAATTTCCCCACTGGGGATCAATAAATAGTATAAATTAAATTAAATTAATGGGGTCCAAAAACCGGGAATGCAGTCCTGACAGCTTTGTGGATCAAAAATGCTGGACCACATCTTTAAAGGGCTGTTTAAGGGTCAAGACTTTGGTGTTAGAATTAGGCTAGGGGAAGGGTTAAGGTTAGGCATTTAGTTGTGATGGTTAAGGTTAGGGTAAGGGGCTAGGGAATGTATTGTGTCAACGTCGGGTCCCCACAAAGCACAACGCTATGTGGGTGTGTGTGTTTGTTCTCATTTAACTACATTAGCGGGGTCCAAAACCCAGGAATTCAATCCCGACAGCTTTGTGGATCAAAAATGCTGGACCGCACAACTTTAAAGGGCGTTGTGCGTGTGTGTAACAAGCTGGATTGGAAGGAGACTACTAATGTCATTTTTTGTCAGGAAGCTCAGGTCATTTGAAGTCATTAGGCCTCTTTTACGTGTTTTTTTTTTTTTATCAAGGTATTTTAAATAAGTGTTCTTTTCTATGTTGTGTTCTGTTGGAGTGGCAGCATTATGGCTGTGGATAGGATAAGGATCAATAAGTTCATCAACAAGGCAGGATCTATTATTGGCCATCATCTGCAACCCGTCACAGAGCAGAGAACCAGAAGGAGCTTAGGGATGTTGTGTTGCTGATCTGATCAGTGAACATGGCTGATGCTTGAAAGGTTTGATGTTGCTACAGTGTAACATCTCCAGTCTCTATTTCTTCATCGGTGTGTGTGTTCTACTCCGCCCGCGCCGGCAAATATTCTGACAAGTTGTAGGATTTAGTACTGTAGTACTAAGTACTGTACTCCGGCCTTTAAATTGACACCCGCCAAATGTGAGTAAAAAATGAACTTTGGTGGGTACCATTGTTAAGTTACTAGCCAATTTGTCCGGTGATGAATGGAGCAAACAACAATGTGGCGGTTTGAAACAGCCAGCTGCGGAAAAGAAGTCAGTGTTTCCAGATTGGTCTGTTTTCCTGTAAGAAATCTGGGCGGTTTTGTGTGTGTGTGTGTGTTTGGCTTGGAAATGTAATCTTCATCTGGCAACACTGCTTGTAGTTCTGATCCTACATTACCCCTGAACACTATGCTGCGGCGTGTTGTACAGCCTTCGGCTACGTGCCTAGCGTGCATGCTATCAGTTACAAGTTACACTGAAAAGGAGAAGACAAACGGAACAGCGCAAAACAAATCAAAGTTAAAGTTCCCATGGCATGAAAATGTCACTTTATGACATGTCACTCCACCTTGCCCCCTCTCCTCCTCAAAAGCTACAGACTCAAAAATGGTACATACTAAGGAAAGCTCATTGTGGGACTGGCTCTAGTGGCTGGAATTCTGCACCAAGGCTGAATTTTGGGAAAGAGACTTCAGATACAGTATTAGGGGACCATTAAGGTCTATATAAAAGAGACTTCAGATACAGTATTAGGGGACCACTAAGGTCTATATAAAAGAGACTTCAGATACAGTATTAGGGACCACTAAGGTCTATATAAAAGAGACTTCAGATACAGTATTAGGGGACCACTAAGGTCTATATAAAAGAGACTTCAGATCCAGTATTAGGGGACCACTAAGGTCTATATAAAAGAGACTTCAGATACAGTATTAGGGACCACTAAGGTCTATATAAAAGAGACTTCAGATACAGTATTAGGGGACCACTAAGGTCTATATAAAAGAGACTTCAGATCCAGTATTAGGGGACCACTAAGGTCTATATAAAAGAGACTTCAGATCCAGTATTAGGGGACCACTAAGGTCTATATAAAAGAGACTTCAGATCCAGTATTAGGGGACCACTAAGGTCTATATAAAAGAGACTTCAGATCCAGTATTAGGGGACCACTGAGGTCTATATAAAAGTGACTTCAGATACAGTATTAGGGGACCACTAAGGTCTATAGAAAAGAGACTTCAGATACAGTATTGGGGGACCACTAAGGTCTATATAAAAGAGACTTCAGATCCAGTATTAGGGGACCACTGAGGTCTATATAAAAGAGACTTCAGATCCAGTATTAGGGACCACTAAGGTCTATATAAAAGAGACTTCAGGTACAGTATTAGGGGACCACTGAGGTCTATATAAAAGAGACTTCAGATCCAGTATTAGGGACCACTAAGGTCTATATAAAAGAGACTTCAGATACAGTATTAGGGGACCACTAAGGTCTATATAAAAGAGACTTCAGATCCAGTATTAGGGACCACTAAGGTCTATATAAAAGAGACTTCAGATCCAGTATTAGGGACCACTAAGGCCTATATAAAAGAGACTTCAGATACAGTATTAGGGGACCACTGAGGTCTATATAAAAGTGACTTCAGATACAGTATTAGGGGACCACTAAGGTCTATATAAAAGAGACTTCAGATACAGTATTAGGGACCACTAAGGTCTATATAAAAGCATCCAAAAAAGCAGCATGTCATGGGACCTTTAAAGTAATTAAGGAAATAAAACCAAACGTCATTTTTCAGGAGTTAGGAAACCAGAAAAGCAATAGAGGAAGTCTGCAGACACAGGGGACAGTGAAGATGAGAGAGGAGGGAATACATCAAGTCAAAGAGAACCCATGTGTTGTCCTCGGGTCAAGGTTGACCCGTTTTCAAAGTTTCAATATCAGAAATTTAAAATGAAAAAGTAAAATAAATGATCAGTTCATTGTCTTTTATTCAATTTCATAGCATTTGAAAAAAAAAAATGTTTGAATGGTTACAAAAACTAATCTTTGACATATACCAGTCTGTGATCATCCACTCATCGTCCTTTGATCTTAACTATTAGTCAAAATAAATCATAATTTCTGGGGTGGGGTGTGTGTGTGTGTGTGTGTGTGTGTACAAACTATATCCCAACATAGGGCCTAGTGCACAGCCAACTCCAATTACCAGCGATGACAAAAGTAGGCTAGTATCTAAATATCTTTGTGTTTGCATGCATATATACTAAAATGTTATTGATATAGTGCAACCTGTGTATATTATATATTATCAGCAATACATGCATAATCAAAATGTCTGTTAATACAGGGAGTTTACACCGTAGATTAGTAGATTAACTGTTAATAAACCGCATAATGGCCCCAAAAAAGGCCTAAGAGCCACAAAGTAACAGACTATGCCAAATCTTTCTTTTCCGACAGCATATGACAAATTCTAAAAAGTTCCAGACTATTCCTTTCTTTATAAACCACATGTGGATGCTGATTTGTGTCACTAGAGTGTGTTTTGGGGATTTTACAGCGCACTGGATTCAAAAGCAGGTGTATCACTGACACGTTTTTGCGCTTGCACCTGCCAGGTGAAGAGCTTCAAGGCTGCTGGTTTCGCGGGTATTGAACTGAAGTCGCGTCAAGACAAATCTGATTGGCCAATACACACTCAAGATAAATGAAATCATTTTAAAATGACTAAAATGATCCCTCTCGTCATCCCGCACCTCAAATATGACATCTCATGACAGAAACAGTAACCAGAGATATTTTATAATCATTTTATTATCATCGCAGTTGTAAAGCTTTGCCACCAGGGGGAGCTTCAGGTGCAGTATGGATTGGATTCGTGGGTGTATTTTGCTGACGGTAATGTTATTAGTGTTGTAAGTTAGCCATCCATCCATCCATCCATCCATCCATCCATCCATCCATCCATCCATCCATCCATCCATCCATCCATCCATCCATCCATCCATCCATCCATCCATCCATCCATCCATCCATCCGCTTATCCGGTATCGGGTCGCGGGGGCAGCAGCTCCAGCAGGGGACCCCAAACTTCCCTTTCCCGAGCCACATCAACCAGCTCCGACTGGGGGATCCCGAGGCGTTCCCAGGCCAGGTTGGAGATATAATCCCTCCACCTAGTCCTGGGTCTTCCCCGAGGCCTCCTCCCAGCTGGACGTGCCTGGAACACCTCCCTAGGGAGGCGCCCTGGAGGCATCCTTACCAGATGCCCGAACCACCTCAACTGGGTGACCGGGTGGATTAATAATCCTGGAGATGGATGCAGTCAGTTCTGATGTTATGTGTTGATGTGTCTCTTTCAGGCTAAGGAGCTGTGCCACATCCTCGCTCTGATAATGGAAGAGTTGATCCGACCATCAGTCACCAGCTCCATTTCAAATCACTTGTAGAGAGAGAGAGACACACACACACACACACACACACACACACACACACACACACACACACACACACACACACACACACACACACAGACAGACAGACAGACACACGTACACACACACGTACACACACATGTACATACACACACACGTACATACACACACACGTACATACACACACAGAAAGACACACACACACACAGAAAGACACACGTACACACACTTACACACACACAGAAAGACACACGTACACACACTTACACACACAGACAGACAGACAGACAGACGTACATACACACACACACGTACATACACACACAGAAAGACACACACACGTACATACACACACAGAAAGACACACACACACACACACAGAAAGACACACGTACACACACTTACACACACACAGAAAGACACACGTACACACACACACACACACACACACACACACATGTACACACACAGACATACACACACGTACAGACACTTACACACACACACACACGGACACACACACACACACGGACATACACACAGACTTACACACACGTACACACACAGACATACACACACGTACACACACAGACATACACACACGTACACACACACACACACACACACACACACACACACACACACACACACACACACACACACAGTATTGAGAGCTTTTTGTTAATCACTGGCTTCAGTAACTGACTTTTGTGTTAATTTATCTTTCCATCTTCTTCCTGTGTACCTTCATAAACAGTGTGTCATTGATGAAATGGATAAAAACACAAATATGAACACACAATCCTGATTTCCTCTCAAGCACAATGATGTTATCTGAGAGGAAAAGTTATTGAACTGTACCACTCTGATTATTACAGTTCCTTACCAATTATTGTATCAATAAACCAATGCCTTCAAATGATTTCTCATGCACATTTAAATTCTATGACATAATTCTTGATAATCATTATTGGAAGATAATGTTGTAATGATGTCATGTGAATACTTTATAAGCATTAAAAATATGTTGATTAATTTAGTCTCATGAGTTTATTTTTCTACAGATCTATGTATGTTCATGTATGTCTATGCTTTCACAGATCTATGTACGCATGTACAGATTTGTCTACACATTTACAAATCTCAATACATTTGCAAATCTATATGCAGATTTAGAGATCCTTTTACACGTTTACGTATCTTCTTCCGCACACACGGATAGAGATAGAGTGACACAACTCTACACACACATTTGCAAATAGTTGTGCTACAATAAGTCTCTGACTTCACACAGCTTCTTCTAGAGACAGAAAAGGCTTTATAGACCTACTTCTGCATACTGCAATGTGTTCCACTACTTCAAACACACATTGATGTGTAAAATGTAAATGATGTGTAAAATCAGTGAAGGTTTCTGTCAAAGGCCTAATTCATTAGGAAGTAAATGAGCAAAGTAAAATAAAGACACTTGACAGGTTTCCATCCAAATTTAATTTTCGGAAAATTGACAAACAATGTGCATTTCCATCTACTACCATTGAATACCAAATCCACTGGTTAAGATTCGTTTCGCCAGATGAGTGAAACTTTGTTTTGGCTCATTTTCTGTAACCAGTGTAGCATGAAGCCATAATATTAATGTACTTTATCGGGAGTGACTCACTTCCCAATCTCCTTGGTGTGGAGTACTTGAGTCCTGGACTCAACTTGTGCAGTATTATCACACAAGCAGTGATCGAAGAAGTATAACAATGTAAACATACTCCATTACACATACATCTATTTTTCATGTTCTTTTCATACCTCCCATACATTTTTTTAACAGTCTATCGTCCACTAATGCAGATTTTCCTAGTGCTGCCTTTACTTGAA
The DNA here is from genome assembly GCA_013375575.1 of Percina caprodes. NCBI lineage: Eukaryota > Metazoa > Chordata > Actinopteri > Perciformes > Percidae > Percina > Percina caprodes. Next base: position 55,580 of record JABXJD010000111.1, on the reverse strand, counting down.
ATGGGACAATACACACACGTTGAACAGGACATGCACTGCAGTTACCTCAAAGTGTATAGAAGCAATCAAAGTAAGTTCTTTTATTTACCAGCATTCATGCCATCTTGTCTTGTGGTTTCGGTATATGTATAACGATGCAATATTCTGTAATATGTTGGTCAAAATGTAACGTTAATATGAACAATCTGGTGAGTAGCAACCATAGCCTGTAAAAAAGAATACAGCAATAGGTTAAAACGTAGCGGCTATGGCAGATAACAAAAAAATTTGTAATGGTAATTATAGCTATTACATTATTTTATTATATAACTATTGAGTTTTTGTCTCCATGGACGGAGGGTCATGAATTGGTAGCTAGCTACAGTAAAGACCAGAAGTTTCCTATTTCAAAATAGAACCATAAACAATCTTAGTGACATATAGCTTCGCCCAATCTAGTCTTAGCCAATTAGAGGACAGAGTACTCTAGCACCGTCCAATTACAACACACTTCTTCCAGGCAGATCCCCAACATGGCTGCTGTTGCTGCTTTACAGTAAACTGCCCAGAAGTACATGTATTCGAAAGAAAAACAATTTTTTAAAAGGATATCAATAACGAGGTGAGTTTGCAGACTAATTAATACTTCAACATCGACAGGCTGTGTTCTTCTAGCAAATATTGCAACAGTGTTAGTCCAGTTTGGTCGAAGCCTCGACTCTGTTAAGGTTAGCATAGCTGTGTTTTTGACATCTAGCTAGCTAGCTATGGAAGAGGACGTAACGTTAGCAGCAATGCCAGCCATTGCTTTTCTTATAATTTCCCTAAGTCGGTCACAAAAAACAACGTAATTAATAGTTTGAAATTGTGTTATTTTTGACCTATCTAGCTAATGCTTTAACGATATTTACAGTTGAATGCGAAATAGCCACATGTAACACCTGCCTGATATATCAGTTATAGCGTTATTTATTTAAAGTTGACGTGTTTAAGGCGATTTGTACTCTTTATTTCAGCACTGTGACTTTTATTTTATTTCCAAGCGGCATGTAGGGAGGAAAACAAAGCAATTTGAAACCGTTGAGCTCGGCTGAAGTGGATTAGCTTGCTAAATTTAGCTAGTAGTAGACCTATGTTACTGGGACCCATGAATCCTGTTGGACTGTGCTTGCATTACCTACACGTCTGACCCCTCAGTAGGACTGGTTTGGTGTTTAATTTTACTCGAACAGTCTTACTTAGTCAGTACATTCTCACCTTTCAGACTGTCTGGCTGTTGTTTCTCTTCTGTTTGGCTGAGCACTGTCACCTCTTCACCAATACAGACTGCTGACTCGTGTTCAGTAGGTTTTTGTGTCAGACGAAGCTGCTTAGCAGTTGGTCTGCAGACATAATAGAGCTATTATGCTAACATCTGTGGGCTCTCGCTGTAGCCCCAACACCTCACAACATGACAGCATTGAAGCTAACTAAGCAGCTTAAATTAAGGTGGAAATAGTAAAAACTGCCAGCCATGATGGTATTTCACAACCAATGTCTTAATATTACAATGTAGTTCAATGTAGATCCAAGGTTACCCCAGTATATTGCAAGCCTGATGGCCCATTGTATGGAGTTAGATTTGTTTCTTTATTACTTTATTATATGTGAAAAATAAATAAAATAAAATGTTTGAGAGAAAAAGTTATCACACTGATAGTAAAAAACATTTTATGAGATGAAAAAAATATTTTGGAGAGAAAAGGTTTTCACACCAATAGCAAAACATAATAATATATGGGACTAAAAAAAGTTTAAATATGAATTGGAAATTTTTAAAATTATTTCTGAGAAGAAAAAAAAATCTCTGAATACTTTTTTGAACTCGAAAAAAAAAAATTCTCAACAAAAAGTCTTTGCTCTCTCGTCTCAGGATTTTTCTCGCAATGTGGAAATAATGTCATGGGCGGGGCCATGTTCCTATTGGCCAGTTGGGTCAGCACTGTCTTGTCTTGGGAGTCCATCTGAATCATTACACCAGTGTCACCGCCATAGATGCGTAGAAACCTTCGCTGCCGACCTCGACCAGATCGGAGCGCCAGCGGGACATGGAGAGCCCCCCCAACTGCAGCAACTGCACAACCCCCCTGGAGCTCACCACCAGCGTTGGTGGAATAGCAAGCTAGCGTTAGCGAACTAGCTAACCAACCAGCCCGCACACCCAGTAGCAGCGACCCATCCCCCGGCCATGACCAGAGCTTGCTTTGCTGATGTTGTACCCACATTTTGCATCCCTGCCAAAAATTGCACCCGCTTGGGCAGCAACAATAATTTCTGCTGAATAATGTATCTCTTAACCCTCACTGCAGCCAGAAAATGCATCTAGGTAGCAAGGAAATGATAATAAAACATTGATGTCTCTAATTGTTCTTAAATTATAATTATCATTGATGAACGTGACAAAGAAATGTATTTAGCCTAGCTTTTAAACAGTAGCTGCTTTGCCTTATAAATTCATTATTGTCCCTTGTGGATGCAAGTCTCGGCAGGGAGGCAGAACTTGGCACGCGTTATACCCAATGATGGCGGTCCGTCTGCAGCTGCAGGACCTGGAGCTCACCTCCAGTGTTTCAGTCTGACTGTTAAAAAGTGTTTAGATAATTAAAAGGTATTTATTTAGAAGAGGGCTGGTTGCTAGTTAGCTAAAGCTAGCTTCCGCACTCAACTATGGCAGCGCATCTATCGCGGTGACAATGGTGTAATGATTCAGATGGACTCCCAAGACAAGACGGACGCCCATGATATTATTTTCACATTGAGAGAAAAATCCTGAGCCGAGAGTAAAAAATTTTGAGAGCGAAAAAAGAAAAACGTTTTGAGAGAAACTTATTTTTTTGTTGAGAGAAATCTTTTTCACACTGATAGCAAAAAATATATATTTGAGAGTTTAAAAAAAGCATTTTTTTTTTTCTCTCAAAAATAATTTTTAATTAAACTTTTTTTTGCTCTTGGTATGAAAACCCTTTCTCTCATAAAATGCTTTTTTGCAATCGGTGTGATAACTTTTTCTCAAACATTTTTTTTTTTTCTTCTCTCAGATCATTTTCTTGCATGTAATAAAGAAACAAATATAGCTCCATACATCGGGCCTACGTCTCCCCCCCCCTGTCTTTTTTAAATTCTCAGTTTCACAATTTCACCAATGACTCTGTCATCACTGAAACTATTGGGCTCTACAATAATGCTGCCATCAGGCTGTGACTGTCCAGAAGGAAAAAAAACAACACTTGCCGCCAGGCTAAACAACTTTTCTGGGAGAAACCCTGAGGTCAATGTAGGTAGCATTCCAGTTGCAGTACTTGTTCCAGACCTGTTGTGATTTGTCATTTTTCCACAGGCCTCTACATGAATGTTATGAAGAGGATCCCTGTGAAGCACCTGAGCAAAAATTAACCCTCCAAACAAAACCCCTACAGTTCCCTGCTTCTCTCTGCTGGTCCCTGCAGGTGTGGGCGTGCCTGCTGTCACACTGGCAGAGGAGGTGGGACAGGAGGTGTTGCCAGGGGGAGGACCAAGGCTGCACCCGTCTGCCTTCTCCATTTTCCTCCGTCCAAATCTGAATTACTTCATCTGCAGCTTCTACAGGCAGTGGGCCGAGAGGGATCGGGCCGAGGGCCTCCAGTGTGCGGTGTCCAGATTTAGACATTGCCGGGCGGCACTGAAGGGGCTCTGGCAGGTGGTTTTGGCTGGTTGAGGAGCAGAGCATGTTGAGTGGTTACGGTTGCCATGGAACAGCAGGATAAGAAGCAGGTGAGTTCGGCACGTGGCTATGCTATCCAACTGCCCTGAGGCAGAGAGTTGTTTACTTTTTTTTTTCCCCTAAAGGATATGTTTTGGACAGGACAGCTAGGTGAGAAAGGGGAGAGAGAGGGAAGACATGCAGGAAATCGTCAAAGGTTGGATTTGAACCCCTGCGTCGAGGCATGAACCTCGAAGTACATGTGCGCCTGCTCTACCGCTGAACCAACCCGGCCACCAGAGAGTTGTTTACTGAACGGATAGGGCCAACGAGAGACTGCCCTGAAGAGAGTGTTTAGCTATGTCTCCTAGCAGTGTCTCCCAGCATCAGTTTTTTGTGGTTCTCTTTCCAGGGAACAACAGGCATTAATTGAATTGCTCAATGCAGATGTGTTTACAGAAATATTGCTTAAAGGCCCCTATACACGGCGATTTGGGGCTGTCTCAGACCAGCTGAGACAATCATGAGAATAGAGCTGCAGCAATAAGTCAATCCATCGAGGGGCGGACTCTAGCTCACCCAGTTAAGTGTGCGCATGTAGGCTGAGTCCTTTGCGGTGGCCCAGGTTCAAATCCGGCCTGTGGCCTTTTGCTGCGTATCATCTCCTCTCTTTTTCTCCCCCCTTTCCTGTCTTTCCACTGTTGAAATAAAGGGGAATAGCCCCAAAAATATAAAAAAAAATTAAAAAATTTTAACGAAAGAGAAAAGTAATTGGTGACTGTTCTGATAATCGATGAACTGTTTTAGTAATTTTTCAACATCCACTGATTTTAGTTTATTTCATTGTCATATGTGACATTAAATTGAACACTGTAAGGTTTTGGCCTCTTAGCATGACAAAACAGGTTTGTTGAAGACATCGCTTTGGGCTCCTAAAAAATGTTGAATGCCATTTTTAAAAACATTTTTTAAACATTTCATTAGGTTAGCGATTCATTTAGAACAAAATCATGAAAATGGTGGTTAGTTGCAGCCTTACATGAGATAATATGGTAGAATCTTGTTAAAAACTTTTTTTTTTTTTTAAATATTCATTCATCAGAATCATTTATAATGACAAATAAATGATTCTGATGAATGAATATTTAAATATTTAATATTACATTTTTTTTACTGGACATTATTAATGCCGATACCGATATATCGGTTGGGCTCTAGTTTTCATTATTAGACTCACACACTGTCTGTTAACGTTACCCTTACATCCAAACGTGACGATGAAAAAAAGAAGTGTTCGATGGCTTCACGTTCTAGGCCGACCAGGGCTATGCCAATTGGGGAGGGGCCGCTCACTGATCCCCCCCCCTATATTTCTGAAAATCCTAGACATGGTTTTGGCCGTTAGTGCTTTCTGATTAGCTTGTGTTTGTATTGAAATAAGAGGCTCGGGTTGAGTGTGTGTGTGTATGTATGTGTGTGTATATATATATATATATATATATATATATATATATATATATATATATAAATTATTATCAGTTGTTATATTGTTATATAATTTTATATATTGTTATATCAATTTGGTAGACATTGCCCAGCCCTACTATGCATCTCTACATCATTGCTACCATGCTAAGCTCATAGTAGTTGAAAATGGGGAAAAATAGCATGAACAGGGTTGTCCAGGCCAGGTTGGCATTGTTCCTCGCATCAAAAGAGCCCCCACCCCACTATGTCTGGCCCCCGCCTCCTTCCCTCTGTAGTCAGGGTTTTGTTGCATAGTTTCCCAGCCAGCTGCTGAACCGAGTTGAACTGAATGAGGCTCAGTCCCTGCCAGAGAGCCACCCAGACTAGGTGCTTTTGAATTAAAGTCCTGCTGCCAGTGTGCGGTAACGCTGGGCTCTGTTGTCTGCAGCCCAGTGACGAGGGGAAATTTGGGGTGAGGTTTTGCAGCATCTCCAGCTCCCTCCCGACAGTAGACATCAGCAGGCTCCAGTTAGGACTTTATTCACGTCTTGAAAAGTAATTTCTGGAATGTAATGATTCAAGTCACGTAGTGCGGCTGTTGTTGGATATTGCCCTTGTAGCCCAGCAGCAGTAATACAGCAGTGAAGCATAGCAGAGCTGTCATGGTGCTGAAGATGGGAGAAGGAATCTTCCTCAGGAAGAAGAGCCTTGTAAGTTGTCTTGCTTGTTTCTGTCTATCTGTAGCTGAACACATTCTGCCCTGAGGGAAGACAACCGTAACAAGTTGCCTCTTTGACTTTACTGTAGTTACGGTATTTTTAGTTTCAGTAGTAGCATGTTGGCATAATGCTCTTGATTTGTTGGTGAGCCCCCAAGGTTAATCTCGATCCTTCCCAGGATATGGACATGCTCTGCTTTACTAAGGCTGTTAAGGCTCCTTGTGTCTCTGCGTCTGACTGGAGGATTTTTGTCAAGGCTTCGTTATTGTGGGGAAATGGGACGGTATTTATAGCTTGACTGTGTGGGATGTAGAGCATGAAAGCTGAACCCTCTGTGTGTGTGTGTGTGTGTGTGTGTGTGTTTGTGTGTGTGTGTGTTTTCATATTTGTTTGTCTTTCTGTGTGCGTATGTGCAGGCCTTTGCAGACACACACATCATCACAGTGACAGGGTCAGTGGGAAAGGTTGCTTTCCCACTGACATTAGATAAAGCTCTATTTCCCCTTTCTCTGTTATCAACATGATGTTTTCTTTTTTACGCAGTGTACAGAGTTGTGAAAGTAACACCATAAGTGTTGAAAAAATATTGCTTAAAGGTTCCATGACATGGTGCTCTTTGGATGGCATATAGACCTTTTATATAGACCTTAGTTGTCCCCTAATACTGTATCTGAAGTCTCTTTTATATAGACCTTAGTGGTTCCCTAATACTGTATCTGAAGTCTCTTTTATATAGACCTTGGTGGTCCCCTAATACTGTATCTGAAGTCTCTTTTAAATAGACCTTAGTGGTCCCCTAATACTGTATCTGAAGTCTCTTTTATATAGACCTTAGTGGTCCCCTAATACTGTATCTGAAGTCTCTTTTATATAGACCTTAGTGGTCCCCTAATACTGTATCTGAAGTCTCTTTTAAATAGACCTTAGTGGTCCCCTAATACTGTATCTGAAGTCTCTTTTAAATAGACCTTAGTGGTCCCCTAATACTGTATCTGAAGTCTCTTTTAAATAGACCTTAGTGGTCCCCTAATACTGTATCTGAAGTCTCTTTTAAATAGACCTTAGTGGTCCCCTAATACTGTATCTGAAGTCTCTTTTAAATAGACCTTAGTGGTCCCCTAATACTGTATCTGAAGTCTCTTTATATAGACCTTAGTGGTCCCGTAATACTGTATCTGAAGTCTCTTTTATATAGACCTTAGTGGTCCCCTAATACTGTATCTGAAGTCTCTTTTATATAGACCTTAGTGGTCCCTAATACTGTATCTAAAGTCTCTTTATATAGACCTTAGTGGTCCCTAATACTGTATCTGAAGTCTCTTTTATATAGACCTTAGTGGTCCCCTAATACTGTATCTGAAGTCTCTTTCCCAAAATTCAGCCTTGGTGCAGAATTACATCCACTAGGCACATATTAATGTTAAAAAAACCTCATAAAGTGAAATTGTCATGCCATTTAAATAATCAGTCAGTTGTCAGAAAATTCATGCACAGCAATTTTTATAACTGATTTAACATTTAATGAAGGAAGGATAAATTCCATTATGTGGTTCATATCCAGCTACAAAAAAGCCTAAAAGTCAGAAGTTCAAACGAAAGTACAAAGAGTTGTTGCTATGGAGATGATACAACGTCTTGTCGCATTGGTGTGAACTGGCAGGTTTTGAGTCTCGTTGCGATTCTTCGATGATCTGAACTGGGCTTAAAACAAATGAAAGGAAATCATTTCCAACATTCTTTTATTGAACAAATTAAACTAAATAAAAAACTAAAAGAATGACAGTTCCTTTTTAAAGTGCAGTTCCCCAATTGATATTTTCTTTCAACTAACACAAGAAATCTCTGCGTGTCTTCCGCGATATGTCGCAGCCTTTTGCAGTGTGTTCATTGCGGCAGTTGGTATCATGATGACAATAAAAAAACAAACAATATATTGTGCAGCCCTGCTATCTGTCCATTTGATGCTGTTTATCTACATCCAGGTTGCGTTGAATTGAAAACTATTGTTACATACTGCTGGAACGGAGTGATTGCATGTGATATTATAATAGGGGTGGGAAAAATAATTGATTCTTAGATGCATCGCGATTCTCTCTAGAACAATTCGATGCTAAATGCAGATTAGTTAATCAATTAAAAAGAATGTTGATTTTTTTTTTTATTTAAAAGTTACTGTCTCCAGACATCTCATATATGTACATACATACATATCGGAAAAGAGTGACTGAAAGAGGATTGGATAATGGACAAAACAAAAACAAAAAATTAAATTTTGTGTATATACACATGATCTAATAAGTCATAGGCTACATTATAATAATAAGGCAAAACACATATAGGCTATCTACATTATCACAATACATTACCACCTCATGTTTCATGTTCTAAGAAGCCAATTTTCCACCTTTAAACATGACTCAGCCTCTGACATGGAAGATCACTGTGTGAGAAGGTGACTCAGCATGTTTAAGGCTGAAGCATGGAATGACTACACAATAAAAACCTCAGTACACTAAACATATCATTACAACTTGGGTGTGACAAATGTATGTCAAACTCTAAGCTTTGTCTAGCTGCTTTGTCTAGGAAGTGATTAGCAAACTGAGTAGCAGACTCAGATTTATATGTACATTTTAAAAAAACATGCATGGAAATGTACATACAAAAAAAATTGTTGCATCAATAATCGTTGGTCTCTGAATCGAATCGTGAAGTGCCCAGAGATTCCCACCCCTACATTATAATGAATAATTCTAGGTCATATTATCATTACTGGTTTCCCACCATATTTCATACAGCGGAACAGGTGTAAATTTCATTCAAAGTGGTATTAATATGTGGTCCTATTAACCCTGCAGAAGCCTTGAATACAGACACAACTCCCCCCCATGTGATGCCTTGACAGCTTGTGTCAGTGGCCCAGGTCCTATAACAATGCTGTTCAAATCTAATTTAAGTACTTGGCATTGTCTTGTCAGCCAAATTGTTTATGACTCTTTTTTTGTGTGGGTCAGCCGGGGCTCTGAAAGGTTTGTTTTGTGTGTGTTTATAGGAGGAGGAGGCTGTGACTCTGGGCCTGTCGACTGGCCAGGCTCTGGTCAAGCTCCGGGACCAGCTCAGCAGCCTGCTGGAGCAGCACCAAAGGGCTGCACGCAGACGAGTCTCTGCACAGGTACACGTTTGGGCGCGCTCAAATATGAAAGAAAAAAAAAAATCACAATCATTTTGGACCACATTCAAATCCCGATTTCTTTTAACAGGATTACTCATTGACTTTTGGAAAGATGTTGTTAAACAAGTCAACAGTGAATACGGTTTCCCTTCATACTTTTCCTGTTGAACTTTTTGAAATTCCCCTTAAAGTGCCTATCCAAAAACTATCCATGCTGTTTTGAGTGAGATACAGTTTCTGAATATCCTCTGCCTTTGGTTCAACATCTTCACAGCTTTTTACGTCACTAGCCGAGACAAGGTGGCTAACTGTAGCATGCTAGCACGAGCATCCTAGCCTGGTTCTCAACGCCAAAACCCTGCTCCAACAGCCACTAGTTGACCATAATCTCCAAAAGAACTACTTCCTGCCCCTGTTGTGCAGGTATTCCACAAGTGGCCCTCGTCTAGAAGAAGTCTCCCAGCTAATCCTGCCTTGGGCTGACCAAAGCTGGAGAAAGAGTTATCTAGCTGATGGATCTTACCGAGCTACTGAGCATGTGCAGCTCCCAACAAAGACAGTATAGAAGTGAGATGTCTTACTCTGTAGCAAAAATAGAGACCTAAACACACAGGGTGAAACCATGTAAACATATTCTGATACAACCTCAAAATACAATTATGAACCTGAAAATGAGCAGAATATGAGCCCTTTAAAATAAATAATAATAAACAAAAAATATATTCAAACGTTGGCTGAGGGAGTTTAGTCTTTGGAAGAGTGGAAGTGTGCTTGTCATTCAGGACACAAAACAAAATAAAAGTTTTACTTACTTTACTATAATTGTTTTTCTCGACTACATTGTTTTTGTGTTCGAGCCGAAATCGCAATCAAAATTCAATTAAGTGCACAGCCATAGTATGCATACACATTTATACACGTTCATATCAGTGGTCGTCAGTTATACAGTTAGTCCCTAAACTAAATCCCAGTCCTTATAAACAAATACTATGTATTATTAAACCTAAACCCAAATTTATTAAAGTGAGGACTACCAAAATAAGAGTTCTGTCATCATGACCAACCTGTGACGATGTTTGCTGCTCATGAGTGTGAAAACACAAGACCTACAGAAAGCTTTGTGCTCCTGATGGCCCTGATCCCATCCACATATAGCAACACAGTTCCTTGATCATTATTTAAAGCCCCCCTCCACTCCAAAATGGGATTTTCTCATGTTTACACTACCAGTCAAAAGTTTGGGGTATCTTACAAATTTCCATACCCCTCTCCATTATAGACAGAATACCAGCTGATATGAGTGGGGGGGGGCTGATCTTTAATGCAATATATCTACATTGCAACCATTCATCCAATGTTCTAATGGCACATTCTGTTCATTAGTCTGATATAATTAAAAAAACTGAGAAAACATTTGAGAACCCTTTTGTAATTATGTAAGCACATAATGTAATCTGAAAACTGTTGCCCTGGTTAAAAAAATCAATGCAACTGATCTCAGCTGGTATTCTGTCTATAATGGAGTGCAATGGAAATTTCTAAGTGACCCCGAACTTTTGACCAGTAGTGCATGTCCCCTAAATTGTCTGAGTTTTACTATACTGAATAGATGTTGACATGTCAGAGTAGGAAAAGCACTGGTCTATTCAAAACCATTAATGATGGCTGCATTCCACTTAGGAGAGGCCCTGGTATTGTGCATGCTGACTCTCTGAAATGGCTCACTGGGACTTGATAGAACTGAGCCATCGTTAAGGTTATCAATTTTAGCTGTGCTTTTCCTACCATGACAAATGTCTGCTGTGAAAAAGGTCTGTTGTATCTGTGAAAAGTTTGTCACCAGAGAGGTGTTTTCACATTCCTCTTCTAAAGGTGGACATGTCTGTGCACTTCTCTGAAATCTGAGATTCCAATATATCCTGGGCAAGCTTGATTAGGTACGTCACCAATCTATAAACCAATCGCTGTCTAATACTTAAAAGCCAGCAAAGAAACCTGAAACCTCCAGCTCAGAGCGGACTCTCAGCCCACTGCCAGTTACGAGCTTACAAGCTAAAAAAACAACATGAAAGATGCTACACTTACCATTCTGATACTGATACTGCAAATGTAATGCACCACAGACTCCTCATCTGAGTCTGGGTCTGACGGCGGGGTTCAGACGCCCAAACTATGGTTGCAGAACGTGGGCTCTTGGTGGACCTAAGCAAGCAGGCTGACCGAGCAGGCGGCCATGTTGCAGGGCACTGCAACACGGTTATACCGCTGCCTCCTGTCTGAACCCAGCATGAGTGTCAAGGCTGAATCTTTAAATGTTTTCCTAGTCATCTACAGTGGCTTGAATAAGTTTACACACCCATGCTAAAGTTGTAATACAGCCCCCTATGGATTAGGATACTATGCATCCTGATAAAGATCCCTTGGCTTTTGGAATTAAAATCCCCCCCCCCCCACCCACATCATCACATACCCTTCACCGAACAAGATTCAACCAGGCGCAAGAGCACAATGGTTGAGGCCAGATCCAGAATTTCTCAATGAGGGAGAAAGGGTAGATGTGCTTCCAGCCACTTTCAGACTTTCATTTTACGTCTTATTTTGCTAAACCATATTATTGACAATATATTAATCATAACAGAGTAGTTTTACGTACTTTAAAATGTGTCTGGAGTGTGACTTTAAATGTATCTGTCACATTAAAAGGCTTCCATATTGATTTGCTTATGCCTTGTTGATTTGTCATGTTTTTATAGGAACAGTGGGTGAATAGCTTCCTTTACCATGGCAACCGGCACTCCTGTCTCCATTGGCCAGGAGCTGCCCTCACTCTACTGGTGGTGCTGGGACTCTTTTGTTGCCATGGCAGCCAGCCAAAGGGCAGGTAGGTGCCCCCTTTTAGCTGAACCGTCCTGTTCTGGAACAAATATGATGACTCATTCCACCGTGATTTAATTTTTTTTCTCAAATGTACCCCCCCCCCTGCATACACAGTGAAAAAGCCCGGTCTCGGTAGACAACACAGGGGTCATAAACGGCAAACGCTAGTGGCACAGGATAGGCACCAAAACACAACGACACTCCAGCCAGTCACCGACGATGGTTGGGGGAGGGTGTGGGGGTTAGTGGCAGTTAGTCAGTTTGTCATGACAGTTACGGAAACATAGAGGGAGGGGCGAGCTTGCTCTTTGGTTTTGAATTTACTTGGAACGTCAACAAGAAGTGACCGTGCAGGAACTCATAGTTCACCTTTTAAGTGAACCTGTAAGTGAGTTGTTGCTAACTTCATGGCTAACCCCTTCACTTGAATTTACGTGGCAAGCAAGACACTTGCTTGGTTCTTGGGAAGTTGTAGCATTTATTTACTGACAAATAGCATAAACTGTACACACGCTACTATTGTTATGTAATGACTTGTTGTCATTTTAGTTCAAAAAGCATCTTTTATTTTTTTTTAAATACCGGAAATATATACAGGAAACTCAGGAACAAATTAAACTTATTTTTTACAAAAAAGTAAAAGTACATGTTGAACATGTTCAAGATGAACACAAGTGAGAAATTGTAATGAATCATCAGCTACACAAACACCAGCTGTCTTTGTTCTTGCTGTGTGCCAGGCCATCTTACACTTGCCTGGACTGTTCTCCTTCTTCTCTAATACCATTTGATTAAATATGTGAATTAACTGACAAATACTGACTGATTCCGTCCTGGTCGTGGAACAACGGATCAGATCTTCACTCTCGCAAGGATCTTGGAGGGGGCCTGGGAGTATGCCCAACCAGTCTACATGTGTTTTGTGGATCTGGAGAAGGCGTATGACCGGGTCCCCCGGGAGAAACTGGGAAGTGCTGCGGGAGTATGGAGTGAGGGGGTCCCTTCTCAGGGCCATCCAATCTCTGTATGACCAAAGCAAGAGCTGTGTCCGGGTTCTCGGCAGTAAGTCGGACTCGTTCCAGGTGAGGGTTGGCCTCCGCCAGGGCTGCGCTTTGTCACCAATCCTGTTTGTAATATTTATGGACAAGATATTGAGGCGTAGTCGGGGTGGGGAGGGGTTGCAGTTCGGTGGGCTGGGGATCTCATTGCTGCTTTTTGCAGATGATGTGGTCTTGATGGCGTCATCGGTCTGTGACCTTCAGCACTCACTAGATCGGTTCGCAGCCGAGTGTGAAGCGGCTGGGATGAGGATCAGCACCTCTAAATCTGAGGCCATGGTTCTCAGCAGGAAACCGATGGAGTGCTTTCTTCGGGTAGGGAGTGAGTCCTTACCCCAAGTGAAGGAGTTTAAGTACCTTGGGGTCTTGTTCGCGAGTGAGGGGACTATGGAGCGTGAGATTGGTCGGAGAATCGGAGCAGCCGGTGCGGTATTACATTCAGTTTATCGCACTGTTGTGATGAAAAGAGAGCTGAGCCAGAAGGCAAAGCTCTCGATCTACCGGGCAATTTTCATTCCTACCCTCACCTATGGTCATGAAGGCTGGGTCATGACCGAAAGAACGAGGTCCAGGGTACAAGCGGGCGAAATGGGTTTCCTCAGGAGGGTGGCTGGCTTCTCCCTTAGAGATAGGGTGAGAAGCTCAGTCATCCGAGAGGGGCTCGGAGTAGAGCCGCTGCTCCTTTGCGTCGAAAGGAGCCAGTTGAGGTGGTTCGGGCATCTGGTAAGGATGCCTCCTGGGCGCCTCCCTAGGGAGGGATACTGACTGGCCAGTTAACACTGATTTGGTTTAAAAATGGGATATGCGTGCGTACTGTATTTGATATAAGTGGCCAGTCACAAGACTGATGGCAAGCCCAATAGTTTCTGTGTTCATTACAGGATCATGGATGGAATCGTGAAATTGACAAAGCTATATGACAGATATCATAGGGCATTACATAAAGTTGGTGCTAAAAGCAACCTGGAGATTTGAAAATATTACTACAGCTAAGTTTTCAACCGAACCGCCGCATTGGACCTGTAGTTTAAAAATACATAAAAAGAATAACTTCTAGTGGCTTAGGCCTGATGCGGGGCATTTTAGGCTTGCAATACATTGGGGGAAACCCTGGCGTTTATGATTTCTCAGAGGGAATCAGTTTAAAGTCCTGTTGTAATATTTGGTGTTACTACACATTTATTGTTTTTAAATTATCAGTACACATTGATTTAGAAATGTGTCTCTGAGTATGCTGGACCTGTTGAAGACGGACTGCTTGCATTTCTTTTTAATATGTCATCTCCTTTGCTCCTCCACAGTTCTGGTATAGAGCTGGTGAACGCTGCAGCCCTCCTCCTTCTCTTGCTGCTGAACGTGCTGCTGGTCGGTCGTCAGGAGCGGCTGAAGAGGTGTGAGATGGTTCGGCGCCTCAAGGACATCATCACACAGCTGAGCGGTGAGTTGGGCTTGGTATTAATTATATTTAACCTGTCACTGTCTCACTGGGTCTGTCATACCCACGTGCATCAGGAAGTCCACCATCATTCCTGTGCCCAAGAAAACAAGACCAGCCTGCACCTCTGTAGTGTTGAAATGCTATGAACAACTAGTCAAGGATTACATCTGCTCCTCACTACCCAGCACAGTGAGTGGACCCATCAAAGGAAGCAGCATAGCACACATCTGCCACACCACCCTATCTCAGATGGAGAAGGAAGGAAGCTGTGAGATTGCTACTCATTGATTACAGTTCTGTGTTTAACACCATAGTGCTCTCCAAGCTCGTCCCAAAGCTCAGGGACCTGGGATTAAACACCTCAATGTGGATCTTTGATTTCCTGACAGGCAGACCCCAGGTGGTGAGGGTGGGTGGACCCACCTCTTCCCTAACACCGGAGCACAACAGTGCTGTGTTCCGAGTCCCCTGCTGTACTCCCTGTACACACACACACACACACACACACACACACCTGTGCAACCACTTTCAACTCCAACAGCATCATCACCTACCGCCTACCTGAAAGAGGTACCAAACAAGACCACAAGGCCCTGCAAAGAGTGGTTTGTTCAGCTGTTCATTCGATAGGTGATGTCCTACCCCGCTTACAGGACAACAAAATGTTAGAATCATTTAAGATCCAAACCACCCAGGTAACAGCCTTTAGGCCACTAGGATCCTAAATGAAGACACTGCCTAAGACGGCCCCCGCCTCCCCCCTCACACATATAAAACAGTTTTTAAGAGCGAACAGAAGAAACTGACTGATTGTATTTCACTGCAATTGTGTTTTTATGATTTCATGTGACTAATGTGATCAAAATAATTAATTGAACCACCACTGGAAACAATTTTTGGCATTTGTACTTCCTTTACAAGATGATCTCTTTTTTTCAATTTATTCGTGGCAACATCTATAGTGAAGTATGTTGCAACATGCTTGCTGGCATGTTGTTTGTTAGTCGGATTGTGAAATTCAGCACAGTGTGTCCACAGTGCTTTGTGCATTGGGGCTAATCTTCCTGAGAATACAGTGCCTTGTGAAAGTATTCAGCCCCCTTGAACTTTTTGACCTTTTGCCACATTTCAGGCTTCAAACAAAGATATAAAACTGTAATTTTTTGTGAAGAATCAACAAGTGGTACACAATCATGAAGTGGAACGAAATTTATTGGACAAAACTGAAAAATTGGGCGTGCAAAATTATTCAGCCCCCTTAAGTTAATACTTTGTAGCGGAACCTTTTGCTGCGATTACAGCTGTAAGTTGCTTGGGGTATGTCTCCATCAGTTTTGCACATCGAGAGATACATTTTTGCCCATTCTTCCTTTCAAAACAGCTCAAGCTCAGTGAGGTTGGATGGAGAGCGTTTGTGAACAGCGGTTTTCAGTTCTTTCCACAGATTCGATTGGATTCAGGTCTGGACTATGACTTGGCCATTCTAACACCTGGATATGTTTATTTGTGAACCATTCCATTGTAGATTTTGCTTTAAGTTTTGGATTATTGTCTTGTTGGAAGACAGATCTCCGTCCCAGTCTCAGGTCTTTTGCAGACTCCATCAGGTTTTCTTCCAGAATGGTCCTGTATTTGGCTCCGTCCATCTTCCCATCAATTTTCCCAGTCCCTGCTGAAGAAAAGCAGGCCCAAACCATGATGCTGGACCATGTTGGACATGGGGATGGTGATTTCAGCATGATGAGCTGTGTTGCTTTTACGCCAAACATAACGTTTTGCATTAATGCCAAAATGTTTGATTTTGGTTTCATCTGACCAGAGCACCTTCTTCCACATGTTTGGTGTGTCTCCCAGGTGGCTTGTGGCAAAATTTAAACCAGACTTTTTATGGATATCTTTAAGAAATGGCTTTCTTCTTGCCATTCTTCCATAAAGGCCAGATTTGTGCCATATACGACTGATTGTTGTCCTATGTACATTATTGCTTGCACAGTGCTTCTTGGGGTGTTTAAAGCTTGGGAAATCGTTTTGTATCCAAATCCGGCTTTAAACTTCTCCACAACAGTATCTGGGACCTGCCTGGTGTGGTCCTTGTTCTTTATGATGCTCTCTGCGCTTTAAACGGACCTCTGAGACTCTCACAGAGCAGGTGCATTTATACGGAGACTTGATTACACACAGGTGGAATCTATTCATCATCATTAGTCATTTAGGTCAACATTGGATCATTCAGGGATCCTCACTGAACTTCTGGAGACAGTTTGCTGCACTGAAAGTAAAGGGGCTCAATATTTTTGCACGTCCAATTTTTCATTTTTTTAGTTGTTAAAAAAAGTTTGAAATATCCAATAAATTTTGTTCCACTTAAGTTGTTGATGAAAAAAAAATTCAGTTTCATATCTTTATGTTTGAAGCCTGAAATGTGGCAAAAGGTTGAAAAGTTCAAGGGGGCTGAATACTTTTGCAAGGCACTGTATATGCAACAGTTGGCTAACAAACAAACACATTTTGCTATTCCAGTTCTCACGTGGGTTGGGAGTTGTCCCACAATTAATGATACCAGTATCAATACGGCTACTTTGATTCCGATACTGATACTAGTGTTGCAAGCCAGTGAACCATGGAGCAGCATAAACTAATACTAAATTCCAGCCACCTGCAACCTCACTCAATACAAATTACAATCTTTAGTACAGATTGGTTTGGCAGTGTGACAATACTAGACTTTGGGATGCTGTATCTAAAGCACCACTGCTGCTAATTAAGAGACAATGCATCTCACTATTATATATATTATTTCATCCTCAATTTTTTTGCCTGTTACTCCAGACTATCTATCAGGGTGTGTGGCTGACGTGCGATGGTCTCCATCTATGTACCCTGATCTATACACACCCTCATCCACATCATGGTCTCTTCACTGGACCTACCGTGACTCCCAGTTGGTTAACCTGCCTGTCAGTCTGCTGGTGGAGGGAGACATCATCGCTCTGAGACCTGGCCAAGAGGCGTTCGCATCCCTCAGAGGCATTAAGGTTAGTCTGTGTGTAGACACACATACATGTGCCAGGGTTCCCCCCCCAAAAAGTTGTTTAGCCCGGTGGCAAGTGTCTTGTTTTCCGAGGAGGGCCCGGCAGCATTTATAGTTTCTAGACGGAATTGAGAATTTAAAAAAGCTATACAATAGATTCCACAGGGCCCCACTTATAAGATTAAAAATATGACTACATCTACGTTTTTTTAACCGAGCCACTCCACTGTAACTATAGTTTAAGTATAATTTGGTACATGAGGAAAATGTGCATAATGGTTTGTATTGGATTAACTGAATTTGATTCTACTACGGCTTAGGGAATACACTGTACCAGGAATTTAGTAGCCCGTACCAACACCAGTGAAATTCCACGCTTCTCGATTCCCAATTTGACACCGTGGTAAAAAACAAAAACAAAACAGTAGATCCCATGTACTCTACTATGAAGTCTACATCTATATCACCAAAGGATTACAAGAATAACACTTGTGTCATGTCACTCTAGCTCAACTGTCACTATTTTGGCGTGGAGTGGTCTGAGGGGATTTGGGAAAGGAGGAGGGTGGGATTTATATGTAATTTGGAGAAGTTGAGTGCCCAACATTTCTTTTAAAAGCCCAATAATTGTGTCGATACACAAGCTCCCCCCTCTTGCCCAACATGAGTACACCTCCGGTCATATTGTGTACATTCAAATGTGCTTGAACACTGATATTCAACAACAACATCCCTTCTTACTCATTCATTTAAAATTCACTTTAGTATTTTTTTATTCAGAAATATATACTGGCATGACCTTTTATTTGACTAAGAATTGACTATTTGAATTTTGGTTTATTAAATATTAATCCTAGAAAACAAAAACCTAAAAAAACACTACAATGCTATCAGTTATTTGTCCTAGATATTCTCTTGGAATTGATTTGAGGTACCAAATACCAGAACTGTTATTGGTACAGAAAGCCAATATTTATTTCTCAACAACATAAACGCACCCACACACTCACAATCCTGTCCTACAGCTGACGTCACAGCTAACATCTTCACACTGGCAGGCAGAAAACATGTTATCCTCGGTCCTGCTAGCACGTACATGCATTAATACTAACTGCTGAGGTAAATAGTTGATGATAAGAACAGTTACACGTGAAACAGGTGTTTCAAAATAAAATCCCACTGAGCCAGAATCAGTTAAGGTTTATCACAAAATGATCTCTATCATCCTTACAGATCTCTGTATGTGTTGAAATAAATTTAAGAGGATCGGGGGTCGATAGGCACTCAGGAAATGATCACACTGGACTCAGGTTAGACTGGTACAATATATGGCGTTTATTGTCAATCTCAACCTGCAATCCCTCACACTTGGTCGCACATAATCAAACAGATAACGAGGCTTACCGTCGCCAATAGGTGGAGAGCCAACACCCCGGTAGATCCCCCGTGCAACCAGCTGGGCGTCTCGTACGCAACCCACAGCAGACTCTACCAGAGTGCGGAAGCCCCCCACTCTTTATACCTTTACCAACGGCAGACCGCGTGCGAGCCTGACGGGCCAAGTCAGGCTCTCAGGCGCCCACCCCTCACATACTAGAGCATTTGGCATCAGTAAGTCTCAACAAGCAAGTTTATCCAAGAATACCATATTTGGTTGGGTTACACAAGTGTTTCACAATTCCTCATATAAATTGGGTTACACAGGTGTTTCATACCTCTTTATGTAAGTGTGGTTATGTAAGCACAGGTGTTTCATATACAAGTGACCCAAATAAACACTTTGGTTAAGTAAGACCCAGGTGTTTCATGTACAAGTGACCCAGAGAAGCACTTTGGTTAAGTAAGACACAGGTGTTTCATGTACAAGTGACCCAGAGAAACACTTTGGTTATGTAAGCACCTTCGGATTAACACACACACATTCCTTATTTGTGAATTGATCAGAGCAACACCAAACAGTGATGATTTTATTATCACATTCCACTCTTGATGCTCTTCATCAATTCACAAAATTTTCCCATGTTAAAATTCCAAACCAATCTGGAAAAGGAGGATTATTAAGCAAATCATGAATTACCAATTCCCATAATTCTTGCAAAGTTAAATCTGTATGTCGAAATTGTCGCACCATTATAGGCTGCCAAAAGCTGATATAATACTCATGTGTAGACCACGATTCCAATTGTACCTCCAACTCTTGTCGTCCAAAATCTCCAGGATAATACTTCAACTAAATCCTCATCTCATACGTTGAAAAATTACCCATTCCACCTCCTTGCGAGTGCGTCGTACATAATAACATGTGACAAAATTACACAGAGTCAAAACACATATGGCTATTATAAGCAGTAATAAAGGCGGCACTAATGTTGATTTAGCGGTTACAGACATTCCTGAAAATATATCCCACCAATGATGGGCTGAATTCTGTCTAACAATTTGTGCTGTGTGCACAACTTCATCCTTTGCAATCAATGTGGATATCATCAGACTTGTGATGTTTGACCTATGTGACCTCACTAACCTTTGTATTTCTGTGGATCGCTCCAGTGCGCCTCTGAAACGATCCAGGGAAATCTTCCATGGCAGATGGAGAATATCCCACTGCGCACGGGTAAAATGGTGAGAGATTGAATAGTTTGTCAAACGATAGGTCAGGTTTCTCCAAGTCCAAATATACACATCTTTTACACACCCCGTGAACGGTACTGCAGGCAATTGTGAATGATTAGACATAGTAGCTACACACAATGTTTGTGGTCCAACTTGCCATAATCTGTCCGTGGGAACTTCCCGCGTCCAGTCACATAATGCAACCTCTGAGGCAGTTAAGCACGGATTGTGATATCCTGTTTGTAATCTACAAGCCATTCCTTTATCAGTATCTTCACAAAACTTAGCATCATAAGTTGAATTTGTTTGTGGATCCAACCACTCTCCATCCATATGTAAATACCAAAACCCCTGAGTAGTGATGACAGGTAGAACCTGATATAAACACACTACCATAGACGAGTTTACAATAAATTCTGTCCATGAGCCTTTACACATAGTCCCATTACATTGTGTTTTGTGACCAGCAAGCTTTATCCATTTGTCATTTGTCATATTCCAAATTCGCCGCCACTCAGAGGGATTTTCACTTGTTAAGATTCGCTCGAATCGCTCTTGTTGTAATTTAGCATGAATCATTTGCATATTACAAACTGTCCGATTTAGAGTTTTAGTCACATTCTCTAATACCTCTCCAGTAGCGTTAATTACATCAATTTGCCAACGTAAAGCTTGCGCCCACAAATCACTGTTTTCCTTTTGACCTACTATAGATGTAGGTAACCAATGTCCTAGTTGTAGCATACATACCACCCCTTTGTCGGCAGTCTCGCATGATTGCAGGTCATAGGTGAGATTTGTCTGTGGGTCAAACCAATCACCACCCATTTTCAAAAACCAATAACCTTGTACAGTTATTACAGGCAATACACAGTAATGACATACAGTAGTGCTATTTCTAACATCATACTGTGTCCAAAGTCCTTCACACATTGTGGCATCATATTTTGATTTACCAGGTTCCAGTTGCAGCCATTGATTATGGCTGATGTTCCACAGCTGTCTCCATTCACGGAGGTTACCAGTGGTAACCACCCTTTCAACCCCTCTCCTGTTGCACATGAGCATATATCATTTGCAAATTACACACAGTCCAGTTCAATGCAACAGAAATGTTTGTTAACACTTCTGCTGTCGCATTCCACATCTGTAGTTGCCATTTCAAACCTTTTAGGAGGATCTTTGCTGTTTCCTCCTGTGGAGTGACAACCGTTGGCATCCATAGTCTGACTTGATGGACAGCACGAGACGCATGCTGACCTGTGTGCTGTTTTTCCACGATAGATGGACTTGCCCCTTGGAGGTCAACATTCGGCCGGGTGTTGCCATGGTCTAACAGGCGTTGACAAACGGGACCATGACCCCTGGGCGCCTCCCACATCTTAGGGCGTCTGCCATTTCGCTGACTTCCTGGTCTCCCGATCAACCAATGAAACGGGAACATGGATCTGCAAAACAATTAATACTGCTATAACACAAAACAGAACACAATTAGTTTTCTCTTAAACAACATTTGGACACAGGCACATTTACCCATTTTTCCTCCCCTGTGTATAAAATTGACACTAGTGCATCACTGCCTTTTGCAATGATTTCTGCTGCTCTTGGGGGGCCATTTTCTTGCCTTACCCAAACTTTTGCTCCTGGTTTGTCATTTGAACCAAACCCTCCCTTGATAGGTAATTTCCCTACTTTTAACGGTAAAATTACAGTTTTGCCAAATATAACGTTCCCTCCCAAGCCTGAGAGAGGAACCAAAGGCCCCTTAAATTTATTTGGGTTACCATGAACTAATGTGGCCTCTGCCCCGGTGTCAACTAGGGCCACCACCTTCTGTACATTTAATTTTTTCAATAAATCTCTAATTCAACGTGTTCATTCATTCATTCAAACCTTTATTTAACCAGGATAAAAAAACTCCTTGAGATTAAAAATCTCATTTACAAAAGTGTCCTGGCAAGTGGCAGCAGCACGTTTTCAAATAGACAGAGACACTTCCAGGTAGATACATAAACATACTTTCACTCATCATATTCAAACAACAATGTCAGAAAATATCACCATAGTCCAAGACAGACAAGAATGTTGCATTTACAAGTTTTTTTTTTTTTTCCTTCAAACGACAAACAGGACTTGATTCTAAAGAAAAACCTAACTTCAATTTCAGTTTTTTTTTTTCTTTTAACCAAATCTTGGACATGCAATTGACCAATTTACGATTTGAATTTGCGGGGCTCGGCCTTTATCCTAGTCATCAAACTCCATTAAGTCTTGCAAGTCAGGGTACCGAGTGGACCCGGTCCATTCCCTGACCGACCCTTTCGGGGTCCGCGAGCCTGTGGTTGAAACTAATCTGACTGCTCTTCCTTCCTAAAGGAACCCCAATCTCCTAACGCTCCCAACTCCTGTATCCTTCCTGTCACTTCCGACATCGATGCATCGGGGGCACCGAGCATAACAGTCAACATAGCAGGACGATAGTGGGGAGGGGCCGTTCTTATTAGCAAATCCCTCACTACCTTTGGGACAGCCAATAACTGATATTGATCTGCCACCCCAACAGTTAATGCATCTCGCACACACAGCCGCGTCAGTCGTTGTACACATTCTTTTAATGTCACCCACTGCCCGGTTATCGGTACTTAACCCTCCGAAACGGGAAGCATCGCCAGAGTCCAAACCGACGTTATCAGCCCCAGCTTCATGCAATCGATTTAACCATATATCTGGGGGCTCTTGACTCTGCTGCTTGTATTGACTGGTCATGTAAGTTATTTCATCCTGCGTATAATCCTCTCGTATCATAGTTAATTGCGGGGCCGGCTGTTGCTGTTCTTGCTCTACCATTACCGGCGCACCGTCGGCGTCAACTTGTGGCACCCCAGCGTTATCAGTAACCTGCACTATCACGGGTGGCAGTACACGCCTTTCTTCTCTTCGTCTAGTTATTGGTTTTACTTCAGAAACACCTGACAACGACGGATATATTGGCGGAGTAGACTGTAGCCCTGCGGGCCATGGCGGCGGATCGGGTCGGTTTCGTTCCCACTCATCGAACGCTCCCCCACCACCTTCATCATCTCCCCAGATATTCCCGTCCCATGACGCGGGGTCCCATTCATCATCTATTTCCGCGATAAACGCCCGCACTATTTTTGGTTCTGCTTTCCGCGGTGTTTTTTGTGTTTGTCTGCGTTTTACAGCAGCCACATGAACAGTTAAGCGTTCTACTATTTTCCATAACCTGTCATTTTCTTTTTCTAATTTCTCCATTTGCTGTCGCTGTTTACATTCTAGCGTCGTTGATTGATCTAGCGCTCCGGTTCGTTCCTGCCAAGCGGCAGCTAAAACCCACGCAATCTCGCCGGTCCCTTTCAACGGCGCTTTTGGATTTACGTCAACTAACGAAACAATCCTCTGTATTACAGTCGGTGAAGCGGTTGTCACTGCACTCACTAAGGGACTCGGCGGTCCAATTACCTTATACAACGTGTGACCCACTGGTCCCCACGTCTGCCCCCGCCACACGGGGGGCAATCCTGGATACTCATCCATCTCACCCTCTCTAGGTGATTCTTCACTTTTCTTTTTTCTTCTCAAAAAAGCCATTTCCTGTGTGTAGTCAACCCTCTAGATCCTGCCGACAACGCCAAAATTGTGTTGAAATAAATTTAAGAGGATCGGGGGTCAATAGGCACTCAGGAAATGATCACACTGGACTCAGGTTAGACTGGTACAATATATGGCGTTTATATTTATAATATGTTTATATGTTTATATGTTTATATGGCGTCTGGATTGTCAATCCAGAGAAGCACTTTGGTTAAGTAAACAGTGATGATTTTATTATCACACTGTACAAGTGTAATTTTCCAATGCTAAACATTGTTGACCGTTGTCTATGTCACTTAAACCATGTTATGTTAATATGAAGTAGAATGTGGTGTTTGCTGTGTAGCTGCATTGACGTTAGCATATTAGGAAACAGACAGGCCTCTTTGTTTGGGACAAATTAGAACACGTTAGCTTAGTTTGCCACGTTTTTCTCGGGCTCTTTAAGGGCTTTTTAGTCGCCGTTTCCAACTTGCTGCGCGACAGTGTGACGTAAAATGACGTCACACTCTCGCGCGCCAAGATTTACTTTTGCCTGCTCTTTTTAAACTAATCCTTTTTATATTTTTATTATCTTTGTTAATTTCTGATTGGTTGTGTTTTTATTAGAGCTGGGCAACGATTAAACGACGATTATTATAATAATTATAATAATTTCCCTGATTAATCGCAATTAATTGCGATTGATAGCATTGTTATACGCAAAATGCAATAATGAATTCCAAAGGAGTGTATGTAGTGCAATTTTATTTTAATTGTTCTGCCATATGAACGAAAGTGCCATAACATTTGTACTGCAAAAACTTAACAGCATTTTGTTTATACAGTAGCAGTTAAATAAAATATTTAGTGTACATCTCAACTTAAATGGTGTGTCTTGAGGGAATCTCATACCTGCTGTCATTTGTTGCGATTCTCAGAATGTTTCTCAGACCGACGTCCTCCACAACATTAAAGTGCATGCAGTCTGTAGCTCTCCACGTCGCTATGGCATTTGTTAGCTTCTCTTGCCTTTGTTTATCTATACTTCTCGCACACGCTGCATCTAACTGCCAAAGCTTCGCACCACTGTTAATGTGTGTATTGCATTGAGGTGATATTTCAGACTGGAAGTACTCCGGTGATAAGAAAATTCAACTTTGCAGAATTTACAAACAAACCTTGGATTGAAGAGGAACAATGTGGATTCCGTCCTGGCCGTGGAACAACGGATCAGATCTTCACTCTCGCAAGGATCTTGGAGGGGGCCTGGGAGTATGCCCAACCAGTCTACATGTGTTTTGTGGATCTGGAGAAGGCGTATGACCGGGTCCCCCGGGAGAAACTGGGAAGTGCTGCGGGAGTATGGAGTGAGGGGGTCCCTTCTCAGGGCCATCCAATCTCTGTATGACCAAAGCGAGAGCTGTGTCCGGGTTCTCGGCAGTAAGTCAGACTCGTTCCAGGTGAGGGTTGGCCTCCGCCAGGGCTGCGCTTTGTCACCAATCCTGTTTGTAATATTTATGGACAGGATATCGAGGCGTAGTCGGGGCGGGGAGGGGTTGCAGTTCGGTGGGCTTGGGATCTCATCGCTGCTTTTTGCAGATGATGTGGTCCTGATGGCGTCATCGGCCTGTGACCTCCAGCACTCACTGGATCGGTTCGCAGCCGAGTGTGAAGCGGCTGGGATGAGGATCAGCACCTCTAAATCTGAGGCCATGGTTCTCAGCAGGAAACCGATGGAGTGCTTTCTTCGGGTAGGGAGTGAGTCCTTACCCCAAGTGAAGGAGTTTAAGTACCTTGGGGTCTTGTTCGCAAGTGAGGGGACTATGGAGCGTGAGATTGGTCGGAGAATCGGAGCAGCTGGTGCGGTATTACATTCAGTTTATCGCACCGTTGTGACGAAAAGAGAGCTGAGCCAGAAGGCAAAGCTTTCGATCTACCGGGCAATTTTCGTTCCTACCCTCACCTATGGTCATGAAGGCTGGGTCATGACCGAAAGAACGAGGTTTCCTCAGGAGGGTGGCTGGCGTCTCCCTTAGAGATAGGGTGAGAAGCTCAGTCATCCGAGAGGAGCTCGGAGTAGAGCCGCTGCTCCTTCGCGTCGAAAGGAGCCAGTTGAGGTGGTTCGGGCATCTGGTAAGGATGCCTTCAGGGCGCCTCCCTAAGGAGGTGTTCCAAGCACGTCCAGCTGGGAGGAGGCCTCGGGGAAGACCCAGGACTAGGTGGAGAGATTATATCTCCAACCTGGCCTGGGAACGCCTCGGGATCCCCCAGTCGGAGCTGGTTGATGTGGCTCGGGAAAGGGAAGTTTGGGGTCCCCTACTGGAGCTGCTGCCCCCGCGACCCGATACCGGATAAGCGGATGAAGATGGATGGATGGATGGATGGATGGATGGAGAATTTACAAATCACTTTGGTTCTGTCGACTGCGCCGTCTGGAAGAACTTTGAAATGAAAATGACCATGTAAAAGTTCCGTACCCTTCTGCATGTTTGTTGGTTCATTCCTCCCATGGTTTATCCGCCAATTCTTTTCTTTTCCGGTTCCTGTAAGCGCGGTAGCAGTCAGCAACAGACTTTTACACAGTAAAAGCCTGTGAGCAACAGATTTTTACAATAATAAAAGAAATAATAAAAACTGCGTTAATGCGTGATAAAAAAATTGTCTGCGTTAATTAATTAATTAATTAGTTAACGTGATAATAATGCGTTAACTTGCCCAGCCCTAGTTTTTATTTATGGTTTTAAAATTTAGTTTTGTCTTGCAACATTGTTGATTGTTTGAGATAAATAAATAATTGAAATTTAATGTGTGCAACCAGAGGTTGTGCACCACTCTATTTGTTTCAGCGGCTCACGACAAAGCGGAGACAGGAAGCATGGATGAGTTTGAGGACTCTCAGAGTGACTTCAAGTCTCTCTTGTAACCTTACTTGGTTAAGATGAGGTTTTTTTTGGTGAATGAAGTGGTGGCAGTAGCTCAGTCCGTAGGGAGTTGGGTTGGGTTGGGAACCGGAGGGTCACTGGTTCAAGTCCCCATATGGACCAAAAAATACGGAGTGTGGATTGGTGGCTGGAGAGATGCCACTTCACCTCCTGGGCACTGTCAGGTGCTCTTGAGCAAAGCACCGTACCCCCCCACCCGCTCAGGGCGCTAGTTCAGCTGGCAGCCCACTCACTCTGACATCTCTCCATTAGTGCATGTATAGGTCCTGAGCATGTGTGTGTATTTCAGGCCTGTGTGTGATTTAAGGGCCACAGGCCGTATTCAAACCCGGGCCGCTGCAGGATTCAGCCAACATGGGGCGCACACTCTTACTGGGTGAGCTAGAGGTCGAGCTTTGTCCAGACATTCTGAAGTATTAAAAGTGCTTGTCTTTGTCTATCATCCTCATTTGTATTCACAAGGATATTGAACTCACCATATTTATGTCTGGCGTTATTCAAGGGACGAAGATTCCACCTTCTTTTTCTTTGTTTCTTTGCAGGCAGGCTCAAAAGCAGCTGTTTTTCCTCATCCATTGACTCCAACATCATCTAGCCACTGTTGACCTTGACATCAATGCTGCTGCCAGTTCTGTCGTTGTTTACCTTTTTCTTCTTCTTCTAGTCCGTAGAAATAGCAAATAGTCGGTAGCCTTTCCTCATTAGCGCCACCTTTGTTCAGGAGAAGACTGCAACTAGTGTCGTGACCACCACGCGGGAGCATAGACAGTTACGGTGCTCCCATGACTCCACACTTTTGCGTGGCAGGTCGGGAATGGCGAGTATACCGGACGCTTAGAACTTTTAAGATGGATGATAAGTGTGTGTTCTCCCATTTAAAAACTGATTTATAAAAGAAAAACCTTTGTTGTTCAGAAAGAGGCTGAAATACTAACTCACACATTTATTACCAGCTGTTTCAAACAGGCAGTTCTGCCTGTTGCTTATAGACCGGAACGGTGTTTTGTGGCTGTTGCATCCTTCCTGTTTGTTTTCCATTTACACAGCCAGGGCTGTGTATAAACAGTGGATTATTTTCAGCGCACACAGAAAAATAAAGAGCTCGATAACCATGAGGAGCTATTCACTGATATTGACAAAAAATGTATTGGATTAACATACATTACTTTACCTGTAATCTACTCTTCTCTCCTCAGGATGATGAGCACATTGTGTTGGAGCCAGGAGATTTATTCCCTCCTTTCTCCCCTCCTCCTTCCCCACTGGCCAATGAGAAGAGAGGTCCCCAGAGCCCCCAGCAGCACCGTCTCTTCAGAGTGGTACGGACTCCAGTACTGGACATAGTCAGGTAGGGAACCTACCCACAGTGGGCCTAGTGGTTGAGAAATGGATTGTGTGGCTTACCTGGGTGTGTTATCTATGAGAGACAAGAATTTCCGTCATTAAACGTCCAATGTGTGGAACTTTCTCCCATCTAGCATTGAGATCATATATTGCAATCAACTCTATCACGCTACACAGTTCCAAGTTCGTATTACAGCTATGGTAGCCTTCACGCTTCAAAAAGCTGGTCTCTTGCTCTTTTTCTGTTCCTGAAGTCTGGATTTTGAATACGTGTGGTCCTCCATATTTCCTTCTTCAAACTTGACGTGGCCGGGAAGCAACGATACCCATTAGCAGCATTAGTAGCACCTAGGAGTTTATCATTTGACAGCAGTATGTCCTCTATGTCCCTTACCGGACGTATTTCAAGATGGCGCGTGACTATGGAGCGTCTAGCCCAGTTCATGCAAATGGAAATGTAAAATTTCAAGCCAATAGGAATACTTGAATTTGATGTTGGTGGTAACTATTCATGAAAGAAAAAAAAAACATGTTACACACTGGACCTTTTAATAAATTACGTATACCAGTGGTTTTCAAAGTGTGGTGTTGAGAGGTTTTAGGAGGTTTCCAGCAAAAAGGGGAGCACTTTTTTCCACTATAATTCCATCCTTAAATAACACAATGACAGAATGTATGACTATGTCGGTAATGGATTTCATACACTTACTGTAATAAAACCTCTAAAAGCAAAAATCCTATCAGATGAGGGAGACTGGGACTAAATCTAATCAAATGGGGGGGCCTGTGGTCTTAATTTTCTCTGGGCACCTCACGATTCGATTTCGATGCAGAGACCAACGATTTGATTCTAAACCAATTTCCGATGCATCTCCATGCAACAATTTTTCTACATACATTTCCATACATACATACGTACATTTCCATGCGTAATTTAAAAAAAAATACATAGAAATCGGAGTAAAATTTTGACTTATGCAGTATTTGTCACACCCAAGTTGTAATGAAATGTTTAGTGTACTGAGGTTTTTATTGTGTAGTCATTCCATGTTTCAGCCTTAAACATGATGAGTCACCTTCTCACACAGTGATCTTCTATGTCAGAGGCTGAGTCATGTTTAAAGGTGGAGAACATGAAACATGAGCTGGTCAGATGTAATTTGATAACGTAGATCAACAACCTTTATGTGTTTTGCCTAGTTATTTCATATATGTTTTATTAGATCATGTTTTTTTATATATATATACACACACAACTTATTTTTGTTTTGTCTATTTGTGTATTTTTTTCTGCACTCTTGCCTAAACTCAAAGTTGTTGTCCATTATCCCGTTCTCTTTCAGTCACTGTGTTTTCTGATCTGAACAATCTCTAGTTAAAAATAAAATAAAATACATCTACATATCACTCTAGTAAGTTTAGAAGCACTAAATAGCAACACCTAGACGCTATCAGCTCCTTGTAGAAATGAATGTTTCAGCCCTGTCTCTTCTTTTTTTCAACAGGAACAGTTTGGAGATGGCGTTGGCTCGACCAATCACAGTGCTAGATAATGAGAGGTTTACAGTGCAGTCGGTTATTGCCAAGCTGGTCTGTCCAGTTGTTCTGGTGAGCCATTTAACATGGAGTTTCTAAATTGCCTCTGCAATGTTTTTTGGAATCACTGTTTCTCTACTTAAAACGACCCCGATGTACTGTATGCCACCTTTGCCGCTCAGGTATCTTAATAATCTTTCCCCTTAGGTGGCATTCCTGCTAGTGAACACTGTCCGGTATTTTTGTGATGCACCCAGCCTCACCCCCGCCTGCTTCAATTTCTTTCAACTTCAGGTACGATTCAAAACTATAGGTGTGTAGCTAACCAAGGTGCAAACACAATATTTTGCCATCACTTTTCCCTTGGTTGGCATTAGTAATGTGATACTTTATAATAATCAGCTGTGGAACACACAATACTTAATGTTAATGGGAATAAACCTACCGAACACATCTTACACAGTGGTTCAAAAGAGATCGTTACATGAAAAGGAGATGACTGGACAGAGATGTGATTGTGTGACATTGTATTTGCAGTTGATGGGTGTTCTGCCCATCTTGCCCTTGCTCTTCCCTGTTATGTGGGTGCTGTTGAATGCCTTCGGAGAGGCTAGGGTCCTCGCTGAGTTCAGCCGCGCGTCACCAGCTGGTCTGGTGAGGCACAAACACACATACACACTCACACACACAAATGGCGGAAAAGACAGCTCTTGTTACTAACATGGAGGATTGTGTTCTATATTTTAACTAATAACTGAAGACACACACGCTGTAGGGTTAGACTAATAAGTGACATCTGATATTTTACATGGTCAACACCAACAGTAGAGTACTCCCATCTGTGATATGAAACACTGTGATAAAGAATTGCATGTCAAACATTACCGTTATAAATGTTACACATATTGCCAGTAGTTTTTACAGTGTTTTAGTGCTTGAGTACAGAAACAAAAGAACAGAATAATTGTTGTTTACTGACTACACGTGATGCTGTTTCATATGTTTTCCATGCTGGCTATTGGCACCTTCCATTCAAAAATAATAATAGAGATCCTGAAACCCATACGAGTCTAACTCTAACACACACACAGAGGAGAGATAGCCAAGGCCTCCCTCTGGTTTTAACTAGACTCTTCTCTTGCTCCAGCTTGCTAAGTTCTCTGAGGACACTCTAAGCAGCTACACCGAAGTGGTTTCCTCCCAGGTATAACCTCTCGCTGTCTCGCTCTCCCCTCCTCCACTCGCTTGGCTCTCCCACCTGAACCCGCCTGTCTTCACTCGCTTGCTGTCCTCGCCCTTTGCAACTCCCTCTTTGGAACTCCCGTGCACACCCCTTGCTACCCTCCCACCTCCACCCTGTCACCCTCAATCTCCATTACATCTTTGATTTCTTCGCCATGGAAATCTTCATGGACATCTTGTGATCCGACCACCTCTCTGATTTTTCATGCATATTCATAACCTTTTCTTTCTTTTGCGTCAATACAAGCCCTTTGCTTTGCTTTCCATTTTTGTTTTATTCATCTCGCACAATTTCATCTGTGGATTATCTGTCAACATGCCTTGACCAAGCACCTCTGGATGTAAGTTTACGCTCAGAGGTCTCCAGTCGTTTTTGACATGTTGTCTCGACAGTCAGTGTCTCTTTTTAAGATCATTTTCTCACGTCATGGATACCACTTCTAATCCCACGACCTCTCACAGTTCCTGACTAAACCTAATCATTTTCCTCCATTGTTGCCGGGCTTAGTGCTCAAAGGAAAAGTCATCAGTAGATTACCCCTGATCTGTCTTTATGAAAGCATTAGTATGTCTTTGGCTTTGCTCCAAATGAATACAGAGAATAAGTGATACATATAGGGAAGAAGATCTGGGATGGACTTTTACTTGAATCTGCGCCTCTGCTTGTCTACCTGCACGTCTGGAAATCAGCCCCCATATGGCCCTATGGTAGTAGTTCTCTACGGTATCATCTCCTAGTTTCCCTTCCTTATCTCATTTGGTATAATAATGAAAACAATTTTGATTTGGTCACAACGTTAAATGTTAATTTGAAATCTGTATTTGGCAGATACATTTTTAATAGTCACTCACCATACTGCTGTTGCTAGTATTGTGAATGATTTTGGTTTGGACCTATTTCAAAACATTGTCCCTGCTGTACACTCCGACTGGACTGAGCCACTCACATCCAACATGCTCCTCATTGATGCCTGTTGCCGTACTCTACACATGGTAGTAGTGTGCAACATTTGTCTCGGGTTGGTTAATTTATCTCAGTTACATGTTACATTATTTCCGGTCCCTTCATGTGAACTATAGAGTTGGATGACTGAGGAAAATAGTATTGCCGTGTGATTTTTTTTAATTTTATTTTTTATTTTTTTTATTAGACCTTTTTGGCCTCATATATGTACAGAATGTAACTCAATACAAATATATAGACATTTTTAGTATGAAACTAACCAAAGTGACTGTTGTCTGTATGTCCATGTTTACTGGGCAAACAGGAACTAGCTCTGCGTTAGACCCTTAATGGACATGTTTCCTTGGTTTACCAGCCAAAGTTCATTTTGGATGCTGCCTGATCAGAAGACCAGAGGAGGCAATGAAGGGCAAGCTGCGAATGTTTTCAGTGTGTCCCTCGCTGAAGCGGTTGTTATAGATTCCATCCAAAAGAATCAAAATCTGCATGGATTATTTTGGACCACTCACTAAATGCTGCAGCTTGCACTAGCCCCCCCCTCGCCTCGTGCCACTAGCACTGTAGTATAGAATCTTTGCCCTTTGTCTCTCTTTACAGCCCAATCACCGAGCCGGTTTTCATTGCTGGTTGGGGCATTTAGGCTGACCTTAATCTACTTTCTTGCTTCTTTTTAAAATGTCTATTTTAATTTTAATAATATTTATGACTTAAAGGTCCCATGGCATGGTGGTCTTTGGAAGCTCTTAGTGGTCTCGTTATACTGTATCTGAAATCTCTTTCTCAAAATTCAGCCTTGCTGCAGAATTACAGCCACTAGAGCCAGTCCCACAATGAGTATGTGCCATTTCTGAGTCTGTAGCTTTTGAGGAGGAGGGAGGGGGGGGGACGAGATAAGGGGCAAGATTCCAGATTTGCCTATCTGAGCTTTCATTTTCTCAAAGGCAGAGCAGGATACCCAGGGCTCGGTTTACAC
The DNA here is from genome assembly GCA_013375575.1 of Percina caprodes. NCBI lineage: Eukaryota > Metazoa > Chordata > Actinopteri > Perciformes > Percidae > Percina > Percina caprodes. The sequence continues at coordinate 22,913 of JABXJD010000111.1, read as the reverse complement.
CTATCACCATTTCTAGCCACATTGGGGTCCATAGGCAGGCTGGGGGGACGCATATTAATGTTAAAAACCTTATAAAGGGAATTTTTCATGTCATGGGACCTTTTAAATATTACCTTTTTATTTTCATCATTTAAATGTCTTGACACACATTTCTGTCTTCTAGTACGTAATAGAAAGTGTGTGTGTGTGTGTGTGTGTGTGTGTGTGTGTGTGTGTGTGCGCGCAGGAGTTGCTGCGTTGTGTGTGGAGACACCTGGTTGGCGTCCTGAAGGGAGAGTCTCAGACACTCTGTTATACTTCCAGCCTTTTACACACTCTAGGATCTGTCACTGTGAGTATTATGGGGAAAATAGACAGATATCTAATGGCAATTTTCAATTGTGATTATTTCCCGTTACTTAATCATTGTGTTGTCTTCGGGTCAAATTTGACCAGTTGTCTAAATGTCTACATCAGAAATATGTTTTTTTTTTCAACTACCTATTTTGATTACCCAAAAATAACAGGGATGATTCCATAAAACCCCCTTTGCAAGTACAACAACAATCTCTCCTTTCATTGAATTTTGTTTTGTTCAATGTTTTAGCATCTGAAAAAAAAATTCAAAACAGTATCTCAACATATAACGACATATGCCATTCTGTGATTTTTCCTTCCTTTAATGAGTCTAAAAAATTCACAATTTCTGCTTTGTAACTCAAGAATAAAGTATACTTTTCTATAAATGAGGTTTATTGACCATAATTTCCAAAATAATATGTAAATCTAGTAATGAGTTGGTGTATATGCTGTTTATACATGTTAGGGAAAAGATGCGTTAAACGTCAAAGTGCCAGTAACATTGAAAAAAAGCGTCAAAAGAGAAAAAAAGTTTTGACCCTGGAGGACGATGCATGGTTGAATGGAAGACAACGCAAGGGTTAGAGGTGCTGTAAGTGATGTCACACGTTTTTTAGGCTACAACATTTTTGTCACACACAGCAAACATCTCCTCACTATCTGCTAGCTGCCTGTCCCCAGAACACACTGTAAAAAACATCTCCTCACTATCTGCTAGCTGCCTGTCCCCAGAACACACTGTAAAAAACATCTCCTCACTATCTGCTAGCTGCCTGTCTCCTGAACACACTGTAAAAAACATCTTACTACACGCTAGCTGCCTGTCCCCTGAACACACTGTAAAAAAACATCTGCTCACTATCTGCTAGCTGCCTGTCCCCAGAACACACTGTAAAAAACATCTTACTTCACGCTAGCTGCCTGTCCCCTGAACACACTGTAAAAAACATCTCCTCACTATCTGCTAGCTGCCTGTCCCCTGAACACACTGTAAAAAACATCTCCTCAGGTGAATAATCCTATTTCAACAAATGGTGGCCTTTAAGAAACAAAGGAGCAGCTGGTGTATCTGATTCCAGTGCAGCCAGACAAACACTGTTAGAAGTCAGTCAAAAAATAATTGCATCCTCCATCTGATTTCATGCTGCGAGTACTTTTCCCCACATAGGACACGTTAACAGCAGGGCACAGTAAAAGAAGATGGTTAGCTTGCTGAACAGTTGGAGCTGTGCAGCCCTTTAAAGGGTAATTTAGTTTTTTGTCAACCTGGATCCTATTACCTATGTACTTGCATTAGAAACTCTTTCATGTGTGTAAGCTTTAAATCTTTGGTGTGTATGTAGGTGCTGTGTTGTGTAGACAAGCAGGGTATCCTGTCATGGCCTAACCCCAGTCCAGAGACTGTGCTGTTCTTCAGTGGACGAGTGGAGCCACCGCACAACAGCCAGGATGATCTCCGAGACGACCTGTCTGTCAGCTCCTACTGCCGAATGGAGACAGATGACGACAGGGATGAGGTGTGTATGTGTGCCTTTTCTTTTTCTACAGTGTAGCAGCCTGATGGTGTTATTTTTAGTTGAAAACTGACTGAAATTCAAGAATCCTTTACCTGACAATGCACAGTATTGTATGCATCCCTGACTCCTCGTGACTGCTGCACAGGCCCAGGAGGCGGATGCTCTGCTCTGTCTACCAGGAGAACCCCGTCTGGGGGACGGGCCGGAGCCCAGTGAGACGTCACATGACACTGCTCGCTCGTCTGACACATTCCGGCCGCGGCGCACCTGCCAGCCTGCACACACTCGCACCAAACACCACTCGGGATCCAACGTGAGCTTCAGCCATGACGTTGAGGGGGGAGAGGATGACCAGGCCCAGGTAAAGACTGGAGCTGGAACCTATCAACTGTATGAAATAGTTATAAAAACAAAATAGAAAATTAAAGCTTAATTTGACTTTACGATCTCTGCTGTATTGTAATGTTGTTTCTTTGTGTCATTTCTGTCCTGGATTTATCCAGGACTTTGCAATGGGCTGCCCGGAGGCGGAGGCCGATGACTTTGTGTGCGACTACCACCTGGAGATGCTGAGCCTGTCGCAGGACCAGCAGAACCCAGCCAGCATCCAGTTTGACGACCTCTCCTGGCAGTGCCACCTGCCGTCCCTCAAGCCACTGGGCCTCAACATCATGCTAAACCTCTGCAATGCCAGTGTCACCCAGCAGCTCTGCCGCTTCTCTGACCACCTGTCCAATCTGGCTCTGCAGGAGAGCCATGGCAGCGTGCTGCCCGTCTGCGTCCCCTGGGGGCTCTGTGAGCTCTCCAGGCTCATCGGTGAGCATGCAATGATGGTGGGGTTTTTTTTTGGGCTGCTTTTGCATCTAGTCAAAGGTGCTCCAAGCGATATCACACATTTTTTGTCACATACAGCAAACATCTCCGCACTATCTGCTAGCTGCCTGTCCCCAGAACACACTGTAAAAAACATCTCCTCACTATCTGCTAGCTGCCTGTCCCCAGAACACACTGTAAAAAACATCTCCTCACTATCTGCTAGCTGCCTGTCCCCAGAACACACTGTAAAAAACATCTCCTCACTATCTGCTAGCTGCCTGTCCCCAGAACACACTGTAAAAAACATCTCTTCACTATCTGCTAGCTGCCTGTCCCCAGAACACACTTTAAAAAACATCTCCTCACTATCTGCTAGCTGCCTTTCCCCAGAACACACTGTAAAAAACGCAAACAAATGGCAACAAAAACAAGCTGCGCCAACCTGCACCACCAAACATAACAAACTGTCTTCCAGCGTTCCAGCCAATAACCAACAAGAGGGATTTGAGAGGTGGGGTTTGGGGGGGGGGGTTTAGTGTGCAGAAGCACGGACGAGAGGGAGAGGGGACGGATGAGGAGGAGGGTGGGCTAACCTAGTCTCGTTTTGTTTGAAAATACTTTGAACGGCAACAAGAAGGGCCGTCACCCAACATCGCTTAGAGCCCCTTTAACGTAGAGCAAGCGTTTTAGACCATGGGTTTTCCCCCTTAAGCCCCTTTCACACAAGCTTTGCAAACCTGAAATGATCAAGACATTACCCTGCAGAGCTGAATGGGAGAACGCAAACATCCAAATCCGTCCAATCGGATCAAGTGGTCTTTACTCAGTCAGCTCCCTTGTACAAAGTCTGTGTTATTTCTGATTGAGCCAAAAACTGTGAAAATGAACAGCAAGCGACTGGGCGTGTTGATGATGTTTCAGTTGGCGCGGAAAACAAACAGAGGGTGAAGAAGGAGGGATTTACACGAAGACGCCAGTTAAAATGTCTTACTGGAGAGACAAAAACATTGAGGAACTCGTCAGACAAATTCCTGGAATGACAAGAGACTTGTTTGTTTATGACCAAATTATGAGCCGGCTTCATGACGCAGTTTAATTTGCATAATTTCCTGTTTGCTGCACGCTCTGAGAACTGAGTCCTCTTTCAGGCATACTAATAATGTGAAGTCCCTTTTTTGTTGGTCCGCTTTAAGAGGACTGTCTGAGCACTATGAGGAAAGCTCTACCCCTATATGGTGTTAATTAGTAAGTAAGAGTAAGCCCACAAGCTGTTGCATTGTTGCTCTGGAATGTAGGGTTGCACGTTATTGAAAAATTGTGATATTGCGATATCAATATTCATTTTGATATTTTTTAAACAAGTAAAATTACATCAAATAGATTCTTAACAAATTAAGCAAATTTTATTTCAACTGATGGACTGGTACAATATGATTACATAAATAAGGACCATGTCTACAGAACAGAACATGTTGTAACAGTTGGACAGGACATGTACTGTTGGGCAGTGTAATATATATATATATATATATATATATATATATATATATATATATATATATATATATATATATATATATATATAAAAGAGGACAGGACATGTACTGGTTGGACAGTGTAAATATATATAAAGAGAACAGGACATGTACTGGTTGGACAGTGTAAATATATATAAAGAGAACAGGACACACCTTTTCTCTTCTGATTTGTTCTGTTTTGGTTGTCTCTAGCTATGTCTCTAACATGTGCAAGTGGCACGGCAACTGGCCAATAAAATGATGACCATCATAGTGTTTCACAACTAAGCCACACAGCCAACAGATAGGAGGCAGCGCTCCACAAATAAACTAAATATTGCATACTTTCGATATAATGCGATAACAATATTGAGTCGATATATCTTGCACCCCTACTGGAATGGGAGTATTTCACCTGGCAAAACCGCAAGAGAATCAGAAGTAATTTTGTGTGTCTCTAAGGGGAAAAAAATGTCTTGTCAACTTTCTGTTGTGTGAAGAAAAAAAAGTTTTCAGTACTAGATTGCATTACCTGTTAGAATCTATAAAACAACAACTGTGTGTGTGTGTGTGTGTGTGTGTGTGTGTGTGTGTGTGTGTGTGTGTGTGTGTGTGTGTGTGTGTGTGTGTGTGTGTGTGTGTGTGTGTGTGTGTGTGTGTGTGTGTGTGTGTGTGTGTGTGTGTGTGTGTGTGTGTGTGTGTGTGTGTGTGTGTGTGTGTGTGTCTCAGGGTTCACTCCTGGTGCCAGGGAGCTTTTTAAACAGGAGAACCACTTGGCTCTGTACCAACTGCCATCAGGAGAAAAGACAAAGGAGTTCACTTCCCGCCGCCTTCATTACTTCACCAAACGCCAGCCTCCCATCTCCCACCTTATCTCCCTGTTTGTACGAGACTCTTCCTCCAGTGAGTCCACACACACACACACACACACACACCAATCTACCTAGGTTTCTGTCCTACTAGTCTGGTTTGTTTTATTTAGTTTTTAATGAAATGATAAAAGCTAACGCTGATTTTCCACTGGGCGCGTCTGTGCTGCGTTCCGGCTGTGCCACGCACCATACCACCCCTAGAGCGTCTCGGAAGTTGAGCATCTTGCCTGCTGGACTTGCAGATTTTATTGTCTCTACAAGTACTTGAAAAACGAATCGCGTGTTTATTAACTAGTATCTATCTTCTAGGGATGTCCCGACCACCGTATCGGACTACAGCTGATTTTGGCATTTTTTTAACTGATCAATCGGCATTCACCCCAGTTACTGTACCCCAATCATGTACATCAGCTTGTAGTGATCACTGCCTTTAGTCACACACACCTTGTTCCACAAACGCACTGCCAGACTGCCTGGTTGCCGGCACTTTCAAACCAAGATGGGTGCAGTGTCTGTTCAGAGTGTCTCGTAGGTTGTAGCCCTTGGCAACAGTTTAAAAAGTCCGTCTTTCTTAGTCACCCAGTTTTTACAGAAGCAGATAATTGTAATTCTCCACACTTCTTGGGGATTCCACCAGGAAACCACGCTTTCAGGCCGTTATTCCCTGGAGCCGACATCGGTAAACACAAGAAGAAAATCAAAGATTGACTATTAATCGCAAGAGGCGTTAAATGTATCAAGCTTAAGACTGACTTTGCTTACCTGGTTATTTTTAGGCAGACAATAAAAACGGTGTGCAGCTCTTTTACCTGAGCAAATACAGATACTAAGATACTGATCGGAACATCCCTACTACCTTCTACTTTAAGCACTCCTGTAATAGAACTCCATGCGTTCTCTTTTAAGGCGTTGTCCTTATTAAAAGGATCTCTGATGTCTATTATGTTTTTCCACCTCTAAGATGAATATTTCGTTGTCCGTGGTGTTGTAGAGAACGACACTGGGGGATGTGTTTTGTATAAAGTTGCTGTTTAACTTCTTGGCTGAACGCCCCGCGGCTCACGTGGAAATAGACCTGGCGCGTATCTTTAGCGGGGCGGAGAGCCGCTTCATGCACTTCTGGGCACGGATTGTGGAGTATCAAGCATTGACTTGAATGGCCGCTAATGCTCGCAGGCGGTCGCTGCACCTCTTGAGCACAGTGCAGACGCGCCTGGTTCAAAATAGTGGTAAGCCCTAAATTTTTTTTAATTTATTTGTTGCATTTTACTATGTTAATTGTCCTTTCCCTTTTTCTTCCCTTTGCTCAAATAGCAGAGTAAGTTAAAAAGAGAATTCGTTTTTTTTGTTTTATTGCTAATGTTATTAACTCTGTGAGTAATGACGCTCTGACCTTTCTGTTGCAGATAATGTCCAGATGCTGTCGCATGGCTCGGCCGACCTTATCCTGGAGTCCTGCACTGACTTCTGGGATGGAACTGATATCTATCCCCTCTCAGGCTCAGACAGGTGCAGTGTCATTTTTACTACGCTATAAATCTTGAGTCAAACATAGAGTATAAAAAAGAGTTAATCACAAGCCGATATCATCCATATTTCTAGCAGTCTTTCCCATCTTTCGCCCATTGTTTGTTTAACCCGTCCCTTTGCCTGTTACAGAAAGAAGGTTCTGGATTTCTACCAGCGTGCCTGTCTGTCAGGCTACTGCTCTGCATTTGCGTACAAGCCCATGCAGGTATCCTTGTCCAGCCAACTGAATGGGAAGTGTGTGGAGCTGACCTGTGGTCCCTGTCTCTTCTCCGGAGTGGAGCTGCCCTCCACCACCCCCATCAAACACAACTCCTGCAGGAACAGCTGGAGCTCCGACGGTACGACTTATTGACAGGGGGACATAGGTAGGGTTGGGTACCTTTCGCATCTGAACCAATACTAGTCCCGATACCGGTACCAGGAATTTGGTTCTCGGTACACAATGATATTTATTTCGGTACTTTCCCTCTGTAATTACAAAAAAAAAATACTTCAGTTGTAAAAATAATTCCAAACCAATTTAGTTAGAACATTGTTTTTAAAAATAAAAATAAACCCCTCCCTCTCTCCTCCCAAACTTGTCCCTACAACGTATTAATTTGAATAATTATTAATTTCTTAATCAATGTAACTTTTATTCTTGTATTTGTATACTATTATATTTTAGCCTATTTTTATTTTCATCATGACCGTTTTTTAATTGCTCTTTAATGTTTCATATAAAGCACTTTGAGTTGCCTTGTTGCTGAAAGGTGCTGTAGAAATAAAGTAGCCTTGCATAACAACCTCAGCCTGTCAGTCATTCCCCAGGGTATAGAAAGCACCGTCCTGTTCCTGCTCGTCTCAGAGGAAGTGTAACATCAACAGCACCGCAACTGCTCTTGCCTTGCCTTTAATATATCACAGTGGAAGATGTGTGCGTGAAGTTTTGAAAAACTGCAACCACACTCGAAACCTTTTAATCGGCATTGCCGTGACTCACTGTGACTTCAACAAAACTGCAGAGCTTTATTTGTCCTCTCCCTAGAGCCGCTGGCTCAAGCCATTTGCCAATCGATTATGGTGTCATAATACACAGCATTATTTTTGATAATATTAAAAATTTATTTTAAAAAAGACTAAAATGTTTTGACTAAAACTTGACTAAGATACCTTGAGTTCTCTTTTAACTAAAACTAGACTAAAATGACGAGACTTTTAGTCGACTAAAACTTGACTAACAAAAAAAACATGTGAATGACTTAAATATAACTATGAAACTAACAAGGTCATTTGGCACGAGACTTAATTAAAATAGGTGACAAAATTAACAGTAATTAGTATAGTAAGGACGTATAGTTAAAGTAATGATACAACTTTCTCTCATTCTGTTTTCCTTTCAATGTCTTTCCCCTTCATGTCTATAGAGGGTATAGGTGAGGGTGTGGAGCGCGACGACTGTGTGCAGGCCCTCAGTGGGCAGATCTTCATGGGCATGGTATCGTCCCAGTTCCAGGCGAGGCTGGACACCGTCAGGCTCATCGATGCCCTCGTCACCGCCTGTATCCGGTTTGTTTACTTTTCCATGGAGGATGAGCTGCGGAGCAAGGTGAACACTCCTGAGCTTGAATGAACATTCAGTAGTACCGTATGTACAGTAGTTGGTTACAGTGGCACCGGCAGCCGTCATCCTGTTGGCACTGTGAGACACGCAACGCATCAAATGAAAACAATGTGTAAATGCGCACAGGAGCAGCAGCCAACTGCAGCTCTGTTCTCCCGTCTGTTCTGTTCACAGTGCTAATTTTTTCATTAAATATACTTTATGTCACCAACAACCCATCCACTATTAATCACAATGTTCATTTTTATGACTCGGTTACAGAGTATCGCTAAACCCACAGACGGAGCTAGCATGTTGTTTGAATCATGTGTGTCAACATAGACATGAATATTGCAGTTTTTTTTAAATAATATTTGGGATATGATGTCGACATGGACCACGGATAAATCATGTTCTTCATCTCTCCGTAGAAGCTTGCCGACAGTTGTCTGCTCTAAGCGCATCCACCTCTCTCTCTCTCTCTCTCTTACAAAATGCTTTAGTCAAATATTTTCACAATCTTGTCATTATGATATACTAAAAGTACGCTAGGAGCACACTCTCATACACATTAAATATTATAAGAACAGATGATTTTTGATGCAGTGAACCGCTTTAGCGGCAGGGCGTTTTTTTTGCGTACTATGAAATAGAATCCTGTCGGCGCCACTGGTTGGTTAGTTTGGCCACAATGAGTATGATACTCTTTCCTCAGGAAATTAAATAACTCTTATCTATTGTCTCTCTATGTCTCTGCTGGCAGCACCATTGTCATCCAATAAATGTATTTAATGTATATCCCGGCATGCAGTTGTTTCCAGTCCACAGTCTGGGACACACCAAGGGCCCGTCTTGCAGTTACTGCTACAAAAAACTGCAATAATTGTTCGCAGCAGAGCTATTTTATTAGCAAAAAATGACAAAATCACACCCTTAAAAAAAGAATAGACATTACATTGTCTCAGCAACTCAGACATGGTGTAAAAATCATCACTGGAACATATTAGGACAGATAAACGTGTGCATGAAGAAAATACACAAAAGATATAAGAGAAAAATCAATACAAAATGTACATCAGAAGAGTGTGAGTGCTTGAGTTATTTGGCTACTTTTGTGTCTATGCAGGTTTTTGCAGAGAAGATGGGTTTAGAGACAGGCTGGAACTGTCACATCTCTTTGACTCCAAACGGAGACAGTCCTTGTGATGGAGCTCCATCCAGCCCTGGTCACGGCTCCCTGCATGAAGGTAGGTGCCACGCGTATTTGTACAAACTCAGCTTAATATTTACTTGAGCGATGCACTACCTGCCGCTTCTACTGATTGCAGGTTAGATTTGTATTTGTATGGATTTTTAGGGTTTATATTTTGTGTGGATTCAGGACTTAAATGCGTAAAGGGAACCTCCACTGATTGTACACATCAAAGTGGGTTTACAGGTGTGGGGAAGTACTACTGCATACATGGAAAAAAGTCAAGTCTTTTGCAAAGACTACAAGTTTGAAAATTGAAAAATTGAAGTGTTTACAATACCTGTAGCTCGCTCCTCATCACAGCTTGAGGCTGCTACTAGCATAACGCACCCAAATCTCAGTGTCACTTCCCAATGGGAATCGAGTGCAGCTTTGAGTCGCTCATGCTCAGATTTAAACAGTTTACAGCTTAACGTGTCATACTGAAATTAGTAAAATCCATGAAACAAACTTTATCACTACAAACAATAACAGAAGACTGGAATAATTTCAAAAACGTTTTAGCTATCTATGTTTATTTGATTGCTAACGTTAGCTTAAAACACCATTCCACTGACGGCCTTTGTTGTGTTTGATGCTAACTTGTAGCCAGCAGTGAACCAACTTCGTTAAGTAGGTCCATTTTTACTGTTTTGACATTAGAGAAGTCTCTCGTTAGCATCTTAGGCTACTTGTCGCAAAGTGACATACGCGCAACTCACATCTTCCCTCGACTTAACTCGGGGAGTGACACTCAGAACCCACTGTAGGCAGGTGCATTGCATTGTAGGGAATGTAGGCACTAGGTTATGCCAAGAAAGAAGCATGTGTGGAATAAATATGACAATGTTATAGAAGTGCTAAATCAGTGGAGTAGTCTTCAGTCTCGTGCATATTGACATCCACTCGCTGCAGAGCAGAGGAGCGGCTGGCTAGTCCACACAGCATTCTGGGATGGGAGGAAAACTTGCTCTGGCTTATTGGCATTTCTTTAAACCAATCACAATTGTCTTGGGCGGCGCTAAGGTCCACAAAGAGCCGCTGCAGAATAGTCGTGCGAGAAAACTCAGATTGGACAGATAATCTAGCTAGCTGGATTTACTCTGCAGAGATCTGAGGAGCAGTTGATACGGTTTTGGTCTTTCATTTTTGATACTTTTTCTCACATCTTTGTCAGAAAGATAAGCCCTGCTCTTGAAATTGCAATATTTGGTGTGACCCCTGCTGGGATGGCGATATCTGGTGCACAATCAGATGCCATTGCGTTTTCATCTCTATTGGCCAGAAGTCTTATTTTGTGTAATCAATAGTCAGATATGTGTCCCACACACATTTCCTGTGGCAAAAGAAAAATCCAAATCCTCCCTTCCATGTTTGCTAAGTAGACTTCCTAATTACGTATGGTGTTTGTTCCAGTCAAAAACCTGTTCCTTTAAATTCAGGCATAACAAGTGAACCCTGTGAAAGCTAGTTGGAAAATGTTTGAGTGGTTGAGAGTCTCTCTTTATATGTGGTCCAGATTCCCGGGATGAAGCAGAAGGTCCACTGCTGCCAGAGGAAGAAGCCCACTCCGACCTGGCCAGTTTCCAGCCCACAGACAGCGACGTGCCCAGCTTTCTAGAGGACTGCAACAGGGTAATTTTAATAAAAGGGTATTAAGGGTAGTTCATTAAAACCAATGAAGCTACTGCTCAGTTCTCTTTACAATAGAGAAAGGATTACTATCTGTTGACGTCGACCCCTACATTAAAGACTGATTCCTCTGTCCTTTGCTTTCTGGACACGCTGGAGTTGATGTATTGCTTTAAGTGGATTATTTGTACTAGTGCATTGCCCGTTTAAAATGGGCCTGTTTGGAACAGGCCGTGTGCGTGGCCTGTGGTAATGCTGCTTGTAGTTTACTCCAGAACCTCTGAAACATTGTACTACTACATTTACCTGACAGAGATTCAGATTTCACTAACAAAATATAATCACAGACATTTGCCTCATGGACTCATGTCGCAGCGCCATATGCCACTCATCTGGCCCTTTATGACAGCCTATCGGCAAAAAATCGGCATTAGTCAACCACCAGAACCAGCCCGGGCAGAGACACTCACAAAAAGGGAGTCGGCTGGCTCTGGAATGTGAGTGTTGCTTAAAAGCGAGAGGTTTTTGACGGCGGTGCTGTCTCGTCTTGTCATTATTATTGTTAAAGAAGTGTTACACTTCAGCAGAGGGTTCATTTCCAAACTTCCAAGCTTGATGGCTTGATGGTTAAAATTGAAGTATGGATTTGATATGCGGGGGTATTTTGCCTGACCATAATGTTATTCATGTCATAGCCTAAGTTAGAAGCAGACAGAAAGAGACCTCTTTGTCCATCAGCTCTGTGATGATGTTATGTTCTGCTGTGTGCTTAGAAATGGTGAATTTACAGCTCACAGCAACTTAATACGATATAGTGTCTGGCTTTTGTTTTAGTGTCGCCAAAAATGCCTTTTATATTAAGTTTCCTCTTTTTTGGAGTGAATTTAAGTAGGGCTTTTATTGTGAAGGGTAGACAGCTTTTTCTTAATCGAGTTTCCTCTTAGCAAAAAGCCGAGTGAATTTAAGCTGTGCTTTTTATTGTGAAGGGCCAGCGTTATGGCAGCTCTTTTTCTCAACATTTTTCAACATTTGTTTATTAATTTCCAACGCTATCCAAACTGCTCTAAATTCCCAACCCCAAAGTTCATTGGGTACCCTGGAAACCAAGTTTGAAGTAGATCTGATGAACAGTTTATGAGATATTTCAAAGACAGACGCACTCATGCGCACACACATACGCTAACAGAGATCCCCTGATTCATTAGAAAGATGTACTGCTGATATTTTGTCTAATAAAGAACTGAAATTATTGACATTTCGTTTTTTTTCTATTTTTATTTTTCAATTTTTGACTGTTCCTGTTTTTCTGTCCTGGCTCTTTCTTAGGCCAAGCTACCTCGTGGCATTCACCAGGTTCGTCCTCATCTGAAGAACATTGATAATGTTCCTCTTTTGGTGCCACTCTTCACTGACTGCACCCCTGACAGTGAGTTTTTATTTTCCACACTCCCAACTTGGTTTTGGACACTTTTTGTGTTTCTTTTTCATGGTGTCCTTTTGGATTGCCCTGATCACATTCACATAGTTGCAGACAATTATACAGTACCGGTCAAAAGTTTGGGGTCACTTAACTGGAGGGTTGCCAGTTCAAGTCCTCGTTTGGACCAAAGTACGGAGTGTGGATTGGTAGCTGGAGAGATGCCACTTCACCTTCTGGGCACTGTACCCCCCCATACCACTCCATTATAGACAGAATACCAGCTGATCTGAGTGGGGGGGTGATCTTTAGTGCAATATCTACATTGTCTATTATCAGCAACCATTCATCCAATGTTCCAAAGGCACATTCTGTTCACTAATCTGATATAATTTTTAAAAATCTAATTGAGAAAACATTGGCGATTATGATTATGTTGCTTTTAAGTAAGCACATCATGTAATCTGAAAACTGCTGCCCTGGTTAAAAAAAACAATGCAATGGAAATTTCACCAAACTTTTGACTGGTTAGAGGTTAAGGGCCTTGCTCAAAGGCACCTCAGTGATGGTAATGAGGGAGGGACAAGCACTGCTCTTTCACTTACCCCACCCAGAGTTGATCCTGTTGGTCTAAACTGACGACCTCTCGGTCACAAGCTCTCTGCTCTAACCTTTAGGTTACCCTCAAGAGTGAGGTACATTATAATGAGGAAAAGTAGTAATAGCAATAATGTGACATGATATGACATGATAGTAGACTATATCCACGATGTTCCACTTCTGGGATTACGCTCATTCTGCCGGGGGTCACTCTTTTCGGATGTCTGTTTTCAAATGTCCCGTTACCTTTAGGCACCATCTGTGTTGGCGTCCTAACCTCTGGTGGATTTCTGAGGACTCTGGTTACCTGGTCCTCAGATCTCTGCAGGGTGAATCCAGACAGCTAGCTAGACTATCTGTCCAATCTGAGTTTTCTGTTGCACGACTAAAACTACTTTTAAACGTTCACACGTTCCACCAAAACAAGTTCCTTCCAGAGGCGATTTGAAGAGGCACCGTGGCTCCACTCGTAGCTTAGCCCCGCCCAAGGCGGTTGTGATTGGTTTAAAGAAATGCTAATAAACCAGAGCAATTTTTTTTTTTTCTCCCTTCCCTGATTGCAGTGTGGACTTGCCAGCCCCTCCTTCGCAGCACTGTGGAGGAAGGTCTGGCAATGAAAGATTAACATGATAGTAATAATGATACCAATGTTTTTTCTCCTTTACAGCCATGTGTGAGATGATAAAGATCATGCAGGAGAACAGGGAGGTTACATGCTGTCTGGGAAGCTCCGCCAATTTCCGCAACAGCCGCCTGTTTCTACAGAGTAACCTCAGGTACTTTTTTTAAATGTGTAAATTGGTGTTATTTGTATTTAGGGTGTAATGTTGATGTTTGATCGGCAATACAAATTAAAAAAAAATATATATTCTTAGCGGATTGGGAAAGCCTCTGAAGCAGCGTGTAGGCTTTCTTTGTGGAATCCTGCTGAAAGCTACCTCTTGTATCTAGCCATGCAGTTAATTTTGGTTTTACTTATTCAGGTTTTGAGATATATCTCTCTGAGAATTCTACCTACCCAATACAATGGCTCAGTGGCACTCACAGCATTGAAGAGTGACATTCAAAAACACAACAGCCACATCTCAATAACTGTCTGTCAGTGTTTCTATTTTGGATAATCCACAGAAGTCAGTGGCTTAAGGTCGTTCATTAAACACTGATCACACAATTTACGGGTACAGTTCATTACATAGGGAATTAGGTGCAGTCACCAATTACTATTGAAAAATAGAAGGGAAAAGGAGAAATGGCTAAATGTTAAGTGTCCAGTGCACTTCTGTTAGCAAGTACTGGGTCCCAGTCAATTTGGTCTTCTTTTAAAGGTCCCATGACATGGTGCTCCTTGGATGCTTTTATATAGTTAGTGCCTTAGTGGTCCCCTAATACTGTATCTGAAGTCTCTTTTATATACAGTTGTGGTCAAAAGTGTACATACACTTGTAGAAAATCACAATGTTATGGCTGTCTTGAGTCTTCAATAAGTTCTACAACTCTTATTTTTCTGTGATAGAGTGATCGGAACACATACATGTTTGTCACAAAAAACAGTCATAAAGTTTGGTTCTTTCATAAATTTATTATGGGTCTGCTGAAAATGTCACCAAATCTGCTGGGTCAAAAATATACATACAGCAACAAAATATGTCAATTTTGGTGATGTAGCGAGTTGTGTCAATCAAATTAGCTTCATGTCATGGCCTCTTCACTTCTTCTAAGTGATTCTGATTGACTACAGCTGTTGACTTCTCATGAGCCCATTTAAATAGGGCTCATTTGACCCAGTGATTAGACTCAGCTACAAAAGCTACAATGGGAAAGTCAAAGGAACTCAGTGTGGATCTGAAAAGCGAATTATTGACTTGAACAAGTCAGGGAAGTCACTTGGAGCCATTTCAAAGCAGCTACAGGTCCCAAGAGCAACTGTGCAGACACTTATACGCAAGTATAAAGTGCATGGAACAGTTGTGTCACTGCCACGATCAGGAAGAAACGCAAGCTATCACATGCTGCCGAGAGGAGATTGGTCAGGATGGTCAAGAGTCAACCAAGAATCACCAAGAAGCAGGTCTGCAAGGATTTGGAAGCTGATGGAACACAGGTGTCAGTCTCCACAGTCAAGCGTGTTTTACATCGCCATGGACTGAGAGGCTGCCGTGCAGAAAGAAGCCCTTGCTCCAGAAAAGGCACCTTAAGACTCGGCTGAAGTTTGCTGCTGATCACATGGACAAAGATAAAACCTTCTGGAGGAAAGTTCTCTGGTCAGACGAAACAAAAATTGAGCTGTTTGGCCACAGCACCCAGCAATATGTTTGGAGGAGAAAAGGTGAGGCCTTTAATCCCAGGAACACCATGCCTACTGTCAAGCATGGTGGTGGTAGTATTATGCTCTGGGGATGTTTTGCTGCCAGTGGAACTGGTTCTTTGCAGAAAGTAAATGGGATAATGAAGAAGGAGGATTACCTCCAAATTCTGCAGGAAAACTTAAAACCATCAGCCCGAAGGTTGGGTCTTGGGCGCAGTTGGGTGTTCCAACAAGACAATGACCCAAAACACACATCAAAAGTGGTAAAGGAATGGCTAAACCAGGCTAGAATTAAGGTTTTAGAATGGCCTTCCCAAAGTCCTGACTTAAACCCCATTGAGAACATGTGGACAGTGCTAAAGAAACAGGTTCATGCAAGAAAACCATCAAATTTAGCTGAACTGCACCAATTCTGTCAAGAAGAGTGGTCAAACATTCGACCTGAAGCTTGCCAGGACCTTGTGGATGGCTACCAAAAGCGCCTAGTTGCCGTGAAAATGGCCAAGGGACATGTAACCAAATACTAATGTTGCTGTATGTATATTTTTGACCCAGCAGATTTGGTGACATTTTCAGCAGACCCATAATAAATTTATGAAAGAACCAAACTTTATGACTGTTTTTTGTGACAAACATGTATGTGTTCCGATCACTCTATCACAGAAAAATAAGAGTTGTAGAACTTATTGAAGACTCAAGACAGCCATAACATTGTGATTTTCTACAAGTGTATGTACACTTTTGACCACAACTGTAGACCTTAGTGATCCCCTAATACTGTATCTGAAGTCTCTTTTATATAGACCTTAGTGGTCCCCTAATACTGTATCTGAAGTCTCTTTTATATAGGCCTTAGTGGTCCCCTAATACTGTATCTGAAGTCTCTTTATATAGACCTTAGTGGTCCCCTAATACTGTATCTGAAGTCTCTTTTCTATAGACCTTAGTGGTCCCATAATACTGTATCTGAAGTTAGAAATGTAGCTATAGAAAACATGAAGTGTCATTTTTCAGTACAAATGATATTCCATTTGCCTCCATTGTACTGGGGAGACAGATTTCTCAAAACCTGGTTAAATAAAGAAAATATCTGCATGTTTAAATTCTACATGAAAGTGTTAAGTGAAGTAAGTTAAGTGAAGAAACACTTCTTGTTACTTGGCTATATTTACCCTTTGTGGGCACAGTATTATGATCCCGATTGGCCCATGTGTAGATTTTCAACTTTCTGCTTCCACAGCATCGCTCTGGACCCTCTGTACCCCTCTCAGTGTTCTTGGGAGACGTTTGGCTATGCCACTGGAGGAGGATTTAACGACCGAGACTCTGAAGGTCTGTCTCCTCTGAGGCTCTCCGGACAGCTCAACAGTCTGGGTTGCTCCGTCACCTTCCACCAAGGAGAGAGTGTCAGCATGGTCAAGCTCATAGAGAAGGTTAGACACGCAAGCACTCACACGCTTGTTAAGTCAGAGAGAGTATTCAAATGTATTAAAGAGCCCCTATTATACTTCCTTTCAGCACCATATTTGTGCTACTGGGAGTCTACTAGAATAGATTCACATGCTTTGATGTACAATAAACATATTCTGTTTCTCATACTGCCCATTGCAGCATCTCCTCCGTCTGAGCTCTTAGCTCGCCTTCCAAGTCTGCTCTGATTGGTCAGCTGGCCCTCTCTGTTGTGATTGGTTAACCAGATTCAAACAAGCCACTGGGTGGGATGTGCTTCCTCAGGCAGAACATTTGATAAACAGGGCTGGTATTCTCAATTTTTAGACCGTTGAGAAAAATGGCTGTCTATGGGAGAGGAAGTTCCATTTGGAGTGGAATGTGTTTATTACATACATAAAAGATGGAAAAATTAAACAGAAAGCATAATAGGTGCGCTTTAATTATTCTGCCTTTGGATGAATCTGTTTCAGGCACGACACACGACCTACGGCATCCGCAAGTGCTTCCTTTTCCTGCTCCAGTGTCAGCTCAGTCTGGTCATCATCCAGGTGAGGAGACCTCATGTGGATGCTTACGCTGCACTAGGCAAGCGTTTTATGTAAAAACACATGCGTTATTAACACACATTTATGGGATTAAATAAATAAAGGGAGTGCCCTGGTTTGTTCTGCAGTTCTTAGCCTGTCTAGCTCAACTTCCTCCTCCCATGAACACCACTGACATCCTCTGGCTGTCCTGCTTCAGCTGCCCACTGCTAAGGTGCACACACACACACACACACACACACACACACACACACACACTAATAATACAATGTTGCTGTGCCATGCAGGATGTCACGCTTATGGTGGGTTTGTGTTGTGTTGACAGTGTGTCATTTCTGGGGAAGCCACCAGACAGTTCAGTCATGAACGTTGCAACAGGGAAGAACCTAGATGCAATTCCAAGGAAGGTAGGATCACATATCAGTCACATCTTTCAAATCTGCTGCTGACCTGTAGACTTTATATACTGGATAACTACTTCCTAGAAACATACTTACATACTTTTAATAATCAAAATGTTTCTAATACATTGTTATTGACTTATTAGTAGGGATGCCCCTCGACACTAGCCTGGCTCCGCCCTCCTACGTACTTCTGCTCAATTTTTATTTTCCTTCTGTACTAATGAAATGTATCTGGCTGGACCAGGCTACCTTAACACCGTGTTCTAAACGGGAACTGGAGTTGTCGAGCCTGCTATCGGTACTTGAGCAAAACTTCTCTCTCTCTCTCTCTTTTTAATAGCATAGTAATAACTTATAGTTACTTATATTCAGTGTTGGGAAAGATACTTTCAAAATGTATTCCGTTACAGAATACAAGCCCAAAAATGTAATTTGTAACGTATACGTTACGTTACTGAATACTTGGATTACTTCCACGTTAAATTGCATTTTCTAAGTGTAGGAATACGGCCGTCAAATACTGCTTACTAAACAGGCCTGTTCTGGTGTGTTCTTCTGTTCCAGCTGGCTGAATGTGTACATGAACAAGCAGATATTTTTGTATTTGTAGTCCCGAACTGCATAGCCAACTACAAAAATCTATCCTCAGTCTTGCTACCACAAGGAATTTTAACTAACGATAGCTAGCTTGTCAAACGGGCTAGTGAGTCTCTCAACGTCACTGGGGCTAGTTAATCAACACATAGGAGGATGTAAAGTTGCACGTCAACTAAGCGGGTACATGATACAATTATAAAATACAGTGCCTTGCGAAAGTATTCAGCCCCCTTGAACTTTTCGACCTTTTGCCACATTTCAGGCTTCAAACATAAAGATATAAAACTGTAATTTTTTTGTGAAGAATCAACAAGTGGGATACAATTATTAAGTGGAACAAAATTTCTTGGATATTTCAAACTTTTTTAACAACTAAAAAAATGAAAAATTGGACATGCAAAAATATTCAGCCCCTTTACTTTCAGTGCAGCAAACTGTCTCTAGAAGTTCAGTGAGGATCCCTGAATGATCCAATGTTGACCTAAATGACTAATGATGATGAATAGAATCCACCTGTGTGTAATCAAGTCTCCGTATAAATGCACCTGCTCTGTGAGAGTCTCAGAGGTCCGTTTAAAGCGCAGAGCATCATGAAGAACAAGGACCACACCAGGCAGGTCCCAGATACTGTTATGGAGAAGTTTAAAACCGGATTTGGATGCAAAAAGATTCCACAGAACATCCCAAGAAGCACTGTGCAAGCAATAATATTGAAATGGAAGGAGTATCAGACCACTACAAATCTACGAAGACCCGGCTGTCCCTCTAAACTTTCAGCTCATAGAAGGAGAAGACCCATGATCCCTCTGGATGAACTGCAGAGAGGTACAGCTGAGGTGGGAGACTCTGTACATAGGACAACAATCAGTCGTATACGGCACAAATCTGGCCTTTATGGAAGAATGGCAAGAAGAAAGCCATTTCTTAAAGATATCCATAAAAAGTCTGGTTTAAATTTTGCCACAAGCCACCTGGGAGACACACCAAACATGTGGAAGAAGGTGCTCTGGTCAGATGAAACCAAAATCGAACTTTTTGGCAACAATGCAAAACGTTATGTTTGGCGTAAAAGCAACACAGCTCATCACGCTGAACTCACCATCCCCATGTCCAACATGGTGGTGGCAGCATCATGGTTTGGGTCTGCTTTTCTTCAGCAGGGACAGGGAAGATGGTTAAAATTGATGGGAAGATGGATGGAGCCAAATACAGGACCATTCTGGAAGAAAATGTGATGGAGTCTGCAAAAGACCTGAGACTGGGACAGAGATCTGTCTTCCAACAAGACAATGATCCAAAACATAAAGCAAAATCTACAATGGAATGGTTCCCAAATAAACATATCCAGGTGTTAGAATGGCCAAGTCATAGTCCAGACCTGAATCCAATCGAATCTGTGGAAAGAACTGAAAACCGCAGTTCACAAACGCTCCTCATCCAACCTCACTGAGCTCGAGCTGTTTTGAAAGGAAGAATGGGCAAAAATGTATCTCTCGATGTGCAAAACTGATGGAGACATACCCCAAGCGACTTACAGCTGTAATCGCAGCAAAGGTGGCGCTACAAAGTATTAACTTAAGGGGCTGAATAATAATAAAGTTTTCAGTTTTTATTTGTTAAAAAGTTTGAAATGTCCAATAAATTTCATTCCATTTCATGATTGTGTCCCACTTCTTCACAAACAATTTCAGTTTTATATCTTTATGTTTGAAGCCTGAAATGTGGCAAAATCGAAAGGTTCAAGGGGGCCGAATACTTATACAAGGCACTGTAGCAAGATGACCAGTCAAACTACAGCAGACGACTCTTCCTTTCACATGCTTCAGGTTGGAGGTGGAGACATTTGGACGCTGATAGGAGCTTGGTTGTGGTTATATTCCCTTCTCCCTGTTCTTTCTTTATTGTGAGATGCTCTTTGAATTTCCAAGATGGAAACACATTTGTGCCCTGGCTCTGTTGTGCCGGCTCCATCTCTACCTCTATCAGTGATCACGCACAAAGCTAACTCTTTTGTTTTTATATTGGGGCTTCTGGGAAATGCATGGAGTTGCCTTCATTTATTTAGAGAGTGAATAAACAGGTGAAGCAGAGAAGTATCGTCATGTAATCCATTGATTTCAACAATTTAACTGTATTCTAAATGCAACCTGTTTAAATTGTAACTGTAACAGAATACAGTCACTCATAATTTGTATTCTGAATACGTAACGCTGTTCCACGTATTCCATTACTCCCCATCACTGCTTATAGTCTAGCTTAATTTAAAACTATATGTAACGGTTACCTGATTTATGCAGTCGTGTAATCGCTCTGTGCTGTCTGCAGTCTCTCATTCAGTGTTGGATGAGAGACAACATGTATATAACACATGCTTTACACAAGCAAAGCGCGCTATCCCGGCTAATAGCTTATTGTTGCAAACAAGCTCAGTAATTTGATGTCAGGAATATCATTTATGTTATTGACATTTTAGATTTGTTTTCATTTGTTTTATGTAAGGACTTTGCTTCTTTGCACAGCTACTAGAGCTCATTTTACCGAACGATGTTTCTAATGTGTTGACTACGGAGCCCCGGAGGTGACATGGAAGGGGGGTGGGGGTGGGGGGGGTATTACAAAGGGGAAGAAAAAAACTCAAGATCTCGATTTTCATGGAGGAAAAAAAAGAAGGAAAAAAAAAAAGTAGGCTGCTGGGGGACAAACACTAAACTCGTTTTTCTTTTTCTTTTTTTCTCCATGACTCATGGAGAAAAACTCACGATCTTGACTTTCATGGAGGAAAAAGAAAAAGAAAAAAAAGATCTCGCTAATAAAACTCGAGATCTTGCAAAACAAAGTCAAGATCACGCAAAAGTGTTTGTACCCCAGTACATGTTTTTATTTTTTATTGTTTTTCTCTCCATGTCACCTCTGGGGCTCCGTAGTTGACCACATCATTTGCATACATAAACATTTCAATCTAATGCAGTCCAGTACATACTTACATACCGTAGGAGGCATCAATAACATTAATTTTAATGCAAAGGACAACCAGGGATTTGACTGCATGTTAATGAATAAGAAGCTAATGCCACTGATGGAGGCTGGTAGTCTCGCATTGCCAGACCTTCCTCAACAGCGCTGTGGAGGAGGGTCTTGCTAGTCCTCATAGCATTCCTTGATGGGAGAAAAAAACGTGCTCTGGTTTATTGGCTTTTCTTTAAACCGACTACAATCGTCTTGGGCGGAGCTAGGCGCTGGACGCAAAATAGCCCCGGGAAGGAACTTGTTTTGGTAGAACGTGTATTCTAAGGTTGCTATAGTCGTGCAACAGAAAACTCAGATTGGACAGATAGTCTGGGAAATCGACTAGAAGTTGAATGCTATTAAGAAATAAAGGTGACGGCCATCCGGTAAACAAATGAAGACATCTATGGCACCGAGCAATCCCGTAAATGAATCGTAAATCGACATAGACTAAGAGGCCGGACAATCTGACAGCCTATGATTTAAATTATTCTGACACACTCATGTTGTCCTCTCTGACCAGACCCAGAACTACTTCCTTGGCTGTTTCCTGTTGAAGTTTGGCCTGACAGCGTGTGCCTACCTGCTGGCCTTTGGGTTCACCCTGCAGGAGATCTGCCTCAGGAGCAGCAACTCCACTTTAGCTGACAACAGCACTGTCAACTGCCTTTATATACTCTCAGCCAGGTAGGAGAAGCAGTCCGCATAAGGAACCATCCATTTTCCTTTCACAGGCTCATTTGTTGACAGCCATTTAATGGTATCTGGGCGTGTAACAATCATGACATAATTGTCTTAAAGTCACCTTTTTTTTACGTAATTGCGGTCTTTGTTTAACCGCAATTAATTGTTAACATTAGCTAAGGTCTTAAGAGGTATGTTGTTGTTGTTGTTGTTGATGTTGACTTTGTTTTTATGTAAGTGATTGGATGGTTGGACTGTTGAGCTTAAGCTAAAGCTATGCAAGTTTTTGACCCAATACATGTTCATAACAATGGAAATTACAAGGGGAATACAGTTAGAAACAATGTTTTAAGATAATAAAGAGGCATGGTTTACTTCATAGGCTGTGTACCCGTGTTACTACATTATCTGGGTCACATGACAATGATATAACCAAAACATATATTCTGGGAACCATTCAAAACTTTAATTTCTTCATGAACATATATATATATATATATATATATATATATATATATATATATATATATATATATATATATATATATATATATAGTGGAGAACATCTAGACTCTATTAACCCATTAAATCAATGGTGTTTATGTGCGACTGCAGCTCTTCAGTTGACTCTCCTCACTGGTTCAGTGAGCTGTCCAATGGCCTGCTGCTGACTCAGAAGGTCATGGCAGGATTCCTTGTCTTACACACGGGTAGGAATCCACTCTGACATACAGTATGCAGCATAAATGATGGTCCACGCCACCCATGTTTTTACCCTCATTCAAATCAATCCCTTTTTCTGTGTCTCATGTTCTCAGTGGTGATCTCCTCAGCTATGTGCACCGCTCTCAACCTCTGTGGAGAAAG